>FR989882.1:10000000-11200000 GCA_905404145.2 Biston betularia
CCGTAGTTTAATCCGCTATGCTATAATGTACATAAACAAACGCAATATCGCATTAAGTAATGACCACCTTTATAGTAAGAACAGCTGATGTGTGTGGAACGCATGTGTATGTATTTTTGATCAAGTACAATCCTGGGTAATTAAAAAAAAATGTGATTAGGATTCTTCCTAAACAAGTGTCCATCCATCAATCCATCATCCGTCAACCATCTTTGATAGGACTTCGACGGTCACATCAACACTTTTCATCAGGTGAGATCATGATAAAACGCATGTCTAGTCAGTTATATCAGAAAAGATAGAAATTTGAAATAGTTCTTAATAAAAAGACGAAGTAATTTAATTTATTAGCACATACTTTATAATAGTCACAGAGATAATTCAGCGTATTAGCAAGCTGAAGTGGCAATGGGCTGGACAGTAGACAAATCTGTCGCTGAATCGAGTTGGCTGGCTGGAAGCGAAAAACCGAATAATGGCGTGTCTTGGAAAAAGCCTATATTCAGCAGTGGACTTTGAGGGGCTGATGATAGAATATCTATACACAGCAAAATATATCAGTGCTAATGACAGATACATGTTGAAACCTTTAAGCAATCATGTTATATGTTAAAAATAAATAATGTCAAATGTTTCAACAAAAAAAGTAAAGTGAAAAGGGGAAAAAAGAAGTAGGTAAACCGCGGCGCATCAAAAATTGGTAAAATGTTGTTAGTGACCCAGCAAGGTAGTCGCAGCCAGAAATAGCAGAATAAAACCAGTACAGCGACAACATGAAGATATTCTAAAATCATTTATGTTTTTTTTAAATCATTTATGTTTTTTTTTTTAAGTTTATGTGTTCAATGTTTTTTATTTTTTTAAACCATAGTGGGAAGACACTGTCTGCAGCAACACAGCGAAGGCTACAGCTGCAGGCAGGGTTACTATACATAACTGTACTATTTTAATGAAACATTAAATTTATTTGTATTTGTATTTGTATTTGTACATTCTGTGGAAGCACCCGGATAAGATTAGCGAAAGAAACTGACGAATTAAAACAAGAAAGTCTTACCCATCCTATGCCTTCGTGAAAGGGTGTGTCTTCCCAGTTTATTTCTGGAAACCTTTGTAGGACTACGCCGCTGTTCAGACCGCCCCCTGGAACAAAAGACATAAATACTTTAGATTTTAATTGAAAAAGTTTAGAAAATTCTTGCATATTGTGATGTGATTTTGTTAACAGTCACGAGTATTTTAACGTAAACACAGGGATGTTATGAATGTATCTATCTGTCTGTTTGATTCAATTTCATTCTGTTCATCCGTTTGTAGATTTTATTTTGCTATCAGCTTATTTGTAGTTGACGATAAGCATCTTCCACAGGTCTGATCGAGTCGAAATTAGGTATAATGTTACTGGTGTCCGGGATTTCTAAAGTGCTCACATCAAAATGAAAAAAAAATTGGACACTCATAAGCATAATTTATTTGGTGGTAGATTTCCTTAGCAGGAGGTCGCCATTGTTGGTACCATCGCAGTACCAGACATTCTGCCGTCAAGCAGTAATGTGTAAACATTACTATGATCCGGTTTGAAGGGTAACAGCTAGCAAATTTACAGGGCTGTTCAGACTTACCAACGAATATCTCAGTCATGACCGTCAACGCAGCGATGTCCTAGACCTTGTTTTACCACTAAAAGTTCTGCGTATCGCTGCAACGGTCATGGACAAGCGTTATCTCTTACCATCAGGGGAGTGTCTCATTTGTCTGATTTAATTTACATTAACTAAATCAATTTCAAAAATAATTATATTGGCAACTTGGTTAAAATTGATCTGTACAAGCTTGTCAATTTATAAAGAGATCCATTAATCACCTACATGCGAAGACAAGCTACCCAACTATATCATAATAGGAATAAAATGTAGCCAAACAGCTTTCCACGCAAGTAAACGTGATGCTAAGATAGAGTAGCCTTCAATAAGACAAGTTGTTTTGGAGTCGAAACGGCTGACCAGTCTGGGCTTATAAAAGCCGTATTAGTCGACAGATCTAATCTGTTATAGGCATGTATCACCCTCTTTGTAGGCTGAGATTTATTTATGGCTCGTACTTGATTTATAGACGGCACTTATTTCGGTAGAAGCTCTTTATTGAAACCGAGAATTTTGCGTGAAATTGTGCTAAATGAAACGCACAATCTTGAAGCAAGTGGCCAGTGGTTACTGCAGAGAGAGGAGGATTTTAAGCCTTGTGGTTATTTTAATTAGCTTTTTGTCAAATTATATTTTTAAGTTTATGTCAAATTAGTTCTAGATATTAAGTATTCTAGATTATGTTTTCAATTACTAAGTTGTTGTCAAATTAGATAAATGTAAGTCCTCATCACTGTTCTAACTGGAACGACTGTTAAGCGGAAATAAACTAAATATATATACCTTGAATATTCAATCTTGAACATGTTTTTGCGTGCTAAATATTACAAGACTTTTTTTACAATTTAAATCTAATTAAGTAAGCATCTGCTAAAAAGTTTTAGCATGAAGTTTGGTGGCATCTTTAGCAGGAGATCGTCTAGGTAGGTATCACTGCAGTACCAAATATTCCGCCTAGCAGTAGTGTGTAAACATTACTGTGTTCCGGTTTGAGGGGTACTGCAGCTAGCGAAATTACTTGACTGTTGAGACTTGAAACTAACCATCAAAAACCACAAAGTATTGTGTGCTAAATCAGCGATGCCCTAGATTTCATTTCGTTACTCAAAGTACTTTGTATCGTTGCAATGGTCATGGACTGGCATTATTTTCTAATGCTCGCCGGCTCGCTACCACCCTAAGTCAAACCCTTGCCTACAAGCACATAAGGTTGTGTGCCGGCAGCCTCATTTCCGAGCCAGTTCCATTTCAGGCTAAGATTATATTGATGGGTCTCGGCGCGCGCTCCTACTAGATACCGCGCTACCTAAACAGCCCCGTGAATGTGGCAACTTCATACTGTAGTGTGTGTAAGACAATTTGCGAGGACACAAAAATTGTGGCCAAATTCTAGTTTCTCGTAGGATTTATTTTTACACAGTTTCACTACGCAAACTGGCATTTTACTTAAGATTATGACGAAAATTAATCAAAACACTCGGCACGCACATTGCTTGCAACGAAAATGGCTCGGGTACACCAACTTCGGCGTAGTATTTGTTGCCGCATTTTACAAGTACGCCGGCGGTATCTAGTCGCGCACCCCCAATGTAATCTAAGATTCCAGGCTAGATGTGCTTTATCATCTTCGACCACACCTATCCCAAATAAGTAACCTATCAACAGTAAAAAAATAAAATGGGTACAAAATAAGAAATAGCAGAGTATGAGATTAAACTTTGCTGATGCCAAAGCAAATAAACAAGCGAATAGAGATCTTAAACGTTGAATCAATCACCTTCAAAACAAAACATTCCTCGTTATTTCGGGCATATGTATATCCGCATTATCCAAACATATTACGGCATAATATGGAATTTAAATGTCGGGTTAGTTAGACGTAACAGAGAACGTATCTGCGAAGAAACTGTGTAAACTACCAACATTATGAGTTGCCATATCCCCGCTAGCTTTGTTCTTACTAACACTAGTTTTTTTTTGCCTTCGTTTTGGCGTCGCATTTAAAGCATTTGCCAGTGTCAAGTGTGTTATATTTTCAAGTTTCATAAGTTAAATAAGTGGCCTTGCTATGGTTATAGTCGAAGTCCAGTCTTGGTCAAGTACTGTCCATGTCAGTCAAGTCCAGTCATGGTTTAGTAAAGTAGTGGCGACTTTACTATAAAGCTTCGATGGAGTTTTGGAAGCAACACGAAGTCATGTTTCACCACATCATATCATTTTCTCACACTCGCGCTTGTGATTCAGCCCTTTATGAATAAAACGACACTCGACAAAACACTAGTTTTGAAAAAAAATACAACGGTGCGACACGACTCTTTCCGCGTTCCCGCCAAAACTCCTGTTGGTGTTTTCAAAAGAATATTTGTATTTGTATGGGGGGGTTATATCTCTGCAGTGACAGTGCTCTCTCTCTGAACGTAATAATTAACGCATAGTTGGGCACTGGCGGGCGAGTTACGCGAATAGTTCGCTCCGGATCAGTGGAATGGAGCCGGCCTTGACCCGCAGGTGGCTAACGGGCACACTTTTGGAACAGGTTGGCTCAACTAGCCCTTTGAAGTTGGAAAGCTAATATTAATCACTCCAAATATAGGACGCAAAGAATTCGAATAACCAATGTTCGATTTGTTAAAAACAACAGGCGTTGTGGACAATATCAGTTGGATTGGATATATCACATAATTATGCTAAATAATAATTTTGACAGCCTTGTTGGTTCATTGGTAGTATATCTGCTCCAAGAGCTGAAGGGCGTGGGTTCGATTCCCACCCAGGATGAACATTTTGTGATATAAACAAATTTTTATTCTGTGTCTGGGTGTTCTGTATTTATTAAGTATATATATATACATATATATTTATTATTCAGATGGCGCTGTGTGTAATGTCATACGATATATTATGTAGATTGTAGGTATTGTAGGTATATTTTTTTAATTGGCTTTTTTTAAGGTGGTGTTTGACCACAGCTCACCTGATGTTAAGTGACGGTATGGTCGAAGATGGTATTTTATATTTCATTGCCATTTTCATTGCATTGACATAATTATATATTATGCAAATACATATACCTAATATATATATGTTGTGATTTTGATATTTTTAAATATGAATGGAAAAATGATTGTAACTTTGGTGTTATCAATAAAATATTTGGTAAATAGGTACAGATGGAACCGGTTTTCAAGTGCGGTTTCAACACACCGTTAGGTGCTTAACGACAGATTTTCAACTTCACCATCAAGTTAAAAATCAGTCGCCAGCGAAATACTATAGAAAGTTCTCCATCACCATGCTATAGTTTGCTCACGATGTTTTCCTTCGCCATTTGAAGATATCGGCAATACGCAAATATTATTTATAACTTAGAAAAGACAGAGGTGCCGTGGTATTAGAACCTGGGACCTCCATTGAAAGCAAGGCAAGGCACATCTCTAAACAAGGCTACCGGATCTTAAATCTGTCGCCAAGCATCTAACGGTGTGTTCCGGCAGCCTCACTTGATAGCCAGTTCCATTACAGGCTAGATGTGATTTACTATCTTCGACCACACTTTCACTTAACATCAGGTGAGTTGTGGTCAAACAACTACTGTCAAAAAAAAAAAAAGTCTTCTCTTATTTTTGGCGACGCATTTTGTATATTTGCCAGTGTCAATTATTATGATTATTTGGAGTTTCGTAAGTTAATAAGTAGTCTAAGTTCAGTCTGGGTCAATTCCAGTCCATATCAGTCCAATCCAGTCATGCTTTAGTAAAGTAGTGGTGACTTTACTTAAGCTTCGATGGAGTTTTGGAAGCAACACGAAAAATCATACTTCACCAAATTATATCACTTTCCCACACTGGCGCTTGTAATTCGGTACTTTATGAATAAACACTACTATTAACTTTAACTATTCCCATTGATAGCGGCCTTTTAGATTAGTTATTATTTTAAATGTTACATTTGTCTTAGTTAGGTACTTTACTGAAATAGATGTTTATTATAATATGAAAAACACAACTATTTGTACCCATAAATAATAAATAAATATATTATCATAGGACATTAGTAAAAAAAAAACAATAGTTTTGGAAAAAAAAATACAATGGGGCGACACGAATCTATCCGTGTTCCCGCCACAAAACTTCAATCAACTACCTACAATTAATACCTATTCATACAAGCGATTTTTTATATTCCTAGGCAGATTATTTTGGCTGCGCACAAAATTGGTATCAGCTCCATTTAATTAATTTAAACAAGATTTAAAAAAGATAATGGTGCTACCATGCTAGTTATCTGAACTTGTAGATTCTGGCCCGGTTTAATTAGATTAATACGTCTGGTGCCCTCTGCATTAATAGATTCTACCTGGTTTATTGTCCTAGTATACAGCATGACTGGTGAGACACCTACGATACTGAAGGAGAGTACTCGGTACTCGATTCTCGTTATAATTATGTAATAAAATTAGATACTTAATTTTTGGCCAAATTTCCCTGTAAATAAATGAAGAGTGGATACACTCCCGACGCTGATAACGATGTTTACTACTAGCCGAGTACTTTCTAGTACTCGGCTGGCTGGCTAGCTTCAAGTTGAAAATCTGCTGCCAAGCATCTAACGGTGTGTTCCGGCAGCCTCACTTGAGAGCCAGATCCATTCCAGGCTAGGTGTGCTTTACCATCATCGACCACACCGTCACTTAACACCAGGTCAGCTGTGGTCAAACACCTAGCCTGTCAGCTATTAAAAAAAAAGTTTCCATAGTAAAAATATTCTACCTACTTTCCTTCTGTTTACTAAAGATCCATCGGTTAGAAATAAGCCAAAGGCCGGGCAATATTTACCAACTGCCAACCTTTGATTATCGGTGCCGTAAATTAGCTTCTCATAACATCTTAGCACGAGCCGTTGTTTACGAAACAATTTCGCAATGTTATACCAGTTTGAGCTAAGATTTTGTTCCACATGAATCTACTTACACTGAACTGTTGCACGCTCTTTGTATTCCGGAGTTAAATACACTCGAAATCTTTGAATGCATTGCAAAGTGTCTCTCCAATTATTAACATCGGTTTCTATGTTAATAAGCCTTTTAGGAAGACACGATACTTGGACTAAATACAAATAAATAACAATTTAAAACTGTAGGTGTAGGTACCTGCTTCTACTATACCATTTATATGTATATAGATATGTAGGAACATAAATAGTAAACAGCTAACTGCATACATATTAGGTTTTACTTAGTCGTTAGGAATTAAACAAAAATATCTCCCTTGTATCGGATTAGAAATAAGTCATAGCTTTTTTTTGTAATGCAACGAACAATAGTAAAAAATAGCGCCTGCCCAAGATCGAAAGAACAGCGGTACGGTGTCAACATCAACATTTTAAGAAACAGTAAGTCCTCAAAAATCTCTCGCTCTTGTCTAAATTTTATTCTATGAGAAACTTAACTTACTGAACTTTATTTCTTTATTCTTTATGATTAAAGAATAAAGAATTTTTCAATCTAATGATTGATTTAGTTTTGATTTTATATTGATTTATTATTATCGTCTATATCGGTTACTTGCTCCAGAACAATTCAACTCTAGATTCCAGGCCAAGTCAATAAAGTGAGTTTGTACAGTGCTGGGTGCGTGGAATTGATCCATAGAATTAATAATGTTGACCAGAGATCCATAGGCTGACAGAACCAGCACACAATCTTTTTCGACAACCGAAACAGTTTAACTACTATCCGCTAACCAATTTTTTGTCCACTAACTCACTCCACTAACCCCTACTTAATATTATAAATGTGAAAGTTTGGATGGATGGATGCTTGTTACTATTTCACACAAAAACTACTGAACGGTAAAAGAAGCCTATGTGTTAATCCAGGGTGTCAGCTACCTCCATACCTAATTTGATCCAAATCCGGTCAGTGGTTTTTGCGTGAAAGAGTAACAAACATCCATCTAAACTTTCACATTTATAATATTAAGTAGGGGGATGAAGCGGTGTCGCTTTTTAGAGCCAGGAACTCTAAAGCTGTCCGATAGTAGAATAGGCAGGGTGGAATTAGGCCATGTAAACAATAAAAAACTGAAGCCATCTCAGTAAATCTTCTACAGTGATGAGATTTTACTCTTAAATAGAATTGTTCCTAGTTGAGTCATAAGATGAGACTGATAGAGCCAAGGACGTAGTCTGAAACATTAATTAGCGATCTTACTCATAAAGTTGTTTGGCAGATATGCTAATGAAATTAAGGTCAGATGTCAGATCCCAGCGTAATGCCAACACAATATCTATGAGATGTAAAAAGCACAGCAAAGCACCTACCCCATTTGTCGAGTACTCTACTTTGTAAAGTAGGATGCGGAAAAATGGCAAACGATTTTTAAATCTTACCTAATAAAATGTCATGTTATCTCCAGTAAATCAAAATTAATGTCACATCCTTGTGACATTCATTTTGTTTTTTATTAGCTGTAACCCGCGACTTCGTCTTCTTTAGCAAAAAGTTTGTTCAGTTAAGTAACAGTATAAAAAGTATCCTACATTTTAGTACAGGCCATAAATTATATGTGTTCCAAATTTCATCTTTATCCATCAATCCATACTCACAAAAATAGTACAATAGGAGGAGGATTGTTTTAGATTGTGACCAGTGCTAATATTGTTTCTAAACATAGTCCGCTATGCCGTGAAATGCACAAACACCCTAAGCGGGAAATCTGTGCAAGACTTACCTATACAAAAATTGTTTCTAAAATTAATCGTTGCACTGTAAACTAGATGACAAAAACTCTGCTGTACATATTACATTAACAAATATTATAACTTGAACAAATTAGTTAAAGTAGACTTTTAGTGATCTAAGACCTCTCGGTATGAAATAGAATAGACTTTTAGCGCTCTAAAATCTCTCGATATGAAATAGAATAGACTTTTAGTGCACCAAAACTTCTCGGTATGAAATCCATAAGTGTTGCTATTAAAACCCGTTGACGCCCTGATTACGCATTCATCGAAGAGCCGCTTCGAGTCCCCATGCATAATTCCCGTCACGTCGTCGACGATTTCCAATTATTTAGTCTTATTACCCGAGGGAATTTGATATTTTTCGCTGCCATAGCACGCCTGTTTACTTCGAACGGTCGCCTTTGTATCTTGGGTGATCGACCTCGGCTAATGAGGTTTTCTGCCGCTGAATGGGATTGGCCCCATGGCTCCTCATTAAATAAAATTTAGTGTGTCTTCATTTCAGGAGATCCCGTTGGAATTATGGCGAATTACCTTACAAATTGAGAACGTTTTGTTGGGCACTGCGTTTTAATTAATTACGGTCGAAGACGATATCCAATATTACAAATCACCTTCCTGATATTCAGACGGAATAAGAGGCTTATAGATAAAGCTCCGCAGTTATGTGTATCGCTGTAATGGTCATGAGCATGCGTTATCTCTTACCATCTGGAGAGCGTTTTGTTCGTCTCTCTACTTTTACATAATCAAAATTAAAAATCAAATCAATATGTATTTACATATTACAGGTACAAATACAGGTGTCAAAATGTTGGTACATAAATTAAAACGTCGCTTACCTAGGCCATGCTTAACCCAGAATTGGGTGTGCAATTTTACTATTCACTACCTATCGTACATCCTACAATGTTATAATCCTACATACTACATCCTACAATACCTATTATAAACGCGAAAGTTTGTAAGAATGTATGGATGTATGTTTGTTACTATTTCACGAAAAAAACTACTGAACAGATTTGGATGAAATTTAGGTATGGTGGTAGCCGAGACCCTGGATTAACACATAGGCTACTTTTTTATCCCGAAAACATGTAGCCAGTAGCACCGCGGGGCGCAGCTAGTGTTCTATAAAATATGCTAACGGGCATTATTTACTAGTTAATAATTTGCTCTTGACCTTTTATATAACCGTCACCCTGCTGCATCTGACAGCGACACGCTAACGATCATAAAGTTACACCGCCAGTTTGGACTCAACAAGTGTGTAAGAATCGACGCGGTCACGTTTCGACGTTGCATAAGCGGAAGGTTAACGGGTAAATGTACCGGATTGGAGGCCGACCTGCCGCGCCGGTTCCCTCAGAACTGCTAGCAAAGTTAGTTCCTGTACGGGAAAGTGGAAAGTTTTTTTAATGTAAAACTATCACCTTCCGCGGCGTTGCAGTGGCTAAATACTGGGAGAAAAACATCTAAAAAATCTATAGAGACAAACAAAACGCTGCCCTGAAGGTACGAGATAACGCCTGTCCTTGACCATCGCAGCGATATACAGAACTTTGAGTAGCTAAATTAAACAAAGTCCAGAGCATCGCTATTTTGGCACTCATTACTTTGACTTTCGGTGGTTAATCTCAACAGCCCTGTAATTTCGCTAGCTGCTTAGTAACCTTTAACCCGGAACACAGTAATGTTTACACACTACTGCTTGGGGCAGAATATCTGGTATTGCGGAAGTGCCTACCTAGACGATCTCCTGCTAAGGAGATCTATCACCAAGTTGGAATAAAATACGCCTCATGGTCCTCGTAAAAATTAAAAGTTAGAATAGGAATTGCAGAAATTAATGACACTTTTTTCTTGCCATTTATTTTAACTAGACGAAAAATCGCGACCAATCATGCGACCGCATTGGTGGCATTGGCTGAAGAGTAAGGCAAAGCCTCTAGTGGTTGCAGATTCATAATTAGGTACCTATTTCTGTAAGTAAATAATTTCGTTCAGACGTCTATACGTATGTACCTACTTACTGCTTTATAAATAGTAGACTTTTGAAATAATTTATGAAAATGGTACGTCAAACTGTATGGTATGTTATTAAGTATTAGATTATACCTATATAATGTACGCCTATTTCCGAAATCAACAAAAATACGCTATATTTTTTTACGCGAGCTATTTACTTAATTACAGTCTCACTGACTCCGCCGAACAATGATCAACTTTTTGTTCATGTTAAGTTTAAGTAAGGCATGATGACGTCACAGTGTCAGCGCGCGACAAAATAACAAACATTGCGAGTTCTTTGAATGTCGATCATAACATTGTGTCACTTGAGTTCGGCATTTCGGCTGTTGGTGGGCTTAGAAGAACAAATTTTTTACCATTACAAATTCGCATGAATTATCGTTCTGAATCCTATCCTACTTCCTACAAACATTAAAAACTAGATGCGCCCCGCGGTGTTACCCGCGGGCGGGCATTCAATATATAGCCTACGACACTCACAAATAACATGGCTATCTATTGGTACAAGAATGAATAAAATCGGTTCAGTAGATCCAGAGATTACTCCCTACAACCTCACAAATTTTTACCTTTTTATACTATTAGAATAGAGTAGATAGATAGATTTTTTTTGTTCGTTAAATAGGTTTGCATTTTGTTAACTTTTGTTATCTGATGTTAACCAGGATGTAGTCTAAGATTGACCACGCAGACAAAAGTATCAGAAGAAAGAATAAGTAGTACCTAGTTCAAGATTATTTTAGATAGATAATTAAATACCTATTTTGATTGCGTTGACTGTGTACCCGCCTCGCTGTGTTACCCTCTACACGTTCTCGGGATAAAAAGTAGCCTATGTTCTAATCCAGGGTATCAGCTACCTCCATACTAAATTTCATCCAAATTAGTAGTTTTTGCGTGAAAGAGTAAGAAACATCCATCCATCCATCCAAACTTTCACATTTATAATAATTAGTGGGATGCGAAAGATTGTCAGTATGATTGTTGAAAACATGTAGCGGGCGGGTAATACCACGGGGCGCAGCTAGTTCGGTCACATTTTTAAACGAAAACTCGTGCTTGCGTTTTAAAAATCGAATATCCTTAGATTAAACTTTATCTGCTTTTAATTAATTATTATGTTGAAGTAGTTTGACCAAAAGTCAACCACCTACTCTGCGCGTCTGAGGCCATTCAAGTATTATCAAAAGCAGAATTTTAATTAACCCCTTATAATAGCAAGTAGGGATATAGGGATTGTATCCATAACGAAGTAATTCGCCAGAGAACTAAAGTAACAGACATAGCTCGGCGTATTAGCAACCTGAAGTGGCAATGGGCTGGACATATTTGTCGCAGAACTGATAACCGCTGGGGTAGACGTGTTCTAGAGTGGAGACAGCGAATTGGCAAACGTAGCGTAGGACGCCCTGATACTCGATGGAGTGACGATATACGTAGGACAGCTGGCGGTGGATGGAAGCGAAAAGCTGAAGATCGGGCTGAGTAGCGTGTCTTGGGAGAGGCCTATGTCCAGCAGTGGACTACAAAAGGCTGATGATGATGATGATGAATAGCAAGTAAGAAAAGATAACATAAACATGGTTATACCTACATTTACAAATACCTATTTTATTGATAACACCAAAGTTACAGGTCACTTATGCATTACTATTTAAAAATATTATAGGTAGGTATAATAATAAATAGAAATGAACATAATATTGTTGAGGTCATCATCATTCTTACCGAATTCTTCCGACCTTCGTGCCAACAAAAGTGAACAAAGAGACACCCCCGCCCCCCCCTGATGCCTGAGTAACACTTGAACCTCTCTGAGTCATTATAAAAGATTTGTGCAGGTAGAGTAGTAGACACCTGCACAAATCTTTTAGGTGTGTCTCAAGGGGATGGTAAGCTGTGAATATTTTTTTTTATAGTACAGGCTAGTACAGGCAAGTTACAGGCTAGTTGTTTAACCACAGCTCACCTGATGTTAAGTGACGGTGTGGTCGATGATGGTAAAGCACACCCAGCCTGGAATGGAACTGGCTCTCAAGTGAGGCTGTCGGAACACACCGTTAGATGCTTGGCTGCAGATTTTCAACTTGAGGGTGGTAGCTAGCCAGCCGAATACTAGAAAGTACCCTGCCACCATGCAAATTCGGTATGATTTAATTCTTTAATATATTTTGGCAATTTATTATACATTAATATTTTGGCGTGACGGCCCTGCTTTTCAACTTTACCTAACCTAGTCCATGGCACGACCAGCTTTTCTTTGTTTCGCAAGTTATATTGATGCCTGTCTTTGTTCTTTGGCAAATTAGTACCCTACCACCATGCTATGGTTTCCTCGCGATGTTTTCCTTCACCGGCAGCTCAAGCTCATTCTTGGGGTTTTGAACCCACGCCCTTCGGCATGCGAAACGACCGCGCTAACCACTGAGCTATCATCGCTACAGATATCAATTTACTGCGGCTTCTATACCAATACATATATATATATATATACTTCAAATGACACCGTTCAGGCATTCAATTCCTTAGCTTCCCGAGCTTTTATCGATAATGCGTATCATAAAGTTAATAGCAAACTTTTTGACCGCTCTCAATATCTACAGACTTCGAAATACTTAGTCTGCAAATAAGGCCACATTTTCGAATTCTGCGGGTAGCGGAACGATATGGACAGTGGTTGAAATGATTTTGAACAGATTTGGATGTATGGTGTATCGTTAGAATCTTTACATCTTCCGGAGTGACACAAGCAATATTAAACAAAAAACATTTATTTTCGATTTTCATTTTTTTCTAATTAAGCTTGTTCAAAACCTGGTTTAAATATATTTTTCTAAGCAATTTTACTCTTACTCGGAACTTTTTCGGCCGCATGGCCGAGTCCTGTGGGCTTTGACGAACATACTTATATGGTTACGAACTTTTTATACTAATAAGTTTATGGTTCTCTGTCGTCCATGTTAAACGTAAGTCTTTCAAAAAGACACAACAAGACCGAAAAGTTATTTTAAAAACTCACCATTCACACAATCACCATTTAAAAACTTACTCTGCTGTCAGTACATATACGTAGGTAATTTGGCAAATTCCGGTTAAAGGGGGCCGCAGTCGCACAGTTCAGAGCGAGCGTAAAGTATGGCATAGACTACAATGGTAAACGAATCTTCGATTTCGGAGGGGAGTTCCTATTAGAGCGTCGATACGCGCCCCAGAAATAGGTCAATCACATCAATTCACTCACAGATTGATTATTAGTTCGTTAGGGCACCCTACGAAGAGACTACTAACTACACTGTGTTCATTAAGGAAACTATTCTGGTATCAAACGCCCTTAAGGAAACATTAACTATAAATGCCGTAATTAATGGCATATGGGAAGGAACACATTATTTTGGTTTGTAAATCATAACATACCTATGAGGTTGTGGGGAATGGTTGTCTTGGTACCATCGCAGTACCAGATATTCTGATGCCAAGCAGTTGTAAAGTGCTCTAGCGAAATTACAGGGTTGTTAAGACTTGTCATCGAAAGTCTCAAAGTAATTAGCACCAAAGCAGTTATGTCCTTGACTTTGTTTTGCTACTCAAAGTTCTGTGTATAATGGTCATGGACAGGTGTTATCTCTTATCATCAGGAGAGTGTCTTGTTACCTGATTCCCATAGTACAAGCTTTGCTTAGTTTGGGGTCAGATGGCGCTGTGTAATGTACTATAGAAAAAAAAAAACAAAAAATATTTATTTTGAGATTTCAATGAAGCTAACAATTTTGATGAAATTTGCTATTTATATAAACCTAGGTATAATTATTCTCTTCAAAATTGTTTCCTTTTTAATTTTCATTAAGGGTTTTAGTGGATGAAAATCAATCTACCTAGGTCTCGTCTCTAAGAAAATGCACTTTAGCTTCTACCCAGCAAAGATCGTTGCTAGGTCTAGGTAGTCCATAAACACAATTACAGAACTGTTATTAGAAAATGCAAAGATATAATTATACTGATTCTATAAAATATGTCTTCAGACACATCCAATAGTGGACATAAATGAATCTGTATCAGTTGTGGCTTGGTTGTTTAACATTCATTGTGTTGTACAAGGCTGAATGAGTTAGGTTCCAATTTAGTGAAATGCTCACTTGTTGGTTAGATGAATTTGTTTTATTATTTAGCACAAATTGCACTCTACTTGCACTCTACCAACTAGTTACAAAAATTAAAATAGGTTTTACATATATGCAGTTTTGAAGAAGTGAAGAAGTTTTAAGTAGTAAGTATAATTTGTAAATTCAATTTTGGTAATCTTTGTAACACTGGCAGAGCCTCAAACCTTAACTTGCTATTTTACAAGAACCCTATTAGATTTATTCAAAGTCTAAGTCTCACATTATTGCTCCATTTACCAATAATAGTTAAACAAGTTAAATCATGTTGATTCGCTGCTTTCTAGTTGTTTGAAAGATACACAAACAAGTAGACAGGCACACTTAATTGTCTTTCTTTTTACTTATTATAAAACTGTGAGATATACATATAATAACTGTTTCACATCAGGTATGTTTGATAGTTTAACCTAGTAGTCCCAGTATACATGTGTAGTATGCCCATACTACACAGTCATTCATCTGCTCAATGACCTGTCCGCTCAGTCACAATTGGATATATTCATCGGCAAATTAGTTTTTCATGAACTCTGCTATCACCAATGAATGCAAGAGCAGAATAGTAAATAATTAGTAGGTAGGTTTATAGTTATAGTTTTATATATTTTTAAATAATGTTGCCTCCCTGTGCGCTTGGGACTAATTAAAGCACAGGATAGAGGGTACTGTATCTGTTGTAAAATAAATAACTAATTAAATATTTACATTATTCAGCTCCATTTACTTAAAATGTACTCAAAAGATTTTTTTGGTAACAATTGACTTGCCTGTCACTTGTTATATTAGTTATTTATGACTGATAAATATAACCGAGATGACTGAGACAGTTTTAGGAACAGATAATAGTCGATCGAGTAGGTTTATCAGGTAAGGCAAGGTAAAGGACCTGATGATTTCTTTTGTAGCTCACGTACTTACTTTCTTTCTCGTGGTCGAATCCCACTATCACGAAGTAGTCCACGAGTCTGGACATGGCAATCCTAGAGCAGCATTCGATCACTTACACTTTGATACACTGCAATATCGCTATTGTAATCAAATTATGCACATATCACACACAAATCAACTGGCTTCCGCATTTTTATCACATGCACTGGTTATTCAATAATCAGCGAGTAAAAGAACCGACTCACGAACCCCTCGGAATGTAAACAACACTTTCTTTTATCACGATCGGAAGAATTTCTGCTTCACAAGACCAAGATCGTCAAGATCTAGAGGTTAGGATTGTATTAATCACGGAATAAAACGCGTTTCTCGTAATGTGAACATACGATTTAAAATAATAATACGGTCGCGATAATACCCTAGCTGCAAATTTTAAGTGATATTGTAATTTAATTTATTTTCGCAATCGTCGTTAGCTGCCCTTCAACAACTCGACCGACATTTCTGAATTTTCTCTAAAATCTACTAAGTTCTACCAATTATTTGACAGATAAAAGAAACTTGCCACACTGTAATACTAAGTGCTGCCATTATTTTTTTTTTCTTTAACGAAATATGTTTGCGTTTGGCCACGCCCTGCCTGATGTTAAGCAGGATGCAGTCTATGATGAAGCACACTTACCTAGAAAATAACCTGTTTACTCTGGATTTGAAGACACTGAAATTGTACTTCGCAGGAAAAACATATTTGTTTATTCATCCAAATTATTCAATCATAGTATGTAAACATCTTTTTAATGCCTTCAATGTTAAGGCGGGTGATAGCGAGAGCCGTTGGCAATAGAGTCTTATTTATTATATACCAATTTAGAAATAATTAATCGTTCAACGTGAATATGAAATACATTTTCATCAATGAAAAAAACAGACGTACACGGCATACACCTAAAATACGAGCACTAAACTTATGCAGGAAGTATGAAATGATTATTCCAAATGTTTATTTACACAAATTATCATAAGAGTCATAGAACTCGAAAATTAGTTTTAAGGGTTTGAATGTTAGCACTACTAACAGGGCAGTACATTTTTTGTTTTAGGTGAAGTAAAAAAAAAGGAATAAATATGTACTGGGAATTTGACTTTTTCTTACATTTAAAGAAATCAAAAAGTTATCACTATTCTTATCTATAAAGTTGTCACTATTCTTAACACTAAGAGATTACACAAATATATAAAAAATGGACTGAAAAATCTTTCCCAAATTGGTAGGTTTTGCAGGGAATGTAGCAGCATTATCCGTGGATATGTCATTTAGATAGTCCGACCAAATATGATTGACATGCATTTAATTTATGCTTGTATACTGTGCTCTCTTTCTCACTCGTCAAAATCTATATCTTGTTATTTTAAGTTTTAACATTGAATATAAGTACCTACGCTATTTGAATTGGCGTTGTTATATGTTTTTTTAGTAGTTATTGATAACGCGAACGCCAAAAGCAGAAAAATAAATAATATTATAATATGTATTGATTGAAGAAATCTGTCCTGTTACAATTAATTAACAGACAAGCTGAAATTAGTGATAATCAGTTTCCTCCCCTAAAATAATGTCCGGCAATAACCCACAAATATCCGGCTTAAAGCAAAGAAAAGTGTTTAAAATTATTGTTTTAGGTGATTCAGGTGTGGGTAAAACTTGTCTTACCTATCGTTTCTGTGAAAATCATTTCTTAGATAAATCTGAGGCAACTATCGGCGTTGATTTTAGGGAAAGAAATATAAAAATTAATGACGAAGACATCAAGGTAGGTCAAAAATTAAATTAAAAGTTTACAGTTAGTTTAGAGTTTTACCTTACTTCGGGTTCTGGTTACAATTGAGTTTAGTTTTATCCATTGCAAATTCAAATTATTTGTTATCATGAGAATTTATTATTTTTTGCCCATTGTAATAAAAATAAACATTATAATTATATTCATAATTATGTTAGCTTCATACTTAATAACCCAAGAACAATTTAATGCCTAAGTATACCGAACTTTACTAAATTTAAATGAAGATTATTTTAAGTATCTGTAAGCAAGAAAAATAGCTACAAATAGTTAAAATAATCTATAATTTCAAACAATGTGCTCAAAATGCCGCATGCATTGCTCAATTAGATTGTGGAGCAAAATAAAAGCCAGTATTTAGTTCAGTATTCATCTAATTTTTTAATTCTCCTGAGAAATCCTAGGACATGTTAATATTAAACATATATATCTACCAACATAGTTATACCAAATTGCTTTTTATTTCACTATAAAAAAATATAATTTGTAGTTGAATCTCAATTTCTAGAAACTAGGCACAACTAATTGAAGACACCATCATTTAACATGAGTTGAGCTGTGATCAAACACCAAGCTTGTCAACCATAAAAAAAAAATACAACAAAATAAGATATATTTTTTTGTAAGTTACCTTTTAACTAACTGCATTATTATTAAATTTGTAAAAATGGTTCTCACATACCTACTATGACAAACTGTTTTTTGCAAATAAGAAAGTAGAAAAAACTATCTTATAAGTCATGTCACTTACCTGTAAGTGATAAAATTAATGGGACAGTTTAAATTAACTTTCTTTCACATTAGTGAATAAATCTTGTCAGGTTCTGTAAAAGTAAAAAGGCTATTAAAAAACTATTTGTTGCAGCATTAGTAAATTAGTCTGCGAATTGACATTGTAATTGAATAATAAATAAATAAATATTGGGGGGCATTTAACACAGCGCCATCTAGCCCCAAACTAAGCAATGCGTTTACTATGGGAACCAGACAGCATACAGATAACCAGACAGATATGAATTAGAACATTCTTAATCACCCTTATTTTCAATCATTGCAATGTCTCCCAGCCTTACTCAGATTTTTGAATAGCTATGTGTTACAGAGACAAGTTAGGTATGATGCTCACTATCCTTAAAAATCTAGAGTAAGAGTATAATTTACATTGACAGCTTTCTTTATCCCACTGTTGGGTATAGGCCTCATCCTGTGCTAATCTGGTCCAGGTGATGGTGACAATATTGTCGACCCATCTTAACCCATGTGGCTGGTTAACCAATGCTCCGTTTACCTTGCCTAAGTCACTACTCTGTTACAACCTTACTCCACCTGGCATCACTTCTAGCATCATGTCTTGCCCAGCTCCACTTGAGATTCATAACAGTAGAAAAGTGTTTTTCATTCTAAAATATTTACTAAGTTTTCTATTAGTTATCTAACTTCCATAGTACATGCTTTGCAATATTTATTTATTTATAACTGCGACATAGACATCTCAAACTTTCATTCTTAGCTGGGTATTATTGGTATTGTGAACTCAGTCTTTGAGTTTGATGCCGAGCGTGGACCTCTCTGTCTGGCATAAAATTAGAGAATTTTATGCACAGCCTCATGTATGAGCTTCCAAATTCCGGCGCCATATAATATGTTATAGTAAATAAATAATAAATATCAAAGGACATTCGCCATCTGACCCCAAACTAAGCAATGCTTGTGCTATGGAAGACAGATAACTGATAGAATACTTAAATAGTTTTTTTTTGTAAATACATAATACATACACCCAGCCACACAACAAACATTTGTTTATATCACAAAATGCTTGTCCTGGGTGGGAATCGAACCCTTTGGCTCTAGAGTGGGCAGGACTGATAGAAGAAGTGAGTCATCAGACACTGGAATATAACGCTGTTTTTGGAACACTGTGTTTATGGCTTGAGAATGTTGTCCAGCTTTTTGAATGCCTCCCATCCAAGTTGTATACGCCTAGAGCTTAACTTAGGTCCTATTGGACCTATAATGATATAGCTACAATAACTTTTAAACTAAAACACAATTTTTTTATCCAATGTCGTATGATTTTGTTAGTTTAATATTTTACTGCACGCTAACAACAAAATAATGTGTACAATAGGAGGACTTAATGCTAAATCATTTCCTACCAGAAACTCAAACAAATGATTTCTCCTTTTTTTCATCTTGTTGAATTTTTTTTGAAAAAATGTTGATGCTTAATATTCTATTAAATATATTTTACAATAATCCTCAACATACGGCAAAGAAAATAGTAATTATTTTTACAGGATTCAGTTAAAAAATTTAATCGTTGACCCCGACGTGATTTGAACACGCAACCTTCTGATCTGGAGTCAGACGCGCTACCGTTGCGCCACGGAGTCGTTGCCGATAGCGACGAAAATATCAATGTATTACAAGGCAATTTGTAACTGAATATAAGAACTGAAAATACTCAGATTAAAAAAAACAATACAATAGCTCAAATAAAATAAGTATGTATTTACTCTGCTTTCTCTTTAAATCGCGAACCTAATTATACCATTATTATTCTTAGCAATTTTATTAGAGATCGGAATATCTTATAGCCCATGTAGTCGGATGGCACTGTGTAATGACCTACGATATTTTTCTATTTTTCACTGTCATTTGTTATTTTTTACGCGCAGTTTGTAAATACAATGTTTTGTATTCTTCAAGTCGTCAAAATTAATTGTATTCGTGCGAAGCCGTGGCACGTCTCTAGTACCTATCCTAAATTGTAGTTATTTTCATCATCATCATCAACATTTTCCTGCGTATTCCAGTTGCAGCTGTGGGACACGGCGGGCCAGGAGCGGTTCCGCAAGTCCATGGTGCAACACTACTACCGGAACGTGCACGCTGTCGTCATCGTCTACGACGTCACAAAACCAGAGACGTTCCACGTAAGATCGCGACATTATTTTTTAAACTTTGTTACAAGTACACTACACACACACGCTCGCACACACACACACTGTACACTTGTGGCACTAGTTCATAAGGTTATTTGTTCTCTGTACTTTTTTCAGTTTATGGTGTGCACAATAAAGAGTTTTATCTATCTATCTATACACTCTACACAGCTCTATTGTCTCATTGGTAGTACATGTATCTGCTGCAGAAGTTCATGGGTGGCACCCAGGACAAACATTTTGTGGTATAATCAGATTTGTTCTATGTCTGTTCTGTTTTGTATGTATTATAAGTATTCTATCAGTTATCTGACTTCCATAGTACAAGCTTTGCTTAGTTCGGGGTCAGATGGCGCTGTGCGTAGGTAATGTCCAATTGTTATTTACTTTTGTAAAATACATAGACTCAGCATAAATAATTATGTATACAGATTCCTTAAATTCGTAGTGATGATAGATCAGTAGTAAGCGCGGTCGGTCGAAGGGCGTGGGTTCATACCCCAACAATGAGCTTGAGCTGCCGGTGAAGGAAAACGTCGTGAGGAAACATGTCCGACAGTTCAAAAAGTTCTTGAAGATTTGTGAAGTCTACCGACCTGCACTTGGCTAACGTGGCTAACTTGCCATTATGACCTCACTGTCACAATGACAAGAGACCCGTGCCCACCAGTGGGACAGTATAAAAAGTCGGCTGACTCGGAATGTTATCACACGGATTATAAATTCTTTCTGATTGCTCATGAATTATCGTTTACGGCAACTTATAATTATCGATTTATCTGAACATTATTATTATTTTATATTAAATAGATCTACGTTTCGCCACCAACTCGCCTGATGGAAAGCGACTAAGCGGCTGAGGATGGAGCACGCCGATCTAAAAGAGAAGATTGTTTTTACGACATCACATTACAAATCTTTGAAAGTCTTGGATTTTCTTTACTATAATATGCATGTATTATACATATAAACCTTTCTCTTGAATCACTATATCTGTTGATGGAAATCGCATTAAAATCCGTTAGGTCTAAGCATACAGACGACGGCAAGCGTCTGTTTTCTACTATGTAGAGATAATGGCAGCCCTGTTGGTACATTGGTAGTATGTTTGCTTCAAGAGCCGAAGGTCGTGGGGTCGATTCCCATCCAAGACTACAGTACGCTACAGTATCCCCGGGTGACATGGGCTACTTTTTATCCCAGTATTCCCACGGGAACGAGAACTACGTGGGTGAAACCGCGAGGCGTCCGCTATTATATTATAAGTATGTAATTATAAATAATAAATAAATATCGTAGGACATTACACACAGCGCCAACTGACCCCAAACTAAGTAAAGCTTCTACTATGGAAATCAGATAACTGATAGAATACCTAAATACTTTTGTATACTTTTTTTGTAAATACATACTTATAATAAATACAGTAACACCCAGACACAGAATAAACATTTGTTTATATCACAAAATGCTTGTCCTGGGTGGGAATCGAACCCACGCCCTTCAGCTCTTGGAGCAGACATACTACCAATGAACCAACAGGGATGTCGTTTCTTAGTAGAGTATTATATCAGTTATATGACTTCCATAGTTACAAGCTTTTCTTAGTTTGGGGTCAGATGGCGCTGTGTTAAAAATTAGGGTGCCGCCGGCAGCAGGGCAGGACTCAAGCTGCCGGTGGTTAGGGCTGCAGAGTGAGAAACCTCCACACAATGCGCGCCGTGTCAAGGATCACTGCCTTTTGAAGTTGACCCTTGACCCAACCGTCTAGCGAGAGTCTCTTATTGTTATTATTATTGATTTATTTTTGCAGTCGATAGCGAGTTGGATATCGGAAGTAGAGTCGCACGGGTTGACGCGCGCGCCGCGTGTACTCGTCGGAAATAAGTGCGACTGCGGCACGGCCGAGTCGCGCCTCGCCACAGCCTACGCGCAGCGACTTGCCGACAAGTACGGCATGCCGGTAAACATGTATTACCTAGTTCCACATATCCTATCATCGTCAAAAGGCTTACTTGGTGGTGGATATCCTTAGTGTAGGCTTAGTGGCGGCGGCCATCTTGGACCGATTTTCATCAAACATAGCTAAGAACACTCCCGACTTATTCACCTTTCAATAAAAAAGTAAAACAAAATCAAAATCACTTCATTCGTTCGGGAGCTACGATGCCACAGACACGTCAAACTTATAACACACCGTCTTTTTTTGCGTCGGGGGTTATATTTCCGACATCAGAAGCGGAACGTTTTGCCCCCAAGCTATGTAATAGTGTCTATAATGTTCTAATCATTCTTAAACTAAAGTCGTTGTGAAGTGCTGATTAAACTTTGTATAAGAGAAATGAATTGTGTGGTTTGTCTCCTCGCCCAGTAACCCAGTAACCATACATGATGTTGATCGGCCATCCCACTTGATGTCGTTCTGCTTCTTTCTTCTGTTTAGAAATGTAATTATGTTTGTTTAGTAGCCCTGTTGGTTCATTGGTAGTATGTCTGCTCTAAGAGCTGAAGGGCGTGGGTTCGATTCCCACCCAGGACAAGCATTTTGTGGTATAAACAAATGTTTGTTCTGTGTTTGGGTGTACTGTATGTATTTACAAAAAAAAACGAAGTATTCTATCAGTTATCTGACTTCCATAGCACAAGCTTTGCTTAGTTTGGGGTCAGATGGCGCTGTGTGTAATGTTCTATGATATTTATGTGTTTACAGTTGTTCGAAACGTCTGCGTTGTTGGATTCTGAGTGCAATACCGTGGAGTCAATATTCATGACGCTGGCGCACAAATTGTACTGCAAACAGCCGCTTAGGGTCGCCGCTGTCGAGGTGACAACTTTATTTAATAATCTTTATTTAGAGTGCTTTTTCGTACAAATATAGTTAAACTACACATAACTTTGTAAACAAAGCAAACCTCATCTGACATCGAATGAGGTTTGTTCTATTCACCAAATCTATTACCTTCTTTGTAGTGTAACACGTCATAGGGTAACAACTTGTATAACTCAATCCCACTAATATTATAAACGTTAATGTTTGGATGGATGGATGGGTGTTTGTTACTCTTTCACGCAAAAACTATTGAACGGATTTGGATGAAATTTGGTATGGAGGTAGCTGAGATTCTGGACTAGCACATACTACTTTTAATCCCGCAAACATGTAGCGAGTAACACCGCGAGGTGCAGCTAGTGCTTTGTATATTTCTTTAATTTGGTAGTGGGTGGTAGGTTCGATTCCCAATCAGAATAAACATTTGTGTGACGACCATGGATGTTTCTATTTGTATTAAAAAAAGGTATAAAAGTGTTCTACTGTTATCTGGGTCCCATAGCCTTCTTTGCTTTCTTTAGAGCTAGATGGCGTTGTATGAAAAGTCCTACAATAGATAGATAAAAGCTCTTTATTTTGCACATCAAAAGAGAAGAAAAAAAGGACAATAAACAACAGTATTTATTGTGCACTCCAAAAACAGTACAATGTAGATACTTATGTGGTGCTTATGCATGTATTTTATACATATAAACCTTCCCCTTGAACCGCTCTGTCTATTGATGGAAACCACATTAAAATCCGTTGCGTAGTTAAAAAGATTTAAGCGTACAGGCGGCGGGAAGTAGACTTTTATACTATGTCGAGAATTACCTCGGCCCCCGGCAAGTAAAGTGTGTTGCCAAAAAAAAGTTCAATATGCGTTTTAAAATGTTGCAGGAGTTTTTGGCGGGAACGCGGAAAGAGTCTTGTCGCCCCGTTGTTTTTTTTTCCAAAACTAGTGTTTGATAGAGTCTTGCTATGCATAAAAATGGTGGTGTTTTATTCATAAAGTGCCGAATCACAAGCGCGAGTGTGGGAAAATGATATAATGCGGTGAAACATGACTTTTCGTGTAGCTTCCAAAACTCCATCGCAGCTTTATAGTAAAGTCGCCACTACTTTACTAAAGCATGACTGTACTTGACTGACAGGGACTGTACTTGACCAAGACTGGACTTTGACTATAACTATAGCTACCAGGCAACTTATTTAACTTTTAAAACATGAATATATGAAACACTTGATTCTGGCAAATGCTCAAGATGCGACGCCAAAACTAAAGAAAAAAAAAATGTTGCAGGGTGACAATTCTCTGGGCGTGGTGACTCTTCCCAGACAGCGGAGACCGGCTGCAAGCACAGATCGCTGCGGCTGCAGATAGACGAAACTGAATTCTGATCATCCCCCATGTCAAGTCGACAAGCTATCATTCTACTTTTTAGAATGTTTCAGTGCGTTTACAGCGGTTCGCTACTAAACTTGTAACCCCTCCGAATCCGGTCACGGACGGGATAAAAGGACACCGTGATCTCTTATAAATAGTTTGATTTGTAACTTTTAAAGCTCTTTGAACTGTTGATTCAATTTGTTTGAACGAAAAGGAACCCTGTGCCAAGTGCCTTACATTTTCTTTTACTTCGCACTTCTGAAGCAAGACGAGGACGCGCGCGCCTAGTACTCTCCTGTATCTCCTTGAAGAAGGCCACCGGACGTGGCCGAAACTGTAGTCGGAGCATCCGACATAATTAAATGTAAGTTTTAAACGTTTATTTCACACCTAAGTAAAACAAAAATGTGTGAAACCCTGTTGTGTCAGTTTCCACAATGGCTTTGTAATAAATATAATTACACTATCGATACCACAAAAATAATAAATTAAATATAGGCACAAAAGTTTTAACGCTAAGACCTATCTTTTCCAAGCAACTTTTAATGCAAATTACATAATTTCTTTTGTTTTTAATAGTAATTAAAAACTTTATTTATTTGTTACACAATCTATTGTGGAATCGAACTAAGGGTCTTATTTATAAATGTTGTTTAAAGTTAATCAGTGCTTAACTGGCTACTTATCGCCGGTGATAAGGCTATTTACAAAAAGCATACGTCTCTATCTTTTTTTATTGATAATAAGCAAAGATACGCTCTAAGATAGAGTGAACAAGAAACCGTTTAAGTCGCGACTCGCGGGTGCTTTCTGGTGAAATCTGCTGCCCGAGTGGGTGTTCCTTGGAACACCCACTCTGGCAGCAGATTTCACTTTCGCTGTCCGTACGATGAAATCTGAATTAAACCGATATATTCCTACTTTGAACTGACTTTAAAAAAAAGAAGTAAATTCTCAATTCGTCCGAATCTTTTTTTTATGTTAGGTATATATATAAAAAAATGCCCCGATTACTTGAAGACGCCTATACCGATTCAAGATATCCTATTTTTTTTAAATGTTATTTAAACATAAAGAGGATTTCACTTTGACTTTCCACGTAGTATCATAGAAGTTTCATGAAAATCCGTTCAGTAGTTTGTTTTTTAAACCTTTAAAGCTGTATTTGGGCTTAGGGGCGTGAAGTCGGTTTTTTATTTATTGTGAATTTTGTTTAAACAACCTACTAGTGCTTATCTTTAATTATTTAGTTGTACCTACTTTCCATGTTGCAAAAATGAAACTTGTATTCCAGTGATAGAATTTAAACGTGAATTATTTTTTATAGAGGAAAAATGGTATTTTTGTATCTTTTTAGAGTAAGCCTAAATGTGATGAAAGAAGTGCCAAGTGCCAACGACATAAAATGTACAAAGTATTGTGAAAATCTTAAATTGGCCTCTTTTTATTAACACCAATATGATATAATGAGCACTTATATGTCATTAATTTAATAGTAATAAGTATTTATTTTTGTGTTTTTTAAAACTGCTTTCTTATGGTGGTACGATTTCCATACAAACATTTTTTTTCAATTTGTAGACAAATGTAGGATTTTAGCCGAGTACGCCGCTGGTGTACGTAATGATTATAGTCGGTGCCTTATTGTATGATTACAGACGATTACAGAGTAAGGCACCTGTACGTTAGCTCGCTGCCTATTGCTACTTATTTATCACTTACTTTACTGAGACTTATTTTAGAAATGAAACAATGATCGCGGAACTTATCATAGTTTATTAAATATATTGTTCGATTAATGTACAATTTCATCACCTTGCACTCACTACTAGTGACCGGAGTAAGTTAATCAGGAACGTCGGTTTGTCAGCCGGCCGCGGTCGCGCCTTCATATAAATATACGCAGTTAAAATACAGCGTCAGTATTTACAGTCCGGTGACGCTGTAGAGGCCATCTGCGGCCAACAGCATTAGTCATTCAAAAAAAAAAAAAAAAAAAAAAAAAAAAAAAAAAAAAAAAAAAAAAAACAGCGTCAGTCGGCTGTAGAACGCCGCTTCGGAATGTCGTCGCTTGTCTCTTGCTAAGGAACGCGCGTCGCGCTGTCGGACGCGCTCGACGTAAATATGCGCCAGCGTTGGATTTCGTACATATAATTATAGTATTTGTACTACTATTTCATGCTCCGTACTAGATAATATCCATACCTAAGGATAGTACGGAAAAATACTACAATTTCGTTATTTCGATTAGAAAAAACCAAAATAGGTAAATATGACACCCGTTTATAGCCAAACCATCTGTAAAAAAAAATCATTGAGTATTACAGCTTTTGACAGCTTACCACAATGTGTTGTGGTAAGCTGTCAAGCAATACTTTTTTTTTTTTTTTTTTCGTAAATTTGCCCTTTCGGGCAGGCTAAAGCTATAAAGCCATACTGCCTCGTCTTCAGTGATATTTCTGCTGTATCTTAACTATGGTTATCGTCAAAGTCGTCTTAGTCAAGTCCAGTTCGTGTCAGTTCGTGCCAGTCATGCTTTAGTAAAGTAGTGGCAACTTTACTATAAAGCTTCGATGGAGTTTTGGAAGCAACACGAAAACTCATGTTTCACCACATTATATCATTTTCCCACACTCGCGCTTGTAATTCGGCACTTTATGAATAAAACACCACCATTTTTATGCATAAACACTCGACAAAACACTAGTTTTGGAAAAAAATACAACGAAGCGACACGACTCTTCCCGCGTTCCCGCCAAAACTCCTGTCAAGCAATACTTCTTCTTCATCTTTTTTTTTATTATTTTGGCTTCGCATTTTGTGTATTTAAATTATGAAACTTAAAATTGTAACTTGACACTGACAAATGCTTGGGGTGCGACGCAAAAATCTAAGAAAAAAAATGCAGCAAAAGTGGCAACTGTACAGATTTTATTCTTTCGTATACTCGCAGTTTATAAGAGATGTTTTTATCATTACATGCTAAGGCTGAAGAAAATAATAGTCAAGAACTTACATAATATAAAACAGGAGTAAATTTTGTATAAACATGTTGTTTCCAACTATCTTTTTTATTGATTAATAGCTTTTTTTAAACAATTTAAGATTTAAAAAAAGTGTACTATCGGCGTACTACTATTTTGATGGTCTTGTACTATATTTTTCAACGTACCCGAATCCAACCCTGATATGCGCGCTCCGATCGCGCTTCCCTCAGTATGCGGCGGCGCGTCAGCCGGCGCGCATGTCTGATGTATGTAGGGCTACCACCCTCAAGTTGAAAATCTGCCGCCAAGCATCCAACGGTGTGTTCCGGTAGCCTCACTTGAGAGCCAGTTCCATTCCAGACTAGGTGTGCTTTACCATCTTCGACCACACCTTCACTTAACATCAGGTGAGCTGTGGTCAAACACCTAGCCTGTCAACCATTAAAAAAATGGTCACTACAGGATAATTTTACAGTAAAATCATTTTTTCAATCATTACAGTTTCATTCAAACAATTGTGATTTACCGCAAATAAAGACCACAATAAATGCCAGTAGCTGTGATTTCACTGTAAAATTATGCTCCATTTGTCCATAAATGAAAAAAAAAATATTTGTATGGAAATCGTACCACCTTAAGGACACTTAGTGTAAACAACAAGGGTTTTACAAGCAATAACTGTCACACTCAATATTATAAAGGCCATAGTTTATGAGGGTTTTTCTTTTTCACGCTCAAACGGCTGGACTAATTTTGCTGAAATTTGGTATGGATGCAGCCGACACCCTCTATTAACACATATGCTGCTGTTTATCCCGTAAAAATGTTGCGGGTAACACCGCGGGGCGCAGCTAGTTAATGATGAAGCTTAAAGTTGTCATTAGTTACAATTATTTATCGTTGTTTATATAATTGCACTTGTAAGAAAAACAATATTTTAGAATAGTGATTAGGAACCATTCAAGTATTACGTATGCAATTTAAGTTATGATTAACCCCTCCTTCCCTTCTATCCTTACGTAAACTTGGTCTAACTAGCGGCCTTGTCGCTAAAAGCGACCTCTTTCAGGGAACCTAAATATAAGTTTTTTTATTACAAATACGCTTGCGTTTGACCGCCAACTCGCCTGATGTTAAGCGAAAATGCGGTCTACGGTGGAGCACGCTCGCCTAGAAGAAACCGATTCACTCGCGACTTGAAGGCACCCAGGTTGTATCTATCAGGGAACACCCACTCGGGCAGCAAATTTCATTGTTTGGTAGTTCGTACGATGAAGATAGATTCGAATCGTTTAGTTCGAGTTTTCGGAATATCGACCATGAAGCGGTCGCTTCTTAGGGCTCCTGGCTGTGCGATTGTAGAATTGGCATAAACATAACAGAAAAATAAACAATCATCATTATTTAATTTATTACATTTCTGATAGTATAACATGTCATCAAACACAAGTAAAGCAAAGAACTGGTGCTTACGTAATACTTAAACAGCCACTTAGGTAAGATTTCAATTATGTTATATTATACGTATATTGTCCATGAAATAAAATCTATTTATTCTGGTAAAGATGGATTTAATTTTTCCTTTCTCTCTGAATAAGTATTACACAACTTCTATTTTCGTAAATACATATATTGCACTAGCGCCCCACCCTACGTACGTACAGGTACAATGTATGTAGATACCTACGTGGTGCAATATGCCTGTAAACCTTCCTCTTGAATTCCTCTGTCCATTATGGGAAATCGCATTAAAATCCGTTAAGTAGTTTAAAAGATTTAAGCGTACAATTGGTGAAAATCATAGCATGGTGGTAAGGTACTCTGCTGGTTGCTACAATCCTATCTTAATAATCAGCTCACAAATACCTAAAGGTTTTTTTCCGGCAGGCTCACTTCTGTTCCAATGTCCAGGCTAGATGTGTTTACCATCTTATCCCACACCGTCACTTAACATTAGATGAGCGACGGTCAAATACCTAGCCCGTCAACCATAAAAAAGCACACGTACACCGTAATTTATAGGTCGCGTAGTACGTAAATCTAAAATAAAAATCTCAAAGCATTTTCAATCATTTATTTATATGAATCACTTTAAATCGAACATGACAGTAAAACCGACGTAGGTATAACCATCAAGGGGAAATATCACCATTAATATGAGATGAATCTATGAAAAAACGTTAAAATACTATAAATAATGATTTAACACTGTTCACAGGTACTTACTACCGCCTCATTTGTTTAGCTCAAATGATATTTAAAACTACCCACATTTTGATAAAAACAAATTTTTTTAGAACAAAATTCTTTACGCGCACACTATCATAAATTAGAAAGTATATATGTATATATTGTTAAACTATACATGATCAAAAGGATCATGTAAAACAGCTAGAATTTAGTGTAACTCGACATTTTTAACTCGAAAAAATTCGAAATATCTGTATTAAAACCGAGTCAAACATCAGGATGTAACTAACACCTTTGAGTACAAATTTAGCTAATGTAATATCGCCCATTCCATTGTACCATACCGATAACTTTTAATACATTTGCATCTCTGTGCATTATGTTAAATTGAAAATAAACAACCATTTTTAAACTGTCAAAATCTTATAGCACGGTACAACACAATTGACGTTAATTCCAATAAGCGATAAAAAAAAATGTCTATGATATTACAGCTGATGAATTCACAAGCTAGTAATAACACTTTTGTATGCGATACCAACACTCAAAAAAGTTGATTTTAACACTCAAAAGACGCGTACACTCGTAAATTCCATTAAGGTGGTTCGATTTCCACACAAATAATTTTTTGCCATTTATGGACAAATGGAGCATAATTTCATAGTGAAATCACAGCTACTGGAATTTATTTTGTTCTTTATTTGCGGTAAATCACAATTGCTTGAATGAAACAGTATAATAATCTACTGTTTTATTCAAGCAATTGAGATTTACCGCACATAAATACCAAAATAAATGCCAGTAGCTGTGATTTTACTGTAAAATTATGCTCCATTTGTCCATAAATGGCAAAAATGTATTTGTATGGAAATCGAACCACCTTAAGTAACTTTACATACACTCAACTTATTTTAAACGGGAATAAATACCCTTTCCAAATACGTAGATACTTATGCATTATCAACATAATTTATCAAGCTTTATTTTAATTTTCAGTACGTATGTATAACTAGCATTGTATATACAAATGTTACAAGCTGGCAAGGTATATAACGAACTTAATTGAAAAAAGAAAAAAAACTAAAACTATAGAATCACATTACTTGTTGTATAAATATGTATATATATATATATATAAAGATGTATAGTGAATTATTTTTGGTTTATCTTTCTAAAGTTTTAATAACAATTTGATATGTTATTAAAACATTAAATACAATGTAGAAATAAGTCTGTCTTAATATAACTTTTAAAACTATTTTTTTTTTTAAAATCAATTTCATAACTATGATATCTAATGAAATATAAGAAAACCACGCTATAGAGTAGGTACCTCACAATGATTGCACACATTTATTAAATAACATGAAAGTTCTTGAACTAAACTAAATAACAGGCTGCACAAACAATATGCCAGTAGACAGTTTTTGAAGTGTCTGCCTTGAGAGCTGTGGGGCGTGGGTTCGATTCCCACTCAGGGCAAACATTTTGTGAATAAACAAATGTTTATTCTGTGTCTGGGTGTTCTGTATGTATTTACAAAAAAAAAGTATTTATATATTCTATCAGTTATCTGACTTCCATCACGCAAGCTCTGCTTAGTTTGGGGTCAGATGGCGCTGTGTGTATAGACCTACGATATTTTTAATTTATAAAAGTTTTCTTTTCGTGCCAAGCACGGTGCCTCTAACATATTAATTTGCGAGATTTACGCGCCACGTAAATGATTCAAAAAAGAAAAAATACTGGGGTAAGTTAGAGCGAGAGAGAAACAAAGCAGTCTACAGTATTTCGCCTGTACAGCCTCTTGAGACGTAATTATAATACTTGATACATTTGCCAAGAATTAGTTACCTAACTAATTACATAACATGACGACGTTATAATATCGAAATATAATGAGGATTTAGTATATATATATAAATAAATCGAAAGAAATTACAGTTATTTACTTCGACAAGGTACAATTATGGTTGTTTAGTAGAATCTACACGAGAAATATACAAAATAGAACCACAGCCATTTCTCGAAGACATAAATAATAATATACATATTTTTTTAAAGATATACAGAAGTATGCCTCATACTTCAGATATATATATTATCAGAAGTTTGAGGAACGTTAAGGACGTCATTTTTTTACTATTTTTAAGAAACTAAGCTGCACCCCGGTTACACAAGCATTTCCCGAGATAAAACGTAGCTTATAGGTAATGTATGTTAATTCAAAGCACGAGTTTTCATACAAATTGCAAACACGTTTATATCATCATGTTTATAGTGAAACTTGTATAACTGGGATCTCAAAGGACCTAGGACTTAAACCTTTTATTTTTTTTATGGTTGACAGGCTTGGTGTTTGACCACAGCTCACCTGAGGTTAAGTGACGGTGTGGTCGAAGATGGTAAAGCACACCTAGCCCAGAATTTCCGCAATTTCACAAAAAGGTACGATTAACATGGCAGTCCTTTTATTTATAGTGCCCATAAGGCACGTACGAAAGAAATTAGAATGTTTGTAAACAAACTATTGAGCTACAAAGTCCCAATAATGGTAAACACCGAAAAAATCTATAAAATAAAATTTCAATATATTTTTTTACGTGAAAAAAGTGGCACACAAGGGACACGCCACCTGATGGTAAGCGGTCACCGCCGCCTATGAACACCTGCCTTTAAGGATCCTATTCACACTTCGTTTGAAGCTCTGTAGATTGAAACTCGGCGGAAAAACCGAAGGTGATAAGCCATTCCACATAAGAAAGGTGCGCGGAAGAAACAGCCGATTAAAAAGATCAATAAAAAGATTTGAACATTCCCAGTAACAGAAGTATTTTAATACAAAAATGACGGGAGGTAGCAGAGGTTTCTCAAATATCCAAGTTTCACTGTACACACAAACATACAGACAAACTTTCGCATTAATAACATTAGTAAGATAATTATACTCTAGTTAGGTACAATATTACCACATTCTATCAATTTATCATCTTTGTCTATAGTTAGAATAAATCGGACAATACAACATAACGAATATTTACGACGAAATTGTAAGACATAAGTCTATGCGCAAATGCACATATGTCAAAGCGATTAAATATAATCGAAAAAAAAATAATATTAAGATCAACTGATCGTATTCACGCTAACGTTAAACCAAATTTTATTAGTAATAGTAGACGAGCTAGATAATCTCGTGATGGTAAGATATGACGGCTGCCCCTGACAGCATTAAACATAAATTTGAAGTAGCACAAACAAAGTCAAAGCATCAATGCATTCGTGCTTATTACTATAATTATATCAAATCTAACGCAAATTTTGCAATTTGGCCTTTCCATGTAAAGCCTATTTTCAGATTAACTGTAATCCGTTGGTGTACAATATTTGGGAGTGAGAGAGACGGCAGATAAATTCTAAACTACTTATGTTAAAGTAACAAGAAAAATACAATCCTGGCTGGTTTGTCCTCTGATTAACTTACGAGATAATATATATATATACATAGATTTCGTAACAAGGAATTTACTGGGTTGCCCTAAGGGCCCAAGTCAATAGGAGATCATTGCTCACCATTATGAACAACTTTTACTACGGGCACATCTCTACAATCACAAAAATTGTTCATTGTAATGAGCAATGACCCCTTTTAAGCTTAGTAAACCCAACACATATAACCCTGTATATAAAACACATTCAGTATTAAAATTTAGAAATCTACAGCTCATATTTATTCATGTTATATGATCTAACGATGTTATACAAAGCAAATACAAATTCATAACTAAAAAAATTGCTCGTTTTAATAATTTTTTTAACCCTAGAACTACAAACCGGCGTAGATATCTAACCCAGGCAATCTTTGAACTACGATTCTAAGTTTGTCAGTGACATTGTCGACTTAAGATTCAACAACAACCGAACTAAACATTGATAAAATTGAATTTGCTCTTTGGCACGAAAAAACGAAAAAAAAAACATGTATCAGGTTAAAAATCCAGCGGGATAAGTTATTTGCCCCGGTTAGTAGTTTACATATTAAAAAATGAATTTGTTGTTCTAAGGTTAACACTTATATAAATAAAATGAGTACGTAATTAATGGCCGATGATTCAAGTTCATTAAATGAATCATGCTAGATTCAACATTCAATCATTTAACAATAAAGCTGAATATTCATATGGCAAAAATGCACTGATAGTATCTACAAAAAAAATCTGCCAAGCTAAATTTAACCGTTTAACAATAAGACGAACTTTGGACGCTTTAGTTGATAAAAAAAAACTTTGCTAAAAAAATCTTGCCGTTTGCTTTTTTATTGAATTAGACAAGGACAATTAAATGTTTAATAAGTTTAGACCTGTCTCAACCATATATAGCTTTTAAATATAGCCTTCAAAATTGGATTGAGCTGTAAATTCATTTAACAACACTCAATTCAATTTAATACTTGGTGGTAGATCTCCTTAGCGGGAGGTCGTCTAGGTAGGTACCACCGCAGTACCAGTTATTCTGCCGCTAAGCAGTAGTGTGTAAACATTACTGTGTTCCGGGTTGAAGGGTACAGCAGCTAGCGAAATTACTGGGCTGTTGAGACTAACTATCGAAAGTCTCAAAGCAATGAGCGCCAAAGCAGTGAGGCCCTGGACTTTGTTTTGTTACTCAAAGTTCTGTGTATCGCCGCAATAGTAATGGACAGGCGTTATCTCTTACCATCAGGAGAGCGTCTCGTTCGCCTCATTACTTTTTACATAAAAAAAAACTTGATGAATGGCCTTTGCGGAGGTTCTCCACAATTCCGCCAATGTCACGTGGAATGATAGACAGAGATTGGATTATGAATTGACTATTAGTACGGTTTACAGAGTTTTGTGTTTTTCCTTTTCTGAAACTTTAACAACATTGTAAAATGAAATGTATTTAAGTTTTTTTTTCTAACGTCAACCGGACGTCCACGTTTACAAAAATTTAATAACGAAATCTGTTACATTGTCATGTGTCATCTGTCATTGTCATTGTCATCTGTTAATGTGTTACAAGTGTGTACATTGTTGGCATATGAACAATTTATCTTAATCCCATTGAATTTTAGCCTGAATTCGAATAAACAAGCGATATCGAACACGAAGAAAGTTCAAGCGATAACGATAGAACAAGTTATGGACAAAAAAAATAATCTAAATCAACCAAAACAAAAAAAATATAGTTTTTCTAACAGATGAAAAACTTGCCACGAATACTACAACAAATAAAATAAATAAATAAGCGCATAAAAAATAGCGCGACTTCGCTTGATATGATACAAGCTATGTTTTGTGCGACTGTATATTAATTGAATGCCCTCCCTCTCTTCTCGCCCCCCTCCCTCATAATTGACCCCTCTTTCTCATATGGAACCCCCCCCATCTTACAATCATGCCTAACATCACAACTCCCCCCCCTCCCCACAGAGAAATTCAACTATGTAACATTCAACCCCCCCCATCTTATTGGGCGCTTCCCCTACTCGTCATTTCACTCCAGAGTGCTGTTTGTACACTCGGAGCGACTGAGATGCGTGAACGTTCCGTGCGCTTGCACTCTTACCAGTGGTGACCACCTGCGGACAACATCATTAAAACATTCACTTTTTTTCTAACGTTTCAAATTGGTGAACGATACGTTACTTTTTGACGCAGAATACGTTATGCACATTTTACTGGGTTTGTCTTGATCGTGACTTGACTTTAACTGTGACTGCGGTTTAACAATAATTACATGATATGTAATGAGTGCCAAAGCAGCGATGCCCTGGACGTTGTTTTGTTATTCAAAGTTCTGTGTATCGCTGCAATAGTCATGGACAGGCGTTATCTCTTAACATCAGGAGAGCGCATCGATATTCTCATTAATTTTACATAAAAAAATAATTTAAATTTTGAAATATTTGACACTAATACATGCATGAAGTGTTATTAGTAGTACTACATTACTGTGTTCCGGTTTGAAAAGTACAGTAGAGTACTTTCAGGGCTGTTCAGACGAAACATGAAAAGTTTCAAAGTAATCCAACGCAGCATTGCCCTGGACTTCGTTTTGTCACTCAAAGTTGTGATCTCCATCAGGAGAACGTCTCGTTCATCTCATTACTATTAAAAAAAAAAAAAAACAAAAAAAAAAACCTCACTTTAGAGCCAGTTTCATTCCAGGCTAGATGTGCTTTACCACCTCCGATCACAACCTAACTTAAAATTAGGTGCTCCATCCTCCTCATTCTTCGTGCTCCATCTAAGACCGTATCATCACTTAACATCAGGTGAGATGGAGGTCAAACGTAAGCCGTAAGTAACGTAAGTAATAACTTATATTTATTTATTACTTATAAAACTTTTGTTTATTTTTGACCTAACCTGTACCTATATTAATGCAAATAAAACATTTGAATTTGAAAAAAAAGGTGAGCTGTGGTCAAAAACCTAGCTTGTCAACCATTAAAAAAATGCTTTTAGGTTGGCTATACTGACTTTATGGTTGGTACAATCACAAGTTCTGCCAGGCGGTGGTGACGAGCAGATGCGAGTCGGACGCGCGCGCTATCCGCTCCTGGACTCCGTGCGAGAGCCACAGCATGCGAAGCGCTTCGTATCTCGAAGCGCATAAGTGAAGTGGGTTACCGCGTCGTAGTCCCTGTAGAAATTAACATTAAATCAATAAATTAAAAGTAAACAAATATCTTTAAAAACAAACTTTTACCTGGGACAATAAACTAAAAATTCACATGTAATCTGTAACGGGTTGTGCCTTAAGCTTTTAAAGATATAGGTAAGTACCTACACGCCAAATACTTACATGAATTTATTTTAATTTTTTTTTGTTCATTGTACCAGATAAATGCTTTCATTGTTGACGCTAAGAAGTTTTTTTTTGGCATTTTGAGCATTTGCCAGTGTCAAGTATTGTATATTTTCAAGTTTCAAAAGTTAAATAAGTTGACTCGTAGCTATAGTTATAGTCAAAGTATAGTCCGTGTCAGTCAAGTCCAGTCTAATTAGTAAAGTAGTGGCAACTTTACTAAAGCTTCAATGTAGTTTTGGAAGCTACACGAAAAGTCATGTTTCACCACATTATATCATTTTCCCACACTCGCGCTTGTGATTCGGCACTTTATGAATAAAACACCACCATTTTTATACATAAACACTCGACAAAACAGTTTTGGAAAAAAATACAACGGGGCTACACAACTTTTTCCGCGTTCCCGCCAAAACTCCCCTAAAAAGCTTTTGCTTACCAAGTTCGGGCCCCGTATCATTGATACGGCGGCATATCATGTTACCTGATCGGTTTCGCCGTAAGAGTCTAAATAGGGCGCGGGCAGTTTGGCGCCCCGCGCGGGCGCCGCCAGTAGCAGCAGCTCGCAGTCGCGCACTCGCAGGAACACCCCCGAGCCGGCGCCGCACCACGCCGCGTGCGCCACGCCAGCCCCCACGTGCTCCATGGCTCCTCCGCCGCCGCGACCACCCTGTCACCAAAAACAATATGGAATAAACATTTGCTAGGTGATAGATAAAGCAGGCAAGCGCAGTGTAGGACGTCCACCCACAAGGTTGACAGATGACCTAATAAAGACCGCAGGAACGCGCTGGATGCGGGCCACTTTCAACCGGTCTTGTTTTATGGAAGTCAATGGGGGAGGCCTGATGATGTTGATGAGGTGATAGATCTCCTAGACGGAGAGGTTGTTTAGGCAGAAAACATTGACGTTTGATGCGCACCTACCACATCATCTCATTTACTGTGGGGATGGCTGATAGAAAATGCTTTAGCATTAAGGTTATCCTTTAGTACATAATTTAGTAAGTCTGCAGTAAAGTATTAAATTAGCGCATTTCACTGTCTAGCGGTCCGCACAATGAACGTGGAATCAAATCGTTCCTTTTAAATTTTTAGAACATAAACCATGAAACGATGTCGCTAATTCGAGCTTCTGGTTGTCCGATAGAAGAATGGGCATAGAAAAATTAAACAATATAGTTCTTGATTAATGGTGATATGAATCGTGTGGCAACTTTAAAACTTACCTTGGGTATTTCCGCCTGGCAACAGTAGCTCTGACTGCAGAGTATCTGGCCACAGCCGAGGCACATGGTCGGATTCTTGCTATCCTCGCGCTCTGAGTTGGGGCACGAGAACTCGGAGACGCGGTTCATGAGCTCTGAGAAGTCCTCGGGCAGAGGGATCAGCCGAGGCGGTTCTGGTGGCTCAGTCACTATGTGGGAAGGAATCTCTCCCGCAAACCACGCGTCTGATAGTGAACACCATTCTGACACCTGGTATGGACAGATACATTATAAGACGATATTGAAAGTGTTTCGAGAATAAATGGTGCGAGATTAAATATTTAAAATCACTGGCTAGGTGTTTGAAAGAAAGACAGAGAAAGAAAATAGTTTTATTTCGTAACGCAACTGTTAAGTTTTATAACTTAAGACAACGTAATGTCTTGTACTCGGCTGGCTAGCTACCACTCTGAAGTAGAAAAAAATCTGCCACCAAGCATCTAACGGTGTGATCCGGCAGCCTCACTTGAGAGCCAGTGCCTTTCCAGGCTAGGTGTGCTTTACCATCTTCGACCACACCGTCACTTAACATCAGGTGAGCTGAACACCGAACATGTAAACCATAAAAAAAATTGTCTCTCAAGTGAGGCTGCCGTTACCTTGTTTTATGACAATAACGAGTTTTTCAAAGTTAAAGATGATTGAATTACTAGTAAGTAATTATGATTTTTTTGTTATGTCATTTTATTACATTGAATTTTTTTTTATATATATTGACATATTTCATATTGCCGGTATTTTCATATTGACAATATTTTTTATATATTGACATTTTTTGTGTTTTTTATTCACTGTCATGTAATCAGTGTTTTAAAACTCATACATACATATATAAAATTTTGAATATGACTTGTAACATTGGTGTTATCAATAAAATAAATTAAAATAATGCTCATTTATTGGTTAATTTATTTTTATTTATTGAGAAAAAAAGACGGTTAAACCAATTACATCCAATCTCACAAAATTTTGACATACCAATAAAACAAAAATCTAAAATACAATCATAAAAAAAAACAAAGATAAAAAAAATATTATTAAATGACGATATCAAAGTACAAAACAAAAAACAAAGTAATAATAATATAAAAAAAAAACTAATTACAAAATGTCATAAAATTTAAAAAACTAAATGTCTAGATTGAGATCGGACTCGGATCGGAATTAAATGCTGGGCGACTTGGAGCTTCGATTGGATGACTTTGTCGGTCTGACTCACCTTCTGCCGAGCCAGCGGCGTGTCCATCAGATCCCGGAAGGTGTGCGGCAAGTCGAGGTAGCCGCACATTGTGTCCCACGTGTCTCCTTGGAACACGGTGAGCTCGTCGGGCGGGTTGATATCGCTCATGAAGTGGTACAACAAGCAACAACACCGCAGGAATGAGCGGCATTGCCGCTTTATTTTCTCCCACACTTCCGATGGGTTCAGACCTGTGGAGAAACCACAGTAAGGTTTTTGTAAAGGTCTTGATCATCCCGAATAACTGCCCAAAAGGAGTAACGTTTTCAGGGTTCATGTATACCTATATGTGAGTTTCTTAAATAAATATCGTGGGACTATACACGCAGCGCCATCTGGCCCCAAACTAAGCAGAGCTTGTGTGATGGAAGTCAGATAACTGATAGAATACATAAATACTTTTTTTTTGTAAATACATACTTATAATACAAACAGAGCACCCAGATACAGAACAAACATTTGTTTATTCACAAAATGTTTGTCCTGAGTGGGAATCGAAACCACGCCCTACAGCTCTCAAGGCAGATATAATACCAATGAGCCAACGGGCCTGTCATATATATATCATATTCCACCATAACTTTACAATGCCAGAATAGATTTGCATGTACGGGATATCGATAGAATCCTTACATAATTATTAACACTGCTATAATTTTAATAAGAACCATAAGAAACCTTGTTTTATGACATTGACGAGTATTTCAAACTTAAAGATTATTGAATTACTAGTAAGTAATTATGATTTTTTTGTCATGTCATTTTAATATATTGACAATATTGTTTTGGTATTGACATATTTTTATATTGACATATTTTATATTGACAGTATTTTTATATTGACAATATTTTTTATATTGACATGTTTGGATATTGACATACCTTATTTTGACATGTAATCAGTGTTTTAAAACCCATTTAATGACATCTTTAAAATTTTGAAGTGACTTGTAACATTGGTGTTATCAATAAAGTATTTGTATATGTATTTGTAAGTAACAATCTTGTTTAAACTATTTATGTTTATTAAAAAAAAACGAATACAAGCAAGCGAATCCCCAAATCGTAAATGGTCACCGTCTAGCAATAAAATTACTATGATCAGTACAATTTAACATACCTGCAGTATCAAATCCCCTTCTAGCGGACGACAGCATAGGCAGAAAACTCTTCAAATCGACTTTACTCTTAGCATCATCATCATCCATAGCTTCATTGGCACAATCAGTCACATCCATGGTAATCAACAACCTCGTTACCAGCGCTCGTAGACACTGTATAGTGAATTGTCTAGCGAGGTGGGTCGGTCTGGCCGGGCCAGATCCTTTACAAAATAAACTGGGAGCGGTCAATACTAGAGGCACTAATGTACCGAAAGGTTCATGGCTCAATGGGGAAGACTTTTCTAGAACGTTCAGGCAGCTAAGCGCGTGATGGGCTAAGTATTTGGGTGAGGACCACGTGGAAGGCATAGCGGCTGCGAGACGGATCAATGCTTGTAAAGCGTCGCGATGTCTTGCTGGTAAGTCGCCCAGTAATGGTCTTTTTTCGGCTTGTAACACCGCGTTTGAGCTCAGTATGGTGTACGCTGTGGCTCTGTAGAGAGCTGCGCTGGCGTGGAGATCTCCAATTTCTGGCAACACCTGTGAAATCAGAAAGAAACCAGTTTTAGCGGGAACATGAAAAAAAATAATTCCATAAACACGAGTGATTAACTGTATGTGACAATTTCTTCATGTTTTATCATGGGGGGTGTACAAAATCAAATGTGGTCACTGATATAGTTTATTAAAATAGTTATCTCATACTCATTTTAAATTATTTAGAATACATTTGGAATTAGGTTAAAAAGGTTAGGTTTAAATGTCAAATTAAAAAATATACAGTATGACTGGTGAGACACCTACGATACTCGAGGACGTGATATTTGGCGATCATATAGGAAGAAAAAAAATAACATTAAAAATAAATATTAACTGACTACGAGGTAAACTTAACCGAAAGTTATGTAATTAATTACGCAACGCATGGACACCGCGCGGACGCATGAGCCGGACGTTGTGAGGACACTTGCACTGACGACGGGGTGACAAGTACGTACTTGTCGCGTAATCAAACCATCGTTATCGGGAGTGTATCCGCTTCATTAAATAAATAAAGCGGATATAGGGAAATTGGGGCAAAATACCTAATTTTATGACATAATTATAACGAGAATCGAGTACCAAGTACTTTTCTTCAGTATCGTGGGTGTCTCACCAGTCATGCTATATAATTATAAGTGAAATTAATGTTAAAATAATTAAAATAAAACTACTTCAATTTATTCTTGAGAAAGACGTCATACTTATAATAAAATTATTAGCGGTTAATAACTCCTTAAATTTTCTTTTAAATTGACGCCTATCTAGTTTTATGAAACATTCAGGTGTTCTACTAATTTATACATGTGAAAGTTTGTATGTTTGTTACTGAATCACGCAAAAACGGCTCGTTGGATTTGGATGATATTTGGCACACATATACATAGTTTATGTTACCTGGATTAACATTAGAATACTTCATCATCATCATCATCATCATTTCAGCCGTAGGAAGTCCACTGCTGGACATAGGCCTCCCCCATTGACTTCCATAAAGACCGGTTGGAAGCGGCTCGCATCCAGCGCGTTCCTGCGGTCTTTACTAGGTCGTCTGTCCACCTTGTGGGTGGACGTCCTACGCTGCGCTTGCCGGTCCGTGGTCTCCACTCCAGAACTTTGCAGTCCCATCGGCCATCAGTTCTGCGTGCTATGTGCCCTGCCCACTGCCACTTCAACTTGCTAATGCGTTGGGCTATGTCGGTAACATTAGTTCGTCTATGGATCTCCTCATTCCTGATTCGATCTCGTAGGGAAACTCCGAGCATAGCCCTCTCCATAGCGCGTTGTGCTACTTTGAGCACAACACTTATATCTTTGAAAAATGTTAAGTTCCGGTGGGATTATCAAAAAACTTACTGAAACTAACTTACTTAGGTTCTTTTGTTCTCTGTATTTTTTTCTGTGTGCACAATAAAGAGTTTTATCTATCTAAGATGTGCTCCATTGTAGACCGCAACTTCGCTTAATATCAGGCGCGATAGCGGCCAATCACTAGCTTATTTGGTAATAATTAAAAACAAAATAACAACGACAGCCAAAAGCCGTATAAAGCCAGCAAGGGATTTTGTCCCGTCGAAAAGATGCAAAATACTTGCCCCGGCAAAGTCTTCAATGAGGGACTTGGCGAGAGGATTGTAAGTCGGCACTTCGATTTCGAAGTGAACAAGGAACGACGGCGACAGGATGTTTTCTGCGTGAGTCGAAACGTAAACTTCTCGAGATTCTGCCGCTTCTTCTTCCATATCTGACGACATAGCACCTACGCTTCGGGCGCGTGCCTTAACGGACAAAAATATATACAAGTTAGAAAGCTTTAATGGCTTAACAATAATAGTATAATGGTTCCTCGAGCCATTGCAACACTTAAGGGCGTGTGCGTGTGTATGTATGTGTATGTGTGTGTGGGCGTGCGTGTATGTGCGTGGGCGCGTGTGTGTGTGTGATTTACCCAACAAAATGAACAAATTCTAAAAAATAGATTTGGTAAAAAATTGAGTCACGTAATATAAGATATTACTGATCTGAATGATGATCAAATTTTGTATGTATACATCTTTGTAGACCAGATTTATAAATACTTGTATAGGTAAAAACTTATGCACCATAAACTGGGAGTGATCAAGAGATTATATATAAGTTTTAGTTACAACAAGCACGAATATTCAATTAAACCTGAAACTGGATTTTTTTTATGGTTGACAGGCTAGTTATTTGACCGCAGCTCGCCTGATGTTAAACGACGGTGTGGTCGAATATGGTAAAGCACACTTAGCCTGGAATGGAACTGGCTCACCAGTGAGGCTGCCGGAATAAACCGTTAAATGCTTGAACTTGCTAGCTAGCCAGCTGAGTACCCTATCACCATGCTATGGTTTCCTCACGATGTTTCCCTTTGCCACCAGCAGCTCAAGCTCATTGTTGGGGTTTGAGTCCACACCCTTCGGCATGCGAACAGACCGCGCTTACTACTGAGCTATCATCGCTACAAAATGAGTCAAGCTACAATCTCAATCAAACAAGTCACAATCATCTCCACAATGGTTGTAGAGAGAGTGAGAGAGCTAGAAATAATAATAATAATAATATTTATTTATTGGATCAATTTACAAAAATCACGAATAGTTGTACAATACAATACATACACTGACGTACAAGATACATAGAAAGCATTCCGGCAAGACGTGCACAATTTTATGTATAAGTTCATATTGCATCGAAAACAGTACAAAATTTATAAATAACTATCTAATTAAACATAATGCCTTCAACATACCATCTTTGGATTAATCTCAGACTTCAATAAATCACAAGTATAAAATGGATATTAATTAGTCTTGTTGATTTTGATTTTGTACAAGTAAATTCTAATTATCATATTACCTTACAAGTAAATATAACTTATTACAGCAATTAATCTGACATTACAGGAACGCGTTCCATTTAAATTTATGAATTTTATAAAAAACTGTTAACCTATATATTACATATATATTGTAAAACCACTGGTCTCCACACTAGGATTCCCTGTTTTGCGGAGACCAGTTACACATAATAAAGATGGAATGCAGGTAAAAAGGTACCAGGATAATCGGACGCCTCACAGTTTAAATAAAAGAAAAAAAAAAAGAATATCTACTTAGATACTAAATAATTTTAAAGAAATACAGAGCAACATATTTATATAAGATAAATATCATAGTGTCTTGTATACATAGGTAGATATTTTGCAGTGTTCCACTCATTGTGCTTTATAATACCAACACAAAACTGCCTTCATTTGGTGAATGATACCTGTCTGACGACGCGTTTTAACACCTTTAAAATGAAAGGAAAGAGAGGAATATACTAGACTACTGTACTGGCACTACTGTACTACTGTACTGGCACTACTGTACAGTACTTTTTTTTTTTATTGTAGATAGGCTTGCGTTTGACCGCCATCCCGCCTGATGTTAAGCGAAGATGCGGTCTACGGTGGAGCACGCTCGCCTAGAAGAAACCGATTCACTCGCGACTTGAAGGAACCCAGACTATATTCATTGGGGAACACCCACTCGGGCAGCTGATTCCAATGTCTAGCGGTACGCATGAAAAAGGTGGAATCAAACCGCTTAGTGTACTGTACTGTACGGTTTACTGGTGCTGTGTGTATACTGTATAGTCCTATGATATTTATTTATTCATTTACTAGAGGATCATCTCACCTGACACAATATCTCTTCACAAGTTTCCGTGCAGACATGAACCGCTTCCTCGCAGACTTGATGCTTCAGTTCCAATATTTGTTGCACCGACTCGGCGTACAGGTCTTCAGGCAATACCGGCGGGGATCCGGTCCGCAGTGCCGGGGCAGGCAGCAGCGGCAATGCCGTATTGCAAAGCCGCTCGCACAGCGGGCAGAGATATTCGTGCTTCTCCACGTCGAACGCCGCTGGCTGCCGTACTCGGTAAGGCCTGGCAAGACGGCTATTATTTAAAATAAGGAGGGGACTTTGCTCGGATTACAAGAAATACATTAAGCATAGTTATCACCATCATCTCAGCCGTAGGACGTCCAGTGTACACTGCTGGACATAGGTCTTCCCCCAATGATTTCCATTAGGACCGGTTGAAAGCGATTCGCATCCAGCGCGTTCCTGCGGTCTTCACTAGGCCATCTGCCCACCTTGTGGGTGATGTCGTACGCTTGCCGGTCCGTGCCCTCCACTCCGGAACATTGCAGCCCTATCGGCCATCAGCTCTGCGTGTTATATGCCCTACCTACTGCCATTTCAACTTACTAATCCACTGGGCTATGTCGTTAACTTTCGTTCGTCTACGGATCTCCTCATTACTGATTCGATATCGTAGAGAAACCCCGAGCATAGCTCTATCCATAACTCGTTGTGCTATTTTGAGCTTACCAAGATCAGAGACCACGTTTCAGAGCCATAAGTCATCATGTAACACACACTGGTCGATTACTTTCGACTTGGGGCACTAAGGTAGTTTGGACGTGAAAACATTGCGCATAGTAAAAGTGAACAAAAGCAGTGTGAGTTCGTGTTCTACATTACACAAGATATGTGAGTTTTAGTGCATTTTACAGTGATTTATTAAAAAAGATGAATATGTATGTATGCATGCGTCGTTTATCTGTACATAATTGCCAGAACACCGTATTGTTATACACAAACACCTTAGATTGTGTCTGTAACCGCGTACCCGCTTTCGTTCAGAACTAAGCATAGCACTATTAGAAATCTTGTTTATGATTTTACTATTGACTTGCGGACGCCTTGCGGTTTCACCCGCGTAGTTCCCGTTCCCGTGGGAATACAGGGATAAAAAGTAGTCTATGACACTCGGAGATAGTATAGCTTCACAACGGTGAAAGAATTTTTGAAATCGGTCCAGTAATTTCCGAGCCTATTCAATACAAACAAACAAACAATCAAATCTTTCCTTTTTATAATAGTATACATATAGACTTGGCAGTAAAACCGACTTATATGCCATGACAGCAAACGGCATGACGCTCTCTTGTGTGTGTGTGCGCGCGCGAATACTATACACTTTGTTGCTTCTCTGTGTGAGTTGCGTACTGTTTTGTTTCACATCTTTTTTTTTTTTTTTATGAAAGAAGTAATGAGACGAACGAGACGCTCTCCTGATGGTAAGAGATGATGCCTGTCCATGACCATCGCAGCGATACACAGAACTTTAAGTAACAAAATAAAGTGCAGGGCATCACTGCTTTGGCGCTCATTACTTTGAGACTTTTGATAGAGTTAGTCTCAACAGCCCAGTAATTTCGCTAGCTGCTGTACCCTTCAAACCGGAACACAGTAATGTTTACACACTACTTGGCGGCAGAATAACTGGTACTGCGGTGGTACCTACCTAGACGACCTCCTGCTAAGGAGAACTACCACTTCTGCCGGGAGTCACGTGATAGACAACTTTTTTGAAAACTTTAGAGATCATCATAACACCAGTAAATAGTTATTAATTTTAATTGACATGTTTTTAGTAATTTTCAACATTAATAATAGTTATTTGAAGATGTCTTGTTCCTTTGGTGTATTAGTATTAAAAACAGACAAAAAGAGTTAGTCGTGAAAACGTAAACTGATAAAATATAGTTGTAGCACGAGGAAGTTAGCAAATGGGTTAGTAGTATTTATGTTTTATGCGTCAGGTTTGGTTTAAATTGTAAACACAAAGGCTTTACTTAAACATTGCTTAAAGTAGTCTCATTTCAGTCTCATGTCAGTAGTCTCTCTAGGTGGTAGATCTCCTTAGCAGGAGGTCATCTAGGTAGGTACCACCGCAGTACCAGATATTCTGCTGCCAAGCAGTAGTGTGTAAACATTACTGTGTTCCGGTTCGAAGGGTACTGCAGCTAGCGAAATTACTGGGCTGTTATCTAAAGTCTCAAAGTAATGAGCGCCAAAGCAGTGATGCCCTGGACTTTGTTTTGTTACTCAGAGTTCTGTGTATCGCTGCAATGGTCATCGACAAGCGTTATCTCTTACCATCAGGAGAGCGTCTCGTACGTCTCATTATTTTTCACATAAAAAAAAAAATGCACGCGTGACATTCCGTCGTGTTTAGGGATACTCGTTTCTTATGATACAGTAAGTTCTATTGGCAAATAACACTTATATTTCCTAAAGTGTATCGAAAACTTGATGAAAGTGTTTTTTTACAAAATGTCATGCATTCAGTCATCAAAACCTGAGCTCACCGTTTGTTTTCCTTATCGAGCACATTGTCGTAGTACTTCTTCCAGCAGTTGGCGTGCAGTACATGCCCACAACTGGACACGTGAGATTGAGCGCCCACGCCGGGCGGGAAATACGCTTCCCGCCAGTTCTCGGGCAACTGGCCGTTACCGCCTTCCCGACACCGGTTGTGGACGGTAGAAAGCTGCGCGAACGCGACTAGCACGGGTGGTTCCAATTTTATATCTACTCGCGCCTGGAATAAAAAATGTCAAGATTCGATTTGAAAACAAACTAATAAAATCAATAATTTGTAGATATTTTTGGATAGATGTGCAAAGAATACAGAGAGAAAGAGAGAGTAAGAGCTGTACATTATTGTATATTATGTTATTATGGAAGTGTCGTACATAGTCGAATATCGATAAAATTCCATAAAATACATCAGAAAAAAAAACAATAATTGTAACTTTATTTTGATGTAATTGTATCCAAATTGATTTAGGCGTTACTTGCAAGGTAACATGCATAACATATATTATAAAAGTTACCGTACATATCAATGTTGCAAACTATGTACATATTTATTAATATAATTTTTTACAGTTTGGGAATTTTCCAGCTAGAACACAGAGTTTAAAATTATAATAAGTGACTTATTATAATTTTAATGGCCAATAACAAGATTCCACGAAAAATTAGGAATAATAAACAAATATAAATAAAATTATTAAGGGCATCATTTTATTTACAGCACAGTGCACAAAAAAAATCTGAAACTTCTATATTCTTCTATGTTCTATATTCTTGATATGGTTCACGGGAATACTAACAAGTGATTGGAAAAATAGAAAAATAAAAAATTACTGAGTTTCTTTAGCGGTGCCGTTCCGCGTAACCCCGTTTAACGTACCTCTTCCTGGCACATGATGCAGACCCGCGACGGTTCGGGCACGCCGCCGCCCCACACGCCGAGTGCGGCGCCGCAGTACAGAGGCCTGATTTCTTGCTCCTCCGCCGTCACCTGACAACACAAACGGTCACAGATAAAAAAATATCGTAGGAATATTCAAGGTATATATTTAGTTTATTTCCGCTCAACTGTCGTTCCAGTTACAACAGTGATAAAGACTTCAATTTAACTAATTAAATTAGTTAAATTTAATTTTACTTTACTAAAGCAAGACTGGACTTTGACTAGAACTATAGCAACGAAGACACTGATTTAACTTTTCAAACTTGAAAATATGAAATACTTGACACTGGCAAATGCTCAAAATGCGAGGCCAAAAAAAAAGAAAAAAATTAATAAAATGCTAGAATGAAAAAAAAACATACACAGAATTAAATAACAATAATAAAAAAATCCAATAGCAAAGAAACAAAATGTCAACGATAATAACAAAAGTCGGAAAATTGACAGCCCTGTTGGTTCATTGGTAGTATGTCTGCTTAGAGAACTGAAGGGTGTGGGTTCGATTCCCACTCAGAACTGACATTTGTGTGACTAACATCGATGTTTGTTCTGTGTCTGGGTGTACTGTGTATGTATTATAAGTATGTACTTACAAAAAAAAAGTATTTAAGTATTCTATCAGTTATCTGTCTTCCATCACACAAGCTCTGCTTAGTTTGGGGTCAGATGGCGCTGTGTGTAACGTCCTTGGATATTTATTTATTTTTTATTATTATTTAATATCATTTTTTTTAATTTTCATTACTTCAGATTGTATCGTCCTAACAGCGGCGGCCTTAGCTGTTGCCGCCCGGGGCGACAGATCATTGTGAGACCATTTTTCTTTAGAGTCCGTTTTACTAAAAAAATAGTTCGAGTGCTGCATGCAGTGGCCGTAACATGCTTGCACTAATAATGAAACCGTGCGTACAGGGGTTTTTTTTTATAGTCGACAGCCTAGGTATTTGGCCACAGCTAGCTGAGGGTGGTAGCTAGCTAGCCGAGTACTAGAGAGTACCCTACCACCATGCTAGGGTTTCCTCACGATGTTTTCCTTCACCGGAAGCTTAAGCTCATTGTTAGGGTTTGAACCCACGCCCTTCGGCATGCGAACCTACCGCACTAACCACTGAGCTATCATCGCTACAAGGTTTTGTTAAGTGCGAGGCGCGAGATACACATACATATAATTATGATTGAAATATGGTAAAGACTTTTTTCTACGAGGACGCGAGGCCCCTGCAAAAGCGAGGCCCCGGGCGGTTGCCCTGCTCGCCACGCCCTAAGCCCGCCACTGAGTCCTAAATCTACCATTTATCTTGTCCCGGTTTAAAACGTGTCCTGAAAACAAATGTACCTCAGTGTTAGTTTCCTCGAAGAGCGTGGCGTTGTTGGATATGAACTTGTTCATTTGCGTCTTCATCTGCGCCATCAGTTTGGCGCGACGTTCCGCCGCCAGCTTGGCGCGACGCTTCTTCTCCGCTTCGGCGGTTTCAGTGGCGGGTTTCTCCTGCTGGTCGGTGTCCATGCTGTTAGCATCGCCGGCGCCCTCGTCGCTGTAGCCAAGAAGTGCTCTGGAATAAAATGAAAGGTTAGACAATTTTCCGTGCGCAAGTTAACTCACAATGATACTTTGAAAGAAAGATACATTTATTTTACCACACAACAAAAAACATTTTTTTTTAAACAGTAGATACATGGTTTGTAACAGTGCCAATGTGTAGAAAATATATTGTAGCGCTGATGAGGCTCCGTTCCGGACACATTCCGTCAAATGCGTTTAAATATTTTAGTTTATATAGCAGAGTCACCTAACTGTGACGAGTGTGACAGGGTTGAGGATGTCCAGCACATTCTGATTGAATGTGTCCGGAATGAAGCTTTACGACAGAACTGTCAGCTGTTTGTCAGTAATATGATGGGTGCGTGTAATAGTCTCCTGGCTACGCCGACATCAGAAGAAGCCAGGAGTCTAATAAAACTGTACTTTCATATTTTTGGATAGATGTTGTGCAAGAGTAGAGTAAGAGTTGTACAATGTATTATGTTTTTATGGGAGTGGCATAGTCGAATATCGACAAAACTCCACAAAATAAATCAGAAAAAAAAAAAAAAAAAAAAACAGTAGATACATGACAGCCCTGTGGGTGCATTGGTAGTATATCTGATCCAAGAGCGAAAGGGCGTGGATTCGATTCCCACCCAAGACAAGCATTTTGTGATATAAACAAAATTAAATGTTTGTTCTGTGTCTGGGTGTACTGTATGTATTTACAACAAAAAAAAACTATTTAAGTATTCTATGTTATCTGATTTCTATAGTACAAGCTTTGCTTAGTTTGGGGTCAGATGGCGCAGTGTGTAATGTCCTATAATAGTCATTTATTTATTTATTTACAACGAATAAAACAACACACAAGTAAAAATATTCAAACTACACCTTCGACCACATCTTCACTTAACATCAGGTGAGCTGTGGTCAAACACCTAGCCTGTCAACCATTAAATAAAAAAAAACATATTATTTGAAAATACAAATCTACACTATTATAAAGAGGAAAGATTTGTTTGTATTGAATAGGCTCCGAACTACTGGACCGATCTGAATATTTCTTTCATCATTAGAATGCTACATTATCACTGAGTGACATAGGCTATATTTTTTTTTTTATAGCTGACAGGCTAGGTGTTTGACCACAGCTCACTTGATGTTAAGTGACGGTGTGGTCGAAGATGGTAAAGCACACCTAGCCTGGAATGGAACTGGCTCTCAAGTGAGGCTGCCGGAACACACCGTTAGATGCTTGGCGACAGATTTTCAACTTGAGGGTGGTAGCTAGCCAGCCGAGTACTAGAAAGTACCCAACCACCATGCTATGGTTTACTCACGATGTTTTCCTTCACCGGCAACTCAAGCTCATTGTTGGGGTTTGAACCCACGCCCTTCGGCATGCGAAGCGACCGCACTAACCACTGAGCTATCATCGCTACTATATTTATATTGTTAATCGAGTTTTAGTTTTTCCGTGCGAAGCCGGGGCGAGCTGCTAGTATCAAATAAGCGGAGCATTGGTCGTGTAGACTAGATTGGCACAGGACCGAGGCAGATGGCATAAAAAGATTTAATGGAGGTTCCCTTAAAATGTGTCTGTCACTATAATACTTGAAGTATGAATAAATAAATAAATAAATAAATAAATAAATATCATAGGACATTACACACAGCGCCATCTGACCCCAAACTAAGCAGAGCTTGTGCTATGGAAGACAGATAACTGATAGAATACTTAAATACTTTTTTTTTTTGAATGAATACTCACTTCATCTTAGCAAGTGTCCATTTAGCGAGTGCGCGGTGCGCCTCGACTCTAGGGCTGGCGACTAACTGCTGCAGCAGCTGGTAAATGCCAGCGCGGGCCGCGCTCTCCGCGAACGCAAGGAACTCATAGTGACCGCTCTCTTCGTCGCGTAACGCGTATCCTATGAGGTGGAGGGCCTGGAATAACACACACAATTATACATTAATTATGTCTCAAAAAATCTAACATGACAATATACAACAAAAGCCGGCCAAGTGCGAGTCGGACTCGCGCACGAAGGGTTCCGTACCATCAAACTTATTATATAAGTATCTATCTATACGGGATGCACCTTCCACCGCGTGCTTCAGAACCAAGTTAAGATCTTGGCTGCTAGAGACCTTGTTTTATGACATGGCGAGTATTTCAAACTTTTTTTTTTTTTATGGTTGACAGGTGTTTGACCACAGCTCACCTGATGTCAAGTGAAGGTGTGGCCGAAGATGGTAAAGCACACCTAGCCTAGAATGCAACTGGCTCTCTCTCTGCCGGAACACACCGTTAGATGCTTAGCGGCAGATTTTCAACTTGAGGGTGGTAGCTAGCCAGCCGTGTACTAAAGTACCCTACCACCATGCTTTGGTTTCCTCACGATGTTTTCCTTCACCGGCAGCTCAAGTTCATTGTTGGGGTTTGAACCCACGCCCTTCGGTATGCGAACCTACCGCGCTAACCACTGAGCTCATCATCGCTACATAAACTTAAAGGTTATTGAATAACCTTTAAGTTTATGTACTACTAAGTAATTATGATTTTTTTGTCATGTCATTTTATTATATTGACAACATTGTTTTTGGTCTTGACATATTTTAAATTGACAGTATTTTCATACTGACCATATTTTTTATAGTGACATGTTTGGATATTGACAACAAGTCTGACGGTAAACGGTAAAAGTTTAAACTAATTGACAAGGGTATTGTTATCCGGTATGATAAAAGTAAATTAAGTTACCTTGTGGAACTGTGTCTCGGAGAACGATCGCGCGCGTAAATCGAGCGCTCGTTCGAGCACGCACTTCAAGACGTGCAGAGCCGCGTCGCACTGTAGCAAGTTGGCCACTATGGCGAACGGCGACGAAAGTTTCGGTAAAGCGGGGGGAGGGCAGCACTCCGGCAGGCCTGCCAACCAAAACCACGAGGAAATTACAGCCAGCCCTGTTGGTTCATTGGTAGTATGTCTGCTCCACGAGCTGAAGGGCGTGGATTCGATTCCCACCCAGGACAAACATTTTGTGATATTTTTTTACAACCAGCCCTGTTGGTTCATTAGTAGTATGTCTGCTCCAAGAGCTGAAGGGCGTGGATTCGATTCCCACCCAGGACAAACATTTTGTGATATTTTTTTACAACCAGCCCTGTTGGTTCATTAGTAGTATGTCTGCTCCAAGAGCTGAAGGGCGTGGATTCGATTCCCACCCAGGACAAACATTTTGTGATATTTTTTTACAACCAGCCCTGTTGGTTCATTAGTAGTATGTCTGCTCCAAGAGCTGAAGGGCGTGGATTCGATTCCCACCCAGGACAAACATTTTGTGATATTTTTTTACAACCAGCCCTGTTGGTTCATTAGTAGTATGTCTGCTCCAAGAGCTGAAGGGCGTGGATTCGATTCCCACCCAGGACAAACATTTTGTGATATTTTTTTACAACCAGCCCTGTTGGTTCATTAGTAGTATGTCTGCTCCAAGAGCTGAAGGGCGTGGATTCGATTCCCACCCAGGACAAACATTTTGTGATATAAACAAATGTTTGTTCTGTGTCTGTATGTATTATAAGTATGTATTTACAAAAAAAAACGTATTTAAGTATTCTATCAGTTATCTGTCTTCCATAGCACAAGCTCTGCTTAGTTTGGGATCAGATGGCGCTGTGTGTAATGTCCTACGATATTTATTTATTTATTTATTAGAAGAGGATTATCTATAAAAACGGCAAAAAAAAAATCGCGTTTGTTGTATGGGTATAGCTCCCTTAAATATATTATTTATTCTGTGTAAATACAACATCTGTGAAAATTTCAACTGTCTAACTATCACGGTTCATGAGTGACAGACGGACAGACAGAATGGCGGACGAACAGCGGAGTCTTAGTAATAGAGTTCCATTTTACCCTTTGGGTACGGAACCCTAAAAACTTTTTTTTTTTTAATAATAGATAGGCTTGCGTTTGACCGCCATCCCATCCATTTAAAAGTGAATGTGCAATATGATAAGTTACCTGCAGCTTTCCTCCTGTTCCTCTGTTCTTCTTCGCTGCGAGAGAGTTCTTCCCTGGTGTAATGGTAAAAGAACGTGTCGTATTCGTCGTACAGGTGCGGCTTCAGTTTGTACACCCCCCGCACGTTGCTGCCAGACGTTGTCGGTTTGAAGAAGTCGGCAACCTCGTGGATGACCGCTTCTAAGCCAGTTTCGTGCAGCTGGTCCTCGGGAAGAGATCTGAAATATTGACATAGTATCTATTTAAAACAATTTTTTTATATATTTTAATTCTAATCTCGTTTATCATCGGGACTTAATCGGAAAGTATTTTTATTTTTATCATACAATTTATTTAATTATTTAAATTATGTTTTATTATAAAACTATCCATCAATATGAGTATACATTATGTCATGTCAAAATACATTTCAAATATTAGTAACAATATAAGATTTTTTATAAATCACAAAATTTGACTTTATACAATTTTTTTTTGTTTTCCTTCTAATGATGTATCTGTTTGTTGTTACATACCTCTTGTTATTACAATCTAGCCTAGTTGAGACTAATAAGTAATTTTAATATAACTTAAATTGCTAAGTAGAGGATAATCGAAGAATGCATCCATCGACACTTTTCTTACTGTCTCTATTAAGCGGAAGACACTTTGTGACACTCGTGTTCTATAATATGTATAATAATATATAAATTTATACAATGTCAAGAAAAAATAATAATTGAAATTACATAAATAAAATATGTCAAACAAAAAAAAAATTGTTTCGTTTATTTACCTTGACATTTTTAATTAAAGTTAAGCTTAAAATTCAATTTAATTTTTGTATAACCGCAACTGTTTGTACATAATTAGTTGATATTTTTTGTAATGACTAAATCCCACTAATATTATAAATGTGAAAGTTTGGATGGATGAATGTTTGTTACTCTTTTACGCAAAAACTACTGAACGGATTTTAATGAAATTTGGTATGGAGGTAGCTGAGACCCTGGATTAATACATAGGCTACTTTTTATTCCGAAAACATGTAGCGGGTAACACCGCGAAGCGCAGCTAGTTTTAAATATTGATTACTACAAAATATCATAAATAAAATATTATTAAATTCTATTATAAAAATCTCGTGTCACGGTGTTTGTGGTCGCACTCCTCCGAAACGGCTCGACCGATTTTTATGATTTTTTTTGTACAAGAATAGGTCGTGAAGTAGGATATATTTCATACCGCTAGGTGATTAGATACTTCATATGGCGAAAAAATTTAGTGGGGCGCAGCAAGTTTATAAATAAAAATATTAAATTTTACGTTTTTTTTTTTTTTTTTTTTTTTTTTTTCCTTTCTGTCTATCTATCTGCAATCAGCCTGGAAGCCATAATCAGATTTGAGTTTAATTTCTTAACTGGTTTTGGGATATGCACATCCTGTGATGTGTCATCTCATATTATGTTACTCTAGATTGTGGCTAGTCGCGGTCTTTTTAGCCTGAAGAGGTGGTCACTGGTGTCCAGTAGTGATGCAGCTAAATGGTTTCTATGCAGTCTGAGTCTTTGTTTATAAGCCTCAGAAGACCTTTCTATTTCCTCTCTGATAGTACGGATCTGCATGTATTCATGCACTTCTGTGTTTCGTATAAACCATGGGGCATTGCTCACAGTTTTTAGTGCTTTATTTTGGAAGCGCTGGAGGATTTCTATGTTTGAGTGACTAGCTGATCCCCAGAGCTGTATGCCATACGTCCATACCGGTTTTATGATGCACTTGTATATAAGGAGTTTGTTTTCTAAGCTTAGAGATGATTGTCTGCCCAATAGCCAGTACATGTCGATAAACTTTTTGTTTGCTTGTTCTCTTTTCATCTTTATGTGATTTCTCCAGGTTAGTCGTCTGTCCAAGTGCATGCCCAGATATTTAACTGTCGTGTGTTGTGGCAGAACAGCTCCATCAAGTGTCACTGGTGGGCAGTCTCCTCTTTTTAGCGTGAACGTTATATGGACCGATTTTGTAGGACTAGCTCTTATTCTCCACGCTTTCAGCCATGATCCGATTTTGTTCAGATGATCTTGTAGTTTAATTGATGCTATATTTGGGTCTTTATTACAGGAAAGGACTGCAGTGTCATCTGCATAGGTTGCAGTAACCACCTCTTCGGAAACAGGTAGATCAGCAGTATAGATAGTGTATAGCACAGGTCCCAGCACCGAGCCTTTACTCCAGCTTCTATTTTACACATGGATGAAAGGGAGTCTTCGCACTTAACCTGGAACACTCTGTGTTCCAAGTAAGACTTCAGAAGCATGTAAGCAGTGTTTGGCAGATGCAGTTTTAACTTATATAAGAGACCCTTATGCCACACACGGTCGAATGCCTGCTGTATATCAAGGAAAACAGCGGAGCAGTACTCTTTCTTCTCTAGTGTCTGACGTATTGTGTGACCCACTCGGTGGATTTGCTCTGTCGTTCCATGATGTGCACGAAAACCAAATTGGTGGTCTGGTATAACTTTTTGTTCTTGGAGAACTGGAATTAGGCGCTTAAGTATCAGTTTCTCGAGGACTTTTGACATTAATGGTAGTAGACTTATGGGTCTATATGATGTGACTTCTGTGGGAGGCTTCCCTGGTTTAGCTACCATGTTTATAATGGATACTTTCCACAGCTTTGGGAAGTATTGCAGTCTCAGTATTGCATTAAAGAGGATTGTAAGTAGTACTATTCCTTTTTTTGGTAGTTGTTTAAGGACTTCTGCTGTTATAAGGTCGAAGCCAGGTGCCTTTTTTTGCTTCAGATATACTATGGTTTTTCTGACCTCTGTTGGTGTGACTAACTTCATTGGCAAAGACATTTGCTGGTCTCTATGTAAAACTTCATTAACTTCTTCTTCTGTGACCATTGGATCCGCTTCATTCGGTATAAACACGTCTTTAAGAAAATCAGCAAACAATTCTGCCTTATCTGCAGGTTTTCCTGACCAGTTGCCGTCAGGTTGTCTTAGTGGAGGCATATGTGCTTTGGGCCTCTTTAGGGATTTTGTTATTTTCCATAGTGAGTAATCCTCTGATTTGTATGGTGATAAGGTCTTTAACTTGTCTTGCAGGGTGTTATTCTCGTTTTCTTTGAGTGTTTTTTTCAGATTTTTCTGTACTTTGTTGAGTTTCCTTTTATCTTGTCGATTTCTGCTAGTGTGCCACTGACGCCTGAGTCTTCTTTTCAGAGCTATCAACTCCTGTATTTCTTGTGTAGTGTCCTGGTTCTGTGATTTCCGTTCTACATAGGGAGTCGACAGCCAGGCTGCTTTTTGGATGAAATTGAAATTTTACATGTGAGTAAAATAAATATTTTAATTTTTTTTTTCTGTATTAATTTATAATTAGTTACATGTCAATATACAAATTAATTATTCCATTGTCACTTAAAAAAATTATGATGTCAATATAATTAAATGTCACTTAAAACTATTTCTTTTTAAATTATTAAATGTAATTTTTTTCTTTTCTTTTAATATTTAGAATTTTTAACAATTTTTTTACATCTAACTGAAGTAAAATGGGACAGGACCGGGACGAGTGGCGTACAAGAAGAGACCTAGAAGAAGAGCCCATGCTCAGCAGTTGGCGACGAAGGGTCGATGATCATGATGATGATGAATCCCACATAAGTAAAAGATGTGTCAAAGTCACGTCAGTTTCCATATGAACTTAAGTCTTGTTACCTGTTGAGTTCAGAGTGTGGCATCGGTTTGACGCAGAGCATCTGTATTATCTCCTTCTTGGTGCGATCTTCGTTGGTCACCTCACCGACGCCGGGCATGTAGCGGGAACCGATTACTGCGCGACAACCATATTATACAGTATGACTGATGAGACACCTACGACACTCGAGGACGTGATATTTGATGATCATAGAATAGAATAAATAGAATACAATATAACTTTATTATACACCAAAACAAATCACAACAACATTGATTGAAAATGGGGCCCAAAATGAAATTGAAAGTGGAATAATACTGTTTCATGCTAGAATACTTGGTGGTAGATTTCCTTAGCAGGAGGTCGTCTAGGTAGGTACCACCGCAGTACCGGATATTCTGCCACCAAGCAGTAGTGTGCAAACATTACTGTGTTCCGGTTTGAAGGGTACAGCAGCTAGCGAAATTACTGGGCTGTTGAGACTAACCATCGAAAGTTTCAAAGTAATGAACGCCAAAGCAGCGATGCCCCGGACTTTGTTTTATTACTCAAAAGTTCTGTGTATCGCTGCAATGGTCATGGACAGGCGTTATCTCTTGCCATCAGAAGAGCGTCTCGTTATTTTTCACATAAAAAAAAATGCTAGTTTTCATCGGTGTTACAATTTTACTTTTTCGAACCTACACCAAGCTTTTTTTTAATACAAAATAAGTTCGCGTTTGACCTAACCCTGCCTGATGTTAAGCAGGATGCAGCCCAAGATAAAGCACGGTTAACTAGAAAAAAAAAACCTGTTCACTCTAAGATTTGAAGACACCCAAATTGTACTTCGCGGGAAAAACAGACACTGCCAGCGGGCAGAGAGCGCTGCCCGTGAGTCATACCACTTACTCGTTATGAGCAGCCCCAGGAACTCCTCGAGCATGGCGATGGTATGCCGCAGAGTGTCGTCCTCTATGCTGCGAGCCTCGAAGTCCGTCTGCGCCCACTCGAGCAGTTTAAACTTGTTCAGTACGTGTATTATGAACTCGTTGTTCTCGATCAGGGATGCGCCCATCTGTCACAGATAAAAAATAATATAGATACGGGGTAAGCAAAGTAGTGTAAGGTTTTTTTTATTCAATATAGGTTCGCGTTTGATTACACTCTGCCTGATGTTAAGCAGTAGTGTGGTCTAAGATGGAGCACGCTTACGGTGTATACAAAATAATTAATAATATTTATTCAACAACTTTCGGGAATTAGCGTGCCCCCAAAAAAGGCCTAATCTTACTAATATTATAAATGCGAAAGTTTGTTAGTATGTCTGTTACTCTTTCACGCAAAAACTACTAAACGGATTTTAATGAAATTTGTTATGGAGGTAGCTGAGACTCTGGATTAACACATAGGCTACTTTTTATCCCGAAAACATGTAGTAGGGGGCGCAGCTAGTGTTTCAATGAAATTGATGACGAGTTTGAGTATTGTCGCGACAGTTTTTATTGCAACATACCTGCAACATAACAATATCGCGATCCAGCATCTCAGCTCGGCACTTGACGTTGTGGTAGAAGTAGAGCTGGTTGAGCAGCGCGAACCCGTTCCGCCGCCACATGCCCGAGTGGACTTGAGCTATCATCGCCATTGTTTGAAGGACCGGCTCTGTAAATGAATTAATTTGTTGAATTTATTATGAAAATGACATATAATATAATTTTTTTTAAGTAATAAGTTGCTATATATATAAATAAATAAATATCGTAGGACTATACACGCAGCGCCATCTGGCCCCAAACTAAGCAGAGCTTGTGTGATGGAAGTCAGATAACTGATAGAATATATAAATACTTTTTTTTTACTTTTTTTGTAAGAATAGGTTATTATTTAATAAGCAGTGTCAAATTAGTTTAATTTAAGTCCTCATCACTGTTGGAACTGGAACGACTGTTAAGCGGAAATAAACTAGATATATACCATGAACATTCAAAATGAACTTCCGCAAGGTAACGCCTGAATCCATCAATTACATACATACCTTTTTTTTTTGCATACTTATAATATATACAGAACACCCAGACACAGAACAAACATTTGTTGTTTATGTAACTGGAACGACCGTTAAGCGAAAATAACTAAATATATACCTTGAATGTTCAATACTTTATTTGTAACATATTTTAACACAATACATACATCCAAAAACAAATAACAAACATACAAAAAAAACTTATTTAATAAATTAAACAAAAGGAATAGAAAACGACGGTGCGGCCGAGGATAAAGCACATTGATCTAAAGGAAACCTATTGAGTGTAGCCCTACCTATAGTAACTTGTCAGTGCACTCACCCATAAGCTCCTCTGGCTCCGGCTTGGGTTTGTCGGGGCGGTCGAACTCCGGGCCGCGGTACGAGAGCCCGTGCCGGTGCAGCTGGAGGTACAGGCCCGCTATGAACCGGGACAGAGGCCGGTGGATCGACACCGGCTGCGTCGCCACGTCGAACTCTATCACTGACGCACTCTTGTTACCCAGCTCTGTAAGGCAAACATATCTCAGGGTAAATAAACATATCGATCAAACAAACGGAACGTCGCGTAAAATAAATAAATTATTATATACATAAATAAAAAATATCGTAGGACATTACACACAGCGCCATCTGACCCCAAACTAAGCAGAGTTTGTACTATGGAAGTCAGATAACTGATAGAATACTTAAATACTTTTTTTTTTGTAAATACATACAGTACACCCAGACACAGAACAAACATCGATGTTAGTCACACAAATGTTAGTCCTGAGCGGGAATCGAACCCACGCCCTTCAGCTCTCGAAGCAGACACACTACCAATAAACCAACAGGGCTGTCAACATGCGAGGTATTGTGTTGATATTTTGTTAGATCTATGCGTCAGTAGATTCATTCGGCGCTGCACGTCCGACGGCACCACTGTGTGCCCTTAAAATTATATAAACATGGCGGACGACGAAGAAATCGACATGGACGAGGATCCTTTTAAATATCCGACATACATATTTTAACTACTAGCTACGCCCCGCGGTGTTACCCGCTACATGTTTTCGGGATAAAAAGTTAACCTATATGTTAATCCAGGGTCTGAGCTATCTCCATACCAATTTTTATCCAAATCCGTTCAGTAGTTTTTGCGTGAAAGAGGAACAAATATACTCACAAAGTTTCACATTTATAATATTAGTAGAAGTAGGATTCAAACAAATGTCAATTCAAAACTACGAGGTTGAAATGCAAAGAGACTCTAATACTCAGAAATATTTTGATGGAGTTTTTGAGACAGTGATTTAAAATTATTTCATTTGTATTTCTCATTTTAGCAAGACACAGAGCATATACAGTTTAAAAGTTTTGTAGATATATGCTTATAACTATGTATAGCAAAAACAACACTTCATCTGTATTCTTCTGCCTAAAATTACGAATTATTGATAGTTACATCAAAAAGTTACACATAGCGTAAAAACGGAAAAAAATAACGTCTGTTGTATGGGAGCTCCGTAAAATATTTATTTTATTGTTTTTAGTGTTCCGTACCCAAAGGGTAAAAACGGGACCCTATTACTGAGACTTCGCTGTCCGTCCGTCCGCCCGTCTGTCACCAGGCTGTATCTCAAGAACGGTGATAGCTAGACAGTTGAAATTTTCACAGATGATGTATTTCTATTGCCGCTATAACAACAAATAAAATAAAATAAATATTTAAGGGGGGCTCCCATACAACAAACTTGATTTTGTTTTTTATAGATAATGATACGGAACCCTCCGTGCGCGAGTCCGACTCGCACTTAGCAGGTGTTTTAGTATTTGTTGTTATAGCGGCAACAGAAACACATCATCTGCGAAAATTTCTAACTATCACGGTTCATGAGATACAGCCTGGTGACAGACGGACGGACGGACGGACGGACAGCGAAGTCTCAGTAATAGGGTCCCGTTTTTACCCTTTGAGTACGGAACCCTAAAAACAATAAAATAAATATTTTACGGAGCTCCCATACAATAAATACCTCCCAGACAGCCTGGTGACAGGCGGATAGCGGAGTCTTAGTAATAGGGTCCCGTTTTACCCTTTGGGTACGGAACACTTAAATCTATGTAATTTTTTTTAAATATAAAATTCACAAGATCGCGAGATTTAGACTTAGTGTGCATGAAGTATAACAGTGTGGTTACCTCGCAGCACTCTCTGGGACGCCGGGTAGGTATCCGCGAACCGACGCAGTGCCATCCAAAAGGCCGCGGCAGCGATCGACTTTTCGGCGGACGCCCACTCTATGCTGAGAGTGATGCTGTGAGCCAACTTCACGTGGAGATTGAACGCGGACTCCCATTCTGGCTCGTATTCCATGTGCTGACCGACCTGGGGGGAAAACACGTTCAAACATTTTAAAAAACAGTAACAACTATAGACAGCCCTGTTGGTTCATTGGTAGTATGTCTGCTTCAGGGGCTGAAGGGCGTGGATTCGATTCCCATCCAGGACAAACATTTTGAGGTGTAAACAAAATGTTTGTTCTGTGTCTGTGTGATCTGTATTTATTATAAGTATGTATTTGATACATACAAAGCATGCAAAAAGCAGTAGTGTGTAAACATTACTGTGTTCCTGTTTGAAGGGTACTGCAGCTAGCGAAATTACTGGGCTGTTGAGACTAACCATCGAAAGTCTCAAAGTAATGAGCGCCAAAGCAGCGATGCGCCGGACTTTGTTTTGCTACTCAAAGTTCTGTGTATTGCTGCAATGGTCTTAAACATGCGTTATCTCTTACCATCAGGTGAGCGCATCGTTCGTCTCATTACTTTTACATAGAAAAAAAATATGTATTACAAAAAAAAAGTATTTAAGTAACACAACACAAGAACTCTTTGTTGAGACAACAAAAAGAAAAAAAAGGTAAAATCAAAAAAGGCAATTTTATTGCCAATTAATTGAATATTACATTGTCAAGTCTCACCTGTCTGACGATGGAGTCCATCCCCTGCATCATGGTAAGCAGGTTCAGCATGAGCGACATTCCGTGAAGGAATCCCCTCCGTAACTCCTCGTCGAAGCAAGTCGGCACCGACCCCAAGAGGTACTTCACGTCGTACAAGATGAACTGAGCGCGCTTGAAACCCATCGGGATGTGACTGCGGTCGAATTCTAGACGACCCTAAAGATTATTTTAAAAGATAAAATAACTATTTTTAAGAAATTACCGACAGCCACGGCAAGAAAATGTTAAAACAACTTTTAAATGGCAGAGATTAAATACATATTGAATCACATCAGAGAACTTTGAGATTCTACCTTCATTGTACGAACCGCTAAACAATGAAATTTGCTGCCAGAGTGGGTGTTCCCTGTAAGATAAATTCTGGGTGCCTACACGTCGTGAGTGAATCGGTTTCTCTATCAGGCGAGTTAGCAGCTAAAAGCAAGCCTATATGTAATTTAAAAAAAAAAGATTGCAATTTTTTTTTTTTTATTCCAGGCTAGGTGTGCTTCACCACCTTCGACCACACCGTCACTTAACATCAGGTGAGCTGTGGTCAAACCCCTAGCCTGTCAGTCACTAAAAAAAGAAAAAAAACAGGTTTTAATAATATATTTACACTAATAATAATAACAACATAATAAGCGCCGGTATGGGCTTGGGGCACTTAAACTTAAGTGTAGTTAGCACAAGTGAATTTTTTTTTGGCTTTGTGTCATCATTTATCTCCTATTTATTTTAGGACTCATCTGTTCATTTTCCATCTATACTATTATAAAGAGGAAAGATTTGATTGTTTGTTTGTATTGAATAGGGATTTGGGAAGCTGCACCAGCCCCGGGTGACATATGCTACTTTTTACACCTGTATTCCCACGGGAACGGGAACTGCGCGGGAGAAACCGCAAATACAAATAATTTATTAATAACACCAAAGTTACAGGTCATTTTTCCATTCATATCTAAAATTATCAAAATCATAACATTATGTCAAAACAATGAAAATGAAAATGTCAATGAAGTAACGCGAGACGGTCCGCTAGTATAAAACAAAAAAGGGCATTTTTTCGACAGGATTTGAAAACGCAACGAGTTTGACACGTCCAACTTTTTTTTTTATTGTAAAAAGTAATGAGACGAACGAGATGCTCTCCTGATGGTAAGAGATAACGCCTGTCCATGACCATTGCAGCGATACACAGAACTTTAAGTAACAAAACAAAGTCCGGGACATCGCTGCTTTGGCGCTCATTACTTTGAGACTCTCGATGGTTAGTCTCAACAGCCCAGTAATTTCGCTAGTTGCAGTACCCTTCAAACCGGAACACAGTAATGTCTACACACCACTGCTTGGCGGCAGAATAACTGGTACTGCGGTGGTACCTACCTAGACGATCTCCTGCTAAGGAAATCTACCACCAAGTAAACCACTTACCCAGTCAGTCTTATTTTTCAGGGCTCACTCAATATTCTGTTGCGATCCATACTTTGGGAATTGCTGTTCCAAAGGATTCGTAATGTAACTCACATTCTTGCACCGCCTGTTGCATTCGCTGACGAACGTGTTCATGACGACGAACAGGGCGTCGTGCTGTGCGATCAGATGGTGCGCCAGCGTCGGCGTCGTGTACAGCTGGACCGACAGCGAGGACACGGAGAACGAGTGGTCGTGGTCGTCGCGAATGAAGTCCTTGAGTATCGTGCCTGGAATTATAAGTATTTACATGTAACGTCAATTACACGTGTCATCAAACGATTCGAAAATGACAAAACGAATTGATTTTTTCTAATGTAACATACATAAGAATTTCAAGGTATAAATAAAAAAGTAACTAATACAAGCAACATTTAAAATAATAACAAATCTAAAAAGGCCGCTATCAATGGGAATAGTTCCCAAAATGCGGCCTCATTGCCGCGTTGTATGGCAATACTCAAACGCTGGACAAAATAAAGGCCAATATAATCATATGTGTTCCGGTTTGAAGGGTACTGCAGCTAGCGAAATTACTGGTTGAGACTAACAATCGAAAGTCTCAAAGTAATGAGCACCAAAGCAGTGATGCCCTGGACTTTCGTTTTGTTACTCAGAGTTCTGTGTATCACTGCAATGGTCATGGACAAGCGTTATCTCTTACCATTAGGAGAGCGTCTCGTTCGTCTCATTATTTTTCACATTAAAAAAAAAATCTCCCGGTCCCAAAGTTTCAACCCCAAAAGGCTCAAATATGTACCCACTGTCTAGGGTACTATACTTGCGCCTTTTGAGGTCTTCTGCAAATTCCGCCGCTGCGCCAGCCCTAAGAAGACAGTGCAGACCTCAAACGCAGACTTATTCGACCAGCGTGATTGTGATGACTAGATGGCGTCACGCAGGGCGGAACGCCTCCCACATGCGAGCATCTTTTCAACCTACTTTTTTTTTTTAATGTACAAAGTAATGACACGAACGAGACGCTCTCCTTATGGTAACAGATAACGTCTGCCCACGACCATTGCAGCAATACACAGAACTTTGAGTAACAAAACAAAGTCCGGGGCATCGCTACTTTGGCGCTCATTACTTTGAGACTTTCGATGGTTAGTCACAACGGCCCAGTAATTTCGCTAGCTGCTGTACCCTTCAAACCGGAACACAGTAACGTCTACACACTACTGCTTAGCTGCAGAATAACTGGTACTGCGGTGGTACCTACCCAGACGATCTCCTGCTAAGGAAATCTACCACCAAGTAAAACTACTACTGCTAGAACTCACCATAGTTCTTGGTAAACAGTATAGCCATGGCCCGCTTGGTTGTGTAATCCATGAGCGTGGTGGCGATGAGGAGTCGGTGCCACGCGGCGCGGGCTGCCTTCCACATGCGCGCGTCGTTTTGCATTACCGCCGCGGCGACTCCGCCCCCGCCCCCCACGGAGGAAGCCACGCCCCAGGCCTCGATGCCGAGGGCGACGTTGCTTACGGCTAGCCGGAGAGCCGGCTCCTGAGCAACGAAGTTCTGGAGCCTACGATTCCGAGACAAAGTTCATGATCACACACAGAAGCTTTTAAAATAGTTACTTGACCTTGAGTATTACTTAATACTCAAGGTCAATGCTGTTTGGACTTATATAAAACTAGCGTACGCCTCGCGGTTTCACCCGCGTAGTTCCCGTTCCCGTGGGAATACAGGAATAAAAAGTAGTCTATATCTACTACTTATCATTCCATATCCACGGTTTCTGTATTCGCGGCATATTTATGGAACGTATAGCGTTGGTAGCGATGATAGCTCAGTGGTTAGCGCGGTAGGTTCGCATGCGGAAGGGCGTGGGTTCAAACCCCAACAATGAGCTTGAGCTGCCGGTGAAGGAAAACATCGTGAGGAAACCATAGCATGGTGGTTGGGTACTTTAGTACTCGGCTGGCTAGCTACCACCCTCAAGTTGAAAAATCTGCCGCCAAACATCTAACGGTGTGTTCCGGCAGCCTCACTTGAGAACCAGTTGCATTCCAGGCTAGGTGTGATTTACCATCTTCGACCACACCTTCACTTGACATCAGGTGAGCTGTGGTCAAACACCTAGCCTGTCAACCATAAAAAAAAAATACCCCGCGAATAAAGAGCTTTTACTGTACAAGCATATTTGAAAGGAGTAAATGCGGAGACGGACTCACCAAGCGAGCAGCTTCATGGCGTGATGCTGGTGAGCGATGACATGTGCATGCATCACCAGGACCTTCAGCTGCGGCCCGTGTCGTGATGTGTACCTTTCGAACATCGCCGTGTGGCTGAGTAAAACCATTATATCACACACATACACAGACAATGCATACATTTCCCACTAGCCGAGCCCCGCACTTCGCCTCGCAGTTTCACCTACGTAGTTTCCGTTCCCGTGGGAATACAGGGATAAAAAGTAGCATATGTCACCCGGGGATAGTCTATTCCTGGCTAGGTGTGCTTATACCTCCTACTACACCATTACTTAACGTGGTCTGTTCGGTATAGTCTGACGCCTATTAAAAATATAGACGACAAAACCGGCGAAGTACGAGTCGGACTCGCGCACGCGATCCTATAAGGATTCCTTTTGATCCACGGGACCCTAAAAAAAACGATTGCTTGGTCTACAATTCAATTCATTTATTTCAGACAAGCAGCCGCCTCGCGGTTTCACCCGCGTAGTTACCGTTCCCGTGGGAATACAGGGATAAAAAGTAGCCTATGTCACCCGGTGATAGTGTAGCTTCCCAACGGTGAATGAATTTTTGATATCGGTCCAGTAGTTTCCGACCCTATTCAATATAAACAAACAAATCTTTCCTCTTTACAACAGAGTTATTTTTAATCGACGAGTATTTTTAACCCCGTGGCTAGGCTAGATGATGAAAATGTCACCCAATAACGTTAATATTAATAATATACAAATTTACAATTAAAAAAAATTGACTCCATAACCAGCTAAACGCACTGCTCCAATGAAACAGCGAAACTTCGGAGTAAACGAAAATATCATCAAATGTATACAATTTTTTTAGATTTTTGTTGATTTTTTAAAAAACCACTCGATCGATATGGATAAAATTTATATGGGACCACCTCTTAAGTATGATCTACCAAACTAAATAAGAACCATCAAAATCGATTCATAATTGGTGAAATTATCGCGTAACATACACACATAAAAAACATGTTCACAGACAAAAACATTTATACACAGTCGAATTGAGAACCTCCTCATTTTGAGTCGGTTAAAAAATTGAAAGCTTGTCTGTTTGTATAAAAACAGATAAGTTTTTTTGTACGCTTTAAAGGATTGACGGATTTAAATGAAATTTGAAATGCAGATAGCTTCTACCCCGGATTTAAATAAATAAATAAATAAATATCATAGGACATTACACACAGCGCCATCTGACCCCAAACTAAGCAGAGCTTGTGCTATGGAAGACAGATAACTGATAGAATACTTAAATAGTTTTTTTTTTTTGTAAATACATACTTATAATACATACAGTACAGCCAGACACAGAACAAATATCGATGTTAGTCACACGAATGTTAGTCCTGAGTGGGAATCGAACCCACGCCCTTCAGCTCTCGAAGCAGACACACTACCAATGAACCAACAGGGCTGTCAATTTACACGTAAACTTTAATCCCGGTAAACGCCGGTGTAACCACGGAGCGCGGCCAGTAACCCCAGCTCACTTACGATTCAATATCCGTCTTCAGTTTGTCGCAGACTTGAAACAGGTTGCATTTGACGAGCGCACGTCCCTCGCGGTCTATCAGCGTCACAAGTTCCACCGCGTCACGGTGGGTCGCTTTCATCACGCGAGTTAGAGTGCTTATCACCTGTATTTAGAATATACACATTATTACAGACATTCCTGTTGGCTCTTTGGTAGCATGTCTGCTTCAATAGCTGCGGGGTGTGGGTTCGATTCCTACCCAGAACAAGCATTTTGTGATATAAACAAATGTTTGTTTTGTGTCTAGGTGTACTGTATGTATTTACAAAAAAAAAACTAAGTATTCTATCAGTTATCTGACTTCCATAGTACAAGCTTTGCTTAGTTTTGGGTCAGATGGTGCTGTGTGTAATGTCCTAGTTAATCTATGTATTAGGATATATTACTATCGTCTTTTTTTTTTTAATGAGAAAGTAACAAGTCGAACGAGACGCTCTCCTGATGGTAAGACGCCTGTCCATGACCATTGTAGCGATACACAGAACTTCGAGTAGCATTTTAAGCCAGTTAGGTACAAAGTTAAATGTATTATTTTAGCTACTCTTTAATCAGAGGCCACATGACGTTAATAAAAAAAAATCTTTACTCTAAATTTTATTAAAATATTATTTTAATAAATTATTATTTATTAAAATATTATAATTTATTATTTAAATTATTTTGTATTTGTATTTACCTGTTCGAATGTGTGAGTTTCGTCGTTATACAAGACAGTGCAGTAACAGTCAGGTTGATCCAATATTTGTTGCAAATCTCTTTCGGCATCTTTCAATCTGTCAACAAAAAGATCAGTTTAAAAACCTATAGGTATATCAAATACAAATAATTTATTAATAACACCAAAGTTACAGGTAATTTTTCCATTCATATTTAAAAATATCAAAATCATTACATATGTCAAAACAATGAAAATGAAAATGTCAATGAAGTTATATGTTATATATAAAATAATTATGTCAATATAATTAAATGTCCATAAAAACAAAAACATTACAATTACTTACTAGTAACTCAATAATTTCTTAGTTTTAAATAATCGTCAAAGTCATGTAGCAATAATAGATCAGTTGCCGAAGGGTGTGGGTTCAAGCCCCAACAATGAGCTTGAGCTGCCGGTGAAGGAAAACATCGTGAGGAAACCATAGCATGGTGGTAGGGTACTTTCTTGTACTCGGCTGGCTAGCTACCACCCTAATCAAGTTGAAAATCTGCCGCCAAGCATCTAACGGTGTGTTCCGGCAGCCTCACTTGAGAGCCAGTTCCATTCCAGGCTAGGTGTGCTTCACAATCTTCGAGTGAGCCGTGGCCCAACATCCATACAACTATTAAAAAAAAGAAATTTAGAAATAAAACTAACTCACTAATGGCTCAATAAGATTCTGCGAAAAAGCAGTCAAAGATCAGTAAACAAAAAAAAACCGGCCAAGTACGAGTCGGTCTCGCGCACGAAGGTTCCGTACCATTATCTATAAAAAATCAAGTTGTATGGGAGCCTCCCTTAAATATTTATTTTATTTCATTTTTCGTATTTGTTGTTATAGCGGCAATAGAAATACATCATCTGTGAAAACTTCAACTGTCTAGCTATCACCGTTCTTGAGATACAGCCTGGTGATAGACGGACGGACAGCGAAGTCTCAGTAATAGGTCCCCTTTGGGTAGGGAACCCTAAAAATACATGAACTACTTAAAATATGCATAACTCAATAACAGCTTGAATTTGCATTCTGAGTATGCAGGGTTATACGCTTAGGGTGTACAAAGCCGATAGTTAATATACTCACAGTTATAAAATTATGGACGCAGAAAAATCTTGAAAATATTACCTGAGATCGTTTGGCAGGCCAGGCGCGTGGTCGTGTGTCAGCAGCCGCAGACAGTAGGACAGACAGACAGACGCGACGATTTTCATGCGCTCTATCACGTCAGCGCTGATTGTGGGCTCGTTGGACTCGTCATCCTTGCCAGCCTAGAAGTAGAATCACATTTTTTTTATTGACGTGAAACGTCTTTCTATTCGGTAAGAAGAATTGATCAAAAAAGAATTGCGTTATATTTTTTTTTAATTTAAAATAGGTCCGCGTTTAACCATACTCAGCCTGAGGTTAAGGAGTAGAGTGGTTTAAGATGCAACGCATACCTCGAAGAAACCTATTGTCTCTAGATTTAAAGATAAGACAAGTTCGCTTATAACTTTTGCAGTACAATATGTATAAATAAATAAATATCATAGGACATGCCTATGGGCGATATACACATGAAAGCCCTGTTGGTTCATTGGTAGTATGTCTGCTCCAAGAGCTGAAGGGTGTGGGTCCGATTCCCACCCAGGACAAGCATTTTGTGATATGAAAACAATGTTTGTTCTGTATCTGGTTGTACTGTATGTATTTATAAAAAAAAACTTTTTATGAATTCTATCAGTTATTTTTCTTCCATAGCACAAGCTTTACTTAGTTTGGGGTCAGATGGCGCTGTATGTAATGTCCTACGATTCTTATTTCTTATTTAAAGTGGGGGCGATAAGTCCTGCACTGACGTCCCGCTTGGGGTGTTTTGTACATTTCCCCCTGCCAGCGTCTACCCGAGCCAACCCATCTCCTTGAATTATTTATCAGAGGGAGGCTCTGGGCCGCGGGCATAGTTAGTAGCTGCAGTTAACTTACAAGACAGCCCTGTACGACCTTACAGTAAAGTTGCCACTACTTCGACCAAAGTCGACAGCCCTGTTGGCTCATTGGTAGCATATCTGCCTTGAGAGCTGAAGGGCGTGGGTTCGATTCCCGCTCAGGACAAACATTTTATCTATCAACAAATGTTTGTTCTGTGTCTGGGTGTTCTGTATGTATTATAAGTATGCATTTACAAAAAATAAAGTATACATGTACGCTATCAGTTATCTGACTTCTATCACACAAGCTCTGCTTAGTTTGGTGTCAGATGGCGTTGTGTAATGTCAAAAAAAAAAAGCAGCCCTAATTGTCCTATTATTTTACTCATTATAATTATATGCCTCCTTATTCAAATTCAATTCAAATTCAAATTATTTATTCGGCACAATTTATAGTTACATAAAAATGAACCCATTGGCTTCGAACTAGTAATAGTAGGTACTGTGTTTCGGGCACCAATGGCTTCTCCCGATATTTTTATACAGAATGCCAAATGCAGACAAAAAAAACTAAACAATTAAAAATTAATTAGTTATTATTTCAAGTTATTTTATTTTAGGTCAATTCTTGTGTGTTTATTATATGCGTTTACTTACATAGATGTAAATTTCAATAATAAGCGACCTATCCTTTCCCAAACCTCTTTTATATCCTTTTGTCAACTATCATAAATCTAGTGATTAAAAATTAAACTAAACAAAAAAAAATGTAACCTGCATTTATATATAAATATATATTTGTGTGAGTGTGTGTGTGTGTGTGTGTGTGAGCGCACACATGTATGTGAACGTATGCGTGTAGCGTGTGTATTTGTGTGAGTGTGTGTATATACTTGTGCATTCTACATTTTATGATGTTTCTAGGTCAGTAAGCATAAGTTCCAAACTATCATAATCAAATGTATTTAGCCAAGTTAATATAATTTTTTTAATCTCATTATTAGTCCATGTTTCATGATGCCACAACTTGTTTTTGCCTCGAAGTACTCTGCCACCCTTTGCAGTTCTTGAGCCTTGCTGTTACTTGTAGACTGATTTGTTGAGTGATCGTTATGTGTTTTGTGCTTGCCTGTGTTTTTTTTAGTCACTATTTGTCAGCCTGTCCAGTTTTTGTGTGTGTGATTTGTCACAAAAAACTGGACCGGCTGTCACACATAATATCCTAATTATATTTATTTTATATGACGATGTACTCACAGCGTGCAGTTCACAGAAGGGGTCTCGCTTCCACGCTTCGGTATCGCCACAATCGCAGCAGCCGCCGCCTCCGGACTGTCCCATCTTGTACTTGTGGTGCCTGTGCGGTGACACCTTGAAACATTCCACGCAAAGCACGCATGTGTTGTCCATACCTGAAACGTTTGATTGTTTTTTATTGATAGGCTTATTTTTTCTTTTTTTTTTCAATGGTTGACGGGCTGCATGGCAGCAGATTGTCAACTAGAGGATGGTAGCCAGCCGAGTACTAGCAAGTACCCTACCACCATGCTATGGTTTCCTCACGATGTTTTCCTTCACCGGCAGCTCAAGCTCATTGTTGGGGTTTGAACCCACACCCTTCGGTATGCGAACCGTCCGCACTAACCACTGAGCTATCATCGCTACAAAATCGTAGTTTGATCATAGCTTATTTGATATTCAATGACGGTGTGTTTGAGGATGATAAACAATATATCATAACTGAGTCCCGCGGTGTTGCCCGCTACATGTTTTCGGGATAAAAAGTAGCCTACGTTCTAATCCAGGGTCTTAGCCACCTCCATACCAAATTTGTAAAAAAAATGGGTATCAAATGAAAGGGCTTGACTAGTATAAGTACACATACACCTGGGTTTTGAATAGAACACTAAACACCTATCGGAGTTTTTTTTTTATTTATACTTGTGTCTAGTGAAACGTCAAAACAATAAATGGCGCTTTTTTTTTTAAATATCGGTTTCTTCGTAGATAGTGATGAGTGCACTGACCGCACTCCCTGCAGCTGTAGGCCGGCTCGCCTTGCTTGAACACGCGGCCGCACAGCGTGGAGCGCCGCGGCGCCGGCGGGGGCGCGCCGCCGCTCGAGCCCCACACGAACTGCTCCAGCGGTTCCAGAAGCAACTTCGTAGCTAGCTGCTCGTCGAACGACCAATCTAGAAGAAAAAACCATCACATTGATAAATATAAAAGAAGTAAGAAATGCTGAGCAAACCGCCTCCATTAGCAGCAAAAAGTCACACAAAATGTAGAATACTAGCAGACGCCTCGCAGTTTCACCCGCGTAGATTCCGTTCCTGTGGGAATAAAAAGTAGCCTATGTCACCCGGGGATAGTGTATCTTCCCAACAGTGAAAGAATGTTTGAAATCGGTTCAATAGTTTTTAACAAAACAAACATACAAAAATCCAAAAATACAAATCTTCCCTCTTTATAATTAGTACCACAAAGCACCATTTTCGACCACACCGTCATTTGATGTCAAATGTTGGAAAATAGTACCTAGCCTGGAATAGAACTGGCTCTCCAGTGAGGCTACCGAAACGCAGTTAGGTGCCTGTCAGCAGATTTTCCTCTTGAGAGTGGTAGCTAGCCAACCGAGTTTCTACTATAAAAACCCTACCACCATTTTATCTCTTTATTTTATTAGGGAAACAAACAGTGTAAATTTCTAAGTAACCAAGTATATCAAATTATGATTACTAGGCACCGTTTACATATTTCCACATAAAGGTGTTCATATTACAATTTATTCTACGCTACAATATGTAATTATATGTAATTATAGAAACAGTTTAATCCGCACCGAACCAGTTCTTGGAAGTAACAGTTTTAAGTGTATCTAAACGAGTATTAAATAAATCATGTTCGGGGAAATGAACTACATTGTTGACATAGTTTGCTGACCTTATAATGAAAGAATCGCTCCATTGATCATGCTATGGTTTTCCTTTAGGCCGCTAAATGAAAGCCTGCTATTGTACTTCAATTACATAGATATATACTGCCCTATTATCTTATTCGGTAGTGGCTTTGCTTCCCGAGCTTAGGTAGAACGTAGGTTCGATTCCCACCAGGAACAAAGATTTACATGACGAACATAGATATGTATTTAGTAAATAAAATATATATCGTCGGACATTTCACACAGCGCCGTCTAACTAAGCACATAAAACATAAATAATATAAAAAAACTTAAAAACTAGGGTGCCGCCGGCAGCGGCGCAGGGCTCAAGCTGCTGGTGGTTAGGGCTCTGCAGCCCTGAGGAACCTCCTCACAATGCGCGCCGCGTCAAGGATCACCTTTTGAAGCTGACCCTTGACCCAACCATCTAGCGAGAATCTCTTAACATGTTGGTCGAGACTCTTCGCTATAAGACCGTTTACCGTGACAACCGTAAATATACGGACCGTTTATTATTATTATTATAGTACACTATTACTTCTACTCTATACTGTAGTTACCTAGACATGTCCTGTTGGGCTGCGGCGAGTATATCCTGGGCACAACGACCCGCCAGTGGTCCTGGAAGTGCGTGGGGGTCAGAACCCCCTCCGCCATCTTGGTACGCCATAGCTCCACTACAGCGTCAGCTCGCGCTGGTAACGTGTACCTGGAACGAGGAGACCGTATTGTTATCACAGATAATATAATAATGTGGTTAGAGCTGTCTGTTCACAGATCAAAGACAAGAATAAGGTCGCAGTTATACCATCAGAAATTAGTCTTGATATTGTTTTGCAATTTTTTTTACTTTGTCTCTTTTTTTAGAGCGATGACAGCTTCGTGTTTTTTTTTTAATAACTGGTACTGCGGTGGTACCTACCTAGACGACCTTCTGCTAAGGAGATCTACCACCAAGAATACGCGCGCGCTGCTCCAATGAAACAGCGAGGTTTCGGAGTGAACGAAAATATCATCGACGTATACAATTTTTAGACTTTTGTTGATTTTTTAAAAACCGTTCGATCGATTTCGATAAAGTTTATAAGGGACTACTTCTGAAGTATGATCTACCAAGCAAAAAAATAATCATCAAAATCGTTTCATAATTAGCGGAATGACCGCGTAACATACTTTACAAAAAACGTACAGTCTAATTGTGAACCTTTTTTTGTCCTTTTGAGTCGGTTAAACAATAGCAATTTTTTTATTATTAAAAAAAGACAGACGCTAAAAGGGACTTTGTTTTATACCATTATAAAGGATTTAGGCTATTCAACCACGACATACAGTGAAACAAATTTTGATCAGCATAAAGATAAGTTATCGACGTCTCGAACCCAGAAATAGGCGACTCTTTCTCTCTAAAATCCCAGAAAAACGTTAAAAAAGAAAATAACAAGACAGATACATTTGACACAGTTGTAACGCCCGAGTATGTTACTGCCGTCTTATAAAAGTACGATCAAAACAAGCTCAGTAGGTTGTTATTTAGGTACGAGTGGCGAGCGTGTTTCATCGTGTTCCTATTTCCGCCCCCGCCATTACTCACTTCAGACACGGTCAAGGCATAGCGTATAAACTAGTTTCTAGGAATAAATCGGACGGTTTTTTTGAGCGAGCAGGCCATTCGTCCGATGGTAAACATAGCAATAAAATGATTTTTATCGTCGTTGGTCGGTGTCATTAGCTTTATTTTAATATAGGTTGCCTGAGAAACGTTCATGTTGGATCCCTTTTATTTTTATTTTAGGAAATGTATTTGGGCCAAAAATTTAACAAAAATGAAAATGCCGATGTAAAAAGAAAAAGTTTGTACATCTAACATTGTAAAAACTTGAAGGAAACTAGATAGATAGATAGAGACAGAAACTCTACATAAAACTGTAAATAAATACTAAAAACACAACTGTAAACTGTACTGAAACTGTACATATTTAGCCGTGGACTCGATTCCCACAGACAAACATTTATGTGACTACAAGCTGCGCCCCGCGGTGTTACCCGCTGTATTTTTTTCGGCTATGTGTTAATCCAGGGTCTCAGCTACCACCATACTGAATTTCATTAAAATTCGTTCAGTAGTTTTTGCGTGAAAGAGTAACAAACATCCATCTATCCATCCAACCATCCATCCAAACTTTCACATTTATAATATTAGTGGGATTAGTGGGATAGAAGGATGTTTGTTCTGTAGATAGATAGATAGAAACTCTAGTGTGATATGACTTATGAGCTAGTGCTACAAGGTGGCACTATCGCAAAGAGCGATCTCTTCCAGGCAACCCAGGATAGAAAACACGACATTTACCTGTATTATAAGAATGTACCTATTCATAAAAAATGTATTCTATTAGCTATCTGGTTCCTATAGTAAAAGCTTTGTTTACAAATACAAATATTTTGTTGATAACACTAATGTTACAAGTCAAATTTTAGTAAAATCATTTTAAATACATATGTGTATCATTAAAAAAAAGTTATAAAACACTGATTGTCAATGTTAATTAATAATAACAAAATGTCAAATAAAGTACATAATATATCGATATAAAAATATTGTCAAATATCAAATATGTCAATATCAAAAATACTGTTAATATAATAAAAAGACAAAAAATCGTACTTACTAGTAATTTAATAATCATTTAGTTTGAAATACTCGACAATGTCATAAAACAATGTCTCTAACAGCTTAGTTTGGGGCTAGGCGGCGCTGTGTAAATTATCCTCCGATATTTATTTATTTATTGACCAACAAAATGGTTTGAGAGTCATCTTTATTTTAAGAGTTAACATACTTGATTTTGATTGTTTATTTTTATAAATAAATAATCCAAAATCTCACCGACCGACAGGTTTTGTACCGCAGCGATCCGGGTAAACGCCCTCATTTTTGTCCCGGAGCTGTCTTCCTGCCAGCCGAGAAATCTGTCTTACGAACAAGACACCAATGTAATCGTTCGTTGGTGACGCCATAAACAGGGTTTTGGGTTTGCCTTAAGCTTATTATACTTTATCTACACTAATTATACAGAGGAAAGACTTTATTTTTTTGTTTGTTTGTTTGTATTGAATAGGCTCCGAAACTACTGGAGCAAATTCAAAAATTCTTTCTCCATTGGAAGCTTTTTTTTTAGGTAAAAAATACAGAGACGTACGAGACGCTCTCTTGATGGTAAGTGATAACACCTGTCCATGACCATAGCAGCGATACACAGAACTTTGAGTAACAAAACAAAGTCCGGGGCACACTATCCGCGGGTAACATAGGCTACTTTTTATGCCTGTATTCCCACGGGAACGGGAACTACGCGGGTCAAACCGCGAGGCGTCCGCTAGTCATACATATAGTAAGTTTTAAGAAGACTTCCACCACCCGATATGAGATTAAAATTTCACATGTATGTGACTATCGATGCAACTGATCTAATGATGAACCCGGAAAGGTAGACACGGGAACTGTCTAATGCCAAATGGTAACTCGTCTAGTTTAGCTCGTTTGTTATTGAGATACGCTTTTAAATGCGAATAATAAAAAGTTTTTTATAAATGTTACAATTATTTTTAAGTTTCGTTTTGAATTTTATACATGATTTAATGCAAACATTGGCTAACGGGCTAGACACAGACAGTCAATACAAAGAATATAACTTCTGTTGCAGTTAATTTGTTCTGTAAATTTTTTGTGACCAGAAATCATATTTTTTTTTCTATCAATTTTATTGATCGAGCAAAGCGGAGGTCACCGATTTTACTCGGAATAGGCATTTCTTTATATAGTATTTCGGAGAAGCGAAGTACTGAAGGATGTTTATCAACCTACCTACAATGTAAACAATTTGTACTACTAGATTGACCCTAAAATATCGACTACAAAGAAAATGTATAGAATTATATTTATTTCGCAATTTCAGGATGGGCTCCTAGTAAAGTTTGTTTATATTTAATGGATAGATCATGGAGCACCCTTTTTTACACTTCTCCGAAACGTCCTGTTCGAATGTTTATTTCTTCGACGATAGCTTGCGAAATGTTGACTTAACGCCGAGTTAAGGTTATTCTAATCTTTGAGAAGTTTTGTAAGTCTACTTCCCTTTAAAATATCAATACGTGCGTATATTTTTGCTATGTAAGAGTAATGGGACGAACGAGACGCTCTCCTGATGGTAAGAGATAACGTAGATAGTAGATAGATAACTATAATAACTATGTATCTATAAGTAAAGTACCTAATTGTTCTACAGTACTGTGACCTCGCGTTTTAATGCACGTTCACAAAAAAATTGTTAATCTATTATTTTTCTAAATATTTCACGATTGTTTTTACTTGTTGTTAGTTCATTGGTAGTATGTCTGCTCCAAGAGCCGAAGGGTGTGGGTTCGATTCCCACTCATGATAAGCATTTTGTGATATAAACAAATATTTGTTCTGTGTCTGGGTGTACTGTATGTAAAGCAAAGCTTGTACTATGGAAGACAGTTAACTGATAGAATACTTAAATAGTTTTTTTTGTAACTACATACGTACTACACCCAGACACAGAACAAACATTTGTTTATATAACAAAATGCTTGTCCTGGGTGGGAATCGAACCCACACCCTTCAGCTCTCGGAGCAGACATACTACCAATGAACCAACAGGGCTACCAATATGCATAATTACATTTCTCATAATTCGAGTTCATCCTTGTAATTCTTAAGGTTACCAGTAACTATGTATAACCCTAATGTAAGTAATTAATAATTAAATACATATATTAAATGCAGATGTGGCGAATGACATTTCATTGTGACGCCGACCTTCCGATCAAATTTACTGGCAACGACACTCAAATACCAGACCATCTTGATTGAAATGCTACCGGAAATATTTTACGGTGAGGTAGACGTATTGGTTACTCAACTTTCGTATAACGCTTATAAAATCTATACTAATTATAAAGAGGAAAGATTTGATTGTTTGCTATTAATAATTCTATTCAAATACGAACAATTGTATTGAATAGGCTCCGCAACTACTGGACCGATTTCAAAAATTCTTTCGCCGTTGGGAATGATATGTCCGGGTGATATATGCTACTTTTTATCCCTGTATTCCCACGGGATCGGGAACCATGCGGGTGAAACCGCGAGGCGTCCGCTAGTAATAAATAAAATAAATGACTAAAAGAACAATGTTTTTATTTTAGGAAGAATCCCATTTTTTCCATTTATGCGGGATTGGGGCGACGACATCTTGAAGGTCGCGGGTCGAACTTGGATAAGGTGGGCGATTAGGGGCTGAAGATGATGATGATGCGGGATTACTCACGCTTAATTATGTCGGGTACTCCGACTATAGTTATACGTATAAGTAAAACGAAAATGTGTCAAAATCACGCCAGTTTCCATAGTAAATTACTGGTCTATTTTTAACATATGGGTATTAGGTATAAGGTATGTTAAAAATAGACAGGTGCGGTAAAAAAAAATTGTGACAGTCAAATAGTAACAAAACTTGTTGACATGATATTGGACTGTTCTGAGTTTATGAAACAATTTTTTTTTTTTATTGTTGACAAGCTAGGTGTTTGACCACAGCTCACCTGATGTTAAGTGAAGGCGTGGTCGAAGATGGTAAAGCACACCTAGCCTGGAATGGAACTGGCTCTCAAGTGAGGCTGCCGGAACACACCGTTGGATGCTTGGCGGCAGATTTTCAACAAAACTATAAACAATACTAGCAATACTAGTAAAGTAGGTACATTTACGACATATTTTTTTTAAGATAAAGAAATATTTGTTTGCAATAACAGGAATATGAATATGTATGATGTCCGTAACTTAACAACAGAATATTAGTACATATGTATTAGTAATATAAGATTTTTTATAAGTCACAAAATTTAAATATGTATAATACAACGTCAAGGTAAATTAATAATTGAAATATAAAAAATGAAATGTAAATTATGAAAATTAAAATGTCAATATGAAAATTAAACATAGGTATATATATATATTTAATAACGACCCATTACTTTTGCCTTAACGAATTAAATATCTAATTCATTCTGTTTTCTAACTTAATAGTAATAATTAATAGGCTACCGACTACTCGGCGGTAGTCGGTAGCCTAGCCGCAAAAAAAAAATTATAGCATAAGACTGACGTATGCACTAAAAACTGACTGAACCATTTTAGATCAATAAAAATTAAGTTCGCACGGGCTCCTGGTCAGTCCTAGTGTCAGACTTAATGCGGCACCCGAAGGCCTCAGACACGGTTAAAATAAGTCACTTACAACACTCGTACATTTTTTTTTATTATGTAAAAAGTAATGAGACAAACGAGACGCTCTCCTGATGGTAAGATATAACCCCTGCCCATGACCATTGCAGCGATACACAAAACTTTAAGTAACAAAACTAAGTCCAGGGCATCACTGCTTTGGCGCTCGTTACTTTGAGACTTTCGATGGTGCATGAAAGAGTAAAACGATATGAAGTCATTTTCCCTTAACTACCAAATAAAACATACGAAAGCAAACTTTCAATTAATGTTTACCGTCTGGCGTTAACATCGAATCTTCCAGGCATTTCCTTCACAACAACCAACAAACAATGAAAAGAAAATGAAAACACTAGAAAGGATAAGACACGACGGGCGCAAACACAGCGTTGTGTTCTAACGAAAACACTGATGTATTCTTAAAATAACGCTCAAAACCGCAACTCACTCTTCTTCTAACATTTCTCAGCAAATTCCGCGTTAAAAGTTCATATTGACACGCACAAGCTCTCGGAACGATGGTAAACATTACACTGAGCTAGATTTTGGCAAGCGGCCACGGACGTAGAGATGCTGCGATAATTATTGATAACCCCTTTGTCTTACAAACATAACCAAAATACCTAACTGGGGGCTGTGGTTTCACGACTTCCTGGAAACTGCAGCGACTCTTAGGTCGCTATGACTAGTTAGAATCCAATTAAATACAGCATAACAAACATCTTTGTTCTGTTCTAGGTACACCTTTGAATTCAATTCAATTAAGAAAGGTAGCAACAATAAAAACTAAACTGCAAAAAGAAACTGAGCTCGAGGATAATGTACAGATTCCAGTGAAACATGTCACAAAATAATGGAGAAGCGTTCTATAATAGAGACGGCGGCAAGCGTAGGACGCCCGGGTACTTGATGGAACGACGACATATGTACGAAGTTGGCAGCGAAAAGCACCATCGGGTTAAATCATGAAAGAGGTATTTGTGTATAGGTAAGCGTATCTATTGAAATGAACTAATACTCCAGTAGCACACACCGTCTTTTACTTTTATCCACAAATCCTTTCCATACTAAGGTTGCCTAGAAGAGATCGCTTTAAGCGATAAGGCCGGCAGATGCACTATTATTAAGCTGTTGCTGTTATCAATATTTTACATTATAACTGTTATCTTAATTCAAATGATTTTTGGAAGGTGACCAGGAACCCCTAAAATAGCGTGATAGGTACAACCCACCCTCAAAGGGAATTCAACCTTCAGGGTGGCGAAGAACAGTGGTACACGATATGTTTTACCTGTGTCGGAAATGGGGGAACGAAGAGCGAACTTGGGCACTTGGGGGTTATTCCTCGCAAGCTCGATGTTCCGCTTGGGAATGCAGAGCTGATCTAAAGTCCGTACAAGTCAAGCCCTTTAAATAAACAAGCAGGCGAGGGCACCCGACAGTAAGCATACAATGCAAAATGGTCTAAAATCCGGATGGTTGGTAGCCCTAAGGGAAGTATGTAAGCTTCCGCTTTTTGGACACGAAAATACAGAGTCGAATTCAGAACCCAGGATTGATTGCTTCGCATTGGTAACAGGTTAACACTAATAGCAGAATTATTTTAAAAAAGTCAATATATTTATTTAAACGCAAATTGGTGCTCTATACTGGACTAATAAAGATCAAATTATAAATGCGAAAGACCAAAAACCTTTCCATTAACAAAGAAGTTTTTTCATTTGTCCATATTTGAATATAAACTAGGTTTTTTAGTTGTACATAATTATTATATTTTATTTTAAATCATGACGTACCGCCAATCAAGTCACCTCTATTAAAGATTTTATTTCTTACAAATTAATTAATAATACAAATTTTATCTAAAATAAAATAAGTTTATCTATCTATCTATACTATTATAAAGAGGAAAGATTTGATTGTTTGTTTGTATTGAATAAGCTACACTATCCCCGGGTGACATAGGCTACTTTTTATCCCTGTTTCCCCACGGAAGCGGGAACTACGCGGGTGAAACCGCGAGGTGTCCGCTAATCCATCATAAAGGTATGGAAATTGCGGCTGAAAGCAGTTAACTAAAACACATTTATAAACTTATAATGTATTCTTCCTCGTGTCTTCTTTGTTTGCAATGACACACAAATGACGTCACAGACATCTTGGCATGCATCTACAAGTTACTATTGTTTAATCTGTGATGCAGGTCAAGTTCAGTTCTTGAATAAAAATCGAAATTGACAAGCATTTCAGCCCTTGTACTCTGAGCTTCTTAATGCGATATCTGTTAGGCGCTCACGAAAAAGATTTCTAATGCGAATCATATTGCGCAAGCATACGTCGGAAACCAATAAATCTATACTATTAATAAAGAGGAAAGATTTGTTTGTTTGTATTGAATAGGCTCCGAAACTACTGGACCGATTTCAAACATTTGTCACCGTTCAAATCACCGTTGGGAAGCTACACTATCCCCGGGTGACAGGATACTTTTTATCGCTGTACTCCCACGGGGACGGGAACTACCCGGGTGAAACCGCGAGGCGTCTGCTAGTAAAAAATAAATATATCGTAGTACACGTCACACAGCACCACCTAACCCCAAACTAAGTAACCCCAAAGCTTGTACTATGGGAACCAGATGGCTCATATACTTTTTTTTTGCAAATACATACTTATGATACAGAACAAAGATTTATCGTCACACAAAAAAAAGGCTGAGATAGTTTTGACGCAAAACATCACTTTCGCAAAATGACACCGTATAATGTTAGTTTCGCATAAAGTCAGTATCGCACAACGTCAATTTCCCAATACGTCACATTAAGCAGAATGTTTGTTAAGAAATTCAGAAAACGAAAATGACATGCGAAACTGACCAAATGTTTTTAGGTACGATTCCCATACAAATAAATTTTTGCCATTTATGGACAAATGGAGCATAATTTTACAGTGATATCACAACTACTGGCATTTATTTTGGTCTTTATTTGCGGTAAATCACAATTACCTGAATAAAACAGCATAAATTCATAAACATAACATAAATTCATTAGCATGAAATCAAATTTATGAATGATTTTTGAATAAAATAGTAATTATGCTTATAATCTACCGTATCATTCAAGCAATTGTGATTTACCGCAAATAAAGACGAAAATAAATGCCAGTAGCTGTGATTTCACTATAAAATTATGCTCCTTTTGACCATAAATGAAAAAAAATATATTGTATGGAGATCGAACCACCTTAACTATGCAATTTTGCGAAAATGACTTTCTGCATCAAAACCGCTGATACAATTTATATTAAAAAAAAAACAACTAAGTCGATATTATAAAAACACTGTAGACAAAACGAGTTATCAATTTTTATAGCGATAAAGAGCGCAAGAAACCCATTACTTTCATTTTCCAAGGCGTCTCGGTAAAAAATTTAAAGGATTCCGCCGAATATACATATTATACGTATACATTACCTCCTACTTCTTTGTGCTGTCAAGTAAAAATAAGTGTCCAATAAAGTCAAGGCTTCAGTTGACAGATCTATAAATTTTGACAAAGCTTTAGCAATACTTGTATAATATATTACAATGAAAAAAAAAACAGCTACATTTAAAAGAAGTTTAGACTACCTAATCTAAATTTTAACTAAAAAAACACTTAGTAATCTTTAGTAGTTTCTGAATCCGAATCAGCACTGTTTTTATAAACTGCCCACTGCTGGGCGCAGGCATCTTCTCATTGTGAGAAGGGTAAGGCTACGGCCTACCCACACACCACACACACACACACACACACACCCACACACACACACACACACACACCAACACACTGGCCAAGCGCAGGTTGGCAGATTTCACACACATTCGAGAACTTTTATACACTCGCGGATGTGTAGGTGTCGTCACGATGTTTTCCATAACTTAAAAAAGACATAGATAGAATGCCGTGGGATTCGAACCCAGGACCTCCAGATCGGAAGCCAGACGGTATCCCAACAAGGCTGCCGAATTTTCTAGTAAATTGTAGTTTACTAAATTTATTCTACAGGTCCTATGCTGTCCAGGTCCTTATTGCGATTAAATCCGCTTTTTTCTGGATACAAAAGAGATAATGCAGGGTATAAAATATCCACATTATAAATCATTAAAATATCATCCAAATACGTTAAACTGTTACAGTGTGGAGTAATAAACATTCATACACGCAAACACACAAACTTTCGCATAATCTAAATTATTTGTGAGATTGTAAATAGTTTACATTTTTACGTTGTATCACGCAATCGACTCTTAATTAAATCGAAAGTATTATAATTGATTAATCAGCTTTTTAGGGTTCAATATACCTTCAAATAGAACCTTGTTACAAATCTTACACTATCCGCCGAACATTTTATAGTTTTTTTTATGGTTAACAGGCTAGGTGTTTGACCACAGCTCACCTAATGTTAAGTGACGGTGTGGTCGAAGATGGTAAAGCACACATAGCCTGGAATGGAACTGGCTCTCAAGTGAGGCCGCCGGAACACACCGTTAGATGCTTGGTGGCAGATTTTCAACTTGAGGGTGGTAGCTAGCCAGCCGAGTACTAAAGTACCCTACCACCATGCTAAGGTTTCCACACGATGTTTTTCCTCACCAGCAGCTCAAGCTCATTGTTGGGGTTTGAACTCACGCCCTTTGGCACGATCCTGTGTTCCGGCAGCCTCACTTGAGAGCCAGTTCCATTCCAGGCTAACTTAACATCAGGTGAGCTGTGGTCAAACACCTAGCCTGTCAACAATAAAAAATCTATATATATTACCTAAGCTGTGTGACGGTACATGTACGGAATCGCCGGTATGTGCGTAAGTCTCGCACTTGGTCGATTATATTTCAATCTGCATTTGTGTAACACACAATATGAATAAAACTGAGCCAATTTGAATACTTATTAATATACAGTAGAAATGTTATATAACCGGTCGATAACCAAAACGGGCAAGTTCATGGTTTAACTAATGTCAAAAAACCGGCTACAGCCGGTTACGCAGGAGTCATTTAATACTTATGAATATGCATGTGATCGAACACAAAGACGACTTATTTATTGTGGTTCCTTTTCTCGATTCACCGAGATCATCTATCTTTAACTCGATATATATCTAATTAGAAATGTCTTTTAAATGAAAGACAATGTAGAGCGCGAGAGCAAAAAAGTTCCTATAATAAGTCAGCTGCGTAATCGGCAGTATTATAACTGAGAAAAACTAACCTGTTTACATCTGTTAACTGTTTTTGATTGTTTCCGTTAACTGGACACTATCATTACATTTTAATTTCATTTCTGTTGTTATTATTCTTGTTGTCTTCTCTACACAGTATATATGTATTCATCATCCTATATAAAGTTAAATATATATATAGACGTAGTAATTCAAGAGGAAGGTTCATCTGTATAAAACATGCATATTATAGTAGTGAAAATCCTAGAATTTCATAGGTTTGTAATGTAATACTTTTTACTGCAAAGGCAGACTGAACATACTTTTTGTTAAACTCCGCGCGGACGATGTCACGTGTAACAGCTAGTTCATTATAATTATATATCCGAGTGTGATGTTGTTGTAGTGTCGTGTGTGATAAATAAATATTTATTTCTTTAGTTGTATTAATTTTATTTTTTTAATAATTTTAATAAAAATATGTAACAGCTTCTGACAACGAGTGTTACGTATTTTTACGTTTTTTTTTTTTTATAGTTGACAGGCTAGTTGTTTGACCACAGCTCACCTGATGTTAAGTGAAGGTGTGGTCGAAGATGGTAAAGCACACCTAGCCTGGAATGGAACTGGCTCTCAAGTGAGGCTGCCGGAACACACCGTTAGATGCTTGGCGGCAGATTTTCAACTTGAGGGTGGTAGCTAGCCAGCCGAGTACTAGAAAGACGTAACAAAAATCAGAATGATAACTACACCAAAACGGCAGTAATATCTAATTAGTTATCGTAATGCATAATCTGTTTATCACATTGTCTTGTAACAACCAGAAAAAGGTAAAACATTAATTCTTGAAACAAATTTTTCGAATTAAACAATTTCATTAAGGATGGCAAATACTCGATAATATTTAACAGTATAGATTTAATTAAAACGTATTGAAATTAGAATTTTGAAAGTGAGATGGCGAATGAGTTTATCCGATTACTATAAGAACATGATAACTGTTTATATTATCAAATTTTTGGCATTTATAAATAAACCAACGAACTATTGATAAAAATTAAAAAGTATGTGTTAATCAAGAGTACCAAAAAGCTGTCAGCATTCTAAATTTCATCCAAATCCGTTAAACTGTTACAGTGTGTAGATGTAACAAACATACAGACAGACAAACTTTCATATCTATTATATTAATGTAGATTAAAAAAAAACAATACTCGCACAAAAACAAGTTTACACTATAAATGATTATAACTATCACCTTCAAAGCCAAATTAAATTAAAAAACAAACTTACAAAGTTATATAACTCGATAATACCATCTCGCACTATCGATCAATAATTTAAAAAAAATACATGATACACTTAGGGCCTATGTATACATAGGTAATCGAACTAACGATTAGTGATTACTGAATAAAATTTCTCCCCGCGTCAGATGTGAGTTACAGAGGGTCAAGTAGGTACTTATTCCCATGTGTTGATAAGAGACACGCCTAATCAGTCACGTCTTCGCAATCGCGCGGTTTTGAGTTCATTCCGTTGATTGTTTTTAAAAGTAACCAATCAAAGATTATTAATTTATTAAGAAGCCGGGCTAACAAAAAAAGTCTTACCATTTAATTTAAATTTGATTTCAAATATATTATCGTAGTACATTACACACAGCGCCATCTGACCCCAAACTAAGCAAAGCTATGGAAATCAGATAACTGATAGAAAACATAAAAACTTTTTTTTTTGTAAATACATACTTATAATACATATAGAACACCCAAACACAGAACAAACATTTGTTTATTCACAAAATGTTTGCCCTGAGTGGGAATTGCACCCACACCCTACAGCTCTCAAGGCAGATATACTACCAATGAGCCAACGGGGCTATCAAATTGTTAATGTCAATTATATGTACATTGTACAATGATATCCTAAAAAAACGTAATCTAAACAGACAACATAAGTGTCATCAAACTATGAGTGAACCCCATCTTCGAGGTGACAGTTAAAACGATGGACTAAAAATTTAAAAAAAAAAATAACCGGTATATGCGTACAAAATATTAATGCACTGTTAATTTATTCTCTAACTTTATTTTACGACTACGATAATTTGGGTATTTCATTTATATGATGGCCCGGTAACGTGCGATCGGAGAAGGTCAAGGTAGAAATGGAAATCGTTATTTGCCTTTCCTTCGTGGCAATATGTCCCGATCTACAAATACTTTAGACACGCAAATTTTCTTTTCAAGATAGCTCACGAAACGTAAAATTATAAATACATCGATGACAAATTCATATGCGGCGGCAACGGCGGTTTCCGCTTGCCATTACGCAGACCGTCTGCTCATTTTTATGTATTACTAGCTTACGTTTACGGCTTCGTCCGCGTTAACTTTAGAATTAGGTTCAGAGAGAAATGAAAGTGTAAACAAGTAACAAATAAGCAATAGTCATGAAAGTTGCGCAATTCTGTTATTAAGATAAAGGATACCTTTTATCCTTGAAAAAAGACACCAAAATGGTATGGTACACCAATTTGGTATTTCCATAAGACACCAAATTTCAAGTGGATGCGTCCAGTAGTTCGTTTTTTGATAATTTGAAAACTAAATAAATAAAAAATAAATAAATTTGTTTTTTGAAAACTTTTGAGTCTTGAACACCGCCGGAAAAGTCAAGTCTCTCAATTTTCTACAGGATTCATTTCGGAGAATGTGCTACCGAGCTGTACGACCTTGTTCTTCCATCCCTTTTTACCACAGGACAAGTAGAAAGACAGCCCACTACCACCCATACGTAGTGGAATTTCCTTGGGTACCAAACGTTTTGACTCTACGTGTCCCATCCGTACGGCCAAGGAATGGAACAAGCTACCGGCTTCCTTGTTTCCTGATAGATATAATCTAGATCTTTTCAAGGACAGAGTGAATAGGTATCTTCTAGGTCTGCGTGCTTCATCTTCGACCACATCGTCGCTTACCATCGGGCGAGTTGGTGGTCAAACGCGGACTTATCCGTATCAAAAAAAAATAAAAAAATCAGGGAACCCAACATTTTTTTGATATAAAAAAGTATCATATGTTTATTTATAACAATAAGAACAGCACAACAACCAATTACACTTATTATCAGCTGCAATGTCAAGTAATAATATTTTAACAATAATAAATTAATGTTAATCCAGGTAGTAAACTATATGTGTGCCAAATTTCATCCAAATCCGTTCAGCTGTTTTTGCGTGATGGAGTAACAGACATGTAAACATACACTTTGACATTTATAAAATTGAGTTGGAGTAAGAGATTTTATGAAAAAAAAGAGATAAAATCATATTTTCAAAGAAGTTCTCCGGCCTTACTGAAGCGGATATGTTCCACAAATAAACAAAGGTCAGAAGTTGGTTTACATAAATTATGTATTTATGACAAAAATAAATTAAATTTGATTCTAGAAAATCTGCAAAGCTGCATTCATTAAATTTCTATTTAATGCAATTTTAATCCAAAAAAATTAAAAGGCAAAAGAAATTCTATAACACTCGCTTGTTTTCACAATAAAATTTCTGAGGTCTTGAAAAATACATTGCTAAGGTCATCTTAGGTCAAGTCAATTATTCTAATATAGGGTAGGTACATACAGTCATACATATCTACTATTACGAAATCCTTGAATATATTATCAATTTTAACTTATTAAAGTAGATTTTTTTTACAAAAGTTTTACGCTAATACTCAAATTGAATCTTTTAAAAGCCAGATAAAAATCGCTTCAAGAAAAAAAAAACTTACTTTATGTACTCCACAACAGCGCAATCCATTGCGTATCTCGAAAATTGTTTCTTCTCTTCTTTGTTACAGCAGAACACCTTTATAATGTCTGTTAATAACATTTTTAGCTCAATTTTTTTCCTAATGCAAACTTATGAAGTGTTTTTATTTGGCACTATAAATTCTTCTTTTCGAAAATCTGTAAGCTATAGACTGTATCTTGATAACCACAGGGTTGAGATTATAAAACTCAGATAAAAAAGTCGTTCCTCTTAGAATCAATGGGCAGAATCCACTTTGAACACAAAATAGACTTTATGATTATTAAACTAGATCAATTATTTAATTAACACTAATTTATTTTATTTATGGGAGTTTTAATACAAGAAATCTGCAACTTAGACAGGTAATAATTGTGCTAGATACCACGATTATTGTTATGATGAAATATTATAACCATTTGTCGTAATTATATAATGATAAAAAATATTTATCACAGGAATATCACTTTGCAAATCAACCACTAATTTATTGTAATTTAACTGTCATTACACTGGGAAACACTTTATAATAATTCGGTATGTAATATTTTTTTGTATTTATTTTATATTTTTTATCGATAGTAAACTTTATTTTATGAAACTAATTTGAATATTTTGGCTTTCTATGCGGTAGTTTAATTCTAATACGTTTTCAAACTTTTTATAGTTATGACGTCATGAGATCGGCTGAATATGTAGAATATGCCTTTGCCATATAAAACAAAAAAGTATACAAAACATTTGACACATTTCATTCTATTTGTTCACAAGTTATTATAACCTTCTTTTATGATTTATTTTTGTTTTAGTATTTTACTTATAATATATAATGTGATTCGTAACAACTTTAAACTAGATTTATACTTTGTTAGAATTTTCAATTAAGTATTTGACTAATTAAATTAATCAGCAGTACTTTATTTATTTAAATTATTATCTTTTTACGTAATCACCTTCCAGAGCCGATGGTGAATCAATAACTGAAAAAGATTTTCTGTTTACCTCTGAATGCGATAAGGTTTATCGAGATAATAGACTTTACGACTAAGTAATATTATTTGTTATTGTCTGATAATCTCAGTAATCAGTACGGTAACACTTATGTTGGTGGTTTAATTTTTGACATATTATTTGTAATGTAATTTTGATATCTGATTTATTTTTTAACTAACATGACTTAATTTTTACATTGTGGACTGTCATTAAAATAGTATTTTAATGTTTGTACGAGCATAGCGCCAACACTCGTGACATTTGTACGCCTAACACACACAGCCTAGCCACATTAAGTACTGGAACATCTTTTATGCGTATATTGTATAAAATTTCTCATGTTGTATACAAATAAATTATCTTTATCTTTAATAAAAAAAAAATTTTCAGCTCCGCAGACACCTGGGTTCGTGTACTTTTGACATCTTAACACAATTTTTATTAACTTAAACTATACGCAATACAAGGACAGGTAAGGCAACTTTTGCTAGTTTTGTGTGCATACCGCGACCAATCCAGCGACCAGCAGGTCGCGGGCCAGCAACCAGCAGCAGCTGGTCGCGGGGCGGTATGACGCAAAATACAAATAAAAATATTTTATTGATAACACCAATTCAAATATATCATAAAATAACTTTTAAAACACTGATTACATGTCAATGGATAAAAAACAAAATGTAACAAAATAAGGTATGTCAATTCATAAATAAACATGTCAGTTTGAAAAAAAATATGTCAATACAAAAAATATTGTCAATAAAATAAAATGACATGACAAAATTACAATTAAAGGTTTTAATAGGTACATAATTACTAACAGCTTTAATATCTTATTCTTATTCTTAATTTACAAGTTAATTTCAAATATGTGGTTAAGTAATAAAACATTTAATGACAAAATAATCATAATTCATCATCATCATCATCCACAGCCTTCTTTATCCCACTGCTGGGTATAGGCCTCTCTCTTTACATGCCATCTGCCTCGGTCCTCCGCGGTCATAATTACAAGCTAGTAATTTAATTTAATGGTTATTAGTAGCGATGATAGCACAGTGGTTAGCGCGGTAGGTTCGCATGCCGAAGGGCGTGGGTTCAAACCCCAACAATGAGCTTGAGCTGCCGGTGAAGGAAAACACAGCATGGTGGTAGGGTACTTTCTAGTACTCGGCTGACTAGCAACCACCTTTCAAGTTGAAATCTGCCGCCAAGCATCTAACGATGTGTATCGACAGCCTCACTCGAGAGCCAGTTCCATTCCAGGCTAGGTGTGCTTTACCATCTTCGACCACACCTTCCCTCAACATCAGGTGAGCTGTGTTTCTAACATCTAGCCTGACAACCATAATTTTTTTTTTGAAAATGTTTTTTTTGTCCAGCAGCGTGTGTTTTCTTATGATGAAATTTCAATAAACATAGAAACAGGTAATTCATCTTCGCAATTATAGAGATAACGCAAGTGCGTGTCACCAATATAAATAAACAATATCGTAAGCCGGTATTTACCGACGTCTCTTTTATAGATAAAATATGTGCTATTTAATAACGAGGTAGATGAACTTTGGCATAAACTGAGGAGCTTGCCAGATGAATGTACGTTGACAGGTGTAGGCACGCGTTTATAGCTTTTATCTGTATATATTTAAAACATCTATATATAAGTATGTATTTACAAAAAAAAAGTATTTATGTATCCTATCAGTTATCTGTCTTCCATCACACAAGCTTCGCTTAGTTTGGAGTCAGATGGCGCTGTGTGTAATGTAATGTGATATTTATTTATTTAAATAAAAGATAAATTTGCAAATATTTTTTTTTGTATATTATCGTTTCTATGTTAAAAATGTAATTTTTAGAATTTTCGAAGTGAATACATAATAATGTTTTAAATACTTTTTCATGGAGTGCACGATTAAGACTGGGTGGTAAACATAATTACGTGTCCATGCTGTTTTAATTTTTTTCACAAAAAAAGTGTTCTTAATTTTTTCCACAAATTTTAAACCTTGCAGCAACATGCACAATGCACATAGCTTAGAAAAAACATGACTGCGTGCTTGTATTTGAACCCAGGACCTTTAGATTGGCAGTCAGATGAAAGACCAACTAAGCTGCCGTAGCTTCCGCTAACACCATGAGTTAGGACTTGTCTACTATTGAAAAATCACCATCGTGATCGTATATAGAATACTACTCCTACCAGTGGAGGCTTTAGGGGGTGGCAAGCAGGGCAACCGCCCGGGGCTTCGCTCTTGCAGGGGCCTCACGTCCTCGTAGAAAAAAGTCTTTACCATACATGTAAGTGTATCTCGCGCCTCGCACTTAACAAAAGCCCCCCTGAACGCACGGTTTCATTAATAGTGCAAGCATGTTACGGCCACTCGAGCACTCGAACTATTTTTTTTTTGTAAAACGAACTCAAAGAAAAAGGGCCTCACAATGATCTGTCGCCCCGGGCCTCCTAACAGCTAAGGCCGCCGCTGACTCCTACTTCTATTTCCCATCACTTTGTGCTGGTGGCACCCTTATTAGAAAATTAACCATATAGCTAGGATTAAATCAAAAATAAAAAAAAAAAAAAAAAAAAAAAAAAAACAATTTACAGTGGGCATGCTTGCAGAGTGCTTCCCCCGAACCCGACGACTCTGAGCTAGCCGTGCATAGTACGGGACGAAATCCGGTAAGAAATAAAAATATATAAAAGAACAAAATTAAAACACAAAAATACAGACACACAAAAAAAGCACAAAAGTAAAGTAGTAAATAATATTACAAGTTTTTTTTTTTTTTTCAAATTAAAATAAATATTACCTAATGTATTCTCGTTCCCATTACCATATACCTATCAAAGGGGGCAAAGGGAATAATTCAGATGCTATCAAAATTACACAAAAAAATAAAGTTTCTAATTTCTTTCCAAAATAAAAAAAAATATGCTTGTACAACAGCTTGTTACAAAAATCAAACACGTCAATTAGAAAAAAGTTTCGTGTCGCGTCTTTGACCTACTTTCATTGTTGTCGGACTATTTTCAGACCGGGGAAAAGCGTCTGCAAAGCTTGGGATAGAGTATCCCACGCCTGCCGCCTCAAAAAAAATGTAAACATCTTCTTAAAAATGTAGTTCATGACCTTGAAACTTAAAAATGTCTCCTTCGACTCGGAATTCGGTGCCGAGCACAGTTGTTGTATCTCCTCGGGAAATCTTTTCCCATTATTTTTTTTAAGTTGGAAATTTTACTCTCGTGCATAGTCTTTTTTTATGGTTGACAGGCTAGGTGTTTGACCACATCTCACCTGATGTTAAGTGAAAGTGTGGTCGAAGATGGTAAAGCACACCTAGCCTGGGATGGAACTGGCTCTCAAGTGAGGCTGCCGGAACACACCGTTAGACGCTTGGCGGCAGATTTTCAACTTGAGGGTGGTAGCTAGCCAGCCGAGTACTAGAAAGTACGCTATCACCATGCTATGGTTTCCTCACGATGTTTTCCTTCACCGGCAGCTCTAGCTCATTGTTGGGGTTTGAACCCACGCCCTTCGGCATGCGAACCTACCGCGCTAACCACTGAGCTATCATCGCTACAAAGCCTTTTTGTAAAGTGATTCAGGCTTTTAGGAAAGCTGACGCCACCAGCAATCGCTTGCTTGTTGGTAAGCGTAACGATTGCCCATAAACAATGATAAAATAAACCAATTGACCGATATGGCGTCTATACCTGTCACACGCCGGAAATATGCGCATTTTAGCACAAATACTATACTATATCAGTTCTTTTTTGTAATAAGGTTACATTTAGGGTCAATGGCAAACAAATAAATAGTTAGCCCGTAATATCACAAAGCGAGTAAATTAAACAAAATGTTATTTAGATTGAATTCCTATAGGAGATTTTAGTAATGTTTTAAATTTTTATGAATAGTTGGCGATTTAGACATGAGAAAACAAAAACTAGATGTAGGTAGGTACAGATTAGAAAAAACCGGTCAAGTGTGAGTCCGACTCGCGCACGTAGGGTTCCGTACTATTATCTATAAAAACGGCAAAAAATCACGTTTGTGTATGGGGGATCTAAATATGTATTTTATTGTCTTTTTAGTATTTGTTGTTAAAGCGGCAACAGAAATACATCATCTGTGAAAATTTCAACTGTCTATCACAGTTCATGAGAGACAGCCCGGTGACAATTGCACGGACAGCGGTGTCTTAGTAATAGAGTCCCGTTTTACCCTTTGGGTACGGAACCCTAAAAAGAACAGACAAAATTATGCGTATAAAATATACATATGTTTATTTTGATGCGTAACAACTATATGTTGTTTACTGAGGGGATGGCTGGCAGAAAATGCTTTAGCATTAAGTCCTCCCTCTATACATGTTTTTTAAGTGTGCAATAAAGTATAAAATAAATAAATAAATAAAATGAGCGAAGACTTCTCGACCCTACAATTTTTATCTAGCACAAACACAAATACACCAAGGTCATACATTATATTAACGCGTTTGTATTTGTGAGCGCAGCACGTGAAAGACAAGCGAACATTGTAAGGCCATACAGTCTTCACTTATTTTCTGATTTCAACTTTTAATCTGTTTAGATCAGGGTCTAATTAAATATGTTTAGATTTATTGGCTGTGATTTTTAAGTTTCATATTCGTGTTTTTCGAGATAACAAACTCAGTAGCTTGTTTGTCTTTCATTGCCTTATCGCAATTTTAATGCTAATCATTTTCATGAAATTGAGCAATAGATGTATTTACACAGCTGCGCAAAAAGAAGGATTATGATTTTTGCAGTCTATATACGTATATTACGTACTTAATAAATTTTTTTTTAATGATGTCATTTTTAATATTTTTTTACAAAAATCGCGAGTCGAACATGGACAAAATTGGCACAGGGCCGGGACGAGTGGCGTACAAGAGAAGCCTATGCTCAGCAGTGGGCGATTACGGGCTGATGATGATGATTATTTTTACCTGACATAGGTATTGAAAATGAGGAGGTTATGTGTTACATACATACATACATAATATGTACATATTTACAGCTCTATGTTCCCTCGTAACTACTGAACATGTCATGTCGGTGAGAAGTTGGGAGTTTTAAATTTAGGTTCAATTGAATTTGTTTAGTATCAAAAGAAAGTGCATACTCTAGGGGGTGGCAAGCAGGGCAACCGTCCGGGGCCTCGCTCTTACAGGGGCCTCGCAACAACTAAACTGGTAACTACTTTAGCTGGTATCACTATCTCACCTGTCCGCCGGCTTCATCTCCGTGGCATCTTCCTCCATAGGCTCGTCCACCACCTCCACCTCCAACTGCACCGAGGGCGGCGAGCTCATTGCCGATCATGCACCCTTGTACAAAAGAAAACATACCGTAAACACATTGATCATACACATAAATATTGAGTAGCCACTGAATTCACAATATGTTTTGCTACTCAAATTTCTGTGTATTGCTGTAATGATCATGGACATGCGTTGCATCTTTCCATCAGGAGAGCGTATCGAGCGTATCTTAGATCTTACTTAGACACGAAGATGTATTCAAGTGCCAAATACAGCCCAAAAACTATACCATCTCTGCTCAATGGTTGACGAATGTGGGCACTTACGCAAAAACTGGAAGAAAATAGCAACGTTTCATAGATCAGCAGTGCGCTCTGCTGAGAAGACAGAATCATTAATGGAGATCTAAGACATCGTATGCACTTCCTCCTCCATTATATTGGTGAGGTAGGGAATCGGCCTCGAGGTGGGACCTCTATACCGAGGCTCGGCTCCAGAGGAACAGTGTCCTCTGGGGGTGGTGGTGGAGGGTGCGATCTCTTCTAAGACAGAAGATCAGTCAGCTAGTTAGTCTATGTGTGCTATACGGTAAAGAGTTATGGTAAAAGGTAAAGAGAATAAATAGGTATTATTATTATTATTTTAGCCCACTTTGTCCCACTGCTGGGCAAAGGCCTTTCTCCCTCCCTTCCACGCCTCTCTGTTTTGTGCTATTGAGGTCCACTCCTTGTTGTGGGCATCGAGCTCATATTTCCACCGTCTTCTAGGCCGGCCTGGTGGCCGTTTCACCTCCGGGACCCAGAATAGGTGTATAGGTATAGGTCGTTTTATTTATTTGTTCATTTAAGTGGGACGCCAGCGTAAAAGCTTAGGTTGTTGAATGAAATAGCAGAGAAGCGTCTCACATTCAAGCTTTGTATTCGTTTTAGGGGAGCAGATAAGAACATTATGAATAATAAATAACTTTTCATACATAATGTACAAGTCATGTATAATGAATGTAAAGTATTAGTTTGTCTTATCGTTTTACGTCTAATAACCGATTAGACTATTAAGTACGCGAAAAATTCAAAGGAAATTCTCTAATGCGGGCGCCTTATCGTGAATGACCTTAATTGGCCTGATTTGTTGGATTGAAAACAAAGGCCGGGTAAAAGGTTAAACCCGATTTTGCCATTTTGATTTAGTAACGTTTCGCAAACGTAAACAAGGTAATTCTTTTAAACCGAAATTGTAGCGATGATAGCTCAGTGGTTAGAGCGGTCGGTTCGCACGCAGGTGTAAGTTCAAACCCCAACAATGAGCATGAGCTGTCGGTGAAGGAAAACATCGTAAAGAAACCATAGCATGGTGGTAGGGTACTTTCTAGTACTCGGCTGGATACCTATCTAACTCAAGTTGATAATGAGAGTTTACCATCTTCGACCAAACCGTCACTTAACATCAGATGAGCTGTGGTCAAACATCTAGCCTGTCGACCATAAAATAATAATAATAACAATAAACACAATGGGAATGAAATTAAAACTGCCGACATAGAAATTCAACTATTTCTACTGTAGGTAGAATAAATAATGAAGCGACAATAAGAAATTCGAAACTGTACTCGGAGTACCCGACCTAATCGAACATGAGTAATCCCTAACCAGCATAAAACAAAGTATTATACGGAGCCACATACATAATGTATACCTCGATGTTTGTTTTGTGTCTGGGTGTACTGTATGTATTATACGTATGTATTTACAAAAAAAAAGTATTCAAGTATTCTATCAGTTATCTGTCTTCCATAGCACAAGCTCTGCTTAGTTTGGGGTCTAATGGCGCTGTGCGTAATATCCTATGATATTTATTTATTACCTATTCGCCTAGCACGAGGCGCGATGTCCTTCTTTACTCGAGATACCAAAGTTCTAGGTTCTAGCTGATAGGTTTCCGTGCGGGGAAAGACTCTCTTATCACTAGGGGATACTAGAAGTCAACATAATTTCAAATCGATACAACAGTAATTATAATTAAGTAGGTTAAATGATTTTCAAAATTATATATAACCATTTGATGCATATTATACCTGTCACGTATCACGACCAAATAATATTAAAAACACGGACAAGTGGGAGTCAGACTCGCCCGCCGAGGTTTCCGTACAAACTTGTAGGTATGATAAATAGTTTCAGAAATCGAGTGAAGTTTATGGTTTTTTTTGTGATTGATTAAAAATGAAATAATGAATTAAAAATATACAGTTTTCGGCTTTTTTCCTTTATGTGTAATATAAGACAATGCTTCTTGCCAAATTTTATAGTTACAAGGGTAAGTACAGTTTTACTTTTGATTCTCTTGTCGAAATATGCGGTTTTTGCGACATAAACGGCTGTAACGATTTTTTACGATAACTGAGAAGATTGATCTTTTCGCAGCTTTATGGGACTACAGGTATGCGTATATAGTTTTAATTTCAACTCGATACCTCCACGCTTTATACTTTTATGTTATATCTCCGCGTTTCCGAGATAGCAGGTCTTGACAGACGGTAAACAAAGTGATCCTATTTAAGGGTTCCGTTTTTTTCCTTTAGAGGTACGTAACCCTAAAAACGAATCAGCTAAATCGGTTCAGCCGTACATTCTCTAGTTATGCACTTACCAACAAACATAATTTGATTTTTATTTTTACAATAAAATACGTAGAATGTACCTAATACATAGATATAAATAGATGAGCAAATTTTGCTATCTGACCTACCTGAGATATAATACATTTTCGTATATAAATTTTACCTATGAAATCTATAGATAATTAAAAACGGATAAGATGAGCTTCGCATAGGACATCGTGTGATGTTTTTGCCTCATTCAGAGGGCAAATTACGGGCGTCTGACCGGATCAGTTATTAACCTACAGCACAAGACGTAATAGGTATATAAGCAATGTCACTCACACACGACTTCATCTTGTCTGTGCAGACGAGATTAACCCTTTCACGACCATGGGAAACATTTTTCCCCATTGAAAAATAGGAAATTGTGATATTTAACTTAATCCATTACATATTTTTTTTCACAAAATAACATAATGTAATGTATGCCGAACGCAATTACGCAAACAGGATTGCATAGGAAAAAAAAGTTCTGTCAAATCAATTGGCACCAAAATTAGCTTATTCGCGTGCTGTACTTTGTTTAGTTATGGATTATTGTGGGGTGTAATTATAAATATTTATTGTGTTTTCTCATATGTTTTACATTATTTGGTAAGTATATTTTTGTGTTATAATGAAGTTTATTTGAATAAATGAAAACAAATGCCTTATAATGACAAATTATTGCATGGGAAAAATAATTCCCTGTGGTCCATAAGTAAAACTTTTCTAAGCTATTGGTGTTTTGTTTCTTTTGTCATAATAATTGTTGTTTATTCTATTTTTTTACGTATTTATTGTTTTTTCCCCTTTTTGTTTGTTTATTTTGATTGTTTATTGCAGAAATGGCTAGAAAAGGGATATAATGAAATATTGCTGTTACTTTTGGCAGATAACAGCAATTATAATGAGCTTCAATTGAATAAAGAAGATCAACAGTTCATCGCTAAACCCCTGAGTTTCAATATCCTGAGATCCACGCGATTGTCGAAATAGAAGAATCTTTTCAGAAAACAAATCAAATTGTTGCTCCATATACTTCACGTGAGAATTCGGAAGATGTTCCTAATTTTTGATGGAGAAAGAACTCTTATGTTCCTCATATAATCAACATCCTTCATAAAACGAGCCAACTGTAGTCACTGCAGAAAAGCAGCGGGCTGGCACAATAGAGATAGATTCGTATAGATTTTAGAAAAAATTAAAAGATGTGCAAATTACGCTAAACACCACATAGAAAATAGGACATATGACATATGTACCATGTGCAATGTACATTTATGCTTTACAACAAAAAGAAATTGCTTCGCAGAGTATCATAATTAGCTTGATCTTGATACTAGTAACTGTATTTCAGTATTTTGTATCACTTTTTCAGCATAAAAACAAATAAATAAAACACATTTCGAAATAAGCCTTACTATTATTTGCGTTACCTTTATAGACCATTGGGAAAAATATTTCCCTTAAAATTCCAAAAAATCTAAAAGTCGTCATGGAAAATCTTATTGATTTTTATTTATTTTACATCTAAACGAACTAAAAAAAACAATTACATATTACAATTTAGTCTTAGCAACCTTATGGTCCTGTAAGGGTTAACTGTCTAGAGAAATAGGTAGCCGCGATACGCAATTCACGCCCTTGCCGTGAACTACATTTCTCCACAAAAAATAAATGCCAGTGTCGTTCTAAAGTAAAATCAATTCCGAGGTTTAGACGCGACTTACCCGATTCTTGAGGACATACTTTCACATGTTTATTACTTAGGATTTCATATCTCTACATTGTATAAAACAAAGTCGCTTCCCGCCGTCTGTACGTTTAGATCTCTTAAACTGCGCGACGGATTATTATGCAGTTTCCATCAATAGACAGAGTGATTCAAGAGAAAGGTTTACATGTATAAAGCCGGGTATCCACTTAGGTTCGCCGTGGTTTGCGAACGCGCCCGCTCCGCAAACCAAACATAATGGATACGTCGTGATCGCGGAGCGCGACTGGAGCACGATCGGAGCACGGCGGAGCGCTCGGGAAGCGGTTTTTTGCGCGATCTCAAAGGGGAGCGCAGTTTGTTCGTGGACGCGAGCGTGTCACGACGTGTTTGTTAAGTTCGCGAACATGGAGTTGTCCGATGAAAAATGTCTACAGCTCATAGAAGAATACCGTAAACATAATGTTTTATGGGACCCACGAGATGAAAACTACAAGAAAAAGAATTTAAAAGGAGACGCCTGGAAGATAATTGGCGAAGCATAACACTGAACCCGACTTATGTAAAAGTAAAATATCTATACTGTTATCTGGCTTTAGGAGGTCGTTTGTATTCCATCACAATATAATGTATCAAAATATAAGCTGCACTTCCTACTAATTCTGGAGGCGGCATGTTTGCACCGACCGTCTGTCGTGTGTCGACTGGAGACCGGAGCGCGGAATGTTAGTGCTCCGACAGGAGCACTGATGTTGCAGCCTAAGTGTGTACACTGTACACGTTCACGTTCGCGGAGCACACAGTGTTCGCAAACCACGGCGAACCTAAGTGGATACCCGGCGTAACACATTCATATACACCACATTAGTATCTAAGAAGCCAGGGCGGGTACTATTATATATATTAGTACTACCCATAGTAGTAGGATCAACTAGAACAATAGCCAAATCCTTACACAAATTCTCTACAAAACGAGACGCGAACATACAGACACACATCGTCCAAAAACAGGCCGCGATCCACACAACTACCATAATCAGGAAAGTGTTAGGAGATTCAGTTTTTGTCAGCGGGGGAACTGAGCCACCCTTTCCCTGAGGGTCTCGGAGCAAGTAATTTTTTTATTTATTTATAATGAACAACAATTTAAAAATACACATACATTTTATATCCCGAATGAGGAAGTCTCAATAAAAAGTTCATAAAAACAAAGGTCATAAGAAGGCATTGTCCTTTAATGCAACAAAAGAAACAAGTTGAAAATATTCAACTCAAAACAAGTTATTAACCATAACATATTTTTTTTGTAATATTTGTACTTCTGCAAGAAAAAATGGGGAAGGTACAAAAATAATCAGATGTGTCTACCTAAGATATATTATCAATGTTTAAAAATTTCTCAAGTGCAGGCATTTTTAACAGACTCAAAAAAGGAGGAGGTTCTCAATTTGACTGTATGTTTGTTTTTCTTTATGCTCAATTAATGTGACTAACATAACAAAGAAGATCACATCTACACTACTGCTTGGTGACAAAATATACTTAGACAACCTGCTAAGAAAATCTACGACCTAGTTGGTTTACTCAGATGTAACTTGTAAGTTTGTTAATTTTATAGACAGCCCTGACAGCCCTGTTGGTTCATAGGTAGTATGTCTGCTTGTATTTGGAAAAAAAAGTATTTAAGTATTCTATCAGTTATCTGTCTTCCATAGCACAAGCTCTGCTTAGTTTGGGGTCAGATGGCGCTGTGTGTGTGTGTGTGTGTGTCCTATAATATTTATTTATACTAAACATTTTCACTAAACCTTGTACTTACTTTGATTAAACAGTTTTAAAGTTTTGTGTGCAATAAAAGTTTTTTTAGCAACTATTCACGACACTGTGTCTCAACAAAACATACTGGAAACAATAAGAGTTTTCAACAACAAACATACAATGAGAGCAAACTTGAAACAACAATGAAATTTTCAAGTTCACATTTACTTTTTGCCTCTCATAATCTTTTATTCAGTAAGTTTCCATTTGTATAAAACTTTAGTGTCATTATACAGTAGATTCTTGGTAGGACATTATTATTAAAATATACTGTAGATACTTAGTAGCCCATACCCCAGCTAATTAGCATGTCTCTATCATCTGATCAGGGGGGATGGCGGTCAAACTAAGCAAGCAAGCCTATCTACTATAAAAAAAAAAAAAAAAAAATCTGAACTGCCCAATGACATCAGCATGTCTCTGTCATCTGAACTGCCCAATGACATCACGCAGATACCTGACCTTGCTGGCTCTCACTGGACATCTTTTCTGAAGTTACAATAGATCTTATGACCTGCCCACACCTCTCTAACAATGCTAGATTCAGCTTGCTGATGCTAATTGTCGGTAGATTTCTTTGGCACGAGGTTGTCTAGGTGGAACCACAGAAGTACCAGATATTTATCTGCCAAGCAGTATTGTGTACAGCCCTGTTGGTTCATTGGTAATATATCTGCTTCAAGAGCAGGTGTGGGTTCGATTCCCACATAGGACAAACATTTTGCGGTATATTCAAATGCTGTCCTGTGTCTGGGTGTCCTGTAATTATAAATAGTATGTAATGTAAAACATAAATATTTATGTATTCTATCACTTATCCGAATTTCATAAATATTTATGTATTCTATCACTTATCCGAATTTCATCATACAAGCTTTGCTTAGTTTTGGGGTCAGATGTTGCTGTGTGTAATGTCCTACAATTTATTTACTGTGTGTTGGTTTGAAGGGTACTGCAGCTAGCGGAATTACAGGGCTATCAAGACTAACAATGGAAAGTCTCAAAGTAATGGGTGTCAAAGCAACAATGCCCTAGACTTTGTTTTGTTACTCAAAGTTCTGTGCATCACTGTAATTGTTATGGGCATGTGTTATCTCTTAACATTAAGAGAGTGACTAATTTATCTTATTACTTTTGTATAAAAACAAAACAAACAATATAATAAGAACATTCCATAAGTCTAAACAGGGGTAGGTTTCAAAATATTAATGCTCAACTGTAACTATAGTTCATACTAAGGATAGAGAACAACTAAAATTGTAGGATTAAAAAGATACACAGAAAGAATGTAATAATAAAGAGTATAAATTAAACCAATAATTAAAAAATTCTCATCCAAATTTATTTAGGTGTTAATCGAGTGTAAAAATATTAGTATTTCTATTTTTGGCAAATGGCAAAGGCATTATCGCTAATAAATTAAGATGTGATAGCTTTCGCTAAAATTATAGACATCCCAGTTCACAACTAACCTTTTTAATGCAAAATACTTGAGCAATGCATCAGAATTTTTGTTGTGAGATTCCCAGCTGCTCTAAACACATTGTTTACTTTGTAGTGCCTCAGTATGATGTAACATGACATGTGCAACTTTTTAGCCTATCATACTTAGATAACAATGAAATTAATATCCTAGCAAAATTAACAATGGCTTTTATAATCATAATTGAGAAAGTATTGGGTCAATCGCACCCGTAACGGTAAAATAATTTTAGTAAGATTATAGTACAATAAATTTTAACTTATATTTTGGAATACATAATAAGTTTTTAAGAGGTGTGAAGTGAAGTCATCAACCATGATGGCTAGAGACATCTTGTTTATTATTCAGAGAGGATTAACGCATATCACTGACGAAACACAAAAAGTGAAATCATTCTGCTGATCTGACGGAAAAACGATCAGCACGCGCAACGAATGGTTGAACAGTAACAACAAAAGAAATCGGCTTTGCTCACTTACCTTCACTTTCGCGAAAAGCGTCAACTCATGCAGCGTCACGAGACAACTCGCATGAACTATTGCACTACTGATGATACTCCTATATTCTTGGGTTGATCTAAAGAATTTAATTTCATCACAGATTTTTACACTAGAAAAACTCTTAGATCATTGGCAACAATCCCGTGAAAATTTTGACATTTTATGAATATCATCACAGCGTAATTATATAAACACAATGAGTTCACAGTTCCGTGACAAACGAAATGTTTTAATCGGATGAAAACAAATATTTATTGAACAGTAACAATGCTGGAAAAAAATATAATTTACGAGATTTTTTAGAAAATAAATACCAAAGAGAACATTTATCGATGAATGAACAATTACCGACCACAGATAATTTAATACCATTGTGCCACTCACAGTCGCGCATTAATTCTCTACATGCGTAAGCCGGGGGCAACGGAGGGTACTGTAACACCTTGTGGTAACACCTACTGCGGTCTTACGGCCTAAATAGCGGTTAGTGTGCGGCCAGTAAGTTATATAAAAAATGTTGGTCTAGGCGCAGCCTTGGCGCGAAATTTATAAAACCAACCACATGGCACATTACAGCAAAATAATGTACTGCCACAGAGTAAAAATAAGTAGGTAGGTAATACTTTATCTTATGTAGTGTCTTATAAGATTAATGCTATAACTAACTATAAGTGTCTCATACGAATAATACACACACACACTAACTACCTACAACGAATACGCTTGTAGGTAGTTTGTGTGTGTATAGTTCCACTATGCCAAACGTAATTTTGTAGAACCAAAAGAATCTCACTATCATTCCTTTTCAGTAAATGAGTAAAGTATTTAATCATCATGTGACATAGGTTTAAGTTATACAAAGTTATTTAAAGCAAAGCAGTGGCAATCTTACTGGAAGGTTCGATAGAGCTATGGAAGCAGCAGGAAAAGTCATGATTCACTTTGTACGGAGTAGGTACATTACTTTTTGTTGTCTACTGAGCGGAGTGAATTTTAACTCACCGCGAAAGATACGCGCGAATGTAAATCGGTAAATCTTTTGTAAATCACCAAATTTCTCGTTTTACTACTACCAACTTAATATTACCGTATTGGCATAATACGGGATGCTACACAACACACATCATTTCACTGTACCATATTTCCATAACCACGTATCTCGTGATCTACAACTTTATAAATGAGTTTTGGCGGGAACGCGGGAAGAGTCGTGTCGCTCCGTTGTATTTTTTTCCAAAACTAGTGTTTTGTCGAGTGTTTATGCATAAAAATGGTGGTGTTTTATTCATAAAGTGCCGAATTACAAGCGTGAGTGTGAGAAAATGATATAATGTGGTGAAACATGACTTTTCGTGTTGCTTCCAAAACTCCAGCGAAGCTTTATAGTAAAGTCACCACTACTTTACTAAAGCATGACTGGACTTGATTGACACGGGCTTGACTAAGACTGGACTTTGACGATTGGACTTGACTAAGACTGGACTTTGACTATAACTAGCTACGAGGACACTTATTTAACTTTTGAAACTTGAAAATATATAAATACTTGACACTGGCAAATGTTAAAACGCGACGCCAAAACCAAAGAAAAAAAACTTTATAAATAAAAAAAAACATTTCTCTTCACTCGAAAATCAAATTTTCCAAAATGTGGGTCAAGATTTTTCCGCGTTCCCGCCAAGATTCCGAATTACTTTTTGTTTTCGGCATCACACTTTATATATTTCACCATCGTTAAGTATTTTGAAATTTTCTAGTAATTCTAATTCACACTAAGTCAGAGTCAAATATGGGCCATAGAACAGAAGTGCCTATTTTACTAGAAGTCTCGTAGGAGTTTTGGAAGCAACATTACATCATTTTCCTACAATCATGCATGTAAATAAAATACTACTATTTTTTATTTATAATTATAAACTTGCGGTAAGTGCGGTAACACTATAAGAAAAAGACTAAGTAAACAACAATTCAAGTATTTAATTTTAAAACTGTCCACTATTGAACTAACATTATAAATACATACAATACTATTATATTATTACTACAAGAATATTATATAAATGTAAGAACTAAGATTTCGGTGGAGTAGAAAATCCCAGTGGTGGATATTTGTTCAGTATTGACCCCACTGATGACGGGTAAAATGCCATAAATTTAAATCTTTCCCCCATCTTCTTTGGGTTCACTAACATTTCATAGGCACTTTTGATTTTTTCTCTATCTTCATCAGATTTTGCATTGTCCATTAAAACCTGAAAAAAAGAAATCACATCACACACATGATCAAGTGATACACATGGAGTTGGGAACAATGCCCATTCTGACAACACATGCAAACTACTCCCCTTGGAGACGGAAAAACTTTCTTTTGTTGGAAATTCGAAATTCGAGATACACTAGTCTGGCTGAGCTTGAGGGGTCCATTGATAAAAAAATTATATAAAACTAAAACTAAGGAAAATAAATTACAATTATTACATTATTATGATTTCATCATTTATACCTGTAGCCTAATATCAGCCTGCGATCGTTCAAGAAAGTCCTTTTGTTTCACGGGTCCTAGCACTAATGCATAATTCTCATTGCTAGGTGTCTTTGATGCGGCTATCCTCAACTGGGAGAAATCTACATCTGCTGTAAGGTCTGCCTTCCCAGGATTCTCTAGTGGGTCCACTACTTGATGTTTGTGGAATGCCTGAAATTAAGACCAAACAATCAAAACGTGAGTAGTCCTTTATAATTAACAAAAATCTTGCGACATTTAAATTACATGACACAAATGTAATACAAACCCTGAATGTATCTCCTTTTTCCCCCTCATGTCCATAGTCAGCGATAAGTGCTATCCCACCATGTTCGTCCACTCTTTCTGCCAACTGCCGGGCTAACCCGAGCCCCCTAGCGCTAATTTCCAACTCTGTCCTGTCCCCCGTGTCCAGTGGAGGTCTGATAAGCATCTTAAAATAAAGACAAAATTAGACACACTATACGATTTATATCATACTAGTATATACATCATGACCCTTATATACCATAGACCCATAGACCATAGCTAAAAGCTTGTAAAAATATGAAAGACTTACCTTGACTGCATTAGTTTCATTTCCAGCTATTCTGTAGTACATTTTGTCATCTTTATCAATGTCTATGAGGAGCTCTCGCCACCCGCTTTCTGTTTTCTGACAAACAGATAATAGATCCAGTTATTTTTACATGCAAAAAATACTTATAGATAGTACCTTAAAGAAGGTATGAAGGAAGAGTAGAAGGAACAGACAAGAAGTAAACCACAGAAAAGGTTGGATGATGACATACAGACAAGTGGCAGGCAGTGATAAGAAATGGAGTGACTTCAGAAAGATGAGAATATAAAATAATGGAGGAGGCATTTGCTGACTGACAAACAGATCTGCAAAAAGCAAATAAGAACCAACTACTAGAATATGATTTAGTATTTTATGTTGTACCAATGTGAAGATATAGATAATATAGATGAGAAGGATGAAAAGAAAGATGAGTCTCAGTATGTCTTAATAGATTAAAAATACATTTGTATATTATATGTTATTGGTTAGCTAGCAATCTATTTATTTTCTTGTAGTATGGATAATATTTTTTTTTTTTGTTATTTATAATTTGCAATCAGTCTTTTAGACTATAAGCAAATGAGGTGAAGTTTTGCTTAGTCGTTTAGGATGCTGCCCCCCATCGGAGCCAGCCCTTTCTTCATCACTAGCTGGATTTTAGACCATCTAGTTGTCGAAAATGTAAATAAAGAAGGATAAATAACTTCCAAGACTACTCAAGAGTCCTCTAGATGAACTACCTGTTCAAGCAAAAGTATCATACAAAAACAATCATCACAACAGACCGACTGACATTGTTTTAATATTTTACTGAGGCACATTATGTATAATCTAGATGGATATCTATTTGAAGTGAATTCTCAAGCCTTAACAATGCCAACATTGCATTGTTAAAGAGACAAAGGTAAGAAACAAAAAAGATAGCCACTAGACATTACATCTAGAAAGTAAATACTCACTTCAAATTTGTGAATAGGTAGAACATCAAAGAACTCGTGAGCAATATACCAGGAAAACTCATTTGGTACTTTTTTCAGATCATTGTACCAGTAAACTTTGATGCCGCTCACTGTTTCTCCCTGAAACCAAATTTTCAACAACATTGTACTGATGTAATGAATTAAATAAAAAACAAAGTTATCATTCACATTCAAATTACATAATAAGCACATTAATTATTTATTTATTTATGTGACATTATTATTTGTCATACAACACCTACACAGGATGAAACTTTTAATGCAAAATGTTTTGCTTCATAAGATTATAGAAGTAAACTCATTATCAAAGAGATGCTACTTTATCAACCTCTAGCATTGCTCTTCTGGACACCCTCATAGGGTGACAGGTGACACACCCCGAGCAGAGTCATTGTGGTTATGTCACCCTTCCACATTGCAAGTTGTCAGATAATATTATACTCCATTTAATTCATTCACAATTTGAATATAATAATGTTAATCATAAGTTTTTTTGTCTATGATTTTTTTATGTTAGGTATCTTTCAAGTTTCCATGTGTCATCTTCATTTACACTTCACCTTGCTTACCAATGAGTAAACTAGTGGTCAAATTCAGATATTTGTCTACAGCACAAAAAAAAAGGTCTACAAATAAATTCCTTCTATGGATACCAGTTTCCACTAAACATTGTACCTAGAGAAGTATGAGGTTTTAAATGTGTACATTAATATTGAAACACAAACCAAATAGTCTCAAATATTTCAAATAAGACTTATGTCTGTTATAATATTGTACTTATAACCAAGTACTTTAATTACCTCTAAATTATGAGCATTGTCAAGGTCTACAGCACGGTGAGAAATGCATAATCTGTTAGCTTGAACTGCCTGCATTGTCTCCGATATTTCAACCAGGTGAAGGCTAATGTCACTGCTCTTAATGCCAAGACGATGAAGTACCTGGAAGTATATTCAACAATTTATTGAGTGGTTTTGTATTTGTTTATAGATTTCTTTTTTAACTGCAATTTCACTTGAAGCAATAATTTTATAAAATAGGACACTTTTTACCTACAAGAAGCTGATTTAGTCATATATAAATTTTGATTATGTAAGACATAATAAGAGTGTGTAAATAACTCAATTTAAAATAATTAAAGTAAATTAATTTAGAAGAAAAATTGTCTTCTTTTTAGCATTCAATACTATTGCCAGAGGATGCCAGGTTTATAGCGAAGCAGGGACGCGAACCTCATATAATGCCGAGAACTTGCAATCATATTATTATAATGTTACAGTACCCGTAAAATATCAATTAATAGTGTGCCTTTTCCAGGCCCAAGCTCTACGATCTGTAAAGGTTTTCCAGCTCTCATTTTTTGGCTTTCAACATAAAACCAAATCGCCACTATTTCACCAAATAGCTGACTGATTTCAGGAGAAGTTATGAAGTCACCATCTTGGCCTATAACTTCTTTTTTCATGTAATATCCTTCTGTGGGATTCGTTATAATAATGTGCATATATTCGGCGACTGTTAAAGGTCCATTAAGTCGTATTTTCTCCTTCATGATTTCCATCAGTCTGGGCGCTGATCCCGGTGCAGGTATTTTTAAAGTATTCGGATCGGGTCGCTTCACAACTTTGTATCCATAAGTTCTGGTGAACGTTTGGTTCAAAATCACTTTGTTACACATTCTAAATACCGATCGAGAATGCATATTAAGGTATTTATATATTTATATTGTGATTCACGAAGAAATCAAGAATCCGTTTCAATTTTCATTCATAACCTCTATAACAACAAACGGCTTACATTACAGCTGTTTTTGACGTTGAAATTTGGTATATCGTGCATTGTCATTTCTTGTATTTTTTTTTATATTTTTTATTAATTTGCCCTATCGGGCAGGCTAAAGTCATTTCTTGTAAATGTCGTGGAGTTTTGGCGGGAACACGGGAAGAGTCGTGTCGCTTCGTTGTATTTTTTTCCAAAACTAGTGTTTTGTCGAGTGTTTATGCATAAAAATGGTGGTGTTTTATTCATAAAGTGCCGAATTACAAGCGCGAGTGTGGGAAAATGATATAATGTGGTGAAACATGACTTTTCGTGTTGCTTCCAAAACTCCATCGAAGCTTTATAGTAAAGTCACCACTACTTTACTAAAGCATGACTAGACTTAACTGACACGAACTGGACTTGACTAAGACGACTTTGACGATAGCTATAGCTAAGATACAGCAGAAATAACACTTAAGACAAGGCAGTATGGCTTTATAGCTTTAGCCTGCCCGAAGTGGCAAATTATTAAAAAAAAAATGTAAATGTAGTATTCCTTTTTTTTGTTGTTCAGCTATGGCACGTTTGTGTATTATGCCAATTCTCGTCTTATTTTACTAATAAAAAACGGGGTCGAAACAACAAATAAGAAACTCAATATTAACCCCTAGTTATAACATAAAGCGGTACGAAAATAAATGTTAATTACTCTAAATATATACAAGTAAATACAATAATAATCACAAATATGATTATTTACAATTTTTTATACCTAATGTTACAATTTTATATAATTCAAATTTAACAAAGCTATAGCTATATGTATTTATATATATATATATAAATATAGCTTTATATATTTCCTTCCTCTCAGAGGAAATAAGAAAAAAAAGGAAACTCCTTTGTTATTTACCTAGCATAAATACATAAAAGTATGGAGATTGGCGGTAAAAAAAGTGATCTATATCTTTTGTTCATTCCTGAGGTTCATTCAGTTAAGTCAGATTGATTATTGATCTAGTTGTCATTGTCAAATTGCTAACGTAACTTTTCTCTTTCTGCCCTCGCGGGCGATACACATTTATTTACATTGATAATAATGTATGTACTGTAAAGTTCTGCTAAATACAACGTGAAAATTGTGTTTCTCTGGGTGAATCGTCTAAAGTTTCTAAATCTATTAACGACAGCAAAAAATATTATAGACATTTTTTATCATATTTAATTATTAACCTTACTAGGTTATGGTGAAACCCACGTGAACGTGATTTCAATTTCTTTTTCATAAATTACTCCGTTAAAAACAATTAATATGACTCAAATAGAAAGTCATAAAGGTGCGCTAGAAGATAACTCAAAATTTAAGGAAGGTGTGAACAAAAATGCCAGGTTAATGGTTAGAAACATATCCTTCAAAGCTACCGAAGAAGCCTTGAAAGATCATTTCTCCAAATATGGTACTGTCGAAGAAGTCAAATTGCTGAAGAAACCCGACGGCAAGTTGGTGGGGTGCGGATTTGTGCATTTCACTCAAGTTCCCATGGCTAACAAAGCATTGGCAGCTACAAATAAAAAGCCATTTCTTGGTAAGCAAGCTGTCGGCTACTAACCTTATTTAGCAATAGACTTGTCTGTGAAGATGAATTGTCCTATTGATTTTGTAACTTTACTAAATTGACATCTAAAAATAATGTAGAATAGTAATTAAATCCACATTTCAGACATAATTATAGTCTTCTTAGTAAATTCTTAGAAAGTAGTCCTTGTACTGGCTTCACCAGTTTGTAACATTTTTGTTCAAAAACAAAAAAAATTACATAGGTGCAAGAAATGTTCATATCATAAAAGAATACTTTTTTTATTATTATAGATCAAATGTTTTTTAATTACAGAAAGACCTATAAGTGTGACATGGGCTATTCCAAAGCATAAATATGCTGAACAAATACAAGACCAAAATGTGAAGAAGGGGATGGGAAGTGAGACATCTGAAATTAATCAGCCACCAGTCAAACGTAAGGATGCACGAGACTAATTGAACTTTTTCAATGATTATCTAGCTGATATTATTAATTTATCTAGCTTTCAATATAGTCTTACTACTATGGCTTTATTAAGTGGATAGTATAGATTGAAAAATAAGTCAAGATTTTGGCTTTCAGCTGTTTACAAAAACAAGCAATCTACTACACTAAGGAGTCTTAATTATTTATCTTCTGTGCAAATTCTTTTGCTTCTTTTTTATAATCAACGGTGGCTACTTTTTTTAGTGTGTGTATTACTGTAGTATACAAACCATGATGTTCAAACAGTTTTTATTTCAATTATTATCTATGCCATAGTGTTTTTTTTTATAAGTTTGCATGTGCTCATAATATTTTGAAAGTAAATTGTGAAATAAAATGTAATTTGTTTATTTTTTTAGAAGAAAAAGAAGAAGATTCCAAACAAGAAAGAAAAGCGCGTGTTAATCGCAATGCTCGTCTTATAGTCCGTAATGTATCCTTCAAAGCCACAGAGGAATCTCTTCAGGAGCATTTTAAACCTTTTGGAGATATATTAGAGGTGAAATTACTAAAGAAACCAGATGGAAAGCTAGTTGGATGTGCATTTGTTCATTTCAAGAATGTGCCCATGGCAAAAAAAGCCCTGTTAAATACAAATATGAAGCCATTTTTAGGTAATTATATAGTTATATTCATTAACAGAACTAGTCTATTTTTTATTTGTTGATAAGCTAGATGTTTGACCACAGCTCACCTGATATTAAGTGATGGTGTGGTCGAAGATGGTAAAGCACACCTAGATTGGAATGGAACTGGCTCTCAAGTGAGGCTGCCGGAACACACTGTTAGATGCTTGGCGGCAGATTTTCAACTTGAAAATAAAGTACGCTACCACCATGCTATGTTTTCCTTCACCGGCAGCTCAAGCTCATTTTGGGTTTTTTTTTTCAAGTTGGAGTTTGAACCCACACCCTTCGGCATGCGAACCAATGTTTGTCAATGAGTGTTAGTATTATTAAAACAATATTATAAATACTAAACAAATTTTTTTTTATCTCCTATTCATTCAAAAAAAAATTATCCCTTTATTCTCTAGTAAAAAAATTATTGTAAAACATATTTTACTACCATAACCATACCATATTTACTATATTTGTAACTGAATTATAGTAATGATGTACAATCATAATCAAGCTTTTTTTGTAATTCCAATCAACATGTTTGACATAGTATTTGTTTTTGAAATGCTATACATTATTTTTATTCTAAACATGTTTCCTGTATGCTTTCTCTATTGCGAAATATGTACATTGGCCACGGAAGCAGTTTTAAAATAAAATAAGTAATTACTTTCCAGGTCGTCCAATATCTGTGGATTGGGCGGTTGCAAAGAACAAATACATGCAACACATTGTGAATCAACAGACAGAGGTCCAAGATAACATTAAGAAAGAAGAGTCTGATAGTGATAACGATGACACACCAATGAATACAAGCAATGAGGCGTTAAAAGATGAAATTAAAAGTAAGCACTCTTGTTGTACATGTACAATCACACCTTTTCACACATTTCACACTTCTTTTTTCTGGCATCTGGTTATGATGGAAGTAAGATTACTAATAGAATACATAAATGCTTTTTTTGTAAATACCTACAAATGTTTGTTCCGGGTGGGAATTGAACCCACTCACAACAGCTCTTAAAGGAAATATACTACCTAGGTCCAAAGGATGTCGCTTTAGGACTGTATAAGTGTATATACCGATGCTCACCTTGCTTAACCAAATTTGATGTGATCTTCCTTGATCCTTGATTCTTTTTCCAGCAATTCATTTATGATTAGTTTTTGTTGTCTTGGCTTACCTGCAATATATTGATAGAAGTAAACAGCTTAAATACCTATACGAAATAATTAAAACAATAGTATGATAATTCACAGGTGAATCAGAAGACGACTCTGAGAAAGAGGACAGTGGATCTGAAAGTGATGATGAAAAGTCTGAAAGTGATGATGACAAATCTGAAAGTGATGAAGAGGAAGTAGAGAGTGATGATGAAAAAGATGATGATGGCAGTGAGGACGAGGATTCTGTTGATCAGGATGTAGATATGGAGGAGCAAGAGAGTCAAGCTGATCCCCAAGAGAGGAAAAGGTATTTAAGACTGCAATGTTGGCTATCCAGCCATAAAAATATTTTAATAATTCAATTAATGAGTCTCGTGTTGTAGTAACTTCATGTATTGGAACAATTGAGTAACAATATCTTCTTAACATACTCGTACAATGGTGTTGCAGTGTGGGTGTGAGTTCATTGAGTAGCAGGGATGAGAACCCGTGCAGTGTATAGCAAGACTAGGGCTTGCGACCCAGGTCCCTTACACCCGTTAGAGGCTCCTTTGGGTACACATCTACTCTTCACTGCCCATGCAACCATCCAAATTTAATTAGATTGGATATGGCCAATTCTGCTGACTCTTTCCCATAATTAACTTATGGTTTTTTTAGTTTTTGACAACTATTTATGTTATTTGGGATAAAAAATGGCAAAATTACAGGGTATCTCTATTTTAAATTTCACGTTAAGCTGTTGAGACACTAGTTTTTATTATTATTTGATCCTAAAGAGATGTCCTCCCGATGGTAAGAGATAACGCTTGTCTATGACCATTGCAGCGATACACAGAACTTTGAGTAAAAAAACAAAGCTCAGCATCGCTGCTTTGGCGCTTATTATTTTGAGACATTCAATAGTTAGTCTCGATAGCCCTATAATTACGCTAGCTGCAGTACTCTTCAATCCAGAACACAATGTTTACGTATTACTACTTGGAGGCTAATATCTGGCTGAATACAGCAGTGGTACCTACCTAGACGACTTCCTGCTAAGGAGATCTACCACTAAATACACTTAATGTCTTCCAAGCAACCATTGTATGGAATCACAAAAATACTATTGTGCCCTAACTCAATGTTACAGAATACAACTGAACGACGCTGAAGACGGTTATACTGTGTTCCTGACAAACATACCGTTCAGTGTAGACAATGATCAGCTCAGAGAGTTTGCTGAGAACATAGGGCCTGTGAAATATGCTCTCATTTGCATGGACCGGATGACCGAGCATTCTAAGGGCTCTGGATTTGTGAAATTTGAGGTAAACACAATAAAATATATCATCATTATAGGATCACTTCATTGGTAGTATGTGCTTGACAGCCCTGTTGGTTCATTGGTAGTGTGTCTGCTTCGAGAGCGGAAGGGTGTGGGTTCGATTCCCACTCAGGACTAACATTTGTGTGACTAACATCGATGTTTGTTCTGTGTCTGGGTGTACTGTATGTATTATAAGTATGTATTTACAAAAAAAAAAGTATTTAAGTATTCTATCCGTTATTTGTCTTCCATAGCACAAGCTCTGCTTAGTTGGGGTCAGATGGCGCTGTGTGTAATGTCCTAATATTTATTTATTTATTCTTTTCTTTGTCCTTCCATCTGTATGTATGTAGAGAAGAAGCCCCTTTTTCTCAGGGACGCGTGAAAGTATCAAGTTAAAATTAACATCCAATACTCCAGTCTGAATTCCTTATATCTATAAAAAACAACACTGTTTATCCCACTGACACTCGAAAGAATCAAAACTTTCTGTTTCCTACTGCCTGTTGCCCTAGAATGGTGAAATTTGTCAAAAATGTTTTATAGTGCAAGAAAAGAGAAAAATTCGAAAACAGTAAATTTGTAGTTACATCACATTTTATTTTTAGTAATTATTAACTTTTTACAGTTGGTAAACTGACCGTGACGTATGTCAATGTATTGGGGGTAACAGTTTTCCAACGGCAAAGATAAAACTGGATTGAGAAACAAACTTACGTTTCTAATTTTTTCATTAGAACAATGTATGGTATTCAAAGTCAAAATCAAAGGTAGGTAGGTAAAGTAGGTCTCATAGCTTATGAACTTCTACTAACCACAATTTCACCTGAAAAGACACTGATCACACGTTATCTATGCAACTAGCAATCTACATTTTCAGACGAGAGTTTTGGCGGGAACGCGGGAAGAGTCGTGTCGCTCCGTTGTATTTTTTTTCCAAAACTAGAGTTTTGTCGAGTGTTTATGCATAAAAATGGTGGTGTTTTATTCATAAAGTGCCGAATTACAAGCACGAGTGTGGGAAAATGATATAATGTGGTGAAACATGACTTTTTGTGTTGCTTCCAAAACTCCAGCGAAGCTTGAAGTAAAGTCGCCACTACTTTACTAAAGCATGACTGGACTTGACTGACACGTACTGGACTTGACGAATACTAGACTTTGACTGTAACTATAGATGTAAGACATGAATTCGTACTTCGCAAATAATGACATGGTTCAAAGGCCTTTGTAGCCAAACCATAAAATCCCAAAAAAAAAAACATTTTCGGTCAAAGTTTTGTGGTCAAACAAACGAAAAATTGGAATAAATTATTGGTTCATAACAAACAACTACTAATTTGATAACAAATGCACTCTCCCCAGAACAAAGAAGATGGTGACAAGTTTCTAGCCCTACCCGCTGACCAGCTAAAGCTGGAGGGGCAAGTGATGCAAGCGAAACCGGCACTGAAAAGAGAAAACCTTCAGAAGGATAAGAAAAAGGAGGCCAAGGACAATAGAAACCTGTATTTGGTTAAGGAGGGAGGTGAGTAAACGTTACCCTTATTCAGTTCTCCCACTGAATAATCTGCAAAACTTTAAACAAAGGGTTTTTTTTTAATGTTAAAATAATACAAAATTTACAATTAAAAAAAACCTACTCTATGACCCTTAGGCCAACTAAACGTACTGCTCCAATGAAACAGCGAGATTTCGGAGTAAACGAAAATATTGCTGTATACAATTTTTTAGAATTATTTAAAAACGCTCGATCCATTTCGATAAAATTTATATGGAACCACCTCTAAAGTATGATCTACCAAGCAAAAAAAGAATCATCAAAATCGATTCATAATTTTCGGAATTATCGCGTAAACCTTTTTCCTTTTTTGACAATTTCGTTTCAACGCCTATAGGCAAGACTAAAACTGTTTTTATTATGAGACTTACAAGTTGATGTAAAAAGTTAGTTATACCAACTCGTGAAAACACATTTCAGTGATTGTGGCGGGCACGAAAGCAGCTGAAGGCGTGTCCGCATCCGACATGTCAAAGCGACTCGCTCTGGAACGGAGTAAGACGCAAATGCTCAAGAATTTGAACCGTTTCGTTTCACGTTACCGTGTGGTTGTCTCCAACTTACCGCAGTGGTGTGAAGATGGGAAGCTTAGGAAGATATGCGCGGACGCCAGTGGACGGAACGCCATCGTGACTGAAGCCCGGGTTATGAGAGACTTGAGAGCACCTACTGGACCTAATGGGAAGCACACGTGAGTAAAACTACGAACTCCGATTATAGTTTCAGCTAAGAGCGTGGCCCCATTAGTGCGTTGCGCTGCGTTGCGTCGTCGCTGCGTCGTTTTCAATATATTTCTAATGACGGTCTAATGGGGCATCCCATTAGACCGTTGCGTCGTCGCGTGCGATGTTTCAACGGATCGACGGACAAGAGACGAAGCGGGAGGGAGGGTGATGCGCTGCGTTGTCGGATCTTCGCTGCGACGACGGAGCAAAAGAACACGTTTGTATCCATTGCAAAGGCTGAACTGAGACGCAGCTGCGACGGCGTGCAATACCCTCTTGCGTGTGTTGGCGCAGCGTCAACGCAACACAGGTGTGGCATACAATGCGTTGTTCCGTTGCGACGACGCGACGCAACGCAGCGCAACGCACTAATAACTAATAACTTAGTACAAGTTTTTTGATTTTGTTTTTATTTTGATTTAAATTTTTATTCGTATTTTGATATTTCCTTTTATTTTGATCTTAATTTGGACTTTGATTTTAATTTGGATTTGGACTTTAATTTTGATTTTGATTTTTAATTTACTTTACATTGTCTTCTTTTTCTAACTCTAATTTCAAAATCAAATTCGTAATAATCACACCAATTTAATTAAATAAGTAACGTATTTTTTAGTAAGGATTAATTATTGAACTATCTCTAACCAACGTTTTTCTGTTTCTGTCAGCACCACACGGGGAGCACGGATTTACGAAACACAAGCTACTCTTAGCTTAGTTCGTAAATCCGAAGCTCAATTGAATATATTTTATGCATACATGTATTATGTAAACACTGTCTTTGGCAAAAATTGTGGAACTAGTTTAATTAGAATACGTATATATTTAACGAAAAATAAATGATTTGATTTGATTTGATTAGGGCCTCGCCCTAAATCCGGCGGCCTTCGTCATGGAGACATAGCTGAGTACTTGTCATGCTTTGCACTGCGGGCCGCTGCGCGCCTCGTACGTGAATATAACGGTCGATGCCTGAACGCGGGGGCGGGGGCGTCTAGTGTACCGCGATATTTGCACGCGCTATGGAACTTCCTCACTGGAGTCCTCTACTACTCTTTCCGAGGCCTACAGAACTTCTCACGAGCTGGCACTTATATATATATATACAGTCAATACCGTTTATGGCGACATCGTTTAGAACCACATACCGGTTAAATTGACCAAAATCAAAGGTCCTGGCTGAATGTTATATGACCGCCTTATCTAAAACATTGGTTTTTACGACATTGTTTACTACGACATACCGCATTAAGCGACCACATTTGGTTAATGTTTTCGGAGAATTATATCTGTAGAACGACCGGCTCAGCTGTATTGTAAACAATTTGAGTAGGTAACTGTATCCACATCTGGCACAGTATAATAGTCAATGGCTATTATCGTAAAATTAAACAAAGTTTAGGGTCTTTTGTAATTCTTAGAAACCAAGCACATGCATGCCGTAGCCTCAAGGCCCGCTTCATCATATCTCTTAAGTCAGTTTGTTACTTATCTTTACACAAGACGCACCAAAACATTATTGTTGAGTTAACTGTGAAAATTGTAACATGTCGCAAAAAAGAAAACAAATCAGTATCGAAGAAAAATCGCATATTATTTCAAAGCTAGAGAAAGAAATTCCAAACAAAGACCTGGCAAAAGAATATGGTGTATCCCACTCGACAATTTCAACAATTTGGAAAGATAGGGAGAAAATTCAAATCCTTTACGACAAGAATTTTTTGAAAATGAAACGAGCCAGAACAACGCGGCATACGAAGATTGAGGAAGCTTTGTTAAAGTGGTTTAAATATCAAAGGACAAATAATGTGCCGATAAATGGACCAATTCTTCAACAAAAAGCAAACGATTTTGCTCAACGTTTTGGTGAAGATTTTGTTTGCTCGTCTAGTTGGATTCAACGTTTCCGGGCTCGACATGGCATTGTCAGCGGGAAAATGAGTGGTGAAGCTGCCAGTGTGGATAAAGATGCTGTAGACCAATGGATTACGCAAAAGTGGCCTACATTATGCGAAGGCTACAGTCCAGAAGACATTTATAACGCAGACGAAACCGGACTTTTTTACAATATGACACCAGACAGGACTTTAAAATTCAAAGGAGAGAATTGTTCGGGAGGAAAAATGTCCAAGACGAGACTAACGATCATGGTTGCAGCAAATATGACAGGATCCTGTAAAAGGAAGCTTTTAGTTATTGGGAAATCTAAGAAACCAAGATGCTTTAAAAACATACGCTCACTGCCGGTAACGTATGAAAACAATGTGAAGTCATGGATGACATCGGAAATTTTTGAAAGATGGTTACGAAACTGGGACGCTGAATTAAAAGCAAACAATAAGAAAGTTCTTCTTTTAGTTGATAATTGTCCTGCTCATCCGGCTGTTACTAATCTGAAGTGTATTAAACTCGTGTTCTTACCACCAAATGTTACATCTGTACTGCAACCTATGGACCAAGGTGTAATAAGATGTTTAAAATCTCATTATAGAAGACTGCAAGTGTTAAAGTTAATACAAAGCATTGACAGTAATAATCAGAACAGCTTTACGGTTCTTGATGCCATCTTGATGATATCTGAAGCATGGGAAAAAGTTTCACAAAAAACTATAGCTAACTGCTTTGGGCATGCAGGTTTTAAAGATCTTACAAGTCTTATAACAAGAACCTCAGATGATGTGATTGACGATGATGAAGAGGACAATATTTCTTTGGCTCAATTAGCCCAAAATTTACGACCTGCTTTATCTACTACTGAAACAGACGAATTCATTGATGTAGATCAGTCTATTGCAATTTGTGCACCAGCTACGGAGGATGATATTGTACGGGAAGTTCAAGAGGAAAATGAAAATGAACAGGAAGACTCGGAAGAACAATTTACAGTGCCAACTTTGATTGACGGTCTCAATGCTGTTAGTGTATTACGAAAGATTGTTCTTTTTAATGAAGATTTCCACATGCAGGGAAATTGTGACGATACGCTGATTAAAATCGAACGTGAATTACAAAATGTGTATGCACGACAGAAGTGTTTCAAACAAACTAAAATTACAGATTTTATGCATACAAAAATGATGGAAAAATGATATTGTTCTTTTATATTATACGTTTGTATTGAAGTAAACAAAATGCGGTTTAATTTCCTACATGAATATACATATTATCTTTTCTATTAATACCTGTCACCGGTTGTTACAACTATCGGTTTTTACGACTCAATATGAGTAGTCCCTTCGATGTCGTTATAACAGATTTTGACTGTACAGTGTAAACTCTTTATAACGAAACTCAAGGGACCGAGCATTTTTTATCGTTATAGAGAGTTACCGTTATATGGAGTGAAGAAAGAAAAACAACCAAATTAACAATTATTTTCTTTTTAACGCTTAAATTAACGCTTTTCTTTTACTGGCCATGTTAACAGTTTCAAAGTTGGTTCACGACTGATAATACGATAGGTAGGAGTTTCGAGATCATCCTTTCAAGCAAACCAAGCACGTGTTCAAGGCAATGACATAAACAAAATCAAGACTGCTGTTTACGACCTCAGAAGTTTCGGGGCCTCAAAGGTTTAGTCGGTATCTTTTGTAACCTGATAAGATAACATAAACAATAACACCGTGACGATTTTCTGTGTCTAAATATGAACACATTTCTTCGTAATAGAGAATGGCTGCTGCGCTATAAAGAGTGTATCAATGTGTGGGTTTTAAGGTAAACCAACCAAATTGTGATCTTTTCTATGTTATAGAGAGTTTATCGTTATAAAGAATAATGTTATAAAGAGTTTACACTGTATATATATCGTAGGACTATACACACACCGCCATCTGGCCCCTAACTAAGCAGAGCTTGTGTGATGGAAGTCAGATAACTGATAGAATACATAAATACTTTTTTTTTGTAAATACATACTTATAATACATACAGAACACCCAGACACAGAACAAACATATCAAACTTGCTGCTTGCTTTATCAAACGGGATATAGGTTAGCGCGTCCGTACCGATGGAGTGTTCTCCCACCGTCGAACCGTAGCTGTCCATGTTCTTCATGGAGCGTACATGTTCAGTGAGTCTAGTGGCCAAAACAAAAATGTGACAAAACCACATCAGTTTTCATATTATTATAGATTGTCATATTGAGCTTAAAAACCATTGCAATAAGCATGGACACGCGTTATCTTACCATCAGAAGAACGCCTTGTTCATCTTATTACTTTTACATAAAATGAAATCTCCTGATAGTTAGACGGATGCCCATGACTCATGACCATAGCATCGATACGCAAAACTTTTAATAGCAAAACAAGGTCCAGGGCATCACTGCTTTGGCGCTCGATACTTTGAGACATTAGATGGTTAGATTCGATAGTCATTAATTTCGTCAGCTGCTATACCCTTGAAACCGGAAAACAATAATGTTTACACAGTTTGCGACAGAATATCTGGTACTGCGGTGGTACCTACCTACACGACCACCTACTAAGGATATCTACGACCAAGTATTTTTAACAGATTGTATATTGTTAACAGATCTAAAGGCTACGGGTTTGTCACGTTCACGACACACGAAGACGCGTTGGGGTGTCTGCGGAAGCTTAACAACAATCCTGACATCTTTGACAGAAACAATGTAAGTATCATGATGGTATGTGTTGGGGCTGCAAAGTTCTGGAGTGGAGACCACGGTCCGGCAAGCGCAGCGTGGGACGTCCACCCACAAGGTGGGCAGACGACGTAACGAAGACCGCAGGAACGCGCTGGATGCGAGACGCTTCCAACCGGTCTTTATGGAAGTCAATGGAGGATGCCTATGTCGAGCGGTGGACGTTCTACGGCTCAGATGATAATAATGTAATGTCAAACCCTAAATTCTTTTTAGAGCCTAAATGTGTACAATAACCTGTTTTTTTTCTGAATTTATTGACTAGGTAATGTACTTTTTATGGAACAAATACTTACGTAGAAAATTGTGTGCATTTTTTACGGCTATGGGTATGACCTCAGCTCACCTGATGTTAAGTGATGGTGTGGTCATAGATGATAATCACATCTTACCTGCAATGGAACTGGCTCTCAAGTGAGGCTGCTGGAACACACAAAACGTGGTACGTGGTGGTATTTTAAGGCATCATTTTTTTCATGTTACATTTATTGAGCTTTCGAATAGATACAATCTGGGTGTTTTTAAGTCAAGAGTGAATCGGTTTCTTCAAAATAAGCATGCTCCATTGTACCTAGATCACATCTTCTCTTAACATCAGGTGAAATGGTGATCAAATGCAAGCCTATTTATAATTAAAAAGAAAAAATATGTAAAGAATATTTGAGTTAATTAGCATCTAATCCATTTCAGAGGCCCATCGTATCTTTCTCAATAGAAGATAGAACCGCTCTGAATGCTCGCAAGAAACGTCTAGAAAAATCCATCGCAAATAACCCTCTCGCCAACAACCCCCTTGCCAACAAACAAAATCCAGAATACAACGCTGAAAACGCGGGAAACGCCAGCTATCAAAATCGGAAGCGAAAGTCTCAACAGCCTCCAGACGAAAGCTACGTCAAGAAGGGTCGTTTCAACGAGGCCAACAGGAATACAGGTAGATTCAACAATGATGCCAACAAGAATACTGGTAGATTCAACAATGACGCCAACAAGAATACTGGTAGATTCAACAATGACGCCAACAAGAATACTGGTAGATTCAACAATGATGCCAACAGGAATACTGGTAGATTCAACAAAGACTCGAACAAGAATACTGGGAGATTTAACAAGAACAATCAATCGAACGCAGTAGGGAAGTATGTTAAACAGCCGAATGCAGACGAAAATGAATATACAGGGTTGACAGCTAAAGAAGGAGCCCTGCACAAAATGAGAAATAACCACAAACTAAGAGCTCAAGCTCAAATTCATAAAGAAACTGTGAAGCGCGATAAGAAAAATAGTAAACGTGCTTGGAGACTCAAACGGGCAGCCAAAGAGAGGATAAAGCAGCCAAAACAGAAGGTTAATAAAGATAATTCAGCGAAGTCGAGAAGAAATAAACATAAATACAATAAAACGAATGTTTAGTCATTTATATATTTACGTGAGAGTGAGTTAGTGAGTTGGTATGACATGATTTGTGTATATAAATACACGCGTTTATGTTAATTTTAAGTTGTTATATTTATGTTATGAAATAAAAAACATTCAATTCAATATCAGGCTTTATTTAATTGATAACGCAATCCTAGTTCAAATAAAAACAAATCACTAATCCAAATGTTTTTTAGTCAATAATATTTCGGTAACTTATATGACTAGCACGTTATATTATATTTGCATCATGCCCGGCGTAATCCACATATTTAACCTATAGGTACACTTCTAAAAAAATAACGAAACAATGATGTCTGAATGGCAGCCCGTACACGTTCCGCGCGATCCGCGATCCGCGATCAATGATCGCGATCCAGACTGATCGTGTACGAAGCGGATTGACGGACTGATGCTCCGGATCGCATAATATCTAGAAATTTTGAAATCATGATCGCGGATCGTGATCATGATTGAACGTGTAAGGCGGCCCAATGAACCGAAATAATTTTCTCATAGTAAAAATCTCAGTGTGTGTGTGTGTATGGCAGCCCGTACACGTAGCGCGCGATCCGCGATCCGCGATCCGCGATCATGATTTCAAAATTTCTAGATATGCGATCCGGAGCATCAGTCCGTCAATCCGCTTCGTACACGATCAGTCTGGATCGCGATCATTGATCGCGGATCGCGCGCTTCGTATGGCAGCCCGTACACGTAGCGCGCGATCCGCGATCCGCGATCCGCGATCAATGATCGCGATCCAGACTGATCGTGTACGAAGCGGATTGACGGACTGATGCTCCGGATCGCATAATATCTAGAAATTTTGAAATCATGATCGCGGATCGCGGATCGCGGATCGTGATCATGATTGAACGTGTAAGGCGGCCCTATACGGGCTGCCTGTGTGAGTTGTCTCAGTCTCGACCAAGCGCTCGAAGAGTCAACACGTCCTAAGGATGCCTCGTGTAGAGGCGAAACACGTGTCGACAAAGTAGTTACTGCAGAGAGGAGGATTTTAAGATTTAGGATTATTTTAATTAGATTTTTTGGTATTTTAATTAAGTTTTTTGTCAAATTAAGTATAAGTTCATGTCAAATTAGTTCTAGATTTTAAGTAAGATTAGGTTATTATTTAATAAGCAGTGTCAAATTAGTTTAATTTAAGTCCTCATTACTGTTGGAACTGGAACGACTATTAAGCGGAAATAAACTAGATATATACCTTGAACATTTTAAATGCTTACTATTGGGAAAACTTACTTATAATATGAGAAATACTACACATTCAGTGCCGCCGACACTTCTAGCGTGTCCTCACGAATCCCATCGCCATGCCGCGAGCACGTCAGGCGTGTTCTCGATTTTTTATGGATTTGGGCATATTTTCTATCTGAAGCGAAGAAAATTTTTATACGACTTTTTATGATTTCACCTTTATACAGTGCCGGCGAACACGCCTAGCGTGCCCATGTCATTTTATCTTGCAGTGCCGAGAGCATGCCTGGCGTGCTCGCGTTTTATATAGGGCGGCATCGCTGGTAAGTAATCGAAAATAGTGGTGGCAATGAAAATGTTAATGACAAATTTATTGTCATTATATTAACGAATTAATTTTATTACATTCCATTATTATATAATTTCCAATTAATAATAATTGTTACGTTTTCCCCGTTGACATTGTTTTTCTGACATTTATTAACAATATTTCTTTGACATTTTCGAATTCCTTATTTTGTTATCCTGTAACCATTTTTATATGTTGTTTGCATTCCGTAAGAAAATGTGTGGCGTTTCTCATTCTGTATACTGAAACATCTTTCACCTGCACCCATACATAAAAAAAGGAATTATAAAATAATAATTTAAGTAACATTTCTAAGACCTCCACATATCTTAAAATTAATCCAAAACTAAATCTAAAGCACGATTCACACAACAGACATTACAATGTTTATGAAATTACATAAACAAACTAATATTTAATTTAATTTTTAAATTTGAATAGAACTTCAAATTTTTCAATGAAATATATTCCAGCTTAATCTTTATAATTAATACCTTGGCCTGCCAAAAAAAAGGTCTTTAAAAAAGAGTATCCAAAGCAGCGTTGGTAGGGTGATATCAATTTTGGTTGGGCGGGGATGGGAACACTGGCAGGGATGGTGGGCGCTGAAATGTATTTAAAGGGGCCCTTTAAACATTTGTCGCTGCAACTCGATGGACCTAGCACCTTAAAATGCAAAGAAGTTTCGTCTGTCTTGCTATACGATCAGCGGTACTTTTCACTCGACTACTTCCAACCAAAACATCAACTCAGAATGGGTTTTCCGTAAAATAGTCATTTCTGTCACTCGTGTCACATGTTCTAAATTCTAAACTCAACAGTAAAAGTTTCAATTCGAAATTTCATCTAGCCATCACTGTATTCAGGATGATACAGACAGTAAGTGTGGAGTTGTAGGATCGAAACCTTACAAGTTGAGCTCAGTTTTGTTTTATGTTTCGTTAGCCAATTCAAACATAGAAATACTCCAAAGGTTCCAATCTAAAATGTTAAGGATTATAACAAATTCACCATGGTAGGTACATCACAAATGACCGTATACATCGGGACTTAAAGATACAGCAAGTTAAAGACGAAATTATACAGCGAATCAGAGCCTACAAGAAAAGGATCCTTATGCATCCCAATAAATTGGCATCAAACCTGATGAAAGCAAAAACTTCCAGGAGATTCAAAAGAGTAGCTCCGCAAGACCTGCTAAAATAGCAATATTGATGTGGATACGCCAATGGGCGTATACCAAGCATGCCTAAACCTTATAATATGGCACAAACAATGCTACATGTCAATAAGGACAGATTGCGAAATATATACAAAAAAAATGTTCGTTGTTCAAGACCCGATTTGATGTGAATTAAGCTTAAAGCTATTAAATTTATAATATAGTCCTTGATTTTCTCTTAAAAATTAACGTTTCCTGCGAAACCAGCTTACAACTATAACAACTTGTTTCAATGTTCTGTGGGGCCTACCACTAGGTATTTTAAATTTTTCACATTACTGTATGCATTGTTGCTTAGTACTTACATGAAAAAACTCTTTATTGCTCACATCAAAAATTACAATCATTTAATTTAAACAATAATATTTTAAGATAATTATTCTAGGTTGATCTTATATTCTTTGTATATGTGTATGTTTAAAGTATAATTTTATTTCGACTTTATTGTATTTTGCACACCTTAAAGGCCGAATATAGAGACACGTTATTATAAAGCTATTTCGATCTTACTTGTACTTAATTTTAATTATATTATTGCAAATAAACCATTTGATTTTTGACAGAATAACAAATAAATCTTTTGAGCTGGTGCCACAAGTGGTGGTCTTGTCGCTAAGAGCGATTTCTTCCTGGCAACTATGATGATAGCTCAGTCAGCGCGGTCGCTTCAGATGCCGAAGGCCGTGGGTTCTCAAACTAACAATAAACTTGAGGTGCCGGTGAAGGAATTCATTGCATGGTGATTGGGTACTTTCTAGTAATTGGCTGGCTAGCCACCACCAGTCGAAAATTTGCCGCCAAGTACCTAATGGTGTGTTCCGGCTGCCTCACTCAAGAGCTAGTTCTATTCCAGGCTAGGTGTGCTACCATCATCGACCATCAGGTGAGATGTGGACAAAAATCTAGTTTACCAACAAAAAAAACCACATTGCTGATAAAATACTTATATTTTTTTGTAAATAAACGTGAGGTGTAGGTAAATAAGTATTTTTTTATTCATCTTAGTTATGAATTATGAACCTTTTAACCTTTGCTTTGACGTATACGTACTTTGACGTAGGTACGTAACATGAATAATTGGAAAGTAAAGATTTCATCTTCTACCTACACTTAGGTAAAGTAAGAGCCACTGCAAAATTACATGCGTCTTTAGTAACCGTCAGTTATTGACCGAGCAGACAGTGGAAAAGTTAGTATATATTTGTGAAACTTTAGTATTTTGCCTATATACATGATGGGATTTGATACAGGGCCCGTCTAGGTCGAGTTACGCCACTGTTTAGAGGCACCATAAGAAAAAAGAAGAATATTTTTCTGATACGCTTAAAATTTTGGCTTGAAATAATCAGAGAAGTGATTATGCAATTCCTTTCTAGTGTCAAATCGCCGTTTTCATCATGACTGTAATCTTATGTCGGCGGGCTTTAGGAGACCGCATCCTTCCAGATGGGAGTATAATGCAGCAAGGTACTCTTCCGGATGTCGGTTGTAATGTTGCACGTGAGGAGATTCATCCCAACATTTCCAGTTGCACTGCGGAGGAAAATCATGCTGTTACCCATGTGGAAAGAATTGGAGAGGATCGTGTAGCCAACACTCTTGGTACAACCGCACAGGTGACACGCTATGATTTGGATTCTGGAGAGACGAGCACCTCGCTCTTCTCTCCAGAATCCAATTCACCAAGAAGGAAAACGAAACGCATTTTTAGCTTTAATCGAAGTGGCGTATGCATGCGCTACTCGACTACCCATACCAATATGCTCATTCAAAAACAAAACGAAGCTCTAGTTCTGTAAATACTTAGGTATGTCATTGAAACCCTTGGAGTTGATTTGGGGCAATGCATTGCCAATCACTCAATCACCAGTTAGTTTTTTGGTACCTTTATCCCAGCAGCGGTCATCATGTCGTGTGCTTTCCGGCTCCGTTTCTCCGCGCCTACTGGGTCCGTGCGAGACACAAAGAAAAGAGCCGGCGCGTGACACGGGGTATTGTGGTACGCATGCGTTGCTGTCAGGTAGTGTCGCGTCGCTATGTTGTGAAACATTCTCATGTGTATCCTGCGAAAAAATATTGTTTTTAGGTTACAGTCTATCCTTTCGAAATTAACTGTTTCCATTATAAAGTAATAGACAGGCAGAAGGTGAACTACCTGACCGAACGTGGTCTCCGCCATGAATAGACTTAGAATCATCGACGTTGTTATAACAATATAAGTATGCTCCATCTTCTGTAACACCATAACTTTCCCTATCAGGTCAGATCGCAGACAAACGTATGCCTTGACCGTTGTACAAAGATGCATTCTGTATCTTAGAGAGTGAGTTTTTGAAATATAACAATAATGACTGCAATAAAATACCTCGCGTATGCTGATAAAGTTTTTTGCAACGGCCTGTTATTCGGGAACAGTGCTAGCGGCAGCCCTACTGGTAGTTCGTCTACGTCCGCTGGCGAGTCCCACACTTGTGCTGCTATCCTGTCTAATACGGGCTGGTATCTGGGGGAGGAAAGTGTGACGCTTAAAGCTAACATCTGATTCAGTTGTGATCTGAGAGCATCAAAAAAGCCTAGCGAACTGTACAAACTCTTAGACTTAAAATTATAAATCCGCCTCCACTAAGATTCTTTCACACGAATTTTTGAAGTAAAGCAGTTCCAGATTATGTGAGGCAATGCACTGGCGTTGCGTTCGCGAATTATCTGATTTTCACCCATAATGTAAGTGTCCAAAGATTAATAGAGATATAAAAAAATATAAAAAAATTTCTTCAGAGATCTTCAGAGGGTACATTCGCTATTAAAATAATTCACAATATTCCTTATCCATGTCATTTCCCTCGAACCTGGTTCAACTCGCGATGGTAGAGAAATTGCATTCTTTAAAACAGTCCTGTGTGTTATAAGAGGTCATGTGAATCTACTTTCTACTGTTCATTAAAAAAGATTTTATTTTGAATAATTTACCTTTTCAAGTCCTTTAAAGCGTGTACTAAGAGTTCTGCCCATACATAAGCGCCAACAGAAAACCCGTGGACCATCAAGGGTTTGTAGTCTTCGTTCACTTCTAAGAACTTTAAGAGGTCTGCTGCTATCACCTAAAAATAATATATGTCTAATAAAAGAGTCTAGTAACACGCAATGTTTAATAATCTATGTGAAAACATCAGGTTCCAAGTAGTCACACGCTGAGGCATTACTTCATAGCATTCAACATCTATAAGGTGCACTTACTCCTCTGTTTTCGAGGAGTTAGGGAGTAAGCCTCGAGGCGAACCTCTTTTCCGAGGCAGGGCTCCAGGGGATCTCTGTCTCCAGGGTGTGGTGGTGGAGAGTGCGATCTCGAGCACCCTGAGGTCTCGGTGGCCTCATCTTGACATTGTGGTACTCGTTGGAGGGCCTCATTGCCTCTTGCCGTCTCTGCCTCTTCGTAGAGATTAACGCGTTCCAAACCCTTCCGCTTTAGTAGATTATATGATCTATAGATTGCTAAAATCGAGTATTATACCTGCGACCCTTTCGTCGGCAGCATGAGTTGCAGCGGTGTGCAGGTGACGGTGAGGACGTCGCAGCCGCGTTCCAAGTACACGCCCGCATACTTCATCAGGTGTCGCGACTTGGCCATCATCCAGCTCATGATCACGCATAGTGGCCGCGGTACTGCCTGCTCAAGTCTGTATGGGGATTGACTTTATTTTTTTTTGTGTTAATGTATTTAGATGAACGAAAAGCTCTCCTGATGGTTAGAGATAACGTCTGTCCATGACCATTGCAGTGATACACAGAACTTTAAGTAGTAAAAGTGACCCTGCACTTTCGCACATCGCTGTTTTGGCGCTCATTAATTTGAGACATTCGATGGTTAGTCTCAACAGCCCTGTAGTTTCGCTAGCTGCACTAAGGTCAATAATGTCGGCAATAAGGTCGTCTAGGTACTGCCGCAGTACTAGATATTCTGCCGCCAAGCAGTAGTATGCAAACATTACTGTGTTCCAGTTTGGAAGGTACTGCAGCTAGCGTATTTACAGGGCTATTATACTAATCATCGAATGTCTCAATGTAATGATTCAATCCAGTACTTGACCATTTAGTTATATGTATGTAAAAATGGGACATTTTCCAAATTGTGGCGATAGGCCACAATTTACAATAGATAGAACTACTACAATAGATATAGTTATTTATGGCTTTGATCTAAATCTGAGGTTTTCAGTTTACTAGTTTTACTTTTAACGACTTAGTTTTTTACAGACAGACACTAAATATCTCTAGCTATTTAATCTGAAAATCTATCACCAAGTAAAGCCAATAAGTCTCTTTAGTTGTTGTGAAGATACAATAAACAGTCGTTTTAAAGAATTCTGCATTTGTTTTGGTAACCCTTTATTTGTAGACAAGTGTTCGCTCAACACACCTTATCTATGTATATGTTTACAGTAGATATGATTTAGCGATATCAGCAAAGTTGTTTTACCGAAAATTGGAGCAATCAGCCGCATGATGAGTGTAACACGTGTGCTAACTTAGCTCTTATCATCATAAAATATATTGTATAGATGCACAAACTTCTTTGTAAAATTGTATCGAGGGATTTGTTCCTTACCTACCTTAAAGTTTTAACGTCAACCTTCATCTGGCGTTTCTCATTACTGATATAGTTGATGTTATTCGTAAGTGCGTGTGTGTGTGCGCCGCGTGCGCTCTCTCTCATCGCGATGGCTGCGATCTGCATCGCAGTTTGCACCTGTATCAACGTAAATTATTCACCATCAACAGAATGACATTTTGAACAAACATCTAAAATTGATTCTGTGCTGTGTCAGCTACCTCCATACCAAATTTCATCCAAATCCATTCAGTAGTTTTTGCGTGAAAGAGCTACAAACATCCATCCATCCTTTCACATCTATAATAATTTATTAAATAAATAATGAATAAATAAATATCGTAGGACATTACACACAGCGCCATCTGGCCCCAAACTAAGCAGAGCTTGTGTGATGGAAGTCAGAAGTGATAGAATACATAAATACTTTTTTTTTGTAAATACATACAGAACACCCAGACACAGATCAAACATTTGTTTATTCACAAAATGTTTGCCCTGAGTGGGAATCGAATCCACGCCCTACAGCTCTTAAGGCTATATACCTACTACCAATGAGCCAACGGGGCTGTCGTTTGCTATTTGCGGGCTATTGGTGGGATTATTCCGGAATAAACGGTATCCTTTACATAAATTAAAGCAATTACGGTGTGTTAACCGTATTCGACCACACTGTTACTTAACATCAGGTGAGCTGTGGTACCTAGAATGTAAACTGTCAACAATAAAAATAAAAATATGTAGAGCATGATGGATAAAATCATTGCTCTTTTGTTATTTACCCATATTTCATTTCCCTCTGAACCCAATTTTAAAGTCAAAGCGGACGAAATCGCGGTTTGAAGCTAGTTTGTTAATAAAGTATAACTTTACGTAAACTCACCTAATAATGGCCCCTTAAAATTGGCAGGCATTACCGCCCGTTCCATAAAATTATCTTCTATTTCTTTTAGTACGACAGCCCTTTTGGTTCATTGGTAGAGTATGTTTGCTTCAAAAGCTGAAGGGCTTGGGTTCGATTCCCACCAAGGAAAAACAGTTTGTGTTATTAACAAATGTTTGTTCTGTGTCTGGGTGTACTGTGTGTGTTATAAGTATGTATTTACAAAAAAAAAAGTATTTAAGTATTTTATCAGTTATCTGACTGCCATAGTACAGGCTTTGCTTAGTTTGGGGTCAGATGGCGCTGTGTGTAATGTCCTACGATATTATTATTATTAATTATTTTGATGTACTTTCATAAACACAAATAAATACTAATTTTCTTTATTTTTTTTTTTTTTTGTAATAGGAACATAGCCCTTTTCATCAATTTATATTTATTTCTTTAATATATTTCATTTTTACTAATCATGTTTCTACCTGACTAAAAAGAACGTTAATTTCATTACTCGACAAAACTTTAAGAATGACGCTAGTTGTTAAACACGTGCTTATTTTTTGCGTATTTATAATCCGAACTTGCCTTAACCTGGCGGTAATAGGTGCGTTTACATTTATTGTCTAGAAACGTCGTAAAATATATTTGTACGTGGTTTCTACACAATTAAATTAATTAAATTACAATTAGAGGAGGCGTAGGGTGATCAGTGATTCTAGCATATTAAATTATAAATGCGAGAATAACTATTTCATTTATAAACTAAACTTATTACCATCTCGTTTGGTCGACGCCACACGTGAACAAAACGCTGGCCTTTATTTTGCTCACCGTTTGAGTATTGCCATACAACGCGGCAATGGGGCCAGCGTTTTGGGAACTATTCCCATTGATAGCGGTCTTTTAGAGTAGTTATTATTTTAAGTTATTTTATTTTAGGTCAATTCTTGTGTGTTGCATAATTTTCTAAGCGTAATAAATTTGTGTTAGGTATATAACTATTATCAAACATATATATGTATATATTCACTTTACGGTCATATTTTATTGCTTTTTATACAAAAAGTAAGATCACTTTTAGCGATAAGGCCGCCACTTGTGGCACTAGTTCATAAAGTTCTTTGTTCTCTGTACTTTTTTCTATTTATGGTGTGCACAATAAAGAGTTATATCTATCTATCTAAAGTACGAAGCAAATGTAGGCACTTAGTATTTAGGTATTTGAAGTCCGTGTAACAATAATCATCATTATCATCATCATCATTTCTACCCGAAATCGTCCGCTGCTGACCATAGGTTTCTCTTCTTATAACCTTATCCAGGTTCGACACGAAACCTTTACGACATCGTCGCCCCAACGAGCTGGTGAGCGTCTGACGCTTCGTTTCCCGGTTCGTGGCCAACGAATCCGTCAACGTTTTAGTTCACCTGCCATCACTCGGCCTGGCAACATGTCCTGTCCAACACCATTTCAGTTTTATGAATGGTGTTCCACGTCACACATCTCAGTGAGACATCGGATCTCAACATATAGGTTACTGTCATCATCATCATCAGCCTTTCGCTGTTCACTGCTGGACGTTGGCCTCTCCCAATGCACGCCACTGAGCTCGGTCGACAGATTTCTGCATCCATTGCTTTCTCGCCGCTTTACGCAGGTCGTCACACCACCTGGCTGCAGGGTGCCCTACACTACGCTTGCCTGTACGCGGTGAACTCGTCTACCCCATCGGTTATCGGTTATAGGTTAGTGTAAATGTCGGTAATAGTTTACCAGCACTAGCTACCTTTTGCAAAAATCACTAGTTAGAATGGAGACTTCATTCTAAGAATGTGTTTTGTATTTTATCTACACAAAGTACCTACGTTGATTTATTGTATGATTAACTCTTTATTGTCCACACCAAACGTTATACAGTACATCTTAAAGAAAATAAAATTAATTGATAGTAAACTAACCTTAAACATAGCTTAAGGTGGTTCGATTTCCATACAAATGCTTTTTTCCATTTATGGACAAATGGAGCATAATTTTACAGTGAAATCACAGCTACTGGCATTTATTTTGGTCTTTATTTGCGGTAAATCACAAATCATTTATACATTTGATTTTATGCTAATAATGTACTGTTTTATTCCAGCAATTGTGATTTACCGCAAATAAAGACCACAATAAATGCCAGTAGCTGTGATTTTAGTGTAAAGTTATGCCCCATTTGTCCATAAATGGGAAAAAATTGTTTGTATGGAAATCGAACCACCTTAAGTGTAATAACTGGCCACCTTATCGCTAAAAGCGATCTCTTCCAGGCAACCTTAGGATGGAAAGGATTACAGGACGAAAAGTAAGTAACATAAGTAACAATTATAAGCAGGTAAAATTCAATACTGTTGCATTTAATGATCGAAGCTTACAACCTGCTGAGTACGTTGCCAACTGGATTGGCAGTCGGCTTGAGTAGACTTTCACGTGTCTATGGACAATCCAAAACGTTTTTGTGTTGTTAATAATTATTTTTTTTTTATTAATTTGCCCCTTCGGGCAGGCTAAAGCTATAGAGCCATACTGCCTTGTCTTAAGTGTTATTTCTGCTGTATCTTAACTATAGTTATCGTCAAAGTCGTCTTTGTCAAGTCCAGTTCGTGTCAGTTAATTCCAGTCATGCTTTAGTAAAGTAGTGGCGACTTTACTATAAAGCTTCGATGGAGTTTTGGAAGCAACACGAAAACTCATGTTTCACCACATTATATCATTTTCCCACACTCGCGCTTATAATTCGGCACTTTATGAATAAAACACCACCATTTTTATGCATAAACACTCGACAAAACACTAGTTTTGGAAAAAAATACAACGGAGCAACACGACTCTTCCCGCGTTCCCGCCAAAAACTCGTGTTGTTAATAAATTCGGTAGGTATATGCTAGGTCGTTTTAGAGTAATGAGACGATAGAGACGCTCTTTTTTTTTTTTTTTTTTTTATAGTAGATAGGCTTGCGTTTAACCGCCATCCCGCCTGATGTTAAGCGAAGATGCGGTCTACGGTGGAGCACGCTCGCCTAGAAGAAACCGATTCACTCGCGACTTGAAGGTACCCAGACTATATTCATTGGGGAACACCCACTCGGGCAGCTAATTCCAATGTCTAGCGGTACGCATGAAAAAGGTGGAATCAACTTTGCTCTCCTGGTGGTAAGAGATTACGCCTGATTACCAATTCAGCAGTACATAAAACTTTGAGTAACAAAATAAACAATGGTTAGTCTCAATAGCCGCTAGCTGTAGTACCCCCGTTCAGACCGGAACACTAATGTTTATTCACTACTGCTTGGCGGTAAAATATTTGATTAAAACTTTCGTTTCCATTGTCCTAAAGGTTTCAACCGCAAAAGAATTAAAGGTATACCCACTGTCTATGGTACTATATTTGTGCCTTTTAAGGTCTTCTTCTAATTCAGCAACCGCACCAGACTTGTTCAAGGAAAAAGTGACGGTGTCGAAGTATCAACGCAAGTGGTATCCTCATCTTCCAAGAAATCAAAGTAATTCAGTGCGCTCTCTTTCCATCAACACGTTCAAGGCCTCTCGGGTCGAGGACGCAGCGTAATTAGCGTTGGTAAGACATAAGCAAATAGGTATCATTAAATGATAAAAACCTAAGTCTATAAAACGTTTGTAGGTAATTAACATGAGGAATAGCCAGCCGAGCATACAATGTCGTCTAGGCTATTCTACCTTTGGACTAAGTATAACTAATATTATTTATTTATTTATACTTAAATAGAATTACTTAATTAGAATTAAATTGTGCACCTAATATATACCCCAAAAATATCAAATAAATTCGCCTTTGGCGTGTATCAATTGGTTTGTTTAGAATTTCTTAAACGGAACAGATTTTAATACGGTTTTCTAGAATATTCTCCGACTTCTAGCAATTTCAGCAGTGTTTGTATATTCTAAAAGGTATCTTTAAAAAAAAAGTATTTTAATTAAAATTTATGTTTAAGAAGTTCATAAACTTAGAAACGCTATTTAGAATCATGTTTCACTTGAAACAAATCTTTTAAAATTGACACTGAAAAACTTGTGTTTCAGACCTGCTAAGAGATTCCACACGCAAATGATGAGTCTTTTATATTATTTTTAGAACTTCGTAAGACCAATTTACACGACTGCCCAACAAAAGGAGTGTATTGTTTTCAGGGTTCATATACATATACCTATGAGTTTTACTTTATTCCATCATAACTTTTAAATGCCTCAGCAGATTTGGATGCATGAATATCGTTACAATCTTTACATCATCCTGAGCGACAAAGACTACTTATATGTATTTAAAAAAAAGTAATATGGCTGTAAGGCTCTATATTCAACAACAAAAGAAAAGAAAATTCTCTGCTTTCTTAATTAGTACCTACCTAGTAGGTACGTAGTACTTGATTTCTGTTTCTACACATTTGGATACGTAACATTTGGATGCAGTGGTCCAATTTGCCATTCAATATACTTACATGAGTAGGTACAAATGGGTATTTACGCGTAGGTAGGTATGGACTTATCTAGAGTGTCGACAATGTAGTGTCTAACTATACAAAGATAAAAGTGCAACCTATACGAATCCTCTTCTAGCCAAATCCACGTATTACATTGTTTTTAGATTATATCATTTGATGCAAATGATGTCATATAGAATTTGTAGGTCTGAAAAAACGTTACCTAGTTAAAATATTACACGAAACAACTACGTATAATTTACACAATAGGTGTGTCTTGCAATAAATTGTTCGAAGGGTTTCTTTACACACGTGGCATCTAATATGGCGTGATAAAATAAAATAAGACTTACGTTTCCATTTTTTTCCAATCCATTAAATCTGCGAAAAACGAATGCCACTACTCCATGTATTCTAAACGCAGCCATCACTTTGGCGAACCTCGCGCGACTGAACCGCGCCAATCGCTCTATCTTTTGAGAATCGTAAAATAATCGCAGCTTAATTGATGAATATATAAATGATTTAGCAGTTTTTACTTTTTATAATTATAATTATTTTCTTACTTCAATATTCCTATTAAATCCTTAAAATTGACGGGCGTTTGCTCTACACGCTTGACATAACTCCTTATAAGAAGTTGTAAAGCACACCTTGTTGTAATTGCCTTGTTTCGTGTCATAAACTTTAGGCAAGGTACACAATAGTGACCTTTGGTCTTATATATTGAACCTAGACAACCTATACTTCCTTTGTGTACTTCAGATATATTGTAGGTATCCAATGATAATACAATAGATGTACAATGTATCGGTGAATCAGTGGCGTAGCGTGAGTGAGCTCATTATCCCCGACGGTAGCTTTCATGAAACGCGCCGTTCCAGTGAGCCGATCATCCGTTTTTGCCCACGTTCCACCCAATTCCATTCACGTTCCATTGTATTCCATCGCGTTCCACACCACACCATCTGCATTGTAACAAATTCTAATAAGATATAATTTATTACTATAATCATTATATAACATACATAAGAATTTCAAGGTATAAATAAAGTAAATAAGACAAATTAAAAAAAAAAAAATATTTTGGACGTCGACATTTCGTGTTTGTGCATGATCACTTATTTAATTTTGACATCTTCATAAGATAAGTTTCAGTTTACGTAGATAGGTAACGGATTTTTTGAGCGGCTGGATTTAATAAGACACTGGATGACTAACAATCTAAGCATACACCACTGTAATGCGTTATTTAGTTCTCATTACAGGAAATGAAATGGGTATTAGGTAGGCAAAATATTATCTACATAAACTCGCAAAAAAAATTAGGTACGTCGGTAATGACGAATTCACATTGTTTAGATAGATAATTACATTTAAAAGACAAATGCGCCAATTCCTTCCTCTCACACTAGTTTTTGTTTCATAATAAAAAATGCATCAAAAAAGTAATGAATACGTCGGTAATGACGAATTCACATTGTTTAGATAAATAATTAGGTAGGTAGGTACTTTTAAAGCAAAATTCGCCAACTTCTTCCTATCACACCATTTTTTATTTTATAATATACTATAATTATTTTGTGGTAAAAGACCACGCATAAAGTTTTGCAAAAAAAAATGTTTTTTTTTAATAGTTGTCAGGCTAGGTGAGCTGTGGTCAACCACAGCTCACCTGACATTAAGTGAAGGTGTGATCGAAGATGGTAAAGCACACCTAGTCTGGAATGGAACTGGCTCTCAAGTGAGGCTGCCAGAACACACCGTTAGATGCTTGGCGGCAGATTGTCAACTTTACTTTTTCAATGTAAGTAGTAATAGATAGGCCTTGTCATAAATTATTTTAAATATAGGTACGTACACATATTTACGACCAATCCCAGATATAGAGGTTTGCTTCGTCCCACTTACAGAGGTAATTCAGTGCCAAAGTGGTGGGACCTCAGCATCAGTTCCTGTTATGGAGGTTTCTCACTTATCCAGGTCCCACTTAACCAAGTTTCACTGTAATTCCTTTCAGCCCATGAATGGAACTCATCTCTGTTTCCTATAAACTAAGTACAATTTGCACATTTTTAAGGCTAGAGTGAATAGATTTCTTCTAGATCAGCCTGCGCCGTCCTCGGCTACACCGTCGCTTTGCATTAGACGAGTTGGTGGCCAAAAGATCTACCTATATGAAGAAAAAAAAAGCTTAGTCATATCGCTCCGCCTAACCCCGTATTGAATTTTAACGTTAATTCGACAGTTCGATGTGATTCACACAAAATCACGTAATACCATATTGTAGATAGCATAGTATCTTAGGTTGTTTATAAACCTAATCGTTTTTAATATTTCCTACCTCCCACTTTACCTTGAATGGTTCATCGACTTGCGCAGCTGACTGTAGGTACTTAGCATATAAGTGCCTATGTATAATGTATGAGCAGCTAGCTATCTACATCACGCATTCGTCGCGTGTACACAATCAAGACATCGTAGAGCGCTGACTTTTTGTCTTATTTCGAGTATAATTTATTGACCATGGAGCTTAATAGTTTAGTTTATGTGACCATGACTTTGGACCTACTATAGAACTAATAACTAATACTGTTTTTTTATCGCGAAAAGGTTTTGTGAATGATCACGGACAGGCGTTATCTCTTACCATCAAGAGAACGTCTCGTTCGTCTTATTACTTTAACATAAAAAAAATGTAAGTAGGTAAATAATAAATTTCATAGGATTTACACACAGCGCTATCTGACCACAAGCTAAGCAAAGCTTGTACTATGGAAGTCAGATAACTGATAGTGATAGAATACTTAAAATACTTTTTTTTGGAAATACATACCTACTTATAGGTAATAAATACACCGAGACACAGAAAATACAAAAATATTTATTTAACAGAAAATACTGCCCGAGTGGGTGTTCCCTTACAGATACAATCCGTGTGCCTTCAAGTCGCGAGTGTATCGGTTTCTTCTAGGCGAGCGTACTTACTATAGACCATATCTTCGCTTACCATCAGGCGAGATGGCGGTCAAACGCAAGCCTATCTACAGTAAAAAAAAAACTATTTTGAACTACCTGAATGCCCGGTACTTTGAACCCGGTGCAGTAGAACTCGGATTTTGCCCCCGCGTATATATCTACGAGTATCTTCATATAAACCGAATTCAAAGTGTCACGAACATTAAAAAAACGGCTGTTATGTGGGTGACCTAAACGTTTCACCGGTGCGGTGCCTGTGTTGTCCAGGTAGTCCCTCGAGCGCTAAGCGGGCGGGCTCGTTGTCGTGGTGAAACACCAGCCCCGGGGCCGTGGAGCACTGTGTTCTGTCTCTTTTTGCTAAAAGAAATTATCACCTCTGGCAAAACTTTCTATGTAACCATGTGCCTTGTAAGAACTAAATCCACAGTACTTTAGGATACTAAAACAAAACTTAATAAAACAAATTGAAACAGTTTAATTGTATATTTTTACTACATTACATATCAGCTTATAACTAGACTAAAACTAATCATATAAAAAGACTTATCCTATTAAAATCGAATAGCAAGATTATAACTGATACAGATAATGAATTACGACGATATTACGAGGTGACTCTAGGGCAATCGAAATTGCCCTAGAATCACCTCGTAATGTAGTATCGCGTCGTCCTCGTAGTATTGCCTATTGATTTTTTTCGTCACTCCCATGAAAGCGATGGAGACAAATAAATATCTTTTTTCCGGTCATAATTCGACGCATATTATACACTCATTTAAAATTATTTGGACTATTTGAAAATTTAAAATGATTATTTTTAAGAATGTAAAATTTAAAAATGTGGTCGGACATGCTACCAAAGAATATCTGTCATTTTCATAATTACCTGTGAAAAATGACAGTTAGTATAACTTTTGTGTAAAAGTACTTTTAGACACCAAATATTAATTTAAAAAGCAAAACAAAAATGATATCCTCATGTCATGTACTAATAGATTTTAAATTGAAAACATAAACAAAGCGTCGACCAAACGTCAAATTTGTGCTGAGTTAGTCAGATGCACGATGACTTTCTACACAGCTGACTGTAAATCTGTTATTAAATACTGAGCAAAACTGTTTAAAGTGAAGATAAAACGTTTAAAATATAGACAACAATCCTGATCTTGTACTTTTTTTTTTCAATTGTCCAAAAGTAAACAAAAAATATTGGCTAACCGCAGAATGGATTAGAATCGTATTTGTTTACACTCTTAAACAAATAAAAAATATTATTATTTGTTTAAGAGTGTATATAGGATATAAAATATACAAAACAATGTAGTAAATACGACAAAAATTCCATTGGCATAGTCACATATCGTTCAGGACTAAAAAATCGGTCACAGAAAAGTTAAACAAATAACAATAGATATTCCACGCAGCGCCATCTTTTTTTTTTAATGTAAAAGTAATGAGACGAACGATGCGCTCTCCTCATGGTAAGAGATAACGCATGCCCATGACCATTGCAGCAATACACAGAACATTGAGTAGCAAAACGAAGTCTGGGGCATCGCTGCTTTGGCGCTCATTACTTTGACTTTTTTTTTTTTTTTTTTTAATGCAAAAAGTAATGAGACGAACGAGACGCTCTCCTGATGGTAAGAGATAACGCATGTCCATGACCATTGCAGCAATACACAGAACATTGAGTAGCAAAACGAAGTCTGGGGCATCGCTGCTTTGGCGCTCATTACTTTGACTTTTTTTTTTTTTTTTTTTAATGCAAAAAGTAATGAGACGAACGAGACGCTCTCCTGATGGTAAGAGATAACGCATGCCCATGACCATTGCAGCAATACACAGAACATTGAGTAGCAAAACGAAGTCTGGGGCATCGCTGCTTTGGCGCTCATTACTTTGACTTTTTTTTTTTTTTTTTTTAATGCAAAAAGTAATGAGACGAACGAGACGCTCTCCTGATGGTAAGAGATAACGCATGTCCATGACCATTGCAGCAATACACAGAACATTGAGTAGCAAAACGAAGTCTGGGGCATCGCTGCTTTGGCGCTCATTACTTTGACTTTTTTTTTTTTTTTTTAATGCAAAAAGTAATGAGACGAACGAGACGCTCTCCTGATGGTAAGAGATAACGCATGTCCATGACCATTGCAGCAATACACAGAACATTGAGTAGCAAAACGAAGTCTGGGGCATCGCTGCTTTGGCGCTCATTACTTTGAGACTTTCGATGGTTAGTCTCAACAGCCCAGTAATTTAGCTGCAGTAGCCTTTTTACCGGAGCACAGTAATGTTTACACACTAATGCTTGGCGGCAGAATATCTGGTACTGCGGTGGTATCTACCTAGACGACTACCTGCTAAGAAAATCTACCACCAAGTAAAGCCCCAAACTAAGCAAAAGATCGTACAATAGGAACCAATTTTTTTTTGCAAATACATACTAAATAAAATAAATAAATAATAAATAAATATCGTGGGACTATACACACAGCGCCATCTGGCCCCAAACTAAGCAGAGCTTGTGTGATGGAAGTCAGATAACTGATAGAATATACAAATACTTTTTACTTATACTACAATATGCATATACATTTAGAATACTTTAGAGAGAACAAAAATATATGTTCGACTGGAGTGGAATGGAAACCACGCCCTGTGAATATCTTTTTATATTCCGTAACAACATTATTTAAGGTGGTTCAATTCCCATACAAATAAATTTTTGCCATTTACAGACAAATGGAGCATAATTTTACAGTGCAATCACAGCTACTGGCATTTATTTTGGTATTTATTTGCGGCAAATCACAATTGCTTGTATAAAACAGTAGATTATTATTGGCATAACATCAAATTTATGATTTTTAGATTATTAGCATAATCTACTGTTTTATTCAAGCAATTGTGATTTATCGCAAATAAAGACCAAAATAAATGCCAGTAGCTGTGATTTCACTGTAAAATTATTCTCCATTTGTCTATAAATGGCAAAAAAATATTTGTGTGGAAATCGAACCACCTTAACTGAAACCACCCAAGTACTTAGAGTACATTTCAAGGTCACGCCTTCAGGCTGGAGCCCTATTCAGTATTTAGGGCTTCGCCTGCGTTCTGAACGTTATGTGTTGATTACCCAAATTGACACATGAATTTTATATGAGTTTTCCTTTCATGATTCCAATTATCTACTACAAATATAATTTATTTAGATTTTAAGTTTATGTCGGATTTTAGTATTTGATATTATGTAATATTCCGGGTAGATTTTTAAAACTTTTCGTCAGGTTAGTTAAAATTTAATTTAAATCTGAAACAAAAAATCTAAAATCTTTTTTTTCTTCTTTTAATTTTTGTTTTTCACTGTTGTAACAGAAACGATTTTTAAGCGGAAATACACTAAAAATATACCTTGAACACTCAAGTATTAAGATGTCATACAACATTAATATCCAAATTGCAGTTGCAAGATATTACACAAGATCTCATGTTTTAATATACTTAGTGTAAGATGACAAGTATAAGTTAACAATTAAAAAAAAAACCGACTCGATTTTATGTATTCAAAAATCAAATTACTGAACTAATTTTCATGAAATTTCTATGGGACCAATCTAAGACCTTTCAAATAAAATATTTTTACGAAACGGTTTATAAAGGACGTAGTTCAGTAACAAACATAAAAAACCAACTGCATTGAGAACCTCCTCCTTTTGAAGTAGGTTAAAAAGGAACGAATGCTTGGAGAAACAAATTTGTTGAAACAGGAATTGAGCTGTTTTTATTACATTTCAGATTGTTTTTTTTACTGCAAAGAAATATTGATTTCGTTGAAAAATTGTTTTTCTCGCACTCTCAGTGTACTAAGGGCCTGATATACAGGGTGTTTATATAATTTATAATTATAAGCAACACATAAAAGTGCTAATACAACCAAACATGCGAGTAACTTTTACAATGAGATTTACGTAGAAATCGCGACAAAAAACAGATAAAAAAAAACTACAACAAACCTTTAAGAAACACGTGCTGTAAATTACATCTTAAGGCTTTTACTTATAAACATAGCTTTGAGTTAATCTGCACTTAAAGTAGACTTACTCATCTCCACTAGTGAAATTTCACGTTAGCAAGAAGTTGAGAGAGTATTTTAAACAACATTTATATATTTAAGGCCAATTCATTATATTTTATTTCATCAAGCCAATTTTTTTTACAAGTCTATATAAAAATGTCTTACGATTACTTAAAGACATCGGTCGCATTTATTATATTAGTGACTATCTCAACGCGTTGGCGAATGGCGGCGGAAAATACACGATGAAACGTTCTACCTACATTCACAATGAAAAAAAATATCTAGTAACTAGGTCTAAGATGGAGCACGCTTGTACAGAAAACACCTAGATTATAGCTTTCGGGAAACACTCACTCGGGCAGCGCATTGCCATTTTGAATTAGAAAAAAAAAATGCTTGTCTCAGCGTGTCCCCGCCAACGTTTCAGCCGCTCGTGGAGACGGCCACTAATGTTCACTTCAGAGTCGCATGCGCATCTTTTCCGGCTGCGAGACGAGTCCGTGCGCGTCGAGGTGCGCATACAGCGCGCGCAGATATTCCTTCGGATGGTGGATGTAATGCTGGACGTGTGGAGATTTGTCCCAACATTTCCATGTACACTGGAATAGAAAACAATTTTTTTGTAATAACATGAGTATACATATAAACATATCTATGATGTCCGTTTATGTTATTATGGGAGTGGCATGTTCACGCAAGTTCGTTCGTTGCGACGAACAGATGTAGTGGGATCGTAGCCGCGTGGAATGTTTTGCTGTCGTGGAATGTTGTTTACCTTGATATCCATCTCACACCAGCTATCGTGCACGCTGCGATTACTGCGCTCCGCTCCGACGGGGTCGCTCTTAGAAAGCAGGAAGAGTGCGGGGGCGCGGCACAGGTTCGTGTGGAACAGCTGAGACGAACGGATGTAGTGGATCGTAGCCGCGTCGTGGAATGTCTTCATGTGGTATCTGGAATGGAATAGCATAAAAAATAAAGCGATGCAGCGATGATAGCTCAGTGGTTAGCGCGGTAGGTTCGCATGCCGAAGGGCGTGGGTTCAAACCCCAACAATGAGCTTGAGCTGCCGGTGAAGGAAAACATCGTGAGGAAACCATAGCATGGTGGTAGGGTACTTTCTAGTACTCGGCTGGCTAGCTACCACCCTCAAGTTGAAAATCTGCCGCCAAGCATCTAACGGTGTGTTCCGGCAGCCTCACTTGAGAGCCAGTTCCATTCCAGGCTAGGTGTGCTTTACCATCTTCGACCACACCTTCACTTAACATCAGGTGAGCTGTGGTCAAAACAACTAGCCTGTCAACCATAAAAAAAAAAAAAATATAACAAATCAGCAACAAAGTTTGTTCAGGTTAGATTCGTTAGCTTAGCTATGACCCCCAATAGATACAGACGTAAAAAATATTATTTACCAAATTTTTTGAATTCTTCTATCAAATATAACACTGTGTTTAAAAGAAAAAGAGGAAAAACTATTTCATTTATTGATGACGTTGATTAAAATTTTGTCATGGGCGTTGTCAGCTATGGAACATTTTTTTTTTTTTGGTCAGCATGTTTCATCGTAGTCTGCCCTATTCTAGTTCCATTGTCTAACATGGCATGGCATGGTATGGCATTCCATAAGCACATTTTAAAATTACTTTGAGTTTACTAGCGTTTAATGTTAAAATACGCAAGCTAGATAGCATCCATATTGTCTATTAATAACTACACGAAAAATGTGTACTTGCTTAAAAACAGATTATTTTAATCCATTCCAATATTACGTGTTCAAAGTTAATCTTTTCATAAGTAGTATTTAAGGTTCAAAGTACATGTAGTCGTACTTTGCACTCAGACCTATCAACTGACAGATAAAGAAAGTACTCGTGAATGCAACAATTGTTTGATCATTTATCTCTCGCCGTTGCCTAAAAGTCAATTGTAGGTCATTTATTCTCATATCTTAATTTCTGTTGTATTTAATTTATCATTATTATCGCTGATATATATTAGAAAATCTGATATTACTCAAAACTGTTTCATAATTTTAACGAATTTTTTTATTTATTTTTGTTAAAACGTCGAGATAACTCTCGACGTGTGTATATATTATGTGGTAGCTCGGCTGAACCGATTTTAATTTAATTTTTGAAGTGAAAAACTTGTAAACTTTTTAACTGGCCTGTTAACTCATTTTGGTAGAATGTCTGCTTCAATAGTTGTAGGGCGTGGGTTCGATTCCCACAAGAAAAATTATGTTATAATATAAATGAATAAACATAAAATTTTTTTTTTTTTATACAGTTGACAGGCTAGGTGTTTGACCACAGCTCACCTGATGTTAAGTGAAGGTTTGGTCGAAGATGGCAAAGCACACCTAGCCTGAAATGGAACTGGCTCTCAATTGAGGCTGCCGGAACACACCGTTAGATGCTTGGCGGCAGATTTTCAACTTGAGGGTGGCAGCTAGCCAGCCGAGTACTAGAAAGTACCCTACCACCATGCTATGGTTTCCTCACGATGTTTTTCTTCACCGGGCGCTCAAGCTTATTGTTAGGATTTGAACCCACGCCCTTCGGCATGCGAACCTACCGCGCTAACCACTGAGCTATCATCGCTACAAAATACTAGATTTAGTTTTGACATTTTTTTAACTATTATTATTTTTTTATTTGTCATTTTTTATTATTTAACTTTTTGTACATTTTCGTTATTAACTTAAAAAAGGACCAAAATAAATGCCAGTAGCTGTGATTTCACTGTAAAATTATGCTCTATTTGTCCATAAAAGGCAAAAAATTATTTGTATGGAAATCGAACCACCTTAAGTCTAAGCGTATAGGGAAATCGTCCAATAGGTGTATTAACGTTTAATCAGTAGGTATCAAAATAAACTCGATTTCAAGGTCGCACGTGACCGATAGGCGCAATCGACTCGCGAGTGAATCAATGTTGTGACGGCTTGAAGTATTCAGAACCGGTTTTTATTTAGAATTATGTAATAAATAAAAACAAATAAATATTGCTAGACATTTACACGTATACAGCGCCATTTTTTTTTCGTCGGAGCGTCGGTCGTCAACCCGCAAGATGGGTCGACGATATTGTCACCGTCGCGGGTCGAACCTGGACCAGATTGGCACAGGACCGAGGCAGATGGCATGTAAAGAGAGAGGCCTATACCCAGCAGTGGGATAAAGAAGGCTGTGGATGATGGAACAATGATATCTCAGTGGTTAGCGCGGTCGGAGGGCGTAGATTCAACTAACCCCAACAATAAGCTTAACGGGAATTTGCTAGTACTCGGTTGGTTCCACCACCCTAAAGTAGTAGAAAATCTGCCGCCGAACACCTAACGGTGTGTTCCGGTAGCCTCACTTGAGAGCCAGCTCCATTTCAGGCTAGGTGTTTACTATCTTCGCCCACAGCTTGTTAACCACTAAAGAAATACCCAAATTTCTAAATAAATTTATTAAAATTAAAGTTAAAAATGCCACATGTAGCGGCCTTATCGCTGAAAGCAATCTCTTCCAGATATCTAAGACAGTGAAGTGTGTCAAGAAGAGACGATATAAACACAAAAGTGCGTGTAAAAAAATAATATAAATAGAAATCGATATCTATTAGGTATAATTAGTACAGCCCTAAACACTTTTATAACCACCATATTTTAGTTTCAACAATTATTATAAATATCACAGAAAACGCGCGCGGGCGCGAGCGCTTGTGTGTGCGTGTGTGTCTGTAAGTTTAGTGAATATAACCTGAGTATTCGAAACCTTTGTAGTCTAAGACGTATAAACTAGAACGGTTTTCGGTTGAATCATAATTGTGTTTAAGAAGCCACATTTTTTATTGCTGGTAATATCTGGCGTGCTGATGCTGTACTCACTCCATATAAGTTCGAAGTGTTTTCTGCATGATCTGATTCTTCGGGAACACTGCCGCCGGCACTCCGATGGTGATCTCAGTGATATCGGCGGCGGAATCCCACACCTGGGCCGCCACGCGATCCATTACTGGCTGATATCTAGAATTTAAACGTTAGTAGATATATAGATAGATATAACTCTTTATTGTGCACATCATAAATCGAAAAGAGTACAGATAACAAAAAAACCCAATTAACTAGTGACACACTTATCGCTAATAGCGATCTCTTCCAGACAACCAAGAAAAGAAAAATACGATACAAAACATAAGAAACAGGCGGGAGATGTAACACTAATAAGAAAAATAAAATAAAATAAAAATTAAACATATAGTAAGTATATAAAATAATCATATAATAATGTATTTAAATAAAACGAAATATTTACATACATAAATGTTAGTGTTAGACAACAATAGATTTGAAATTTAAAAAACCCCCGACAGGTGTATTTTATTCTACTAGTAAAGCCATTACATATTTTTTTACAACTCCCTCATGTAAAAAAAAAATGTAATCCGCCATTTTGTGGCGGCGGCCATCTTGGACCGGTTTTCATCAAACATAGCTAAGAACACTCGACTAGAGTTTTGGCGGGAACGCGGAAAGTCGTGTCGGCCCGTTGTATTTTTTCCAAAACTAGTGTTTTGTCGAGTGTTTACGCATAAAAATGGTGCTTTACTCAGCAGCGTGATAAGGCTGCAGATGATGAGGACTTACAGTTCTTTGTTCTTCATTACGTGCACGCAGAGTTCTCCCCACATGTAGCCAGCTACTGAGAACCCGTGGATGACCAGAGGGTGTTCGTTTTCGTTGGCATGCATGAATTTTAGGAGGTCTGCTGTCACCAACTATAGGAAGACAAAACAATAATTAATATACTAGTTAATTTGTCAAATACGGTAAAGCAAAGAGTTTTCCCTGTGGGTAAACTTCACATCTTCGGGTTGTGTTCAAGCTCATTTTTGGTAAGATACGTATTAGAATATCCATGCATTCTGCAATAACTATTGGCATGTTTCTGTGGAACAGTTTACTGTATATTCCGTGTAACTCGATTATCATCGATTATGAAACAGGCATCACCATCTATAGTCTGTGGAACCTGCAGTTATCGCATCAAAACAAAAACATCGTACTTCTGGCGACAATTTAACTGCTTCGCCCAAAGTAGTTTTTGAAAAGTATTCCCTTAGAAAGGATCCGCAATCTATTTTGCGGAATGCATTACAATCTGTCTTGTCTCTGTATGACCCATGAAAGGCATCACTATGGAACTACAGCAGCACTATTACGTGGAATATGTTGGCTCATTGGTAGCATGTCTGCTTCAAGAGCTGTGGGGCGTGGGTTCGATTCCCACCTAGGACAAGCATTTTGTGATATAAAACCAAATGTTTGTTCTGTGTCTGGGTGTACTGTATGTATTATAAGTATGTATTTACAAAAAAAAAAAAAATTAAGTATTCTATCAGTTATCTGACTCCCATAGTACAAGCTTTGCTTAGTTTGGGGTCAGATGGCGCTGTGTGTAATGTCCTGCGATATTTATTTTATTTTTTATTTAATATTCTTAATTTTTGGTGGTCGATCTCTTTAGTAGGTGGTAACAACCTCTACAATACTACATGTTCTGTCGTCAAGCAGGAAAGTGTAAACATTACTGTGCTCCAATTTGAAGTATACTGTCGCTAGTAAAATTACACGGCTAATTTATCGAATGGTACAAAGTAATGAACGCCAAAGCGGCGATGCCTTAAATTTATTTTGTTACTTACAAGATTACCGTTGAAAAGTCATTGATAGGGGTTATCTCTTACCATCAAAAGCGTGTTTCGTTCGACTTTTACACAATAAAAGCATCACCATCTTCCGAAAGGCTTCAAGATACACGTCTGTCGAGTGTGTAACAGTTGTCCCTATTCAACCTGTGTCAAGTCTATACCTGCGATCCCTTCAAAGGCCACATGAGCTGCCACGGCGTGCAGGAGACACTGAGCACGTCGAACCCTTGCTCCAGGTACAACGTCGCATATTTCATCACGTGCTTCTGTCGTGCCAATAGCCAGTTAATCATCACGCATAGAGGACGGTCCACCCGAGTCTCCAGTCTGTCGAGACCAAAATAATAGTTAACAAAACACAAAGGCTGGCGAATCTGCGGCAGCCAAGTTTTGAAACCGTCCAACTGTCAATCTGAAGGTACTGGGTTCAAATCCCCTCTCTTTTCTAGTTATGTGCGTATATACCTACTGCTCTGTTAGCTCCTTTGATAGTGTCTGTTTCAAGAGCTGTAGGGTGTGAGTTCGATTCCCACTCAGGACAAACATTTGTGAGACGAGCATAAATGTTTGTTCCGTGCCTGGGTGTTCTTTATGTATATTAAGTATGTATTTCCAAAATAAGTATATAAGTATTTATCAGTTATCTGGTACCCACAGTACAAACTTTGCTTATTTAGGGGTTAGATGTCGCTGAGTGTAATGTCCTACGATATTTATTTACTGTGTCGTTTTAAGTATAAATTTATTCGGCGATGGGGTCTTCGTTATTTCTTTGTATTTCAGATATAAATACACACAAACTGACATGAATTCTATTTGAGTTAGAATCGATATACGTGGAGGTAATTAGCATATAATTATGTACCGAGAGCTAGAAATAAGGGTCAGCCAAAACGATTATGGTTTGACGTCGTAAAATTCAATGAGAGGCAAGAGGTAAAAAACTAAACCGACCATACACGCTACAAAAACTCTATAGGTAAGTATATATCTGTCACGGCTAAATGGATCTTTTCTTTAACTACCTAGTAGATAAATCTAAGAAGTTCGAGAGTGAATTCGCGGCACGACACTAGTGTATCTATAATTATACTACACAAGATGACTAGAAACTGTAATGAGTTAAAAAGAAACTTTGTATTTTATAGGAATGAAGTATATTTTTTGTCATGTGTCATTTTATTATATTGACAATTTTTTTTTTGGTATCGCCATACTTTTATGACATGATTTTATATATTTTATGTTGACATACCTTATTTTGACATTGTTGTGTTGACATGTAATCAGTGTTTTAAAGCAGAGTTTTGGCGGGAACGCGGGAAGAGTCGTGTCGCTCCGTTGTATTTTTTCCCAAAACTAGTGTTTTGTCGAGTGTTTATGCATAAAAATGGTGGTGTTTTATTCATAAAGTGCCGGGTCACAAGCGCGAGTTTGGGAAAATGATATAATGTGGTGAAACATGACTTCTTTATAGTAAAGTCCCCACTTTACTAAAGCATTACTGGACTTGACTGACACGGACTGGACTTGATTAAGACTGGGCTTTGACCATAACAATAGCAAAGAGACAGCAGAAATAACACTTAAGACAAGGCAGTATGGCTTTACAGCTTTAGCCTGCCCAATGGGGCAAATTAACAAAAAAAAATATTTAAATTATTGAAGTGACTTGAAACATTGGTGTTATCAATAAAATATTTGTATTTGTATATATATGCAGGTAGATTGGTTGATAGTCGTACCGCACAGTTCACCTGATTAGTAATTGAGACTGGTTAATAGGGCACGTGTGTAACAATGAATCAACTGCGCTACTGCGCTCTGGCACCGTTCTACATTATGCATGAAGGTTTGTTTCGGCTGTGGTTTAGGTACTTAGCCATGCTAGCCCGCTCGTCAGCATGACTTGCCCCCTGAAGATTCATCAACCCACTGATATAGGACTTGATATGGGTATTTTTGAAACGATTTTTTTTTTTTTTATGTAAAAGTAATGAGACTAGTTAGTCTCAACAGCCCAGTAATTTCGCTAGCTGCAGTACCCTTCAAACCGGAACACAGTAATGTTTGCACACTACTGCTTGGCGGCAGAATATCTGGTACTGCGGTGGTACCTACCTAGACGACTTCCTGCTAAGGAAATCTACCACCAAGTAACTGCATTTATGATTGCAGTGTAGTTTTTGCGTGAAGTAACAAACATCCATCCATCCATCCAAACTTATACATTTCTAATATTAGTGGGATTTTGATTTCACATATCGCACACCTAGATCTAAAGGGAGCTAACTCAAAAATCTCGTTTTTTTAGTTAAGCACACCATCGAATTTCCTATGTCAATATCTACCGACCAATAAAACAGATTTAAAAATATCTTTACTACTCGACGCCAGGTGACGCCAAATGCCCCTTTTGTTGAACGAGCGAGTGAGCTCCACCCCCGAGCAAAACAGGTACATTTCTAGTTGCAACGAGGAGCGCGCGTCTCGGTCGAAAATAAATTGGAGATATTTTGAGTTGCAGCCGTATTGTTAAAATTTTGATTGGAATAATTTTTAGTTGTCGCCATTTTGATGGTTAGTGCTGAGTTAACAACATTTTGATACCACAACATTTTGAGTTGAATCAGTATTGCTGGCAGGGTGAATACAGTTTTTATTTTTATTTAGAATTGTTACCGTATTGTTGAATTATTTTTGAACTTTGAGTTGAGTCTGTTTTGTTGAATCATTTTTTAAACGTTTATATTTCTTTAAAAAACAAACAAAATTGACCTTTTTTGCTATTGGCAAATGCAACCTTTCCATCTTAATTTTATTTTATTTTCATCCTAGCAACTACAGTGTTTTTTCGTTTTTACTGATACATTTTTGAGTTAGATCTCTTTAGGTTGATTTCACCAAAATTAATGTTAAAACTTCTTTTATGAGATCAAAAACGTTAAACTTATGGCTTTTAAAATCGATTTGGTGCATAGGACCTTGTAAGTTTATGAAATAAACATGTTCTATTTCAGGCAAACGATGAAACGTGGACGGTTTTTAGTAAATATGGTAGAAGAAAGGGACAAAGAAAACATCACTCCTCCTATCATACTTATTCAACATGGATCTCTGAAAGATGACATACAGATGTCATAAAAGCCTTCCGAACAAGCCGGTTTCCGAAAAGGTTACAGTACCATAGATCACATCCACACGCTAAGACAAATTATACAGAAGACTGAAGAGTATAATTTGCCTCTATGTTTGGCGTTTGTGGACTATGAGAAAGCCTTTGATTCGATCGAGACATGGGCGGTGGTTGAGTTTCTCTAGCGATGCCATATTGATACAATCACCTTCAGTTTGCCGACGATATAGTGGTCATGGTAGAATCGTTGGAAGATCTCAGCACAATGCTCAAAGACCTCAATCAACCTCACCTCTCACCCAACGGGTGGGTCTTAAAATGAACATGGACAAAACGAAGGTAATGTTGAATGTCCATGTTGTGCCCACCCCAGTATCAGTTGGGAACTCGATTTTTGAAGTTGTTGACATATACATTTACCTAGGACAAGCAGTCCAACTAGGTAGGTCCAACTTTCAGAAAGAGGTCAGTCGTCGAATCTAACTCGGCTGGGCAGCGTTCGGAAAACTGCGTCTTCTCGTCCGAATTACCTCGAGTGCCTCAAGTCGAAAGTCTTCGACCAGTGTGTGTTACCAGTGATGACTTATGACGCTGAAACGTGGTCTCTGACTGTGTGTCTTCTTGGTTAGCTCAAAGTAGCACAATGAGCTATGGAGAGGGCTATGCTCGGAGATTACCTACGAGATCGAATCAGAAATGAGGAGATCCGTAGACGAACCAAAGTTACCGACATAGCCCAATGGATTAGCAAGTTGAAGTGACAGTGGGCAGGGCACATAGCACGCAGAACTGATGGCCGATGGGGCTGCAAAATCATGAAGTCCTACGCTGCGCTTGCCGGTCCGTGGCAAGTACAGCGTAGGACCCACGGACGTCCACCCACAAGGTGAACAGACGACCTAGTAAAGACCGCAGGAACGCACTGGATGCGAGCCACTTCCAACCGGTCTTTATGGAAGTCAATGGGGGAGGCCTATGTCCAGCAGTGGACGTCCTACGGCTGAAATGACGATGATGATGATGAAGTACCATTTAAGTAATTGTAATTTAAATAACGATGATCGCAAATTGCCATTATTAGTGTTTAAAGTAAATTCATAAGTATACAATTGATTATTTCTCAGCTCACCTACTCATGTGATCTTTTTGTTTTATTTCTTCTTGTGATAGTTATTGAAAAAGTATTTAATACAGTTAAAAATCAAGACTATCAAATCAAGATTATAATATGTATTAGACTATTTTAATGCCCTTAGGACACAACGATACTAATAAACTTTTACAAAAACAGTTATATTGCTATAATTGTTTTTTTTTAAACAGTGTCATAAGTACCGTTATGTAATAATAGCGTTATTAAAATCTAATAAGAGAATTAACTCATACTTAAAGTCAAATGTGATTTTTGATGTGCATTTAAAACTATTATTCATAAAACGGAAGATTCCTATATTTATTGTTGTGTTCAATTTATAAGAAAATTTTATTTGTTAGTATTTATTTTAAGAGACTGACTTTAGTTATTTTTTATTTATAATATTATAAAATTAAAACAATGATTTATTTCAGTACTTCTAGTGTTTTTTGCTAATTCATCGCCCAATATACCCCTACTGTTGGTCACAGACTGCTCCATGAATGGGAACTAATTATAAATAACACAAAATGTTACAACATTTTAAGTGTGTTGCCCCTACAAAAGAGAGCCAACTAAAAACTAAATTCATCAAAATGGGCTTAACTAAAAATAATTAAACAAATATACATATTTTAATAAGCAATAGAGAAATAACTCAAAAAATCCAATTTTCAGTCCCAAAACATGATTAAAACACAAGACTCCTACTCCTATCTTTGTTCTACCTGCATATAAAATGTATAAATCTACACAAAAAAGTCCTGCAGTGCACAGGGAAACGGTAATCAGTTTTTCGCCTTTTGCCAAAAAAGTGTTTTTTTGAGTTAATCGCTGTTTAGATCTAGGGGTGCGATATTATATTACAAACGGTGCGTGCATAAAATTATTTACAAACTAACAAGAAACAACTAATTTTTTACTTGGTTGGTGGTAGATCTCCTTAGCAGGAGGTCGTCTGGGTTGGTACCACCGCAGTACCAGATATTCTGCCGCCAAGCAGTAGTGTGCAAACATTACTGTGTTCCGGTTTGAAGGGTATTGAAGCTAGTGAAATTACAGGGCTGTTGAGACTGACCATCGAAAGTCTCAAAGTTAAAATTTGTCCTGTTTTTATAAACTGTCCCACTGATGCGTGCGGGCTCTCGTCTATGTGAGAAGGGTAAGGCCGACCACGCTTTATCTTCATCAAGTATCAAGACAGGCGACCAGCTTCACTGGGTATCACTCCACATGACTCGACTGCACACCAACTCAATCGAGAATCCTTGATAAGTTTCGTCAATAAAAATACAGTATTCAACAGAGAATAGTGACATGCCTTTTTATAACATTACAAGCTGCGTTCACCTGCCATCCCACTGCAATTCAGTATGTAAAGTTTTTTTTTTGTATTTATTTTATATTTTTTACTGATAGTAAACTTTATTTTATGAAACTAATTTGAATATTTTGGCTTTCTATGCGGTAGTTTAATTCTAATACATTTTCAAACTTTTTATAGTTATGACGTCATAACATTGGCTGAATATGTAAAATATGTACTTTTTTAGGCACTGAAAGAATCCTTATACAGCCAAGGACATGACGTCATTAGAGGTTAATTGAAAGTCAAATTTATTTTATGTATTTTATTAAAATAAACCCCGTCTCATAGTTTAAAGAGTTTTAAACGGAAAAATCATGTACAGGAATGTAATATTTCGAAATGGTTTTGGAATCAGCAAAGTATTTTTTTTCTTTACATACCGAATTGAAGATGCAGTCCACGATGCAGCAACCTCCTAGATGAATTCAGCACTATATGTGGAACCAGTGGTAAATCGTTACTTACTTCATGGTCTGCGGATCCGCCTTCAACTTGACCTTGTCATTGCTGATATACTGCATGTTCTTGGTGATATCCTGAGAATGGGCGCCGCGGTCGAAGCCCACCATTGCAACCGGAGCGCACGATAGCAGCGGACGAAAGGGCGACTGTAGACAGTTAACATATTTTTTTATAAAAATAAAGGGCAAGCATTACTGCATAGAAGATTTTTTTTATTGCTAACAGGCTAGGTGTTTGACCACAGCTCACCTGATGTTAAGTGACGGTGGCTAGCCAGCCAAGTACTACAGAGTACCGTACCACCATGCTATGGTTTCTTCACGATGTTTTCTTTCACATTCAAAATTCATCAAAATCGGTCCAGGCGTTTAGGAGTTCAGTTACATACACACGTACAGAAAAATTATGCGTATATAATAATGATAAAGATTTGTATTTGCGTTAGATTAACACTTTACTAATGACCTTCCTAAAAACGCAAACTTAGGGAAACTTTACGGCCAGACTTGTGCTTTAAAAATTCAGATATTGTATTTACATACTAAATAACACTATAGATGAAAGATATGTACACAAATACAGACAGACATAACTACCATAAGATTGCTTATTTGGCTGATGCAATATGCCACAGTCTATCATCACTTCTCAATTTATTTAGTTACACGAAAATGAAATACCTACATAATTATATCAAATATTTCTAGCAAAAACAATTTATAAACGTTAAAAGCATGTATTTTTGTAATTATTGACAGAGATAAAGCATCGTTTTGTTGTTTTGTCTTTTTTGTTTGACCACAGCTCACCTGATGTTAAGTGACGGTGTGGTCGAAGATGGTAATGCACACCTAGCCTGGAATGGAACTGGTTAGGTGCTTGACATCAGATTTTCAACTTGAGGATGGTAGCTAGCCAACCGAGTTCTAGAAAATACCATACTACCATACTATGGTTTCTTCACGGTGTTTTCCTTCACCGGCAACTCAAGCTCATTGTTGGGGTTTGAACCCACGCCATTCGACCTAGCTAACCACTATGCGAGGCTAATACGAGGTATCATCGCTGACAAATCATCAGCATGTCAATCATCATGATAGCCCTGTTGGCTCATTGGTAGCATATCTGCCTTAAGAGCTTAAGGGTGTGGGTTCGATTCCCGCTCAGGACAAACATTTTATGTATCGACAAATGTTTGTTCTGTGTCTGGGTGTTCTGTATGTATTATAAGTATGCATTTACAAAAAAAAAGTATATATGCATTCTATCAGTTATCTGACTTCCATCACACAAGCTCTGCTTAGTTTGGGGCCAGATGGCGCTGCGTGTATAAATATAGTAGGACATTTCCTACGATATTTATTTATTATTTTATCTACTTAACAATAGATGGGCTATGGTCATACCATACATAAAACGCTTTATAAGAAATCTATTTACCCCAGGCTAATAAGCGAATTTAGCAGACTGTACCAAGATAACATCACGGCCAAAGTCTAGTAGGTAGCTAAATATTGATTATACAAATATGGTGTCAATAAATTTTCTAAAGTGTTTTTCTAAACATCGACTTTCGCATTTATTAGCGTCACAATTGGGTATATTTTTGTACAAAGATACGAAGTACCACTGTCCCGAGTATTGTGCACTAATGTCAGAACTCCGTGCATTATCTACAATTGGGACCACGGCCACAGGAAGATCTATTTCGAACCTAAAACTGTACTTCTCGGATGAATTTTTCCAACCAATGTTAGTAGCCTTCGAATCAGCCCTGTTTTTGTAAAAAGTCCTACTGCTGGGAACGGACATTTTCTTATTGTGAGAAGGATAAGGCCATAGTCTACACGCTGGCTGCACGTGTGGCTGCTATAAAATAGAGCGACCACTACGTCAATTTTCAACCGACTTCAAAACGGATGTTTCTTTTGGATAATGATCATCAATTCTGTTGTTTTTTTTTGTGTTTTGATTTTGTTATCGCGATTTGGCCAGTTGATGCAATCTGGCCAAACACATTTGCTGTAGACTGAAGGCGAAGAACTACGTCTCCTGCCCACGGGAAATATTATCGCGATTCGCGATGTGTGCGGTGCGGCCCCACTATTCTACAGCCAATTACCAGTCTTTTTTTTAAATGTAAAATGTAATGAGACGAACGAGACTCTCTCCTGATGGTAAGAGATAACGCCTGTCCATGACCATTGCAGCAATACATAGAACTTAGAGTAACATAACGAAGTCCAGGGCATCGCTGCTTTGGCGCTAATTACTTTGAGACTTGCGATGGTTAGTTTCAATAGCCCAGTACTTTCGCTAGCTGCAGTACCCTTCAAACCGGAACACAGTAACGTTTACACACTACTGCTTAGCGGTACTGCGATGGTACCTACCTAGACGACCTCCTGCTGGAGAATTGCTGGTACTGCGGTGGTACCTACCTAGACGACCTCCTGCTATATCTACCACCAAGTAGGTAAATGTTTACCAGTCTAATGTTACATTAGCTAGGGTCGCATCTTACGCAACTTTAATATTTGAGGTTTTTCTAACATTATTTTAAAAAAACCATAAAAAATATAATGATTTATCTATAATTATATTCACATGTTTTGACAATAGAATCTCTTAGCAGATCTTTAAAAATAAATACCTTTCAGTGTCATTTATGATTTTAATCTTTATAAATTACATGCCCATGTATTAATTTATTTACCTTACAACTGTCATTACACGTTTCACCTAATGCGATGGCGTAATACATTGTACCAATTACATTACCAATACCATTGTAGATAATCTAATGTTTTACTCAAAAATCATAAATTCATAAATTTGCTTTTATGCTAATAATCTACTGTTTTATTCAAGTAATTGTGATTTACCGCAAATAAAGACCAAAATAAATACCAGTAGCTGTGATTTCACTGTAAAAGCTGTGATTTCACTGTGTTTCACTGTTATTTGTATGGAAATCGAATCACCTTAGCAGAAACTCTGGTAGCCTGGAAAAGCTGGTAATTGGTCAGGTCGACGGAAAAAGGCAGCGCGATTGATTGCTTAGTTACCCGTTGGTAAAAACCTAATAAAATCACTCACTGACGAATACTCTGAGGACAGAAACACTTGAAAGATCATGGTACACCGAGTGATCAACATTGTTGATGCCGACTAAGACGAAGAGAACGTAAAAGCTTATCTACATAGAATAAAACAAAGTCGCTTCCCGTCGTCTGTAGGTTTGTACGCTTAGATCTTTTAAACTACGCAACCGATTTTTATGCGGTTTTGATCAATAGACAAAGTGATTCAAGAAGATGGTTTTTATGTATAATACATGCGTATTACAGTAGAGAAAATTCGAGAAATTCAAAGATTTGTAATGTCGTAAAAAACATGTATTTGTGAGCTTACGACTACATTGCAAATGCTGGCTAAACCTTACGAGATTAAATAATGTGTTACGGAACTCGACTGCGCAAGCGAAGCTGCAGGTAGCTAATAATAGCTTATCTATACTATTATTAAAAGATTTGATTGTTTGTTGGTATTGAATAGGCTCCGAAACTACTGGACCGATTTCAAAAATTCTTTCACCGTTGGGAAGCTACGCTATCTCCGGGTGACATAGGCTACTTCTTATCCCTGTATTGCCACGGGAACGGGAACTAAGCGGGTGAAACCGCGAGTCGTCCGCTAGTTAAGACTAAAAGAGAAAATAAGAGTATAAGACAGCATAGTTTTGATCAGAGCTATGCTATCTTAATAGTAATATCCTTGAACAATCACGCGATTCAAACAGATCGTGGACAAAAACTCAAGATCAATGCCGGAGTCAACGGACGGACTGAAAGCATGGCCGTGAAGGTAATTACCTGACTTATATCACTGTATCAAAACACAGACATAGTATTTTTATAAACCTAAAATTATATCACATAAAACCATTTTTTTTTTCTAATGCGCTTGTGTGTTTGCGCTTTATTCCCTACACAGTATGAAACAAAGTCGCTTCTCACCGCCTGTACGCTTAGATCTTTTAAACTACGCAACGGATTTTAATGCGGTTTCCATCAATAGATAGATGATAGATTGATTCAAGAGGGAGGTTTTTTTAATGTAATGGAACGAACGAGACGCTCTCCTGATGGTAAGAGATAACGCCTGCTCATGACTATTGCAGCGATACACAGAACTTTGAGTAGCAAAACAAAGTCCAGGGCATCGCTGTTATGCGCTGTCATCGCGGTTTATATGTATAATACATGCATATGCACCACATTAGTTTCTACATTGCACCCGTGCGAAGCCGGAACGGATCGCTAATTCTCAATATTGACAACTGCTGTACTGATTTTACTGAAAGATAACATATCACGAACAAAAGCGAAATTATGTCTATTTATTTACGCTATTATAAAGAGAAAAGATTTGATTGTTTGTTTGTTTGTATTAAATGGGATCCGAAACTAATGAACCGATTTCATAAATTCTTTCACCGTTGGGAAGCTATTCTATTCCCGGGTGACATAGGCTACTTTTTATCTATGTTTTCCCACGGAAACGCGAACTCCGCGGGTGAAACCGCGAGGCGTCCGCTAGTCTTTATATATAACTAGCGGACGCCTCGCAGTCATAGATTTTTATCGAATACTAATCATTTTGTTGTACGGAAATGTTTCCTGTCAGGTTAAACCGAGCGTAGAAAATGGTTAAAAAAAATACTTTTGTTACTAAAACAAGACTAACTATCAAAATTCTCAAAGTAAGTAAGCGTCAAAGCAGCTATGCCCTGGACTTTGACGGTTGACAGGTTATGTGTCCACAACTCCCCTGATGTAAAATGACGGTGTTGTCGAAGATGGTAATGCACACCTAGCCTGAAATGGCACTGGCACTGAAGTGAAGCTGCCGGAACACACCGTTAGATGCTTGGCGGCAGATTTTCAACTTGAGGGTGGTAGCTAGCTAGCTGAGTACTAGGAAGTACCCTACCACCATGCTATGGTTTTCTCACGATGTTTCCTGACTTTTGCTAAGTAGCAAAACACAGTCCTAGGCATCGCTGCTTTAGCGCTCATTACTTTGACATATTATACATATGGTTAGTCTAAACAGCCCTGTTATTTCACTAGCTATTCACTGCAGTACCCTTGAAACCGGAACTCAGTAACATTTAACCACTACAGTAACTGCTTTGGTAATGCGGTGGTACCTACCTAGACGACTTCCTGCTAACAATCATTAGGACTGACTACTCAGTATTCACAAAAGTTGTCACTTGCCATCTCTGAAAATATCTATCTATCTATACTGTTACGCAGAGGAAAGATTTGATTGTTGTTTGTTTGTTTGTATTGAATAGACTTCCGAAACTACTTGACCGATTTCAAAAATTCTTTCACCGTTGGGAAGCTACACTATCCCCGGGTGTACTTTTTATCCCTGTATTCCCACGGGAACGGGAACTACGCGGGTGATACCGCGAGGCGTCCGCTAGTAAATACATAAACAAAAAAACTTATGAAACGAGCATATTATTAATTTTATAAGAAAACATTTTTTGTAGAGCAATTACTTTACTTTTAATAAATTTAATTAGATTTGGGAGTTCCGTTCGCGTGCAACAACACGGTCAAGAGTTTGATACCTACTCTATTTTCATCTTTAAAGGAAGCCTGCTTTTAAAACACTTAAAAGAACCATTTCGCGTGCTCGCCCATTTTTCTACACAGTACAAATATAAAAATAGAAATCTGTCCACAAACAGCGAAATAGATAATATAATCTATAAATTATAGTTGTAAAATAAAACTGTTCAAAATTGGGAGCCGAATGGCACTTAAAGTCTGTAAAAACTCCACGAAGATCAGAAACAAAAAAATGTTCATCACTTGCAAATATATTTGTAGTTAAAAATCAATCTTATGGCATTCAGTGAAAACCATCGATATCGGTGTCAATTCAGGTGTTTATCAATCTAGTTTTTAAAGAATCATACCACATATTTTCACCTACGATCTGAGAAGACGTCAAGAACAAAACAAACTAATTACGCAGAAGACTTTTCCTCGAGGAAGTCGTGAAGGCAACAGATATTAGTTGGGTAGCCAATACCGCTTTATTGGTTTCCCTTAGCGTGTTATTACGTTGTAAGTGTTTAACATCAGGCAGAGTGTGGTCAAACGCGAACCTATTTTGTATAAAAAAAAAAAAAAAAAGTGGTCAGAGATCCAAGGCCATACGTTTTTTCTTAGGCGACAGGCTAGGTGTTAGACCACAGCTCACCTAATTTTAAGGGACTCTGTGTCTCGACCAAGCGTTTAAAGAGTCAACAAGTCCTGAGGATACCTCGTATAGAGACGAAACACGTGGCAAGTGGTTACTGCAGCGAGAAGAGGATTTAAAGACTTGTAGAAGTCCTCATCACTGTTGTGACGCGGAAATATATATCTTGAATATTCAGAATTAAGTCCCGCAAAGTAACGGCGGAATCAATCAACACTGTTAGGTGTTCAGCGACAGATTTTCAACTTGAGACTGGTAGCTAGCCAGCCGATTACTAGAGAAGTACCCTATCACCATGCTATGGTTTCCTCATAATGTGTTCCTTCACCGGCAGCTCAAGCTCATTGTTAGGTTTTGAACTTACGCCCTGCGGCTTGTAAACCGACTGCGCTACTTACTACAAAATCATTCCACTTTTATACATTTTAGATTCTCTTATGCACGCTGATGCATGGCTGACGTCACCTTGCTCAGTTGCCAAGTGCAGCTAACTGGTGACGATCAATCGACGAGCTTTAGATAAGGATTATGTCGATATTATAAGTCAAGGCCATTCGGTGTAGGTAACAAAATTATATTTTTTTACTTCACAATGGATCTTAGAAAGTCTTCTAGGTAGATACCACCGCAGTTTCAGACATTCTGCCACCATGCAATATTGTGTAAATATTACTGTTTCGATTTGAATGGTACTGCAGCTAGCGAAATTATAGAGCTGTTGAGACTAACCATGTCTCAAGGTAGTGATGCCCTGGACTTTAGTTTTATTACTGGACTTTCTGTCTACTACCACAATGGCCATGGACAGGTATTATCTCACACCGTCGAGAGAGCGCTTTGTTCGTTTCATTTCTTTTACATGGAATTTGATGTCTGAGTGGGTGTTCCCTGATAGATACAATCTGAGTGCCATAAAGACACAAGTGAATCGGGTTCCTTCTAGGCAAGCGTTCTCCATCGTGGACCGCATCTTCGCTTTACATCAGGCGAGATGGCGGTCAAACGCAAGCCCACATAAAATGAAAAAAAATAACGAGTTTTCACAGTCGGTTTCTTTAAATTGTAAGTTTATATTATAATATATATTCATTATATATTATAGTAATAACTTTTAGATGGAGATGGAGATAATAACCTTTCTAGGTTAGAGAAATAAATGAAGCAGGGTAGTGCATGTTCGCTAGTTTACAATTCATTATCTGTTAGGCCCTACGCACAAAGTGGATTTTAAAATTTTTAAAACCAACCCATATAGAGGTCAATTTCAAAGCAATAAAAGCTTAATTTGCGATAGCAGGAGATCTCTCGAGAACTATTATAATGACGTCGAGAGAAGATTGCATGATACATGGCACGCACAGGAGCTGGCATAGATTCTAAACACAATTACACTTCACGCAATCGCCAATATACGAATGTCGCTCCTGAATAGAGTTAATAGATATTTCTAATATTTTCATGGCTGAAAATCGGGAAGGAAATGTGCAAGTATGGGCCTTCAGAAGCGGATATATTGTGCCTGACTACACTAATATTATAAAGAGGAAAAATTTGTGTTTTTGGATTTTTGTATGTTGGTAATGAATAAACTCAAAAACTACTGGACCGATTTCAAAAATTCTTTCACCATTTGAATGCTACATTCTCCCTGAGTAACATAGGCTATATTTATTACTAGTATTTAATTAAAAAATAAATGTCCACCCGTGCGAAGCCGGACAGGACAGGCCGCTAGTCTGTAATATATTTCTTTCGTGATTTTTCTTTACGTTGTGTCGAGTAATTTATTTTATCGGCGATAGGTAAGATGTTTAACCGCTCACTTGATGATAGGCGAATGATTCGAAAATGGTAAGCACAACGTTGTGCTTGGTGGCAGATTTTCAACTCGGTAGCTGGTCAGCCGAGTGCTCGAAAGCATCCCACAATTATGCTTTGATTGCCTCACAATGTTTTCTTTCTCCAGAAAATCAACGTCAATGTTGGGATTCAACCAACGACCTCTGACGTATGATCCGACCGCGCTTACCAATGAGCTATGATCGCTACCACACTTCTTCCACTTTTTTGATCAGAGTCTTCTCTTTTTGACGGGAAGTAAGACAAACACTGTTTTCCATCTATCTTTATCATCTGTTTACAAGCGGTGCAAAATGGGTGCTATTGAAGCTGATATACTTACGTATTTTCCATTGCTCTTCAGGCTAACCTTTCCGTGGTTCGCTAGAGACAGCGCGGTTCTAAACACGCCCATGGTTTACGAATGGTCACCTAGAACAAATCATAGTTGATATGTTATTGAATAACACTCAAAACAAAATCAAATAACTTTTTACATCTAGCCCCAAACTAAACAAAACCTGTACTATAAGAACTAGATAATTGATAGAATACTTAGTTTTTTTCACCCGGCTGCCAAATTAAGATTAATTTAATTGTTTAAATATATTTTTTTTTTAATGGTTGTCAGGCTAGGTGTTTGACCACAGCTTACCTGATGTTAAGTGAAGGTGTGGTCGAAGATGGTAAAGCACACCTAGCCTGGAATGGAACTGGCTCTCAAGTGAGGCTGCCGGAACACACCGTTAGATGCTTGGCGGCAGATTTTCAACTTGAGGGTGGTAGCTAGCCAGCCGAGTACTAAAGTACCCTACCACCATGCTATGGTTTCCTCACGATGTTTTCCTTCACCGGCAGCTCAAGCTCATTGTTGGGGTTTGAACCCACGCCCTTCGGCATGCGAACCTACCGCGCTAACCACTGCGCTATCATCGCTACAAAAAAACTAAAAAATAAACAGGTTTGGTAAAATTATTATATTTTTTCATTGAGTAAAGTTATATCTTTAAATTTTTTTTTACATTACACACAGCACAATCTGACCCCGAACTAAGCAAAGCTTGTACTATGAAACTCAGATAACTGATAGAATCCTTAAATACTTTTTTTTTGTAAATACATACTAACAATAAATACTGAACACCCAGACACAGAACAAACATTTGTTTATACCACAAAGTTTTGTCCTGGGTAGGAATCGAACCCACACCCTTCAGCTCTTGAGGCAGACATTCTACCAATGAACCAACAGGGCTATCAAGTTATTTGTAAGTTTGTATAAATTTGTAAAAGGTATAATATGATGGACTTAGTGCAAATACCATAAAATCAATAAATGTTTTTTTTGACACGTCTTTATAGAACATTACTCATACTTTATGACAGTACTATCATGTAAGTGTAGTTCTTGTTTACATAACACAATCTAATACATGTAAATGGTGCTACACACAACTAAAGTATTGTAAAATTGATTCAGTACAGTATAAGTACATACTTGAATTTACTTTAGGTAAAACAAAACTTCTAACATAGTGACCTTTGATACAAAGAAAGTTATTTACATAGGCTATTAAATACTGAATTAATTTAAAAAGTAAAGGTGAAGTGGCAATTATTTTGTTTTCCGACTACAATCCTAACATTAATTTAACCAGGAATAAAAATGCATTTTGTCTAATCTAATGAGTGTTACATTTATCACAATCTTTTGAAATATTGAATGTGCAACAGATTTTTTAAAAGTTGTACAGAATTTGGAAATAATAATGTCAAACTACAATTTTGGCTTGATGTACTAATAAATACATTAATGTATTTGTGTGTTTAGTTCATGGATGTCAAGTAAAATTGTAGGACCAAAGAGGTTTAATTTATCTAATTAACTGTGCAAGCTTCAAAATATTATGCAGGCCTCATGTCTCATTGTTTTTTTTTTCTAATCTGTAAGAAACATAGTAAGGTTTCAAGAAGTCATTCTAATGATTTAAGATATTATTCCCATTGCAAATAAAATAAATTAGAGTAACAAAACAAAGTAAATAAATAAATAATAAATATCGTAGGACAATACACACAGCACCATCTGGCCCCAAACTAAGCAGAGCTTGTGTGATGGAAGTCAGGTAACTGATAGAATACATATATACTTTTTTTTTGTAAATACATACCACACATAAGTGTAGTCTTCTTTATTGAAACTTTCATCTTTAGGAGGCTTATGCCATTAGGAGTTTCCTATACTTGGCTTCATAGATTCAGTAATCTTTGAGACTCCCTGATTAGTAGATTTTCAATGACATTTATTTTACTTTTTTAACTATATTTTAAATTAATTTAGTGAAAGTTAATAAAGGTTTTATTTTCAGGCACCTCAGTCTCTTTTGGATTTTGTTAGAGAAAAAATCAAGTATTAAATATGAAACACTAAGAAATAATTTCAGAAATATGCATAAAGGAAGTTTAGAGGACATGAGAATTTAAGTGTAAAGGTTACATAGGTGTAGGGCATAGGTTTACATGTACTCTTAAAAATCATAATATAAATAACAGCAACATTTGTTTTTTTTTAATATTGAATAGGTTCGCGCTTGACCACATCCTGCCTGATCAAACTAATATGTAGCTAGTTAGAATGTAATAAAAATTATATATATAATTATTTTACAGCAAAATATCAATGTAGTAAACCATTGCCTTGGTATATCATCAGTTAAATGGTTTCACAATTAATTCATTTAAAAATCGAGTATGTTATGAAGGAATTGTTTGTTTAAATATATTTTTTAATGAGGGAGAACAGCCCATTGATCTTATAAATTAATAATAATATATTGAACCTACCTACTTAACTTCTAGAAAACAACAATATGCGGCTCGTCGTATTAAGTATAAAAGTAATTCATTAATATTATCTAAAATATTAAAGTAATACAAGTCATAAATAAAATAAACTGTATCAATTAATTAGCTAAGTAATCAGCACACAATTTCCTCAACCAATAGTAATTTGAAGCCGAACAAAAAAGTTTGTATGGACTACTTACCAAAGTAATTAATAAAATAAATTGAACAGCCGACCTTTACACTGTTTCTAAAAGTAACTGAAGCTGCAAACGTTATAACACAATCGAGAAAAGAATTTTAGCTAAATAAAATGAAACCCCAAACACGCGTATGTTGCGTGATTGGCCAATAGGGATGTCAAAACACTGAAAATTGTACCGTACTATTTCATTAAATTGCAAAAGTTTTATATACAAAAAAAGTAAAAAACTTGAAATTGAGTTGTTGTTTTAAAAGTTCTTTGTACAGTTTAATGACTTTTCTGTATGATAACTGTATTGTAACTCCGTATAGATACAAATTTATATTATTTAATATTAAAATTGTGTTAAAAGTTTAGTTACTATTAAAATTAAGGGCAACTTATTTGATTAGATAGAATTTTTATTTTTTTGTTTTGCAGGAAAACAATTTTATTCGATGGAAATGAGTTAACCAAAAAATATTTTAGAACAAAAGATTTTTGTGTGTAGCAAGCAGTTAATGGTTGGTTATTGTAATACAAAACTATGAGTTTTTAATGTGCATACTGTTAACCGTTGAGGAGTTTCTTCGTCTGGAGTTAAAATCTATTATCATAGAAAAAAGTTGGATTTGTGACTATTTCATATAACTAATGTTAACATACTATTTATTAGTAAAAATTTGAATGTGCTAATTGTCATTATTCAGTCAAATCTAGCAAATCAAATTGTGTTAAATATAAAAATATTGCACTTTTGCCCTGTGTTCGGATGTATTTGTAATTGATATAGCACATCACTATCAGAAACATCAGAACGTCAAAACTGCAATCTGTCAATAGTATGAAATATCATTGTCAGCCACAATCGACTTTTCAAAATAAAATTGGGGCTTTAGCGGGACCGCGGAAAGTTTACTAAGATTCTCTAATTTGGATTTTTTCATCAAAACGTTCTTTTTTTTGAGTTTTTATGTCTAATAGTGGTTCATATTTCGCGAAATTTGAAAAACAATTTTTTTCTTTGTCATATAAGATGGAATCGGACGTGTAACGTGTGATGCCAAATCTCGAAAAAAATAGGCTCGGAGAAAAAAAAAATGTAAATAACATGTCCATGTGAGATAAGGTTATGTTTTCTTTTCTGTTTCTTCTACTTTAGGATTTTATTAATATTGAATAATACGAAATATTTTTCGATGTAAAAATATTCCATTACAATATGGACGCAAATGATGGCAAGGAGTTTACGGAGCTCGGAGTGAAAACATGGCTAATCAAGCAGCTTTTTAGTCTTGGTTTGTATAATGCTATGTGAAATTCAGTACGAAATTTAGTTCAGGTCTTCTGAAAGCAATGATATGTAGATCAAACATAAGCATTTGATTATTGCCTATTTATCAAATTGTTAAGCATTTTAGGAAAAAAAATCAGTTACATAGCAATTTTTTTATGTAGGTATGTTAAACTGTGTGTTTAACATACAGTACCTGGGCGACTTAATTTTTCTCAGTATTCCGACAGATGAGACCTAGCTAGATCGATTTTTCGCCCCAAAATACTCATATAGCAAATTTCATTGGTGTCTCAAATTATACAAATATCACTAATTTAATAGTACAATTAGATTAGATACATAAACAAAAATGTAACAATACTGCAATTGTGTTTTAGGTATAAAAACACCAACACCTATACAAAAAGCCTGCGTGCCTGAAATATTATCTGGCCATGATTGTATTGGAGCAGCAAAGACTGGTTCCGGCAAGACATTTGCATTTGCTGTGCCCATTTTACAACATTTAGCTGAAGATCCTTACGGCATATTTGCCTTGGTGTTGACTCCTACGCATGAGTTAGCTTATCAGGTAAGCTTTTATGATTAACTAATCAATTGGATAATATTTTTTTTTTTTAATGGTTGACAGGCCAGGTGTTTGACCACAGCTCACCTGATGTTAAGTGAAGGTGTGGTCGAAGATGGTAAAGCACACCTAGCCTGGAATGGAACTGGCTCTCAAGTGAGGCTGCCGGAACACACCGTTAGATGCTTGGCGGCAGATTTTCAACTTGAGGGTGGTAGCTAGCCAGCCGAGTACTAGAAAGCTATAATAAAATCAAAGCTAGCAATTACTAAAGTTCAACTTCAGTAACATGCCAACCGTTTGACCAGGAGTTGACTATGACATAAGCATAAAGTTACTATAAGCTGACCTAAAATAGAGTTGATAAACAGCTCGAAAGTGTTTGATGGTATAATGGATCCAAAACAATAATAATATCATTTCATTGAGATGTCTGGAATATACATAAATAGTACACATCAATCATTAATCAGCTTCATTAAAATACTGCTAATTTTTTTATTTTAATTCTAAACTATAGTTAGTTGCTTTGTAGGTATACAACAAAATAGGTATTGTAGAAAAGTGAATATGTCACATTAGATCAAGAACTCTCAGAAGCAATGTGTGATGAAAAAAATCCAACAAATTGTAAAATATAAATTCTTTTCGGTCAGAGCAGATGCCAAATAAATTATAGGAAAATTCAAATGTCGAACATGTGTAGTATGTATGTTTGCAGTCCTGAAAAAAGTCTTTACAGTTGAAAATCAAATAAATTGGGAAACTTTCAGATAGCAGACCAGTTCACGATACTGGGTCAGCCTCTCAAGCTCAGGGTATGCATTGTGACTGGGGGCTCTGACCAGCTGGAAGAGTCTCTGAAATTGGCCAAGAGGCCACACATAGTGGTTGCCATGCCCGGACGCCTGGCCGATCATATCACAGGCTGTGATACTTTTACATTGAAAAAAATTAAATATCTAGTCTTGGATGAAGCAGACAGGTAAATTAGTAAAACTAGTTTAGACTAGTATATATTTTATAATTATGTGATTGAAAGATTAAGCATAGTACTAGCTGTTCTGCATGGTTTCTTGACTTGAATGCCCTGTTAGTTTATTTGATAGTATGTTGCAGAGCTGTAGTGTGAGTTCAGTTACTTTTAAGAACAAATATAATTATATGATAAACAAATGTTTGTTTGTATTAGAAGTAGGTATTTACAAAAAACTAAGTTTTATATCAGTTATCTGCTTCCTATAGTATACATAAAGCTTTCAGATTTTAATGAATTTTTCAGATTGTTCAATGAATCATTTCAAGAAGACCTTGAGACCATATTCAATGTTCTGCCAGCTAAGCGGCAGAATTTGTTATTCTCTGCCACTATCACAGAAGATGTCAGAGAATCCAAACTCATCCCAATGAGTAAAGACGTAAGTTGAATACTTTCAGTAAACAAGTATCATCAATATTAGCACACTGGAATAGGCCTCACTTTCATGTATGTCACCACAACTCCTTGAATGCTTCTTTTTTTTTTATGGTTGACAGGCTAGTTGTTTTGACCACAGCTCACCTGATGTTAAGTGAAGGTGTGGTCGAAGATGGTAAAGCACACCTAGCCTGGAATGGAACTGGCTCTCAAGTGAGGCTGCCGAAACACACCGTTAGATGCTTGGTGGCAGATTTTCAACTTGAGGGATTTTTTCTCATCATCACAGTCATTAAATATTTCGATTAATTCACTGGAGTTACTATACCAATGACCCTGAGTCTCGCTCCAATAATGTAAGGAGCTGGGTTGGCTCTGGTAGATGCTGGCAGAGGGAAATGCACAAAACACACCAAGCGGGACTGAGTGAAAGATTTTTTTGCTTGTTAGATCATACTTCAGAGGTGATCCCATGTAAATTTTATCGAAATCGATCGAGCAGTTTTTAAAAAACCAACAAAACAAAAAAATTGTATACATCGATGATATTTTCTTTTACTCTGAAATCTCGCTGTTTCATTGGAGCCGTGTGTTTAGTTGGCATAAGGGTCATGGAGTCGGTTTTTTTAAATTGTAATTTTGTATATTAAGTTTCATAGACTGTATATTATTTGAACACTCAAAAATTATTATTTGTTTATTAATTTCACTTTTATGCTGATGGTGAGAATTTTGCCATGTACATATATATATATTTAAAAAAAAAAAGTGAAAAGGTTATTAGTATATCTTTTATCCAAACAAATAATTACTCTGGGATAGTGGAATAATCAATTTTTTATTTATGGAAAATTTTATAAATACATATGATTAAGTAATATTTCATATAAATTTTACAAAAATAACCACACAATAATATACTATGTTATCAATTTGAATCCACCACCACTTCATTCTTTCCGTCAATTGTCTGGTTCTTCATATATTGTTTTCGGAGATTGATTGAACTTCAATTCCATGATTGCTTCCAATTTGGCTATTTTGTTTTCAAATTCAACAAGTTTACGGGACATATTTTCATCAAGGATTAATTTCATAACTAAATCGAATTTTTGATCCATGTACCTTTCTAGCTTCTCAGATGTACTTCCAACTGCAGGATTGCTGCATGTGGTCGCTAATATTTTCATTATATTGTTTTCCAAAACAATCAGCTTGGCATCAGTCTCAGATTTTAATTTGTTGAGCAAATCCGTAATCTTGGCTTCACAAGAATTTGCTTTATTCATATGATTGCCAGCCCATGCATCCCAGGGCACTATTTCTGCATGACGTGAAGCCAAGCTTAATAAAATAAGAATAAATTTTATGAACGTTTTGTCCATTTTGAATTTAAACATTGACTGTTCTTGAGAGTACTAATTACAGTTTTTTATCTCCGGATTTTAAAACCTTCACCTTTAACATGCGTTATCACCATCATTCCAACTGTGAGTCGAGCATGTACATTTGCGAGAATTATATTAGTACTTAACGTTTAAACTATGGACTAATATTTGTTATCTCTAATTTAATTTATTGTATAAAAAATTCGGAATATGCGTATCACACGCAACTCTTCTAAATGTGTGTTTATAGTACATAATATAATTATATATACAGTCGGCTCTCGTTAGTTCAAACCTCTGTATAATTCAAAGTTATCATGAGTTCCCTAAGAATTTCAGAACCTACGATACAAGTGTTAGCTTAGTGTAGGTTCTGTGTACCATTATTATTATTATTATAATAATGTGAATAATAAAAAAAAAAAAAAAAAAAAAATCTCTTTATATTTCGAACTAAATCAATACATTTTTATGCACTCGGTAATTCGAACGAAAAAAATCATTGCTACGTAACAAAACGACGCGTCAATTCGAACTCATCGGCGTCAAGCACATGGTCATGGTCATGGGCAGGCGTTATCTCTTACCGTCAGGAGAGCGTCTCGTTCGTCTCATTATTTTTCACATTAAAAAAAAAAAAAAAAGCACTTGATAATTCAAAGTTGCAGAGAGAAAGAGACAGAAAACTTGCAGAACTACAGAGATAAACTTTTCTCATTGTAATAGCAGTTAATAAATAATAATTGATCAACACTCAATAATTCGAAGATTTATTTATTTTTCAAAAAAATTTCAAACCATTTGATATTTCAAACACTCGATAATTAGTAATATTTTAAGTGTCCTACGAGTTTCGAATTAGCGAAAGTCGACTGTATATGATTTTGTTTTTTTTTTTGTTTAAAAGGCGAATGAGCCGGGAGTCTTAGCTGTTTGATGAAAATCGGTTCTAAGATGGCCGCCGCCACAAAATGGCGGATTGCATGTATTTGCACCAGTCTTAAACCAGTGATGTTAGACGTACCTGCTTCTTGGTATTCATACTAGGTTTTAGCATCATGTACCATGTACCAAGGTTACTCGGTCCTGGTACGCAAAACTACCAAGATTTGCCGTAGACCGAAAAATGTCAAGATTAGCCGTAGACTGACTAAAATACACTGAAAATACGTGTAATATAACAGACAAATTTTTGAGATGCATATAAAAAGACATTCCAATCCAGAGTACTTTTAAAAATCTTGCTCCATCCTCAAGGAATGAAAATACAAACCTATACTTAATTTAACATATGTGTGAAACAAAGTTTTTAAGCGATTTTTAACCTTTTTTTTTTTAATTTCGACATCTGGCAACACTGTTACTCCACCACTGGTACCAGTTTTCCGTCTTTAATACCAGCTTTTTAGCCAGCTGGTACAAGGATTACAGAGTGGCCATCTAACATCGCTGAATTTCACACAGCTCTCTCAATATGGGTATCAAATATTCGTTGACTAGTAGAATACTATACACCTGTTAGGGGGGTTTTTTAATTATAGAAGCTGCATGTATGGACGGAGAGTGACTCCACTTTGACCGTGTCGACGCTGGATCAGCGGTACGTGGTGTGTCCCGCGTACGCACGAGACGTGTATCTAGTCCAGACGCTGCGCAAGTATCGCGAGACCATGCCCAGCTCGCATGTAATCGTCTTCACAGATACTAAAAAGTGAGTATTTTTTTATTTGTAGCGATAACAGTTCAGTGTTTAGCGCTGAACTATTATCGCTACAGTTGGTTGTAGTTTGGTTAGTTGGTTATAGTTGGTTCGTACGCCAAAAGGCGTGGGTTCAAACCCCAAGAATGAGCTCGAGCTGCCGGCATGGCGTTGGTGATGGGATACTTTTTAGTATTCTGACACCATAAATAAATAAATAATAAATATCGCAGGACATTACACACATCGCCATCTGACCCCAAACTAAGCAAGGCTTCTACTATGGAAGTCAGATAGCTGATAGAATACTTAAATACTTTTTTTAGCATAACATCAGATGAGCTGTGGTCAAACAAAAAACAAACAATGCGTCGCCTAAACCTCAGTGTCTATGAAATTAGGAGATTAATATTTGAATAGCAGCTGACAGCCCTGTTGGTTCATTGGTAGTATGTCTGCTCCAAGAGCTGATATGCGTGGGTTCGATTCCCACCCAGGACAAGTTTGTGATATAAAGAAAGAAAAAAATTTTTTTATTCTAAAACATAAAAAACAAACAGAGACAAACAGTTACAAAATAAGGGCTCACCTCAGCATAAAACTGGTCATACTAAGTACGACCAGCGCTGGTCTTCTGGTGAACCAAATGTGGTAAACAAATGTTTGTTCTGTGTCTGGGTTTACCGTTTGTGTTATAAGTAATATGTATTTAAAAAAAAACTATTTATTTTTCTTTCTTCTTGGCATCGCACTCTGTGCATTCTGCCAGTTTCAATGTTTCTTAATTTTGTGTACAATTTTCAGTCTTCAACTTCTTTATCTTAACATCCATGTATTTCAAGACTTTGATTTCATGTAGTGAGAAAACAGGGAAACCATAGGACGCGTAAACAGAAAAAAAAAAATTTTAAGTATTTTGTCAGTAATCTGTCTTCCATAGCACAAGCTTTGCTTAGTTTGGAGTCAGATGGCGCTGGGTGTAATGTAAAAAAAAAAATACGTTGTTCCAGGGAATGCCAAGTGCTATCGATGATGCTGAACGCGATTTCAATGGACAACGTGTGCCTTCACGGGTTCATGCGGTCAAGAGAGCGCGCGGCAGCTCTCGCGCAATTCCGGAGCAATTTGAAATGCACGCTGGTCGCGACCGACGTCGCCGCGAGGGGGTTGGACATACCCACCGTCCATCTCGTGGTCAACCACAAACTGCCCCTCGAGCCTAAGGAATACATTCACAGGTAAAGTCCTGTACGACGACGTACGAAATACATAATTTAAAAAAAAAAAGTTTTTTCTTCAAACGAAGTCAAGAATTTATTATATATAATACTAGCGGTAGCCTAGCGGTTTCATCCGCTTAGTTCCCGTTCCCGTGGGTATACAGGGATAAAAAATAGCATATGTCACCCGGGGATAGTGTACCTTCCCAATGGTGAAAGACTTTGAAATCGGTCCAGTAGTTTCGGAGCCTATTCAATACAAACAAACAAACAAATCTTTTTTCTTTATAATAGTATAGATAGATGTATATCCTCGTCTTATATATTTTGTTGCGTACTTTTGTTTTTACTGACTCAAAGAAGGAGGAGGAGTCAGTTTTTTAAATTGTTAATTATATTATAAATGTTGAAGTAATGAGACGAACGAGACGCTTTCCTGATGGTAAGAAAGTTTATGTACCTACCTATTATAAGTAGGTATATACAAAAAAAAATAGCTCATTTTGTATTTGTATCATTGTGATGGTCATGGACAGGCGTTGTCTCTTAACATCAGGAGAGCGTTTCGTTTGTCTTACTACATGAAAAAACACATAAATTTTTGTCCTGGTGGGAATTGAACCCACGTCCTAAAGGCCTTGAAGCAGGTATACAGCAATGTGTAATGTGGTAGTTTGGGGCTAGATGGCGCTGTGTGAAATGTCCTGCGATATTTATTTATTTTAATTTTATTCCAGAGTGGGCCGCACGGCTCGCGCGGGCCGCACCGGTATGGCGGTCTCACTAATCACCCCGTACGACATACTGCGACTCGGGGAGATCGAGGACAAAATCAACTCTAAACTCACCGAGTATAAGATCGATGGTACGTTAACAATCCTGAGATTTCATTATTTGATGGTCTGATAGAAATGTGTACGGAAAGTTGAACAACATCCTTGGTAGGTATCTATATATTCCTTAAACACTCAAAATGTACTTCCACAAAGTAACGCCTGTATCAATAAATTATAAAAATAATCTCTCTTTTATGTCAGATGACGAAGCAGTGAAGGTGTTCACGACTGTGAGCGTGACCCGGCGCGAACAGGAAGCGCAGTTAGACAACGACGAGTTCGAGCAGCGGAAGAAAAATTACAGGATCAAACGCTGGCTGCAAGCGGGCGTCGACCCGGACATGATGCAAGAAGGGTGAGATATGATATGTTATCTATTTCATTTTTATTTTCAGCCTCTATTGTCCCACTGCTGGGCAAAGGCCTCTCCCAAACCCCGTCACTCAGCCTGATCTGAAAGAAAGAAAATGTTTTTTTTTTTTATTTTGTAACACCACAGAACACACAAAGATAACAACAAACAAGAGACGGCTGCGATCTGCGACTTTTCGCTTCCATTTGTAGCGATGATAGCTCAGTGTTTAGCGCGGTAGGTTCTCATGCCGCAGAGCGTGGGTTCAAACCCCAGCAATGAGTTTGAGCTGCCCGTGAAGGAAAACATGGTGAGGAAACCATAGCATGGTGGTAGGGTGCGATCTTGTACTCGGCTGGCTACCTACCACCCTCAAGTTGAAAATCTGCCGCCGAGCACCTAACGGTCTATTCCGGCAGCCTCACTTGAGAGCCAGCCCCATTCCAGGCTACGTGTGCTTTACCATTTTCGACCACACCGTCACTTATAACATCAGGTGAGCTGTGGTCGAACACCTAGCCTGTCAACTATAAATAAATAATCTACCGCCAACTGTCCTACGTATATCGTCAGTGCCATCCTACGCTACGTTTGCCAACTCGCGGTCTCCACTTTCCTGGTTTAGTGAGATTGACGCGGATATTTCCTGAAATGAATACTAAAAAACAGTTTTCGTTTACAGATTAGAAGAGATGCGTCGTAAAAGAATTAAAACTGCTAAAAAGGCTAAATTGGCGAAAATAAAACAGATACAATCTCAGATACAAAGCCAAGCTGTAGACCAAAACGACGATCGCCTTCATCCGGACACTGAACAAGACGTGGACGCAAACATCAAACTGGGCCTGAAGAAAGTCAACAAGAGCCTCATGAAAAAGGACGACAGGTTCAAGAACGTCATCGGAAAGATCACTAAAATCAAGAGAAAAGCTGAGAATTTTAACGCTAAAACCCAGAACGAAAAACCGAAGAAAAAAATGAAAGTTGTCAAATGATTAATTCTTGTGTAGGAATAAATGTGAAAATATGAATATATAAACACTAGTTATTTTTCTCATGCTGCCTTTATATACATATCCCATTGCTGGGCAAAATCCTTCCCTTGAAGAGTAGTTGGATATTTCACCATGCTTGCTTGGCTCGATCGTTAAAATCGATGTTGCCTAAATTTAAATAAATTTTAATAAAAACACGCGTGTTTTGCGGTCGCATAGTTTACAAGATTTAAGAAAACAAATAGACCTATGTATGCATAACAATTAAATTTTATAGTAGGTACTACTTTGCGGTTAACCTCATCATCAGCCTATCGAAGTCCACTGCTGAACATAGGCCTCTCCCATGACACCGCTCAGCCCGATCTTCGGCTTTTCGCTTCCATCCACAGCCAGCTGTCCTACGTATATCGTCACTACATCGAGTCCGGGGCGTCCTGCGCTACGTTTCTCTCGGTCTCGGTTCTCTTCGGTGTCCACTCTAGAACACGTTTACTCCAGCGCTTATTGGTTGACCTACAATTCTACAAAAATAACATACCGATTTCAAAACTTCTTTCACCGTTGGGTAGGTACACTATCTCCGGGTGACATAGGGTACTTTTTATCCCTGTCTTCCCACGGGAATGGTAACTACGCGGGTGAAACCGCGAGGTGTCCGCTAGTTTATTATAAGTATGTATTTACTATTTACAAAAAAAGTATAAAAGTATTTCAGTTATCTGCCTTCCATAGTTACAAGTTTGGTGTCAGATGGCGCTGTGTGTAATGTCCTACGTTATTTATTTATATATAAATGGGTAAAACAGCAATAATTAAACAAAAATTATATATAATTGATTATAATTTATTCATACAATGTAAAATTACAAATAAATACAACAATAATATAATTTGTTAAAAGCAACCTTCGCATTGATGGCAAATAATTTGGCACGACAGATGTATAGCTGACAAAGAGTGGGAATACTATATTATAACTTAATTATTATAAAGATGGGTATCAACTATGCACTGATGAGTATAGGAACCCATACAGGTTATTGAGTGATATCGGTTGATTGTTAAGACAACATAATATAGTAAGTCAAAATTTTAGTAATAAAATTAATCGTAAAATGCTTTTTTTATAAATACCACAAAATATCATCTTTAACTATTACAGAGAAAAATGGTACAAGAAGTGATAAATCTGATACAGTACAGTCTACACATAGACTTAACACTAAGTGTTGTTTGTTAAGTTAATGTCTATATAGACTTAGCAATTAGTGTTAAGTCTATGTCTATATAGACTTAATACTTAGCCAACATATAGAATAAACACTAAGTGTTAAGTATAGTATGTTAGTAGTGTGTATATGAAGACTCAAGGCACTTTGCACATCGATTTAGTATTATTTTTTACAGTAAAAAGTATAAACGTTGTTCTTCATGTTAGGCTTTATAAGTGATAAGTGGCCTGATACCACTGTGTTTGCTAAAATTTCAAACGGGTATACCGTTTGAAATTTTAGCAAAACATGCTATACTTAACACTTAGTGTTTATTCTATATGTTATAATTATGTGTATAATAATTAAGTTATAACATCTAAGTTTATATGCAAAGAGATGGGGTTTACAGGGTTATAAACTTGAGATGTATTAAACCGAAAGCATTTTACACATAATTTTCTCCGAAATTTATTTCATACGTTTAATCGGATTTTTTTCACGATTTTTCTTGTTTTGTGTTCATATTACCCTATATATAAACCCCATGGGAGTCCTGCATAGGTATAGATAGGACTTCACATCTGTCAGTTTAAATGTAACACTAAAATAGCGAACAATAAACTTGCTAAAAGTAACTCTAGATATATATGGTAGGCCACCTTATTAGTAACATGATATAAGATAATAATTATAACACTTAGCTTGTAGATAGGGCCAGCTACATGGCAACATCAATAGCAAATCTTTGCCAGTAAAAAAAAATCATTTTGAGCAAATGAAAAAAATCTAATCACATCAATAGTTAAAATTATTCAAGAAGCACCTACTTGTAACATTAACTTAATAAACATTTTTATTTCCATAATATTGAATATGTGACAGTATAAAATTGTGATAAAGCGATTTTTATTCTATGACTAATTTACATTTTTTTTGGTTTGTTGTGCCTTTTGTAAACACAAACATGTATGACAATGATTTCAATTTCTGACTCTTTTCTAAATTTTTTTACGATATTCACTGAATTGTTTGTGATATCTTTTTTTTTGTTTTTGGCATCACGCTTTGTGCATTTTGCCAGTGCAAAATATCACCTTTATGATAAAAAAAAACAAGTAATATAAGCCACAATGAAAGTCACAAAAAGTAACATCACGACTATGAAAAGTGACTGTGATTCCTTCTTCTTTGTTTTAGGCATAAAACTATGTGCATATAGCCAGTGTCAAGTTTTTTTAATATTTTCAAGTATTAGATAAAAATTAAATATAGCCTATAGATTGACAGCCCTGTTGGTTCATTGGTAGTGTGTCTGCTTCGAGAGCTAAAGGGCGTGGGTTCGATTCCCACTCTGGACTAACATTTGTGTGACTAACATTGATGTTTGTTCTGTGTCTGGGTGTACTGTATGTATTATAAGTATGTATTTACAAAAAAAAAAGTATTTAAGTATTCTATCAGTTATCTGTCTTCCATAGCACAAGCTCTGCTTAGTTTGGGGTCAGATGGCGCTGTGTGTAATGTCCTATGATATTTATTATTTATTATTATTATTTATTTAAATAAGTCATAATGAAAGTTACAAAAAGTATGTAACGTTCTAGTCCAGTCATACCTTAGTAAAGTAATAGCAACTTTACCAGAAGCTTCTATACATATAGTTTTGGAAGCAACACACAAAGACATGTTTCACCAAATATCACTTTCATATATTCGTGCATTTAATATACACTATTTTTATATGTAAATATTAAAAAAAAACTAGTTTGGAAACATAATATGTAGGTACAAATTACAATGCTACTAAAACTGTGTGTGATTTTCTTATCTTTGCCAATATAAGGACAGATTACATGATTATATGAATATAGCAAAAACTACCATCCTAATTTATACTCGTAGACATTATTATCGTAGGCAGAGGCGATTGCCTGCACTCAGCCTTATATTATATGTTATACAAAATAACTGATTTCTCTGGATGATTTAGTTCCAAATTTCTTCATAGCAAATATTTTTAAAGCTGTTATTATTATTTTTTGTAATTATATGTAATCTTTCTACTTTCTTTGTAGTGACATATACCGATAAAAATGCTCTGCGTTATCTGTGTTTTTTAACACAGATAACTTATGCTACCGAGTAACAAACATATACCGATAAAAATGCTCTGCGTTATCTGTTTTTTAACACAGATAACTTATGCTACTGAGTAACAAACATATACCGATAAAAATGCTCTGCGTTATCTGTGTTTTTTAACACAGATAACTTATGCTACTGAGTAACAAACATATACCGATAAAAATGCTCTGCGTTATCTGTGTTTTTTAACACAGATAACTTATGCTACTGAGTAACAAACATATACCGATAAAAATGCTCTGCGTTATCTGTGTTTTTTAACACAGATAACTTATTCTACTGAGTAACAATGGCATTTGATGTGAACACTTTTCAAAACCGGCCATTTTATCTAACATTTGGAATTATTGTAATCACAGCTAATTCAGAGATAAAAGTAGAGGAAATAGATAAAATATTTCAACAGGTTAACAATGAACACAATTAGAAACTTTAGTGATGATACATCGATTGAAAACTGCTACATATTAAACATAAATATCCAGGGTTATAAGCTGGGTGTGTACTATGTTCGAAAGGGGGCCATTGAACAATTACTATGGGTGCAACTACAAATTTGCGAAGTCAGCTGCTCCGTACATTGTCAAGGGTCAACAGGTTTTTTCTATGGAAGCTAATTTTTTTTTTACGATTTTCTATATAAAGGATATCTATATATCTGATCGAAAAGTTGTCAGAAGTCCGTAAGGAAAACTGGGGAGGTTGGGGAAAAGATGGGAGACGTGACTACGTTGTGACTTGGACAGTCATCAAAGATACTGATTATTATAATTATGTATACTTTAATCAAGGATTCAGTTGTATCATGTTTTTTTAAAATGTAAATGTAATGATACGAACAAGACGCTTTTCTGATGGTAAAACGCTTTGAGATAACACCTGTCCATGACTATTGCAGCTATATACAGAGTTATGAGTAGTAAAACAAAGTCCAGGGCATCGCTGGTTTGGCGCTCATTACTTTGGAGACTTTCGATGGTTAGTCTCAACAGCCCAGTAATTTCGCTAGCTTCAGTACCCTTCAAACCGGAACACAGTATTTTTTCACTGTAGTATTTCGGGTATCACTGTTTGTTTTTTGTTTCTGTGCTTGTGTAACAAAATAAAATAATTTTCTTTCTTTCACATTATTGTCTTAATTATAAAAAGTGAACAGAATTTAGTTTTCAATACTGTATGTAATCTACTGCACCTTTTAGAGCCAGCTTAAGCAGAGCGTAGCTTACAAGACCATGCAAGCAAATAATATTTTGCAATAAACACAATCTATCTCACAAAATGGCAGATGGTCACCTACTAAACGAAATCTTTTCTTAACACAGAGTTATAAACTTTGGGTGTATTAAGCGGAAAGGGGAGATGTACCCACTTATGATAAACTTCGATGCAGAAGGTCGCTGTAGATTTTCTAAAAAAAGCTGTTTTTTTCATAATTTAAGAATTGCGCCCAGAGTTAAAGTTATTCGTAATGCCAAGGAGAATACCCTTTCCGCTTACTAAACCCAAAGCTTATAACCCAATAGAATCCGAGTCAAATACATACGATATGTAGAAGGCATTGCAATACTACACTTCATGAGATCAATGAGATCTCAAGGGTACACAGACAGCGGCAGCCTTAGCTGTTGCGAGGCCCGGGGCGACAGATCATTGTGAGGCCCTTTTTCTTTGAGTTCGTTTTATTAAAAAATTTGTTCAGAGTGCTCCAGTGGCCGTAACATGCTTGCACTAATAATGAAACCTTGCGTTCAGGGGGGGTTTTGTTAAGTGCGAGGCGCGAGATACACACACATATATATGGTAAAGACTTTTTTTTACGAGGACGCGAGGCCCCTGCAAGAGCGAGGCCCCGGGCGGTTGCCCTGTTTGCCATCCCCAAAGGCCGCCACTGAACACAGACGTTCAATTGATTCAAGAATTAATGGCACCAGAAGCCGTAGCATAGTAGCAACAATATTAAACCGTATACAATAGAAACGTACGAAAGAACGTATCAAGGGAAAAGTCGAAATGAGGTCATTATGCTTATTAATTAGGGCCTCTATAGTATAGTACAACACGGTCGCCTGTGATACGGTTCACAGAAAACGTACGCAGATAGCTGTGAAGCCTTCACAGTCATAAAATCCTAAGAACATCCCTGATTTCCATCATTCCTTCATTGACAGCCCTGTTGGTTCATTGGTATATCTGCTTCGAGAGTTGAAGGGCGTGGGTTCGATTCCCACTCAGGACTAACATCGATGTTTGTTTTGTGTCTGGGTGTACTGTATGTATTTAAAAACAAAAGTATTTAAGTAAGTATTCTGTCAGTTGTCTGGTTACCACAGTACAAGCTTTGCTTAGTTCGGGGCTAGATAGCGCTGTGTTAAATGTCTTAATCTTTTACTATTGAATCTAATAGCTTTGATATCGCGAAAAGAATTAGCTGCAATTAATTTTTTGTTTCGCGATTTTATGGTTGGCTCTGCTTAAAAGACATTGTTCAATTTCAGTGAACGATTTGTAGCAGAGTTAGAGCCAACATGCCAGTAAACACAATAACCTCCTTTCGGCTTAACGCCACGGTTTCGCGCAACCTTGTACAACTGATACAAACAGAACCCCTATCGAGCGTAAATGGGACCTACTTTTCTCATACACTACTCTATAGATCGTATATATTCTTCGTACAATTCTTTAGTAGAGTCTTATTTTATAGGTTATGTTACTTATACTTATGAAAAGGAGAGCCTATTCCGACATCTGCAGCAGAGAGTTGATGGTCGCATCTTTGTTGCCACGATTCGCTTCCAATACAGACCTTATCACTTCCTTGTCGATAATTGGGAACATCTCTTCGATCTGAAATGACAGAAAGTTAACTTTAGTTTTTTTCAACCTCTAGTGTCATACTGCTGGGGAAAGGCCACCTATTCCTCCTTCCAGACTGCCCGGTCTTTTGCTTTGGTGATCCAGTGACTGCCGTGAAGATTTCGTTTTTATATAGCACTAGCTACGCCCCGCGGTGTTACTCGCGATTTTTCTTCTATGTCCTTTTTAGGATTCCGTACCCAAAAGGTAAAAACGGGACCCTATTACTGAGACTTCGCTGTCCGTCCGTCTGTCACCAGGCTGTATCTCAAGAACGGTGATAGCTAGACAGTTGAAATTTTCACAGATGATGTATTTCTATTGCCGCTATAACAACAAATACTAAAAATAAAATAAAATAAATATTTAAGGGGGGCTCCCATACAACAAACTAGATTTTTTTTTATAAATAACGGTACGGAACCCTTCGTGCGCGAGTCCGACTCGCACTTGACCGATTTTATTTGTACACCTTGCATGTAAAATTTAATGCGCTATGCTGTACAAAAATGCGCTGAAAATCTGTTTCACGAACTTTTCAAAACCTTTTAATAAACACGGTTACTGTATGCTATCCCATAGGAACCGTGCATTTTTCCGGGATAAAAATTAGCCTATGTCATTTTCTGACCCCTAAACTACTACTACCTATCCAAAAAATCATGTCGATCCTTTGCTCTATGAAAAACTAAAACAAATCTATCCCACGAGAACCATACATTTTACCGGGATGAAAAGTAGCCATGTGCTATTCCAGACAATAATCTATCTCTGCGCCAAATTTCATCCAGATCCGTTCAGCCGTTCTGGCGTGTTTGAGTAACAAACATCCATCCAACCAAACTCATATTTATAATATTAGTAGGATTAGTTGTAATGTACCTGTTGGAGCTGTTCCGGTGTGACGGGGGGATGCTGCGGCGGCGGGGGCTGCGGCTGTGGCGCGGGGTACACCGGCATCGCGGCGTACCCCATACCCGTGCTCGGAACAACCAACATGGGCGGGAATGTAGCCACGGCAGCCGGACCCACCTGGACCAAACAACGTACATTAGGTACCTAGAATTAGTACCCTAGAATTCATACTAGGAAAATCTGTGTCGCGAAGTGACATATTACAAACTTACCGAAAACAATACTTTAAACTAATTAGATATAGCCAAAATTTACCAAATTCCTATTTTTTAAAATAAATTAAAACATTTTCTACTGGAGAAGGCACATTACACTGTAAATGAGTACTTGATAGATAAATTTTAAATGTGTGTGATCGGTCTCATCGTATTGCAATTCAATTTGACATTAATTAATTTCTATTTTATTTTTTTATTTTTATTTTTTTAATGCTCGGACGAAATTGTATTTAATTTAATTGTATTTTATTGCTTGACATTTTATATCATTGACATTTTTATTTTATTTTGTAATGTTTAATTTAGTTAACGTTAATTTTAAGTTTTGCATGCCGCAAGGCAGAATATGGCCCTCGTAATCTTTTTTAAATATCTATTATACCCATATACGCAATGAATTATGAATTATGAACTTTAGAGTATTGTTTTCGGTAAGTTTCTGTTTAAGACGTAATAGTGTAACACCGCATTTCCTAATGAATTTATTTAAATTGAGTGTTTAATCGAGTTAATAAAGCTTTTTATTGATAATATATGTAAACGACATTTAAGGAATTTAAAAAACCGCTTTAATAGATTTAATATGACTCAGATATGACCTAAGAAAACTCGCCAGGCCCCTGATTCTAGTTTATAACGTTATGCATTATTAAAGTTAATATTCATGTTCAAAACAAGGATATCGTCCTTTTTTAATTTTTACATTAGCATTGTTTCTTCTTTGCGTACATTCCACGCAATTTCAACTCGAATTTGAACACGTTACGTGCTCACAGCAAACAAGAACCCTGATCATGTATCACGTATTGACTGCCGAACAATTGGCTGCCAAAAAGCTGGGTATCCTTTCGAAGGTGCGACGGTACTTCACGCCGGAACAGTTGCTTACCTTATACCAAGCACAAGTTCGGTCGTGCATGGAGTATTGTTCGCACCTTTGGGACGGATCAGCCAAATACCAGCTTGAGGCGTTGGAGTCCATTGAGAAACGTGCTAAGAGGCTCATAAGCAACGATTCGCTCGTTCAGAAAAGGCTCCAAAGCCTTGAACATCGACGGAAAGTTGCTTGTCTGTCGGTTTTCTACCGGATACATTTTGGAGAGTGCGCTTCAGATCTGCATGACCTAATTCCACCTTGCCCATTCTACTATCGGACAGCCAGGAGCTTTAAAAAGCGTCACCGCTTCATGGTTGATGTTCCAAAAGCTCGAACTAAGCGGTTTGATTCCACCTTTTTCATGCGTACCGCTAGACATTGGAATCAGCTGCCCGAGTGGGTGTTCCCCAATGAATATAGTCTGGGTACCTTCAAGTCGCGAGTGAATCGGTTTCTTCTAGGCGAGCGTGCTCCACCGTAGACCGCATCTTCGCTTAACATCAGGCGGGATGGCGGTCAAACGCAAGCCTATCTACTATAAAAAAAAAAAAAAAAAACGTAACGTGCTTTTTATAATAACAAAAAATCAATACAATGACCGATAATTAAAATGTCCAGGCCAAAGTAACAATAACCCATCAGAGGAACGATCGTATCGTCCATTATTCGATTCTAGGTCAAGTGTTAACCAAAACAGGATTATACTTTAATCCTGTTTAAAAGCAAATTGTTAATCCAATTATACGGGCAATGCCTTTACTAATACCCTCACGGAAAATAACAGTATTAAATTAGTGATAGAAACTTATTTCATTAAGTTAAAAATAATTTCACATCTATAAATTCCAATTAATAATAAATAATAAGCCTATTCTTATTGCATGACTTTTCTTTTGCCTCTTCAACTAGTGAAAGTGAAGTCAGCCCTGGATATATTCCCTTGTCTTTGGTAAAGTTAACTTTTCTTCGTCCATTACACGATCCTACTTTTTTTTTTTTATAGCTGACAGGCTAGGTGTTTGACCACAGCTCACCTGATGTTAAGTGACGGTGTGGTCGAAGATGGTAAAGCACACCTAGCCTGGAATAGAACTGGCTCTCAAGTGAGGCTGCCGGAACACACCGTTAGATGCTTGGCGACAGATTTTCAACTTGAGGGTGGTAGCTAGCCAGCCGAGTACTAGAAAGTACCCTACCACCATGCTATGGTTTCCTCACGATGTTTTCCTTCACCGGCAGCTCAAGCTCATTCTTGGGGTTTGAACCCACGCCCTTCGGCATGCGAACCGACCGCGCTAACCACTGAGCTATCATCGCTACAAAACTTATACGACCGGCTTTCACTCTATCGGTAACTTTTCCCGACATACAGATATACAACTTAGTCTCAACATCACTAAATACATTCATTTTTGATGAGCCGAAGTTGAATCTATAGTTTCAAGGACCGTTGAACTTTAAGGTGGTTCGATTTCCATACAAATATTTTTTTGCCATTTATGGACAAATGGAGCATAATTTTATAGTGAAATCACAGCTACTGGCATTTATTAATGATCATTAATGAATTTGATTTTATGCTAATAATCTAATTTTTATTCAAGTAATTGTGATTTACCGCAACTAAAGACCAAAATAAATGCCAGTATAGCTGTGTTTTCACTGTAAAATTATACTCCATTTGTCCATAAATGACAAAAACTTATTTGTATGGAAATCGAACCACCTTTAAGGAAAGTAATTAACAAGCTGAAAAGTTATACTACAATTCGACTGCGGAAAAAATCTATAATAATAATAGGAAAAAAATGTAGCCAAAATCCGGAGCATAATAATGAATTGATTCATTATAATTGGATAAGTAGTTTCGGCGCTACGGTGGAAAACACATACATACATGGACTGCTAAAACATAGCTCTTTCTTTTGTCTTAGTCATAGTAAAAGTATTTAATGTGGTCGACTATTAAATACTTACAGAATAGCTGAGAACTAGGTTGATCATTCCCTCCACTCCTTCCCCTTGTTTGCCGTTCAGAGGATACCAGTCTTCGTGAGTCTCTCCCTACGAAAAAGTACAAAACAAAATTGCAAAACATTCATTACGATCAACTTACGTGGGGGTTTAGGCGGGAACGCGGGAAGAGTCGTGTCGCTCCGTTGTATTTTTTTCCAAAACTAGTGTTTTGTCGAGTGTTTATGCATAAAAATGGTGGTGTTTTATTCATAAAGTGCCGAATTACAAGCGCGAGTGTGTGAAAATGATATAATGTGGTGAAACATGAGTTTTCGTATTGCTGCCAAAACTCCACCGAAGCTTTATAGTAAAGTCGCCACTACTTTACTAAATCATGACTGGAATTAACTGACACGAACTGGACTTGACTAAGACGACTTTGACGATAATTAGCTACGAGGACACTTATTTAAATTTTGAAACGTGAAAATATATAAATACTTGACACTGGCAAATGATAAAACGCGACGCCAAAACAAAAAAAAAAAAAACTTACGTGGGGAAACTTGCATACGTCAAACAGCACGGCGTATGCAAGTTTCCCTTCAAAAACGCTGCAGCTATTTTATTCAAAGCGAAAGTTAAAAAGTTAGAGACGTGTACTTACGTTTAGTACAGCTGGTGGTATGGGGATATGGGTCCACGCAATAAGCTCGTCCATAGTGAAGGAACACTCGTCGAATATCTCCAAGTACACAGAGTTCACGCCAGGCGGGAGCAAGCTGGACAAAAGACATTTTTTCAAAGATACAAGAGGAAACAAGCAATTTCCTACAGCAATAGCTTTTGCCTCACGAGCTCAAGCCAGCGAGGGTACGCCTTAATTGTCATTCATGTGAAAGTAACGTAATTGTAAATCATGTTTTTTTTTGTTGGTAAGGTCAGGTGTTTGACAACAGCGCATCTGTTGTTAAGTGACGGTGTGGTCGTTGATGGTTAGCATGCCATGCCTGAAATGACACTGTCTCTCAAGCGAGGTTGCCGGAATAGACCGTTATGTGCTTGGCGACAGATTGAGTACAAGAAAGTACCCTACCACCATGCTATGGCAGCTCAAGCTCATTGTTGCGGTCTGAAACCATTCCCCGTTGGCGTGTGTACCGACCGCGCCAACCACTGGGCTATCATCAATGTATCTAACATAGATATACGAAAACATTGTTTTCGCCAAATTATGTAAAATATGAACAAAATCTTTGTCTAAAACTTTTAATGGTAATTTGCTCCAGTTCACTTTATTAGCATAACATTAGCACATGCTACCGTTTGGAGCCTTGACATTTCATAACGAAATGTAAACTAGTAAGTACAGTCAGCGTCAGTCTAGGCTCATGAGTCTAAGAGAGAGTAGATAAGAACCATTAGCGTAGCGTACCAGGTGTCCAAAAGCCCTGGGGCAAAATAAAAATGCGGTCCCTATGATTTTTTCATCAAAACTTTCATTGGCCCCACTATTTACGAGTAGTTCCCAGCGATGCCACCCTATATAAAACGCGAGCCCGCCAGACGTGCTCGCGGCACTGCAAGATGAAATTACATGGGCACGCTAGGCGTGTTCACTGGCACTGTATAAAGGTGAAATCATAAAAATCCGTATTACGGCTTCAGATGGAAAATATGCCCAAATCTTTGATATAGCCATGAAAAATTGAAAGCAAGACTGGCATGCTCGCGGCATCACGATAGGGATTCGTGAAGACACGCTAGGCGTGTCGGCGGCACTGAAGATAGTCTTGCGTTTGCCTCCCATCACGCCTGTTAAGTGTTGGCGCTCAGTTTACGATTGAACACGCTTGCTTAGAAAAAACCGATGTACTCGCGACTTGAAGGCACCTAGATTGTATTTCATACAGGAATACCGGTTCAGGCAGCAAATTCCATTGTAATACATTATAAATAATACAATTTTAGTAATATAATATATTGGTTTTTATGACTTAATCGCGCACTATGTGTTCATAGAATTGTGTCGCTGACTGTACCTCGCCTTATTACAAATACTGCCTCTCTTTATCGGTATTATAGTAGTGCAAAAATGTTAGTTTTAATGCAAGTATTCTTACTTTACTAAAAATTCAACCATTTTCTAGTCGTTTGGTAATATGAAATTATACCAATTTCCCTACTGCATATATGTTATGTACGTATATTTTATAAGTTTATGACACAATATTATTTATTGTTTTTGAATAAATTAAATACATAATTATATTATGTATACGATATACAGGGTTAGTTTTAATTGATCGACCACCGTTCGTACACAGGACAGCTTTATAACATCACACGTTTTTTTTTAAATATTAAATAGGCTCACGTCAAATCTTCACAACTCAACAACTTTTGTACAAACATAAAGGAGGACACTTTATGAGCGTGAGCTGCCATCTGCCGTCACTCAACATCAGGTGAGCTGTGGTCATACTCATAGCCTGTCACGTACCTATAACGTCATGACATCCTGCTAGACATGCTCATTGCTCATACTGCCTATGAACCATGGCCGGCTAATTAAAAATAGCCCTGTATACAAAATGTCAAACTGACTCAGAATATTTTTTATTTTAAAAAAAACGTATTTGACGACAGTACACCTGTGTGTACTGTCATCAAATACGTTTTTTTTTATCCGCCATCTAGCCCCAAACTAAGCAAAGCTTATACTGTGTGAACCAGACAGCCGACAGAATACTTAAAAACTTTTTTTTGTAAATAGGTACATTCACAGACACACACACTCACAAAAACAAAATGATGAATCACACTAAATAATACAAAGGCAAAAGTTTGTGAGTGTATTAGTGTAGTTGTTACTACTTCACGCTGAAACGGCTGAACGAATTTTGATGAAATTTGGTATGGAGGTAGCCTACATCCAGGATTAACACATATAATACTTTTTATTCCGAAAAAACTATGTGTTCACGTGGGAACGGCGGGTAACACCGCGAGGCGCCGCAAATAATAAATAAAATGAACTTACCAATGGATAACTTTGTTCCATCTCGGAGTTTTGCCTCCACTGGGGTCAGTGTGGGTCTCGTATATGCAATGACCGACTCGTAGTCTCACATAAGGGTCCATCCGTGTAAGTCCTGTTATTAATTCAATTTAAAATAACAATGAAATTACATAAATTATACATGCAATCTGTCAGACTCTGGACAAGGAATTCTGTTTCCCGGAGCCGACCTCTTCCATATATTTTACAAAACAAAACTTACTTATTTACTATATTATTATTATACAACCAAAGTAGGCAAGCAGATGAAGCAAAGATAATGGAACCCAACAAACTAATCCATTAAATACATCTTTATATATATATATATATATATTTTTATTGGTTGACAGGCTAGGTGTTTGACCACAGCTCACCTGATGTTAAGTGAAGGTGTGGTCGAAGATGGTAAAGCACACCTAGTCTGGAATGGAACTGGCTCTCAAGTGAGGCTGCCGGAACACACCGTTAGATGCTTGGCGATATATACATAGATAAGAAAAACCAAACAAAAAAAAAAAGCCAAAAATATCACACAAATGTTTGCCCAGGGTGGCAATCGAACCCACACCCCATTGCCCAGAAATCATAGCTAGTAAGTACCAAATAGGGCATTCAAGCTAACTGATTGTATAAAAGTACTTAAATTTGGTCAATCACTTAGGTGCTGTATATCTTACCGTAATTTTTGACAAGTTTCGCCTGCGCTATGGTGATGCTTAGCCGAGCCGTAAGGGGAGGCCCAGCCGTTGGAACCTGAAAAAATACATAAATTATTTCATTGTAAAACCAATCTCATTATTATGATTAAAAAACCGTTTAATAAAAAGGCTTTAGACCTATAACTCTGGTCAAAGTTTCATTTTTTTTTTATTGTTGTCAGGCTAGGTGTTTGACCACAGCTCACCTGATGTTAAGTGAAAGTGTGAGTTGGGTGGAATGTTCAATGATGATGACATGAATGATATAAAAGCAGCTTCATGCAGCTTAGTAGCAATTCTAGTACCTTCTGTGGCTTTGCCATGCAACAGCACATGCTCTACAGTTTCATTTTCCTGCAAACAGCAACGGCATAGCAGCCTATCAGTGGCTCCTAGTTTAAAGGGGTGACTATTCAAGTTGCAATGACCGTTTATGAGGCCTACTAAGAGACGAAGGTCCTGTCGTAGTCGTGAAGGATAAACAAATGGCAGAGGCCCAGAGCCTCGCTCCGATACTTCAAGGAGCTGGGTTGGCTTGGGTAGACCCTTGTAGGGGGAAATGCACAAAACACCCCAAGAGGGACGTCAGTGCAGGACCTATCGCCCCCACTTTGAATAGGAATCCTTTACAAAGCAAAGAAATATAGATCATGATGAAATTGGCATAAATACTACATACCAGTAAATTTGGTATGTGGCAGAGGCTACCGTTATAATAAAAGTGTGGTATCTTTAACTTTTCTTACCGTCAAAACGCGTGAAATGCGTATTTGTATCATGATGTGGGAACTGCAGAACAACTCGTGGAGAATTCAAGATATGGACTAGTATATTTAGCATAATAACAATAGTTCATACCACTTCAATATTAAATGAATCATCATTACCAATATCATTATCTTAAAAAGGTACTTCAGAATTGATACCACAGTATAAATGATAGTCTATAACTTTACATATAGATACATGTGTTGAGTAGGAGTGATAACATTGGGATACAGAAGTGAGTCATGTTTCTTTATATTATTTTACTACAATCTAAGTAATTTAGATTTTATTTTTGATGTAAAAGTAATGAGTCTTTTTTTTTTTTTTTAATGATTGACAGGCTCGGTGTTTGACCACAGCTCACCTGATGTTAAGTGAAGATGTGGTCGAAGATGGTAAAGCACACCTAGCCTGGAATGGAACTGGCTCTCAAGTGAGGCTGCCGGAACACACCGTTAGATGCTTGGCGGCAGATTTTCAACTTGAGGGTGGTAGCTAGCCAGCCGAGTACTAGAAAGTACCCTACCACCATGCTATGGTTTCCTTACGATGTTTTCCTTCACCGGCAGCTCAAGCTCATTGTCGGGGGTTGAACCCACGCCCTTCGGCATGCGAATCTACCGCGCTAACCACTGAGCTATCATCGCTACAAACTGACTGTCTGTCCTGAAGAGACTGTCCTGATGCTCTCCTGATGGTAAGAGATAATAAATAAATAAGTATTGTAGAACATTACACAACGCCATCTGACTCCAAACTAAGCAAAGCTTGTGCTATGGAAGTAAGGTAAGTGATAGAATACATAAAAACTTTTTTTTGTAAATACATACATATAATAAATACAGAACACCCAGACACAGAACAAACATTTTGTTTATGGGTGGTTCTACGATAAGAGGTAACTTGTGCGGCAATCCGTTTATAACAGTTTTTTTATTCTATATGTTGCTATTTCTTACAATGAATCACATCATCATAATATACTTTATTAAATAACATCACAATTGAATGCCTAATTAAAACACATTTTTCTGAAATTCCTTACAAAGTCTAAAAAAGTATCTACCCTGGCCTGTCCCCTTGGTGGTTTCAATTTAACTTTCAAACAATACATATGTTTTTTGTATCAGTTATTTAACTAAAGCATTTTTAAATGGAATTTAAGTAATTATACTTAAACATTATTAAATAAAAAATAAAATACTTTTGTTAATTTCAAATAATTTTTAAAATTAACTTTTGTCCCGCTTTTTTTGTGTATCTACCCTGCCAAATTTTGTTCCGCTAATACAAACATAAATTTAAGGACAACCATATTGGAAGTAGCGCTCAAGCTCGTCTATCGGCGTGATGTTAGCATTACTAAACGCGCGAGCCGTCTAAGCGCCGCTATTTTCTAGTTGTTGCGACGCGACCGTGCGGTGTAGTGCTTTCGCAAGGTGAATGTGTCTCTCCACTGGTAAGTCATAAAACTTATAATATTCATTTAATGTATTTGCATTTACTGCCCTAATTAATCAATACAGTAATATGATAAGTGAGATATACAATTAACCCAAAAAAGAATTTATTCAGTAAAAATAATTGAATTTGTCATGAAAACGTCTCTCCCCTGGAGTATTTCCCCTGTCAAGATAACTTCCAGGGGAGAGAGTCCCTGACCAGGGGAGATAATATTCATCATAATATGTTATAACAAACGCAGATTTAACTAACTTCAATTTTAAAATAAGCTGTCTGACTGAGGCTTTAGAAAGCTGGAAAGCTGCTTGTCCAAGCCAGTCCGTACCCAAAGGTCCGAATTCTCAAAGGCAGTGGACGAGCCACTGTGTAAGTTAGAAAGTCAAGGCTTAGTTGACTCTGCGACTTCTTCTACAGAACGCGCTCGCCTACTTGCAGTATCTCGCTGGGAGTCAGGGCTTTGGTTACATGCACTTCCTTCAAAAAACGTTGGTAATCTATTAGATAACACTTTCCGGGTGGCCATATCTTTAAGATTAGGAGCAGTATGTCAGGCCCCTCATTGCAGTTCGTGCAGTGAAATAGCGGATCGCCACGGCCACCACGCGCTTTCATGCATTAAGAGTGCTGGGCGTATATCGCTGCACGCCAGCTTAATAGACGTCATCCGTCGGGCTTTTATCAGTGCCGGCGTCCCATCAGTTTTAGAACCAAACGGACTGATGCGTGACGACAAGAAGGCAAGAGACCCGACGGGATGACCCTTATCCCTTGGAAGATAGGACGGCCTCTTGTATGGGATGCCACTTGTGTCGACACCTTGGCGCCGTCTCATCTTCCTGTGACTTCGGGACAAGCTGGTGCCGGAAAACCTCAAACGGCACAAATATAGTTATTTGGATAGAATATATCTTTTTGTACCGTTTGGGGTTGAAACTTTAGGTTCGTGGGGGCCGGCCGCTCTCGAACTGTATCGGGACCTGGCCAAACGTTTAGAGGAAGCTTCAGGTGACCAGAATGCTGGTATCTACTTTGGACAAAAGCTAAGCATTGCTATCCAGCGTGGCAATGCTGCCAGCATTCTGACCACATATCCCTCCTGTCACAGATTTTTAGACAATTTTTTTTGTATACATTTTGTAAATAGGTAGTATTAATTTAAGGGTTTTTTATTTTGTTTCAATAAAAAAATCTTAAATTAAATGTTACTTCTTTCAACGTCAGTTTTAAATGACTTAAATAATTATGGCAAATGAAAATTTTTATGATAAAAAAATATTGTTAATATATTACGGTCATTATTACAGATTATGGCACCAAGGAAAAAGTTAACACGTGAAGAAAGATTACAGAAGAAACGTGAAGTAGAGAAGCAGGCTACGATATCAAAAGATTAAAATAATGTATATAAAAAATGCATACAAAACCGGAAAATTATTTAAAGTTGATGATCAAGATATTTCATTCATTTCAGAAGATCAGGTTGTCCAGACACTCCCTATGCCAAATCTTATTTTGAAAGGGCAGAGGATGTTTTACTCCTTTAAAAAGTCGGTAAATGTGTTTGAGAAAGCTTAAGCATTTTAATTATATTTTTTATTCATGTAGGTAAGAAAGTGCCTTTAATTTTTTATGTTATTTTGATTTTATTTTTTGTTCATGTAAGCAAGAGAGTGCCTTTAAATATTTATGTTATTTTTCATTTTCTAATTTACATTTACTTCCTATCTTTCACTAAATGAGCCGTATACAGAATGTGACAGAACCGCATAGGTATAGGCAATATGAAAATTAACCTGATTATCCAAGTCTGATTAACACTTAAGAAGAGCTTTATTAGTATTAATTAGTATTAATATAAGAATATTTTATAATCGTTGAAGGTACAATGGCAAGATAATTTACATGTGTATTTTTGTAAGTGAAACACTATTGTTTTAGAAAAAAATACTGTAATATGATAGTCTGATTAATGATTAATATAATAGTCTGATTATATGTTAAGAACAATATTTAATAAAAGTTGATTTAATTCATTTTATTGATTTTATTAAGTATGTTATTGTGTCAAATTCTCTCCCCTGGTGAAATAAGTATCTACCCTGGTCCTGATGTCTCTCCCCTGCTCGATGTATTTACCCTGGTCTTCGAAAAAGTAATGAAATATGTATAAAGTGACTTGCCCTTGTGTGAAAAGGTAAATAAACGGGTCAACAATCATAATATAAGGGTTTCAAGAAAAAACTCTAACTTTTCTTCTTGGCCGTATCCTCTATGAACTTGAAACCTCTTATCGTAGAATCACCCTTATACCACAAAATGTTTATCCTGGGTGGGAATCGAACCCACGACCTTCAGCTCTTGGAGCAAATATACTACCAATGAACCAACAGGGCTGTCAAAACTGTCCTGTCTGTCTGTCGGGACTGTCCATCACCATTGCAACGGTACTCAGAACTTTGCGTAGTTTAAAAAGTCCACGGTATTGCTACTTCAACACTTATTACTTTAAGACTTTCGATGGTTAATCTCAACAGCACTGTAATTTCACTAGCTGCAGTACCCTTCAAACCTGAACACAGTATTGTTTACACACTACTGCTTAGCGGCAGCATTTATGATACTGCAGTGGTACCTACCTAGACAACCTTCAGATAAGGAGATCTACCACCAAGATAATTATTAATCAGGTGGCATCTACTTTGGTTAAACATGATTTTTATGCTCTATAATAATATATTAAATTTTTTTTTTTTTTTTTATATATCATAGGACATTACACACAGCGCCATCTGACCCCAAACTAAGCAGAGCTTGTGCTATGGAAGACAGATAACTGATAGAATACTTAAATACTTTTTTTTTTGTAAATACATACTTATAATACATACAGTACACCCAGACACAGAACTAACATCGATGTTAGTCACACAAATGTTAGTCCTGAGTGGGAATTGAACCCACACCCTTCAGCTCTCGAAGCAGACACACTACCAATGAACCAACAGGGCTGTCACAATAAATATGGCAGGGTATTACACACATGCCATCTGACCCCAAACTAAGAAAAAATTGTACTATGGAGGTCAGATAACTGATAGAATACTTAAATACTTTTTTTTGTAATACATGCTTATAATAAGTTCTGCGTATCGCTGCAATGGTTGTGGACAGGCGTTATCTCTTACCATCAGGAGAGTGTCTCGTTCGTCTCATTACTTTTTACATTAAAAAAAAAATAAAAAAATACACACAATAAACATTTGATTATACCACAATATGTTTGTCCTGGGTGGCAACCAGCCCACAGCTTGTTTTAAGCTGTCGTTAGGAGGTGTATCATAAATTAAAATATTATAATAAAAATTATTACTACAGAATAAACAGATAAGAAGAGATTAAATAATGTAACACCTTGACATAGTTTTTCTTAGGTAAATAATCTTCCAGATTTTTTTTCTCTAAATGACAGTGGAACCCCTGTCTAAAAAAAATAACTACTACAATATTGCAGTGCCACAGTACCAATTCAGTGTGATGTGGATCTTGTGTCTGTGTATGCTACTCCCTTATTAGCAGTAATTCCTTACCTGAGCACCGCATAGTTGCTGCTGCAGAGCCAGTGCTGCTTGGTAGTCAGCATCAAGTGTGTCCGATGTACCATCTGCACGAAGAAAGCCGGCTGGCAGGGGTCCTAGCAGGACCTAACAATGGCATACAATTAAATATAAGAAAATTACTGTTGCAATTTTATTATGAGATCATTATTTTACTCATAAGTAACTCTACTATTATTGTCGATATATGATTGTAGGTAATGCTATATTATTCTTAAAATATGATTGGATATGACTTATAACTATGATATTATCTATTGTTCTATTTCTATCTCTATCCCAATTAAGGTATTTTTATTTTTAATTTGCATCTGAATATGACAGACTTACATATATTGTATGTATGACTCAACAGTCATCTTATACATTCAATTCTGACACTCAAGTCTTATACATTCAATTCTTACTACAAAATTTACACTACTGTTTACATGAAAATGACATCTTAGCATCCATAAGAGTAATTGTGTATTTAACAACAACTCATAAAAACGTAATAAGAATGAGATTACCATCCATTATCAGCCAAATAATAAGAGTTCAACAACTTCTTTGTTTATTAAGTACCTAATATCAATGTATGCTAAAGAGAAACCTCTGGAAAATTCCCTAACTTCCTTTATGATACTTTTCAATCAATAGCAAAACAAAGTAACATTCTAATTTCAATAAAGTTGTCCAGTTAGTTAAAATATAAACCGGCTTAACGGCGTTGTTATTCAAATAATAATTAATTTGCATATGAGCGACAATTTTTTACACGCCAAAACAGTATGAATCATTGCTGAATGCGAAATGAGAAAATAATAACAGCGACTCACCCTACGACGTCTCTCCTCGTTTCTGTCCTGTTCAGGTATTGTAGACGCCATGGTCTTTATATTTTATGCACTTGTGATACTACAATACAGTTGTTAGTAGCGAATATCAAGATCTAAACTAAGAAAATCTACAACAAAAATAACACCGAAAGTTAACACCGATAGCCTGTAGTTACTTGTACGAAACGTAAATGATAGAAAATTAGATAAACTACGATAAAGCCACCGCATGACATGCTATTGACAAATGGCAATGACTTCACATACAATTTTAACATAGACATCGGAATTCGGATGTCAATTTTTTTTTACTTCGTTAGATGATTGTGGCGTAACACATAACTGAACGCTTAACCCTTGACCATTATTGTGGCACCTAAAAATTATTTTGAGTAAAAAAATAAAATCCATGGCATAGCTAATTCGCTACTCTGACAATCATATTCTTTGAGAAATTTGCCACATGGTTTTTCATGTTAATTTTTTGTTGCTTGACAAAGATGCTGAGAGTTGCTATTTTGCTAAAGACATTTTACAGTTTTGAACGCTATTTATTTGTAGAGATATTTAGACACACATGCATGCGTACAAGAAGCAGAAATATGCATCATTTTGGGAATATCGTATGTTTAGCTATGTAAAATAATATCATTTTAATAAAATTCAGGGTTCAGAAGGCCTTTCACTATGTTGTACATGATTAAATTATAATTCCATAGAATTCAGTAAAAATTGATGTTCGTTCTTTTGGACCTGAAAACAAAACATTTTATAGTGTTTGGAAATACACAAGACGCATAAAGTCGAATTCTTATTTGGAAAAAACATTCGAACATTCTGATGTCAGATTTGTATTTATTTTATTGGGTGTTTTTGGCGGAAACGCGGGAAGAGTCGTGTCGCTTCGTTGTATTTTTTTCCAAAACTAGTATTTTGTCGAGTGTTTATGCATAAAAATGGTGGTGTTTTATTCATAAAGTGCCGAATTACTAGCGCAAGTGTGGGAAAATGATATAATGTGGTGAAACATGAGTTTTCGTGTTGCTGCCAAAACTCCATCGAAGCTTTATAGTAAAGTCGCCACTACTTTACTAAAGCATGACTGGAATTAACTGACACGAACTGGACTTGACTAAGACGACTTTGACGATAGCTATAGCTAAGATACAGCAGAAATAACACTGAAGACAAGGCACTATGGCTTTATAGCTTTAGCCTGCCCGAAGGGGCAAATTATTAAAAAAAAAAAAAATTATTTTATTGTCACTGTTCTGCAAGATTCATTTTTCAATGTCAACGTCAAGTCAAACATTTTTCTTTCACTTTTCAATTGAATTGATATTTAATTTCTATTTATGTTCTTAAAAATTGAATATCAGTAAACTTGTTGAATTCTAAGATAATAATTTATCATGTATGTTTTACGAGTTGCATGTGTTCATTTGAGGTGCCTTTAGTTTCCAAAATCATAACTAAAACCACGTCCCTTAATAATCCATGTGTTTCTAAACTTTTGTTGACTTGGAGTGATTTGGTTATTTTATCGATTTTCACGGAATATTGCAATGGATATAAAGGTAAGTGATCCATTATTATAAGAGCATGTTTATATATTATTGATCTACAATGTAGAGTAATAATTAAATAACATTAAATAGGATTATTCATTTCATTTCTATGAGCCATAGATAACAGTTGTTTCATAAACAAACCAATGTCATGCCAATTGAATGCAAAGCTGACACTATCATATTAGTGGCTGGCATACTACCAAAGCCAATCTCACTATCATAACAATCACAGTGATATTAATTTAATCTTATAAATGCAAAGTAAGTAAGTACCTAATTGTTTTTTTCCATTACTTTTTCGCAATTAAACTGCTTTTGATTAAATTTGACGAGGAAGTAAAACATCACGCAAAAGGGCATATCATAATACTTTCGCGGGAAAATGCAGGAACTTGTGGGACACAGTCAGGAATATAACATAGCACTAAGTATCACATATACCTTTTTTTTCATTGTTACAACAGCTTTTTATTTAATACTAAGACTTAACTGTGTAGGTATAACACTTGAATTTTTTTGTGAATGTGTTGTTAACAATTTTAGTATTTGCTATTGTCAACTAAGTAGTCTATCAGGAACCATAACTGATTTTAGAATAATAAGTATTTAATGCTAAGACAAGAATGTGGAGTTGAATAAGATGTAGGTGGTGAGATGAGCTAAACTCTCTTGGCAAACACTACCACGAAAGCTAAATATCGCTCAGTCTGAAGTACAAAAGGAGTAATATACCCAGTAGTGGGACACTTAAACCTAAAAATAACAAATTAATAAGACTACTAAGTAATATGCTAATCTCTATTATCCCTATCAAGTAATTTTGTTAATCTCTTCCACTATGAACTATCCAACCAAGAAACAAAACTTTACAATTTTTACAAAAAAAAACAACTTCATTCCACTAAGACTAACCATGATTTAATAAGTGTTATGGTAAATCACATTTGTCACACCTTGCAGCTTTCATGAAATATCCATATTATAATAAAGTTTTTTTAGTTGTTTATGAGATGGTAAACCACATTTGTTTATCAGGTGCCTTTTGTACGGTGTGTTCCGACAGCCTCACTTGAGAGCCAGTTCCATCCCAGGCTAGGTATGCTTTACCATCTTCGACCATACCATCACTTAACATCAGGAGCACTGTGGTCACCTAGCCTGTCAACTATGAAAAAAAAAGATAGATGGTGGGAGTAGTGGGTGTAGTATCAGATGCTCTACCTCCTAGCAGTAGTGTGTGTGTGTATAACTCACACACACCATGTGTGAGTGTGAGTTATAACTGTTTGGGCTTGAAGGGTACTGCAGTTAGTGAAATTACAGGACCATTGTGACTAACAAATGTATTAATAAGCTCCAAAGGACCAATGTTCTGGACAAATTTTGCTACTCAAAATTTTTGGGTGCTGCTGTAATTGTCATGGATAGGCATTATATATCTTACCATAAAGAGAGTGTTTAGTTTGTGTCCTTACTTTTTTATTAAAAAACCCTTAAAATATTTTTTCAATCATCATTTATAGTGGGTACTTTAATATATTGGGTTTCATTAATCTGTGATTATTAATATGACAAGTAGTCTACTGTAGTATTGCTACATAACTAGGGTCTTATTGCTTTAAGCATTCATGCTTAAAGTTAGTCAATGCAATGATCTGTGAACTTCCTGTCGACGATGTGAAATATTATGCGTGGAATGAGACAGAGTACTTTAATCACCCATAGATAAACTCAAAGAAATATTTATGTTTTTGTTTGTCTGATGATGCGCGCCAATTTAGTCTCTGCCGTACTTGAATAGGCTTTACTGGTTGTTACCGCGTGCTTAAGGCCTAGCCGTCGCTTTAATTTGCCGTCCAAAATTGCGGTTGGCTAAGCCGCATAAAGTGCGGTCGGTTAAGCCGTCCAAAGCGCGGTTGGCTATGCAGCCTAAAGTACGGTCGGCTAAGCTGTCCAAAGTGCGGTTGGCTAAGCCGCATAAAGTGCGGTCGGCTAAGCCGTCCAAAGTGCGGTTGGCTATGCAGCCTAAAGTGCGGTCGGCTAAGCCGTCCAAAGCGCGGTTGGCTAACCCGCCACCACAACCCGCAGGAAAAAAGTCTCGTTTAATCAAAACAAAACAAACTCAGATCAGAGAATCTACTTGTTTTTCTGATTTGAAAACTTCCTATAGCAGAAATCTACAAAGTCGTTAATCTACGATTGCTAAATCTAAACATTTAGAATTTTAAATAGCTTAGTATATGCATTAACGGTAACATTAAGGTATTCATTATATTATTATTTTGAGGCGAATAAAATATAAACTTACCCCCTACCACCACATTCACCCCTCGGTTTTACGTCAGCAAAACAGCAGTTACGCCATATCCACGTGCTACCAATTCGGTAATGGAAAGCGAATTGAGGAAATAACGTCATCTCTCTCATATTTACAACCACCCTCAACACCCTATGTTGTCCTGTTTTCCCCGCGCATGCTCTTAGCTACCTGCCAATAGGCTGCGACGTTCGAAAATGAACTCTATATCAATGGAATAAAAGACATATTGTACCGAATTGCAATAACATGGAAAATTCAGACGATAAAGTCGTGATTCCCGATTGTTATCAGTCGGGTTGTAGCCGCCCCGGGGAGAGGTTGAGTTTCCGCGCGTGCGGGATTTCCACCTCTATGACAAAGGACTGAAAAGTTTAATTGGAAAAGTTACACTTTTTCCACAATATCTACGGATAAAATCTACTGAAATCTGACCGGATTAGAGTTTCTCAGAATTTGTTATTTATAGAGCTAAGTTCGAGCGAAAATTCCTTGGTTTAAACTGTACAACTAACTTCTTGAAGGATTGATTTTACACTGTTTACCAAATCTATGATTAAAGATCTAGAAGGACAATAGTATAGTTTGTAAAATGGCTCTAAGTTCGTTATCTCCTTCGAATATGTTAGGCGAGCTAGGTCGGCTGGCAAATTGGCTGAAAGGCGACTGCATTTCCTCTGAAGAGTATGCTGGCCTGGCTGTTACGGAGAAGGTAAGATCTCTTCATCATCTTTTTTTTAAATTTAAAAGTAATGAGATGAACGAGACACTGTCCTGATAGTAAGAGATAACGTTCATGCCCATTGCAGCGATACACGGAACTTTGTGTAGTAAAACAAAGTTCAGGGTTTCACTGCTTTGGCGCTCATATTCAGACTTTCGATGGTTAGTCTCAACAGCCCTGTAATTTGCAGTACCCTTCAAACCGGAATACAATATTATTTATACACTACTGCTTGGCAGCAAAATATCTGATACTGCAGTGATACTTACCTAGACGTCCTCCTGCTAAGGTGATTTACCACCAATGAATTATTTTGAATATCATTTATTTCAGTTGAATGAAATCTTGCATTACACATAATTTAAGAAAAATTGTTATTCAAACAGAACTTAATTCAGTCACATCAGAAGTTAACAACAGTATACAAAATATAAAATGTTGCCTAACGACGACGTTAGAAAAATATTTAGATTATTTTTAATATTTTTTAACACAAAAAGCCTTCCCCTCCCGACTATTGGGTCCTAAAAGTATTTTTATTCTGAAAAGTATGTAATTGTTTTCATTAAATTTTAGTATGTATTTGTTAAAAATAATACGAACAATCATTGGACTGTGGTTTGCTTTGAAGACACAGGACAAATAAGTTGAGCAGATTTGCAATTTACAAGCAGTGAGACAAAATATATTAACCACTGAGCTGTTAATACAAATATCTAAACGTTCTGACTATTGCTAGTCACTTAGTTAATATCGAGAAACTGTCGGCTATTTTCGGTTACGAAAGTACCTATAGGGAAAAGAAAACATACAAATATGGACTATCAGACCAGGGTGTGCCAGATCAAACCAATATTTGTTGGTATTCGACTTCCCTATCTAATTGGGTGTTGTTGTTGCTTTATCAGTACACTTGAACGAATCGACGAGTGTAGGTATTTATAGACGCCCGGGAGAGCTGCTATCATAATTCGTAGCAATTTGTATTTATAACAACCACTTGCCATTTTTCACTTATGTTTATTTTAATATTAATGATGATTTTTATCTTTGATATTTTGTTTTTTTTTATTGTTACGTTTTTAATTTGTTTTATAATTGTAAATCTGGACATTGTATTTATCTATCTATCTATACAATTATAAAGAGGAAAGATTTGATTCTTTGTTCGTATTGAAAAGGCTCCGAAACTACTGGACCGATTTTAAAAATTCTTTCACCGTTGGGAAGCTACACTATCCCCGGGTGACGTACATAGTTTTTATCCCTGTATTCCCATGGGAACGGAAACTACGCGGGTGAAACCGCGAAGCGGCTGCTTGTCTGAAATAAATGAATTGAATTGTAGACCAAGCAATCGTTTTTTTAAGGTCCCGTGGATCGAAAGGAACCCTTATAGGATCGCGTGCGCGAGTCCGACTCGTACTTCGCCGGTTTTGTCGTCTATATTTTTAATAGGCGTCAGACTATACCAAACAGACCACGTTAAGTAATGATGTAGTCGGAGGTATAAGCACACCTAGCCAGGAATAGAACTGGTTGTCAAGTGGGGCCGGAACACACCGTTAGCTAACCGAGCACAGGAAGGCTTCTATGTTGCTTTTTTCCACCGGCAGCTCAATCCGACCGCGATAAACACAAGGCAAACATCGCTAAAAAAAAAGAACTACGTTTGACTACAAACGCATAACATTCATTTCAACGTTAACATGTTGGTATCGGAGATTATTACAAAAGTCATTAGGTTTGATGACCGACAAGACAACCGATTACCTCAAGTGTAGAAATAGAAAATTTCCACAAAAAATTTGCTTTCCAGTATCTAAAATAAATATAGTACCTAACGTATGATATATTCCATCCATTTCAATATTGGTTCTAACTTTTATCAAAATCGATTTTGAACGGACTCCGAGCTACTTGCATATTTCAATAGTGTAAGTAATGAACCTAGATATTCTATTTATTTTGCAATGCTTGCGACTGCGTTTTGAGCATTTGTTGGCTGTGCTCGTTACATCTCAGCAAGCAAGAGAAGTCAGTCGGAGTCACATTATGAAATGTATTTTACATTAAACTGTATGTGTTTATAAATCTTTGCATTATATACAAGCACGAAAACACACTATAAATTAAAAATTCATACAATGAATATATCTATCTATATCCATAGAAATATAGTATACATTTTGTTCGTTCATTTTGTACTGATCCAGGGGTGGGCGGATGTAGGATTTATCGAATTTATTTCAGGAAACACAACCCTAAGAAGCTTAAACCTACATTGTATTTATTGTCTCAAAGGATCATTCCACATAAAAGAGCTCAAATTTTGCTAAACAAACTCCTTGGCTTTTCATAATATAAAAACAAAAGGTGTTTATTTTCTTTGTACGGCATAGACAGACCCATCTGTCTTGTGCGTTTGTTTGATGTCCGGCCCCGCTCCCATGCCTTCAGTGTTGCCGTTTTATTAACTGTTATCTAGATCTAGTAACTTTTCATGTTTATGGTGACATTTTTTTAAAGATTCAGTGACTAAATAATCTCTAGGGTTTTTCATGATGCAATCTATATTATCTATCTTTAAATAGCCGAATAAAAAGTTGTGTGGTTATTAAGTGCACAAGCAATACGATGTATTCATTTGATTGAACCGGGGATTTCGTTCGTTTCACGTTGCAGCATTTCGTATGATTATGCATTGTATTTGACAGCCCTGTTGAAGTTCATTGGTAATACTACCAATGAACTTCAAGAGCTAAAGGGCGTGGGTTCAAACACCAACAACGTGCTTGAGCTGCCTTAGGGTATTTTCTAGTACTAATTAGCTAGCTTCCACACTCAAGTTCAAAATCTGCTGCTAAGCTACGTGTTTAACCACAGCTCACCTGATGTTAAGTGAAGGTGTGGTCGAAGATGGTAAAGCACACCTAGCCTGGAATGGAACTGGCTCTCAAGTGAGGCTGTCGAAAGACACCGTTAGGTGCTTGGCGGCAGATTTTCAACTTGAGGGTGGTAGCTAGCCAGCAGAGTACTAAAGTACCCTACCACCATGCTATGGTTTCCTCACGATGTTTTCCTTCACCGGCAGCTCAAGCTCATTGTTTTTTATTTCGCTCAAATCTTGTATAGATCAAATTGGGACGGAGGCCAGAGGTTGAATCGTGGCAGCTGTAACACAGGGTTACCTAGCACAGCTGCCAACGAAAATCCAAACTGATACTACCTACTTGTTTTATGATATTGATATTGATCAAGCTCATTAGTTAGCTTATATACAGCTTAGTGTTTATACAATACATTATAATATTATTCCTATACCTATCTATCTAAAAATAGGTATTTTAATTTTGAAGCAAATCTGCTAAAAAAAAACCTACTAATGAGTTTGTAATGTTGGACATTGTATATAATTTATGTTTTGTTAGACCCCTAAAATTTCAGTTTTTCTTGTTTGGATACTAATGTAATGTACATTTTTTCTTATGTCAAATAAAGTATTATTATTATTATTATTTTTATTTTAAACATTTGTTTGCTCTCCACTGAGGAGGTACATTTTGGCACGGGCCGAAGCCAAGTGCTTAAGAAAGTGATAAAAATTTCCTAACAATTCTGCACGTGTTCAGAATAACGGCTTTTTGGAGTGCTTTAAATGTTGCTTTCTGGATGTTGAGTGCCTCCAGACTAGCACCCAGTGTTTCTGGTATAACTCCCGTGGTGGATAAAACTATAGGGATGGTTCTTGTAGTTGTTACCTGCCATTGGGTCTTAATTTCTATGGATAGATCAGTGTATTTGGCTATTTTTTCAGTGTGTGTGGATTGCAAATTGTGGGTGTTACATATGGCAACGTCGATCAGGAAAGTAGATTTGTTAACTTTGTCCAGAACGGTTATATCTGGTCTGTTGTAGTGAACGGTCTTGTCGGTTATTATAGTGCGGTCCCAATAGAGTCTGTAGTTGCGGTTTTCAAGAACTGGTTCAGGCTTATACTTGTAGTAAGGTGTTTTTTCAGTGATAAGCTTATACTTATATGCGAGTAATTGATGTATTATTGCGGCTACCTGGTCATGTCGGTGTTTGTAGTCTGTCTGTACAATGGCTTTGCATGCTCCTGTTATATGCTGAATTGTCTCGGAGCTGCTGCAGCATCTTCTGCAGGTGTCAGATATGTTGGGTGTCTTTATAATGTATTTTTGGTAGTTGCGGGTGTCAATGACTTGGTCCTGGATCGCTAGCATGAATGCTTCGGTCTCAGGGAAGACTTCACCCTGCTGTAGCCACGCGTTCGACGCTTCTTTGTCGACATATGGCTGTTGCAGGTCGTGATAGTGTCTCCCATGCAGAGACTTCCGCTCCCATGCAGCTAGTTTTTCTTCATGTTGTGTGATGTGTTCGTTGCGTTGTGTGTTACTTTTCGATAAGTTTAAGGGGGTATACTTTTTGTCAGTTGTAACAATTGCTAGGTGTAGTGGAGATCGTTGTGCTTGGAAAAAGAAAAATTGTCGTAGGTTGGTGATCTGTTTATTGTGGAGATTTATTATGTCGATGAGTCCTCTTCCTCCTTCTTTTCTGGGTAAAGTGAGTCGTTGAGTGCAAGACCGTGGGTGATGCTTACGGTGTAAAGTCATAGATGTGTTGATAATGCGTTGCAGATTTGCTAAATCGGTCTGTGACCAGTTAATTATACCAAAAGTATATGTGAGAACAGGTATAGCGTATGTATTTATTGCTTGCACTAAGTTGCGTCCATTCAATTGAGATTTGAGTAATAAATTGAGCCTATGTCTAAATTTCTTTTTAACTGAAATTTTTGTGTCTTTTTGAGATATTTGGTGAGTCTGTTGGAATCCAAGGTATTTGTAAAAACTATCTTGATCCATGGGTTCTATTACTTCACCTGAGTCGAGGATATAGGGTTCGAGTTTGACGGACTGGTTTTGGATCGAGAAAGTCTTGCACTTATCAATACCAAATTGCATGTGGATATCATTTGAAAATGTTTGTGTGGTATCTGCAAGGCGGTGAAGTGATTCTGTATTGTTACTGTATAGTTTAATGTCATCCATATACATTAAATGTGTGAGTTTGCAGCTTTCATTATTACTGGTCTTGATATGCAGTCCTTCCTTATGTTTGTTAAGCATTTTAGACAAGGGATTTAACGCTAAACAAAACCATACTGGGCTTAGGCCGTCTCCTTGAAATATGCCCCGTCTTATAGAAATCTCGTCTGTTTTTACTGATCCAGTTCTATTTCTTACTAAAAGTCTTGTGGTCCATTGTTTCATGGTGTTTTCTAGGAACGCTATGATAAGGGGGTGGATTTTATAATGTTTTAGTATATAAAGTAACCAGCTGTGAGGGACTGAGTCGTATGCTTTTTTGTAGTCTATATACATCATGTTAAGGTCTTGTTTGTTAGATAGAGCTTGCTTCATGGCGACTATATCAATGATAAGCTGTTCTTTACACCCTTGGCTATGTTTTCTACATCCTTTTTGTTCCTCAGCCAAAATGTTATTTTGTGTGATGTGGTTATTCAGTAGCTGAGTGATACATGATGTAGTAATTTTGTAGATGGTCTGCAGACATGTTATTGGCCGGTATTTAGCTGGGTTTAATTGGTCGTCGTCTTTGGGTATCATGTAGGTTATTCCTTGTGTTATGTATTTTGGCATAGTGTCCGGTTTTTCTATGAATTGGTTTATATGTGTGTGAAGAAGAGGGTGTGCGGAGGTGAATTTTTTATACCAATAATTGTGGATGTTATCTGTTCCGGGTGATTTCCAGTTATGTGTGTTTTTAATGACTTCTTTAAATGTACTAACAGAAATGCATTCAAACTGCATTTCGCTGTAGTTCTCACTGAGGAGAGAGTCTTCTTTAATCCATTCAGCATTTTCGTTATGCAGTACTTGGTTGCTCCAGATATTTGACCAGAACCCGTGCATACTTTCTGGAGTTGGTAGTGGTGTATCTGTATTGGAAAAAGTGTTCTGCGTTTGCATATTCAGGTTTCTATAAAATCTTTTTTCGTTACTATTGAATTGAGAGTTTTGTGTTTTTCTAAGTGTACAATTATTATACCTTCTTAGCCTACTTGTAGTTGAACTTAGTTTTTGTTTTAAGCTATCTAGAAATTGTTCATTGTTTAAGTTTGGTTCCTCATATCTTGAATGAGTTTTGTATTTTTCTTTAATCCTATCTATGTGTGTGATCAAGTTTTTGCTCCTAATGCCAGCTATATATTGTGTCATTCTGCCTATATCTTTTCTAATCTTTTCAACTTTAGTTGTAAGTCTTTTTTGCCATGGTCGCATCTGGTTTGTATTGGTTTGGTGTTGTAGCGTGTCTGTAATTTCTTTAATTTTAGATCCATTGCAAATAGCTGCTGTATATGCTGCTGCGTATATAACAGCTTGAGTTATGATAAAATCGCTATCTGGCAGGAAATAATTCGGTAGTATTTCGGTATTTAAGTGGTTTACAATATAGGATAACTTTTTTGATGTATTCTGTTTTGGAATGTAGGGTCTAGCTGTGGGATCAGAGTCTTTATATGTATCGTAGGCTGTTATAAAAGTAGATTTTATTTTGTCATTTAGTGTTTCGTCGGTGCTCTGGGATATACTTACAGAATAATTATTTGTTACGTGTTCGTTATGTGTGATATCTTGTGTGTTGAGTGTGGTTAGTGGAGTTGTGTGTTCCCGACTGTCTTCATTTGTTTGGGTGTTGTTCCTACTTGTGTGTGTTCCATCGTTTAGTGTCATTAGTTCTTTTTCAACGTCCTGTCTTATCTGCTTAAGTTTATCGTCTGTAAGTAGTTTATTGTGTAAAATTACTTATTATTATTATTCCAGTTATTTATTTCTTTTCTTAATTTTTAATTTTTTTTACATTAGATATATATAAAAAACAACATAAATAATATAAAAAAACTTAAAAACTAGGGTGCCGCCGGCAGCGGGGCAGGGCTCAAGCTGCCGGTGGTTAGGGCTGCAGAGTGAGGAACCTCCTCACAATGCGCGCCGTGTCAAGGATCACTGCCTTTTGAAGCTGACCCTTGACCCAACCGTCTAGCGAGAGTCTCTTGAGATGTTGGTCGAGACTCTTCGCTATAAGACCGTTTACCGAGACAACTATCGGGACAATGATCGTCGAATCAACATCCCACATGGCGGTTATCTCGTGAGCCAAGTCAAGGTACTTGCTGAGCTTGTCCTTCTCGGCCTTCACGAGATTCTCGTCATGTGGGATGGTGATGTCGACGAGCACTGCCCGGCGTTGAGCTCGGTCGACCACCACGATATCAGGCTTATTGGCGACAATAGTCCTGTCCGTGATGATAGACCGGTCCCAATAGAGCAAAGCACGACCATTTTCGAGAACTGGCGCTGGTGCGTACTTATAGTACGGCACCTCAGACTCGACAAGGCCGTATTGAAGAGCAAGCTGCTGATGGATGATCCTGGCTACTTGGTTGTGCCTGTGCAAATACTCGCCGTTAGCAAGATGCGAACAACCGGAAATAATATGTCGGAGCGATTCTCCGGGACGGTGGCATGCCCGACAGATGTCGACCGTACCGTCCTTCATGATATATTTCCGATAATTGTTCGTCTTGATAACTTCGTCCGCAATCGCACAGGCAAAACCCTCAGTTTCCCCAAAGAGGTCTCCGAAACGTAGCCAGTTCACCGACGCGAGCATGTCCACATCGGGGCCCGTTAGGACCCAATAGAACCGCCCGTGCAGCTGCTTGCTCTTCCATATTTCCTTGCGGTCTTCGGTGCTTAGCACCGATGGTTTGCGCCAGTTCTCGTTCGCTAAGGAGAGCGGCGTGAGGCCCTTGTCAACTGCCACAACATCTCGATGCATCCCGCACTCGTTGTCGCGGAAATAATCCCTGAGACTGCACACTTCACGATTATGGAGGTTCTTGGCGCTTAAGAAGCCACGACCCCCCAATTTTCGTGGAATGTACAGTCTCATAACAGACGAGCGTGGGTGTAGCATGCGATGAGTTGTGAGCTGTTGACGGACTCTTCTATCCAGGGCGTCCAGCTCAGTCTGAGTCCACCTCAGTATGCCAAAGGAGTATATCAGTAGAGGCATCACCCAACCGTTGAAGGCACGCACCTTATTGCCACCCGACAAAAGACTATTAAGTACTTTTGTCAGGCGACAAAAGAAGCGTTCCTTCACCGATCGCTTGATGTCCACTACCGCTATACCCAACGACTCTGACATACCGAGGTACTTGTAAGTCTCGGCCTCGGAGAGGGATCTGAAAGTCATTGTCTCGGAAAGCTGTAAATCTGGACAATTTACAACTTCCCCTCGCTGTACGTGCATGACCGCACACTTGTCTACCCCAAACTCCATCTTGATGGCATTGCTAAAAACCTGTGTAGTTTTTAACAATTCCATCAAATCTGGACGTTTTGGTGCAAATAGCTTGAGGTCATCCATATACAGCAGATGAGAAATGACTTCACCACCTCTCCGAAGTCGATGGCCTAGCCCTGATTCCTTCAGCAAAGTGCTGAGAGGATTCAGTGCTAGACAAAACCACAATGGACTCAGACTGTCACCCTGGAAAATGCCTCGCTCGATCCTAATCAAGTCCTGCGGCTCAGAAGAGCCATCTCCACTACCTGGTTGACGAAGGACTGTGGTCCATTGCCTCATACATGCGCCTAAGAAAGATTTTAGAGTTGTATCAATTTTATATAACTCTAAAACTCTCTCTAGCCATGAATGAGGCACTGAGTCATAGGCCTTCTTATAGTCAATCCAGGCAGTGGAAAGGGCTCCCTTGTTCCGCCGAACTTGCTGGCTAATGGTCATGTCGATGAGGAGAAGCTCCTTAGTACCACGGGACCCTACCCTACATCCATTTTGAGCAGGAGCCAAAACGTTATTTGCGACAACATGCGCGTTAATTTTTGTTCTCAAAATGGACGTAAGGAGCTTGTAGATGGTAGGCAAGCACGTGATGGGTCTATAATTTTTTGCTTCTGTGGTACTACCGGTCTTATGGAGCAGGAAGGTGACACCAGTGGTCATAAAACAGGGAAGGGAACCAAGCTCGAGGGCTTCTTGGAATTGTGTCGCTAAGCGGTCATGTGAGCAACGAATCCACTTAATCCAAAAGTTGTGCAATCCGTCCGGCCCAGGACTTTTCCAGTTCTGTGCCGTACGAATCGCACAACTAACGTCTACGGGGTCTATTAAAACAGACCCCATGGATTCGATAGACTCACATTCCCGCTCGACAACACGCATCCAAACACCCTCGGTGTGCTCGACAGGCAGCGACCAGATACCACGCCAGAATTCAGTCATGACGCTAGTATCCGGTAGCTGCCTGTCACTCACACGTTGGCCGGTTCCTTCCCAATCTCGATACACCTTCCTTTGGTCACTTTGAAAGACGCGATTTTGCCAATATCTATCCGCACGCTCTCTATAGCGGCGAATACGGTTTGCCCACGCATAGACTTTCTGCTTCAGATAGTCAATGCGTTCCGTGACACTGGCTAGATAGTGCTGGGGTCTAATACCCGTTCCAGCAAAAGCCTGTGTCACAAAACGCATGACTCGGGGGCGATTATTCCCCCGGCTGAAACAGATCAGCTTTGCAATGAGAGTCCTGAACGTACTGATACGCCGCTCGATCCGCATTTGCCATGCGGGCACACCCCCGGCGGGTCGCGGTGCACGGTTAGTGTCCGGAAACTTAACACGTGCAACGCGACACGCCGCGATGGCACCGCAGTATAATATCGAGTGGGTATCAGTCAAATCTTCGCTAGCCCGTAAATACGGGGCTAGCAAAGCGTTCAAGGCTCCCATCAACGCTAAATTTCGTCTATGGGTGGGCAAACGTGGTAGTCGCGGCCTAGAATCGGGTGCGAATCTATATTGACAAATCGCGTCTTCCAAAGTCCTCCTCAAATGCTCACTCACCTGGCTACATACACCCATGCTCGTGCATTCGCCTGCATCAATTACGGGATCAGTAGGTGTCGCTAGTGTCACCATCGACGTCGGCACTGACACCAGTGTCGGGGCTGACGACGCGACAGGCGAATCCCGTGTCGAAACAGGCGTTGGGCGAGCAGGAAGTGCCTCCAGGCGGAGCCGATCAAGCACGGACTGATCCAACAGCTGAAGTCGCTGGATAGCCCGCACTTGATCCGATAGTCGTTGGGTAGACACGGCGACGGTCGGTTCAAGGGCCTGAAACAAAGGCAGCATCCTGGCACGGTACGCTGAAAGGTTAATTCCCCCCTCTGTAGCCCCATAATAGGCGCGCATGCAATTCTCATTATTTGTCTGTGACCATCGCATGCGTCGCACTACACCACCGGCAGCGAGAGCCGAACGCGAAGCAGATTGCCCCGCAGGCCCCAAGCGTGCCGGCAGCGGCGGCCGTCCTCGACGCGCAGGTGGTGGTGGCGCCGGTGTCCGCGGCCCGCTCACGTCGCTGCTGCTCGACGAGGCGCTTGTTGCCAGGGGTGTAGCAAACTCTTCATCCCCCGACGAAGCGCTCGGAGTTGACGGAGCGGGCGGAGATGGTATATGTGCGTCATGTAATCCCGAAGCCGCAGCTGTTCTTGAGCGCGTCCACATTATTTATTTTCATTTTCTAAAATATTTTGTGATTTGGTTTGATTGACATGTATATGTCAATCGGTAAAAAATTTTTAAAGGTTGTAGTAAAATCGAGAAATTGGTAGTACGGAATAAAAATTAAAACTGGTGGTTGATTGTATGACTATTGCTGTTATTTTGCGGTGAAATTTAGATGTAAAAGTCGTTTAAATTAAATTAAAATAAAACTCAAAAGAAAACCACACGACTGTTTTGACGGGAGACAGATGTCATCATGTCATTATTATTATTATTATTATTGTTATGGTTTGAATCCACGCCCGTTGGCACGCAAACCTACCGCGCTAACCACTGAGCTATCATCGCTACAATGTTTAATGTTTTGCTTATGCGGGATTAGACACGGGCGAAGCAAAACGAGACCGCGCGCGCGTCGTACCACAGTAAACATAACTATGGTCGTACTCAGCTTTGTCTCCATGAAGAAGACCACCGGATGTGGCGGAAACTATAGTCGGAGTATCCGTTATAATTAATCGTGAGTAATCTCGCATAAGTAAAATAAAAAAAATTTTTTCTTCCAATCTTTAGGTGGACTCACATTTTAAAAAAAGGTCGGTGAGTTTACTTTTTCCTAAGCGGCAACACTGCTCGTCTTAGACCACACCTACTCTTTAATAGGTGTTTGTCTTGTACAGTATACCTTTTCTGTGAAATGTTGGGACTGTGAGATATTACTTTTACTGAAACCTTTCGGCATGAAGATTAATAAAAAAATATCGTTGGACATTTCACACACCGCCATCTTGCCCCAAACTACGCATAGCTTGTAGTATAAGAACCAGATAACTGTTACAATATTTATATAGTTTTTTTTTTTTTTTTTTGTAAATACATACAGAACATCTAGGCACGAAAGAAACCGCCATTTCGCCTGATGTTAAGCGAAGATGCGGTCTACGATGGAGCACGCTAAAATAAAGCGATGATAGCTCAGTGGTTAGCGCGGTAGATTCGCATGCCGAAGGGCGTGGGTTCAAACCCCAACAATGAGCTTGAGCTGCCGGTGAAGGAAAACATCGTGAGGAAACCATAGCATGGTGGTAGGGTACTTTCTAGTACTCGGCTGGCTAGCTACCACCCTCGAGTTGAAAATCTGTCGCCAAGCATCTAACGGTGTGTTCCGGCAGCCTCACTTGGGAGCCAGTTCCATTCCAGGCTAGGTGTGCTTTACCAACTTCGACCACATCATCACTTAACATCAGGTGAGCTGCGGTCAAACACCTAGCCTGTCAACCATAAAAAAAAAAAAGTCAAATAAATAGTCAAAATTCATCTTGTTTTTTCCATCCAAGCGTGCAGCATCCTAGACCGTCTAGCCTTCTAGCATTGTATGGTATCGCCGTGGAATGCCGGTTCCATCACATTTTGGCCCATCTAACATACCCTTTCAAAGTCAGAGACATTGTGGTCCTAGTTAAAACAATTTACGATACCTTTCAAACCTTTTTGGTGTTTCTGACCTGTATCCCAGAAACCCAAACTTTTAACTTCACAGATAAGAGAGCACCTTTTCCGTTACAACCGAATAAACTTCCAGATTAATTAAATTTATGGTTTTCCGCTTCCCGTATGTCTTCGACCTTCTGACCCACGTCAGAATAAATGAGCATACCTACTTTACGGTAGGTTATGATCTCGGGCTTGGATCGCGTCTATTATAGTTTTACTTTAAATTTTGGACGCTCTTATATGGTTCCAATGATTCTTTTGAAGGGTAAATAACTCGCTGGCCAACTGTTGCTGTGTACAGCGTAATTTTTATTTAATTGTACATCACTCAGGCAGCTTCATACATACATAACAACCTTTTTTTCATAAATTTTGGCATCACAATGTGCACTCTGCCAGTGTCAAGTAGTTCATACTTTCAAGTGTCTCAAGATTAATTGTAGTAAAATAAGTCTCAGTCACAGTCAAAGTTACATGAAGTCACAGTCAAGTCCCGTAAAAACTGTACAAGCTGCTAGTAAAATCACAACTTTACTAATAGCTTTTACTATTCTTTTACAACATGAAAAGTTGTTTCACTACATTAAACTTGCAAGCTTTGCTTATTTTGGGACTAGATGGCTTTGTGTGAAAAACCCTACGATATTAATTTCATAATTTTTCCGCGTTTCTTCCATAAAAACACGTTCTGATCTACGATGAAGAACGCTTGCCTAGAAGTAACTAATTCACTGCAATTATCGTGGAACACCTTTCGTCGAACACGTTTGCGAACTAGGAAATCAGTGGATTGAACCCACTGGGGAACCACAATAAAAAAACCCGCCATTTACCTCATGATGGCGTGGAAATAAATTTTCAAATTTATCGTACGGAATAGCTAGAAATAATAAAAATAAATCCAGAAAATTGGACGATTTTGGAAACAAATTTTCATTTTTACGTTGCTATAACTCGATACATGTGCGACTTACAAAGCAAATTCGGAAACAAAAATGTGTGAAATTTTGTTCTCTTCATGTTTGCATTAAGTAAACGTTTTTAGTCGTAGGATCAACCGTTGAGGTAATTTTTACTTTTTTTAATGTATCCTGCTCAACACATAAATCTGTCGGAGACATTTAGCTGTTTCTATGTCTGAAATCATAATTCATAATTCATTTATTGCGTATATGGGTACAATAGATATTTAAAAAAAAGATAATGAGCGCCATATTCCGCCTTGCGGCATGCAAAACTTAAAACTAAACATTACAAAAAAAATATAATAATAACTACAGTCAGTGATTAGTCAAATCAAAAGCAAAAATAAAACAAAACAAAAATGTCAATGATAAAATGTCAAGCAATAAAATACAATTAAATTAAATACAATTTCGTCCGAGCATAAAAAATAAAAAAAACAATAATAAAATAAAATAAAAAATATTAAAATCTAAATTAATTAATGTCAAATTGAATTACAATATTATTAATTTTGGACAGTTTTGTCATACTTTTACCCTACTAATTTGATGAGACCAATCACACACATTTAAAATTTATCTGTCAAATCTTCTGCATGTTTTGTGATTTACAGCAGTGATTAGTTGTCCATTGACATCTCTCTCACGAATCTTTGGCAAATCGATTTATAAGGCTCGGAATACTGTTCCTCCTTAGTCTTGTGTACTGTGTACTTCCGGAGTTCCGGAGTTGAGGTATTGAATAAAAAAAAAAAAAACGATTCTAGCATTTTTATCCAAGATGGCGGCCCAAGCGACCACTCCTCGTGGAATTTTTCAAACTTGGATTTTTTATCAGAGTACAAACCTAAACGACGTATTTGAAAATTGTTACTACATTACCTATTGTTATAAATGCTCACAGACTGGACTAGTTATCAAGCATGAGTTTTTAAGCCACCTGCAAGCTATGGCTGGGTTATTAAAAATGACTGTACCTACGAGTATATAGCGCGTGTTATCTCATTTGGAATGTATCTGCCATGATTACCTGACGTGCTCACCGAGTTAGCAGACTGGATACATGTTTAACATAATTTTATACACGGATCGTTATTATGCCCCTATATAACACCCCAAGTGGAAATATACGCCGCAAACATACAAGAATTATGTAGGATGCCTTGTGTACTCATGAATCTCAAATTATATTTTGATGAAATATTTTTGTGTTATGTATTATGTACGTACGTGTGACTTCAAAGGATAAAATTTGCATCGCTTGAGACACTGAAAGCTCTACTCTGTAGCGTAACGTTTTCAACGTAACGTAACTTTTTTCTTTGTTTTGGCATCTCACTATGTACATTTTTTGTGTGTCATTTATTTTATACTAACTGCGCTACGGCTGAAATGAGTGAGTGAATACTAATTTTGATAAAACAACATCAATGTTATTAAAAAAACAAAAAAAAAAAAAAAATCGGCTATCGATTGTCACTGACAATCGGTGCTGGTTTTCAGATGAACCCTTCAAATTTTATTACGATTAATAATAACAATCCTAATACTAATTCTATTCCAATCCAGTGAGTTTACCATTTTCGATCACATTGTCTCTTAACATCAGCGGCTGTTGAAGATAAAAAAAAAGTACAACGACAAAGTTAACAATACAGAGTGGTAGAAAGTACGGTCATCTATATGGAGTAAATATTTAATGCGAATCTAGTGGTCCCTAATTTCGAGGTTATTCGGCATATCAGGCACGTAGCCAGAGACTCGTCGCAATCCGTACTAGCCATCTAAAACAAGTGGGTCAGGGTTGAAAGTCGAGATTGCCGCCCTGTCTTACCGTCAACCTGCCTCTGACAGATTTACCTTTAACCTATCGGATAAACTATGACCTAAAAGTTGAAAAGGTCGATTAATAACCAATGATACACGCAATCTAAAGAGTCCATACCAGCCATATACAGTCCGAGTCTATTATGAAGTATTAGGAATTCTATAGGGAATCGTTAAGTATATATATACTACTTACTTATATATTTATATACTTTACTGTATGTATTATAAGTATGTATTTACAAAAATTTACGTATTCTATCAGTTATCTGACTTCCATCACACAAGCTCTGCTTAGTTTGGGGCCAGAGGGCGCTGTGTGTACAGTCCTACGATATTTATTATATATATATATATATATATACTATTATAAAGAGGAAAGATTTAATTGTTTGTTTGTAGTGAATAGGCTCCGAAACCACTGGACTGTTTTCAAAAATTCTTTCACCATTGAAAAGCTACGTTATCCCCGGGTGAGATAGGCTACTTTTTATCCCTGTAATCCCACGGGAACGGGAACTACGCGGGTGAAACCGCGAGGCGTCCGCTAGTATATAATAAATCACAAGCGTTATCATGAGAACACCATGTTTTATGGCATGATCGAGAGCTCATTGTTGGGGTTCGAGCCCAAGTCGTATAGCATACAACCACTAAAATGTAACAATAGAGAAAGTGGTATCATAAAAAACCGGGAGCCATATACTGGGTAAGGATGCATAGGAAGTATCTTATTTAATTAATTTGATAAAATATATTTTTAAAGTTTATGTCAAATTAGTTCTAGATATTAAGTACCTAAGATTAGTTGGTTTATTTCATTTATTTATAACTTTACTAATATTGAAATACACTATACATTAATGGTGTTAATAAGTAAAGTAACTGAGACAAATGTAACATGTTTTTAATTAATAAAGTTGTTGTCAAATTAGTTAAATTTGAGTCCTCATCACTGTTGTAACTGGAACGACTGTTAAGCGGAAATAAACTAAATACATACCTTGAATATTCAAGTAGGTATCTTATTTTTATTCTGTGCGCTGTTTACAACTTGGTACATATTTATTACCACTATTCACCATTTCACCATAGAAAATTTAATATAAATCACAAACACTGAAATATCGATGGTGAAAAGCTCTCAGTGTTTGTCTGCCTCAAAGAAAGTTTGAGGCAAACAATCGTTTCATTATACGCAGTAGGTAAGGGGCAAACATACATTCTTTTTCTCTTTCACTCTTCATCAACAGTGCATAAGTTTTACTAGCTTCACTTCCCGCTTACGTTTTTACCGCTTTATCATATTATTTTATAAACCGACTTCAGAAAAAGAGAAGGTTCTTCATTCGGTTGTATTTTATTTTTGCTATCTCAGAATTGCATCATTAATTAATATGTCATCCAAACAAATAAATACGCGTATTTTGCTTGCCTGTGAATATACGTATAGTGGTGTTTACGATCACCAGAATTTAGTCCCAATGAACTACCTACTACCATCTAATTACATCATACACCAAAACTTTTTGTAGCGATGATAGCTCAGTGGTTAGCGCGTTAACCCTAACAATGAGCTTGACCTGTCGGTGAAGGAAAACATCGTGAGGAAACCATAGCATGGTGATAGGGTACTTTAGTACTCGGCTGGCTAGCTACCACCCTCAAGTTGAAAATCTGCCACCAAGCACCTAACGGTGTGTTCCGGCAGCCTCACTTGAGAACCAGTTCCATTCCAGGCTAGGTGTGCTTTACTATCTTCGACCACATCTCACTTAACATCAGATGAGCTGTGGTCAAGCACCTAGCCTGTCAACCATAAAAAAAAACTCCGCATAAAACAATGTAACCTAGTCGTTGGAATGAAGGCGGTTTTTTGTAACAATTATTCTAGGAAATCGGTCGATATTGATTCTGAGTATGGTTGTAACAGGTATAATAATAAAATAACGTCTCTCGATTTTTCTGATCAGATAGATACAAGGCATTAAGATAGTCTCGTGCGTGTATCCAATTATGTCGAAGGAAAATTTTTCCACGAGTAATGTTGACGAAGTCGGTCAGATTACTTCGCAATAAGTAGGTACGGCGTATCAAGAGCTATCCCATCGGATAGTGGTGTCGATTACACGCGGCGGCGTGTCTCATTACTGGCGACCCACTCGAACTATAATCCCGGGAACGAGTTTCTTGAGGTCGACAGTCGAGCAGTCTAATAATTATTTATTATAAGGCCAAACGGCTAGAGATGAGATTTTTCTTGGCAAATAAACAACGATACAATAACGTTGAAATTGTACAGTTTTCCCATGCGATACTTTGCTCCTAAGAAGTAAGTATAAAAAGGTAAAAAAAATATTTAAGTAAATAGTTTTATTAAAAACTAGCTGCGCCCCGAGGTGTTATCCGCTACATGTTTTCGGGATGAAAAGTAGCCTATGTGTTAATCCAGGATCTCAGCTACCTCCATACCAAATTTCATCCAAATCCGTTTAGTAGTTTTTGCGTGAAAGAGTAACAAACATCCATCCATCTAAACTTTCACATTTTTAATGTAAGTGGGTTTAAAATATATCTATTTGCAGCTAGCGAAATTACTGAGCTGTTGAGACAAACCATCGAAAGTCTCAAAGTAATGAGCGCCAAAGCAGCGATGCCCTGGGCTTTGTTTTGTTACTCAAAGTTCTGTGTATCGCTGCAATGGTTATGGACAGGCGTTATCTCTTACCATCAGGAGAGCGTCTCGTTCGTATCGTCAAAAAAAAAAAAAAGTATCATCGCCAAAAACATTTCTGGATACTACCTTCAATACTCATATTAAGTTTTAGATATCCCACTGAAGTCCTAGATACTGTGTTCTTGTGACATCGAGCAATGAACTGTCGCCTCGAGGGCTCTAAGCCATTGTCTTGGAAATTGCAGCGTAATAATATTACCTTTGCTGCGAAGGAATACTCGTGGAATTGTGTTTCATGTTCACAATAATCTACAGACATGTGTCTCCTTTATCTACAACTAGCGACTCCTCGCGGCTTTGCACGGTACAAATTATTTTGGCGACTTGGTTACAAAATATTCATCCACTGTAGTTTTGCTTTATTTTTTTTATTTTTTTATGGTATATAATGCGGCATTACACCCTGCGGGACAGCCCTGTTGGTTCATTGGTAGTATGTTTGCTCCAAGAGCCGAAGGGTGTGGGTTCGATTCCCACCCAGGACATGCACTTTGTGCTATAAACAAATGTTTGTTCTGTGTCTGGGTGTTCTGTATGTATTATAAGTATGTATTTACAAAAAAAAAGTATTTATGTATTCTATCAGTTATCTGACTTCCATCACACAAGCTCTGCTTAGTTTGGGGCCAGATGGCGCTGTGTGTATAGTCCTACGATATTTATTTATTATTTATTTATTAATGTTATAGTCAAAGTCCAGTCATGCTTTAGTAAAGTAGTGGCGACTTTACTTTAAAGCTGCGATGGAGTTTTGGAAGCAACACGAAAAGTCATGTTTCACCACATTATATCATTTTCCCACACTAGCGCTTGTAATTCGGCACTTTATGAATAAAACACCACCATTTTTATGTATAAACATTCGACAAAACACAAGTTTTGGAAAAAAATAACAACGGGGCAACACGACTCTTTCCGCGTTCCCGCCTCTCATTTCATCAAAAAACAAAAACTCATTTTCAAAAGGTTATTTTGTTTTCTGTACATTTTTCTATTCCTGCATACTGAAAGGTTTTTATTATACATCTATAAATGTGTATGTGTTAAAATTACGAAAGTTTAAAAATTACATTAGTGTTGTTCCCTCGAAACTTTCCGTTGAAAGGTAGCTTTGGCAGAGGGCTCTTAAACAAGTACAAGCATACCTACTCTGGAAATAGAATCAACGCAATTACTTCAGTAATTTACTGTCTGAAACTCCTCGCATTTCTCTTTCCCAGCGGTTATTAGAGAACAAGAACATTATAGGTAGTATCGCTGTTACTCACAGCTCCTTGGTTTGTTACAGGTAAGGCTGATCCATCGTCCTAGGTGAGCCGTGACTCGCGATAGATCTACAACGCGATGCAATGAAATCTATGGTTACTCTACTCATGGTTTTAATGTTTTGCGTAGAATCGGGCAAAAAAAAAACCTTTTTTTAATGTGAAAGTCATGTCACAGACGAAACGCTCCACTTGCAGCGATACACAGAACTTTGAGTAACGAAACAAAGTCCAGGGCATATTTTTTTTTTTGTAGCGATGATAGCTCAGTGGTTAGCGCGGTCGTTTCGCATGCCGAAGGGCGTGGGTTCAAACCCCAACAATGAGCTTTAGCTGCCGGTGAAGGAAAAACATTGCGTGGTGGTAGGGTACTTTCTAGTACTTGGCTGACCACCCTCAAGTTGAAAATCTACCGCCAAGCATCTAACGGTGTGTTCCGGTAGCTTCACTTGAGAGCCAGTTACATTCCAGGCAAGGTGTGCTTTACCATTGTCGACCACACCGTCACTTAACATCAGGTGAGCTGTGGACAAACACCTAGCTTGTCAAGCATGAAAAAAAAAGTAATAATCTGACTGACATTCATTTGATTATTATTTGAGTTTATTTTGCTCGTATTTTTGTCACTGAATTGCATCGCCTTGCTACATTTTATTGGCATGTAGGACGTTAGCAGGTAAGTTGGAGAAACGCGTGGGCGCTACGGTTTATGCCCCTATGAATTATTTAGTACAATACAGCTTCCAACTATGGAACCCTTAAAAGTGAGTGCTTATTAAATTTGAAAGTAGGATATTTAATATTTGAATCTCGCCGGAAAATAGGCGATCATGAAATCGCTTGTCTTGTCTGCTTCAACGTAGACGCTCTGATTATAACCATCGGAAAACACCAATTTAGGCAAAGCATTCCATAACTAAGTGCTTTTTTATGTAAAAGTAATGACACGAACGAGACGCTCTTCTGATGGTAAGAGAAAACGCATATCCATGACCATTGCTGCAATGCACAGAACACTTTGAGTAACAAAGCAAAGTCCAGGGCATCGCTGCTTTGGCGCTCATGACTTTGAGACATTCGACGGTTAGTCTCAATTGCCCAGTAATTTCGCTAGCTGCAACATACCCTCTAAACCAGGACACAGTTATATTTACACTATTGCTTGGCGACATAATATCTAGTTCTGGTATTGTAACGTCATTACTTATAAAAATGTTTATCGACACTTAATTAAAATAGTATCTTTTTCTTAAAGACTACTGCTTGGCGGCAGGATATCTGGTACAACGGTGGTACTGGTACCTTCCTAGACGACCTGCTTAGGAAATCTACCACCAAGTCTATCTAGATAAACGAGGACTTTGCTGTACATAGATTGTACTCTTGATAGATAGGGGCATGAAAAACCGAGGTCGCATAAAGTGCGCAACTCGAGAACGGTTTCTTACAGTCAAAACACGTGTTTGTCCTAAGTACGCAATTTATAAATTTAATTTAAGGAAACAGGGGCTTAATATTACAGAGCTCCACTCATTCTCCCAAATGAAAATCTGAATTTGCGACGTGTACAAGGCCTTTTTCAAGGCCCCGGCGTTTATTGGAATTCTCTTCGCTTGTAAAAACAAATCTTTATTATAAAAGTATCTAAATGGTTCGAATAGATTTGTCAATTTGTCCGACTTGCAAGGTCGTGTTGTGAAATCAAAGTTCCTTACTCCCTGAAGGCCTTCGATAAAAAATCTAGAGTAGGAAGTATAGGATAAATCTAGATAAATATCATAAATGTGAAAGTTTGTGAGGGTGGATGTTACTCTTTCACGCAAAAACTACTGAACGGATTTGGATATTTTGGATAGTTTATGGTCTGGATTAACATATAGGATACTTTTTATGCTGCAAACTGAACAAACTTTTTGTTAAATTCCACTGAAGTCGCGGGTAACAAACCGCTAGTAATATTATAGATTTGAAAGTTTGTACGTTTGGATGTTTGTTACTCAATCATGCGAAAGCTGCTGAACGGATTTGGATGAAATATGGCACACATACCTGGATTAGCACATAGGATCTATTTATCCTGAGAAAACTTATTATAGGACGTATCCATTTGAAATTTGGTATAGATATTGTGTCCTCTCAAATCTACTAACTGATGAAACGCTTTTATGTGTTTGTGCATGTATGATTGTATGTGTTTTAAGTATGTAAAATAAAATACAAAAATGAAAATAAACACATATGCTCCTCTCTCAAATGTTGAGTGGGAATCGATCCCACACCATACATCTCTTATTTATTTATTTATTGAGAAAGAATACGGTTAACCAATTACATTCAATCTCACAAAATTTTGACATTCCACAAAAACAAAAATCTAAAATACAATTACAAAAAAAATATCTCTTGAAACAGTTACACCAGTAAATGAGCTTCAAATGAACAGGGCAGTCTAATTAATGTTCCTATTGAGTTTTAGCTATAAAATATTAGGTTTGGACCAGTAGCCTTAAACATATGTAAGGTAAAACTTCCTTGGTCTAAACCGTAGTCTATATTAAACAGTGCTTAAGATTAGTTCGATTTTTGACAATATACCCGTATGTGACATTTGTCAGTTGGTAGATGTCAGTTTCTACGCGTGTAAAAACTCATTTTCAAATACATTTGTTATTTTTGAGCTACAAGTGTCACGCGATATATTAATAACAACGAGTATAGTCACTTAATGATAGTAACTTAGTCGTGCTTACAATGATACGCACAAACAACAATTCAATTATCCAACTTGTTCAAGGCCGTTCATCGATTCGTGGAATATGTGGTCATATGAAATCCAACTATCATGTAGCCCCCTCGGGTTGTCCCGACGATGATGACGCGGTGGCAGCCCTGCCGGACCAATGGGTGCCAGCTCGCAGTGGGCCCATCCTCGCCAAGTTCCTCGAGGGAAATGAAAAGATGCACAATGATATCCTTCGAGATATTTCACATAGAGCTAAAATAATCAATGATAAGATAGATTTCAAAATACGCGCATTAGCTGAAGCTCTGCACACATATATTCAGCATAATGATAATCAGATAGATTGTATCATAATGAAATATAATGTAGAAGAAGCCCTGGATATGACACTTCGTACTCAGGCTCTTCAAGAAATTTATCAATTGCATTCCCAACGTGTCGATGAATTAGCACATTTCAAACGCGAGGCATCGGTTTTAGAGAGAGAACGCACGGGCGACCTCAAAATCCTGCTACGCGATCAACATCAAAGATTAATCGGTGTCGGACACCATCCTCCGAAAAAGTTGTTACACGATTTTGATGATCGCGTGTACCAGTTTAACCAGCAATTATTGAGCAACATAAGAGCTTATACTGATTTGGAAGCACAACTAAGAGTTCAACTTGATGAGAGAGTCGGACGTGCGCGATCAGTAGTCAATCAACTGTGCTTAGGGGGCAGTGTGGTAAACCGTGTCCAGAGCGCTCTGCCGTGGCCTGCCGAAGAACGAACTAATATTCAGCGATCTGGTAGTGCTCTTATTGAAAGTAAACGTAAGTCTACAATACCATATCTCGCGCTAAGTAACGAAGAACAAATCTACGCTTTTGTCTCTAATTTGCTCAACACATATCAGGCAGCAGAAGTGCGAGTGTTTACTGGCTTGTCAAATCATCTAAGGGCTTTGGAAAATGATTTTTTAACACATAATTGTTTTACCGATGTGAATTGTGCACCAAATAAAGCACACGAATTCCAGCAACTGATCGATGACACCATCCGTCAATTATTTTACGATGTTAATGAGCAAAATATGATTAGTAAAGAATTGCACCATGCCACTAATACCAATATGTTCGTTTTACAAAAGCGATTCGCTTCTCTAAACAAATGCCTTAAAGATACTTTTAATATTTTGCATAGTGCTAGTCATCTTTGGGACAACCATATTATACGTCAAGCAATGGCACAAAAATTGACCATTGCTGCTGTTGAAGATTTACTTACTCGTAATGATGCTACACAATTATCTTACGAGGTTACATTCAATGTGGCATTGGAACGTTTAAGAGGGTCCTCTTATGCCCATGACCTACGACTTCAATATGAAAACGTTAACAAGATGCTTACATTTCTTGCTCAAATGTATCGTTTACACAGTGAGGCGGAGTATGCTCGGCTTGAAGAATTTACGAAGCTGCCATCTTTACTGGCGAATGTTTTACTGTCGGAGTTTAATTGTTTCCTGGAAGAGCATACACGGCTAGAGCAGCCGTCCTGCACTTACTCTAATCGAGAGTGTTATTTCCCAGAAACAATAGATGTTACCTTACCATTACCGCGCGCTATATTACAGACAGAACTTCAAGAATATGCTTTACGTCGTTGGAGAAACGGGTTTTTGGAATCTGTTGAAAGCAACGTTTCCATGATTCCAGAACAGTTGCAACAACAGGCTCGTCTATGGGTTGAAGAAAGAGCAAGAGCTTTGCACATGAGGTTCTCAGTTAAGATGATGTCATACAGCGTTCGCGCTGAACGCATTAAAACTTGTTTCAAATCGAGACTTTCAGAGTTACGTTGCCACGAAATACGCCTTGAATCACATATAGATGCACTAAACCAAGTTGCAGGTAGCCTATTAGACGAATCTGATTTTTCGTCGGTGGATGATCTAAAGTTATACCCTTTGTCTATGTGGATTAATAGCATACAAACAAACATGGAAACACTTGATCAAGGGCAAGAGCCACCAAATCCTGAAGTGAGGCGTTTAAAAATGACTAGTTATGCGTGTCGCCTGAAAAAACACCGACATCTTTTTGAAGAGTCTCTTAACATTGCCATAAAGAATCGAATAGCTATTTTGAATAATAGTATACAACATGCTCGGATCTCGAATCTTCGGTTTATATATCATATTAATTTATTTCATAAAGGCAACGGATATACAGGTGAAGAAGCAATGCAAGCATGCGAAGCTCTTGTAACAGAAGACGCGAAGCTGGACACACGCATTGACCTTTTAACAGAAACATTGAATCAACGTAAAACACTGTTGTTATCACAAGCTCACCAAATGGTACTTCCACTGCTACATAAATGTGAACAAAGGCAGTTGACGCACTCACATAAAAATACTAGTAAGAAATCGCAATCTGCAAAAAAGAAATAAATTAGGATTAAAACTCGCTTTTAGTATTGTTTTGCATAATTTAACTGCTTTAAAATCTAAACTCGTCTCACAAACGTCTCTTTTTATATTTGTTTTGTTACTTCTTTACGCTTCGCGGATTTAAATGAAATTTGGAATGTAGATAAGCTAATACTCTGGATTAACACATAGGCTACTTTTTTATCCCAGAAATCGCGGCAATCTCGCGGGCGTAGCTTAGAAGTAGTATTAGGCAATACCAATTTACTGTATATCTGTAGTACCTTTAACATAGGACCAACAACGGTGTTTTCAAAAAGTTTATAGCTAGTAGATAGGGCTGCATGAAATGTCCTCCGATATAAATTTATTTGTTTCACTCCTCTTGTTTTTTGTTGTTGTTGGGTTTCTTGTTTGTCTTGTTTCTTGTTTTGTTCTTGTTTGTTTGTTCCTCTTGTCTTGTTTTTTAGCCCTGACAGCCCTGGGTAGTTTATGAGTTCACACCAAATTTTGACGTTACCATAGTATTGAAATAGACAATAGTATTGCATATACTTATGACGTTCTGTTTTACTTTTGGCACTTACCCAAAGAATGTTAAGGTAGTTGCATATTTCGTACCTCTAAGTATACATTGCATGTCCTATTGATCTTCAAGTATCGAATTAGTAGAAATCACACGTAAAAACAAAACTAGTTACTTTACGCACACATAAATTTAGCGATGTGGACATTTCTATCACTAAAACTATGAATTTCATAAGTTCTGCTTTCCAATAAACCCTAAGTATTGTTCGAACAAAGAACTCATCGGGATATATTTGTACAATTATTCGATGACAACCTTCCGCTCCGATACCAACTTTATAAAAATTGATTGGTAAATGGTTCATATAAAAAATTAAATATAATAAAATAGGTAACAATCCAGTGATAAATGATTTCAAGACATAAATATTTTATCTTAGAAAAACACGTAACGCTTTAAATCTCTTTGGTTTAGAATCGGTACATGACCGCTGCGCTCTTTCCTTCATTTGATCATTTAAAGTCTATTTTGACACATTTTTTATAAAGACAAGACCAAATTATTTAGTAAAAACAATTTTGGTAATGTTAAGCAACAATAAAATCATTAAAAAAACCTTGAAAAAGAACATTGCTAAATGTGAGTGTGAAAAGATAATAACTTCGTACTATGTGGCGGCTTCGGGATGTGCCGACGACGATGCTGCGGTCGCGGCATTGCCAGACAAGTGGGTGCCAAGGCACAGCGGCCCTATACTCGCTAATTATCTCATAAAAAGGGAACAAGATCACGGCAAAATACTACAAGACATCACAGACGTTGCGAAAACTGTTAATGACAGAGTAGATTCAAAAATACGAGCATTAGCTGAAGCTCTTCTCAATCATATTCAAGACAGCAACAAACAAATCAGTTGCATAGTACAAAATTTTAATGTCGATGAATCTGTATTGGAGAAAGAATTACGTGACCAAGCTCTCAAAGAAGTTTACCAGCTGTATTCTCAAAGAATTGACGAAATGGCTCACTTCAAACGTGAAGCATTAGTGGTAGAGAGAGAACGCGCCGAAGGTCTAAGAATAGTGCTTCGCGATCAGTTTCAGAGACTAATTAAGGTTGGGCATCTTTCTCCACCAGACTTACTACATGACTTTGATGAGCGAGTGTATGAAATTAACCAGCAACTAATAAGTAACAACAGAGCGTATGTTGATCTAGAAGCACAGCTACGCGTTCAAGCTGACGAGAGTGTCGTACGTGCTCGGTCGGCCATTAATCAGCTCTTTTTAGGGACAAGTACAAGGGGTCGTGTGAATAGTGCTCTACCGTATAATTATGAAAACCATCCAAAAATTCAGAGATCTGCAAGTGCTATCGGTGAAAAGAGAAGTGAAACGTCTGTGTTATCGGGTTGCTCGACAACAAATGACGTTGATGCCATCGATGCGTACATCCAGCGTTTGGTACAAGCGTATAAGGCAGCTGTGATACGTGTTTTTAACAAATTTTCAACTAGACTTATGGATTTGGAAAACGATTTTGGGAGTAAACATTATTTAACCAACATTGATAGTAACTCGAATCAAGCGGTAGAATTTCATCAAATGATCGCGAAAGCAATATGCCATTTATCAAACACTATATATAAGAAAAAAGAACAAATTGAAACCTCTGGCGCTAATATGATGGTCATGCAAAAAAGTTTATGGTCATTAGGAGAATGTCTTCAGGATACATTTAATGTGTTACATGATGCTGGTCATCTGTGGGACAATCATATTCTACGTCAAGCTTTGGCGCAAAAGTTAACAATTGCTGCTGTAGAAGACTTACTCACCAGTAACGATGCTATAGAAATGGCTAATGAGGTTGCCTTCAACATAGCTTTAGATCATTTACGAGGATCTTCCGACATCGATAAACTACAAATCGAATATGGAAATATAATAAGTATGCTTGAACGAACTGCTGAAATGTACCGACATCACAGTGAAGCTGAACTGGGACGTCTTGATGAATTTATGAAATTGCCAACTTCACTAGCAAATACTTTGCTTTCAGAGTTTCAATGTTTTTTGGATAAACATCCACGATCTATCCGTAATTCGCAACCTGTGAATACTTCTGGACAAAATCCAGATCAATATTCTACGCCAAAAGCACCGTCTGAGAGCTTGTTGTGCCCATTGCCACGAGCTATTTTACAAACAGAGCTCGAGGTACTCGCTCTATTGAATTGGAGAAACGGGTTTTTGGAATCTTTCGAAAGTAACGTTTTTTTGGTGCCTGAGGAATTACGTCGACAGGCCCGTTTTTGGGTAGAAGAAAGGGCAAATGCTTTGCATATGAGGTTTTCTCTGAAAATGGTTTCACATAGCATTAGAGTGGAAAGGGTTAAGGCTGCTCGTGACTCACGACTTTTAGAGCTGAACCATCATGAGGTTCGTCTTGTCTCACATTTAGATGCATTGTCACAAATACTAGAAAGTCTACCGAAAGAAGCATCAAAATTTCCGTCCTCGGAAAGTACATTTCTGTATCCATTTGATGATTGGGTTGGCAGAATTAAGGAAAACATTAATGCACTAATGGAGAGTGTAGAACCTCCAGATCCTGAAATTAAACGCTTAAAAATGTGTAGCTATGCACCACGATTGTTGAAACATCGAAAACTTTATGAAGATTCTATTGACGCTGCTATTGAAGAATACAAAAGAATAGTTGAACATCGGGTTCAAAATGCTCGCATCTCGAGTGTTAGGTTGATGTCTCACATCACGTTGTTCAGCGAAGGTGGTGAGTATTCTGCCCAAGAAGCGACGAAAGCGTGCAGTGCTTTAGTTAAAGGAACAGATGCGCTGGAGAATAGCGTCAACAAAGTGATGGATGTTTTAAATATTCGTCGTAATCAGCTGCTCTCGGAAGCTGACTTGCTTCTGCAACCACTGCAAAATACATGTAATGACGTTCTAGGGATAGGCAAAGGGAAAGCTGTGAAGCCACCACAGAAAAAGAAATAAGGTAAACGTGTTTGCCTATCCGTTAAGGGCGATGACTTTCAACATATTGATGACTTTTATTTTCTCATAGACGAAATTAGTTGTCTGTCTGAATAATTAATTTATGTCCTTAATTGGTCTTGTCTCTACGAGAAATGTTGTTATAGTTTTATTTTTTTGTTATTAGCCATTATATATCTAGTTTTTAATAATATAATCTATGTTAATTTTAGGTAAGTACTTAGCTTATATAATCTTATTAATTTTACCCGAATTTTTGTGGCTTTTTTTTTGGCTACTGTTTGGTTAAAAAATATATACTTGAAAGAAAAATGTTATTGTTTGTTGTTATAATTTTTAGATATTGATTAGTTTATTGGAAACACGCTTTTTTATCGTGAAGTTAGGTAACACCATGTTCTTTACTTAATTTTCTTTTTTGGGGGAATTCAAATGGTACTAATTGAAATCAATAAAGCATCCATTTAGAAATGTATGATACATTTAAAATTCCCAGAAGCACGTTTTCAATCTGTACGCGAAACTCTATTTCAATCACTTTCGGGGGCATTAACAACGTGCTTGCGGATCTAGTGATTGTCGTAATCTCGCTTCGGAACGTTCTCTCAGATTGGTGCCGGTTTTAATATTCACAGTTACCAACATTTGCTATTTCTCGCCATTGGGAGAAACGATACTACTCAACGTATTATCATCTGTCACATGCTTACACATTGGGTTTGATAGTTCTTCATGTACATATTGGAGGAGGATATTTTACATACCGCCAGCTAGCTTCAAACTAAGCAAAGCTTGTACTATGGAACCAGATAACTGATAGAATACTTTACTTGTTGTAAATACATTTGTATGTGTAAGTAACGTTTAGAACACCGAGAAAGAAAAACAAATATCATGTTCATCATAACATAAATGTTTGTTCTGGGTGAGAATTACTGGCGGTATTGAACCAAATGCGCTAACAGGGTATTTAAACACGCAAATAATTAAAAATCAATATTTGCGAAAATACATAATTATCGTAGGGAGTCAGCAAACTGTTGAGACGGAAGTATTAAAAAGTAAAATTTAGAAAATTTCCCAGTTTTTAAAGAGCCAATATTTATTTTAATTTTATATACTTACTTGATTTTTTAACATAACAGAAACGACTTTAAATATTTAATTATTTTAATTTTTGCGCATGGAACTGGAGAGCCGCAACTTTACATGGAATTAAGCCCACGCTACAGCTCTTAAAACAGATATACTACCAATGAACCAACAGGGCTGTTTAAAGAACGCCTTACCATACTGTTGAAACATATCGAGCTGTGAAAGCGCCTTGGGATAGATTTAACGCCTCCATATTGAGTTTTATTGCGCTATTTGATTGGGACTTTAGAGATTCATGTTTTTTCAGCTGCAGTACGGTTGTATTTTGTACGCTTTTCATGGTATTTAGCTACATTATTTTCAGAATATTCAGAAATATTTTTGTCCAGTTTTATTTGTATTTTTAAATCAAAAGACTTATTCAAGTGAAAATTGGTGGAAGTCAGTTGGTAACACTGTCCAACTTCCACAGGATGTGCTGTGGTTTGATAGGTATGTTTGGTTATGTGCGACTGCCCTGTTAAAGAAAGAAATAAAACATTTATTTTGACACACAAAATACTACAACAACAAAACACTACAAATAAACAGATTAAAAAACAAAAATAAAAAGTCATATGGACATAGACATAGTTCATTTGGTAGATTGACTGCTTCTAGAGCCGTAGGGCGAAGATTGGTGGAAGGTGGACGGCGGACGCCCACCAGAACAATCATTTATATGACGATAAATGTTTGTTCTGTGTCTAGGTGTACTGTATGTATTTATAAAAAAAAGACTATTCTATCAGTTATCTGGTTTCCCCCATTACAAGCTTTGCTAGTTTGGGGCTACATGACGCTCGTGTGAAATGGTCAACAATATTTATAAATATCCTAGGACATTACACACAGCGCCATCTGACACCAAACTAAGTAAAGCTTGTATTATGGAGGACAGATAACTGATAGAATACATAATAGTATTTTTTTTTGTAAATACATACAGTACACTCAGACACAGAATAAACATTTGTTTATATCACAAAATGCTTGTTCTGGGTGGGAATCGAACCCACGCCCTTCAGCTCTTGGAGCAGACACACTACCAATGAACCAACAGGGCTGTTATTTATTTAACAGGAATTTACAAAGCACGTTTTACCAACCAGTTTACTATTTTATTGGTGCAATATACGGACGTCATTTGAAATTCTTGTCCTCTGACTTTTCTGTTAGCCGTTTGTAAAGTATGTTTGAATAGAAACCTAAGTATGTCATTTGGCTTCCCAGTGAGATCTTGGTTAGTTTAAAATGACCTAGTTCGTTTCGCGTATCGCTGTTTACAGTACAAGATCATGGAGCAACTTGGCGGGGTCTTTTTTTTTTTTTTTTTTTACATTGAATAGGTTCGCGCTTGACCACATCCTGCCTGATGTGAAGCATCGATGCGGTCTAAGATGGAACACGCTTACCTAGAAGGAACCTGTTTACTCTTGACTTGAAGACACTCATATTGTACCTTTCGGGAAACACAGACACCGGCAAAGAGTTCCACATCCTCGCTGTGCGAATAAAGAATGTGGACTCAAAGCGTTTAGTGCGCACATGGGGAACATCCACCATGTACGGGTGTCGCCTCGGTCGCGTTTGTCTGGCCGTCCGGTAGTAAAAAGGGGCAGGGGGAACCAAGTCGTGCAACTCCAAGGCACAATCTCCGAAATGTATCCGGTAGAAAGCCGATAGACAGGCGACCTTACGTCGAGTCTAGCGCAGGCTGTGATATAATACGGTATAATTTTATGCGACTTGGCACCCTGAAGATTGGATTTTTATGAGGGCTACGTATTTATACAAATTCAAGTTTATTTATACCGGTTATCGATTCTACTGGCCCAATGCTACTTCAGCTTATTAATTGTTTGAGTTATGTCGGTGACTTTAGTTATATGCTGTGTAGCGATGATAGCTCAGTGGTTAGCGCGGTAGGTTCGCATGCCGAAGGGCGTGGGTTCAAACCTCAACAATGAGCTTGAGCTGCCGGTGAAGGAAAACATCGTGAGGAAACCATAGCATGGTGGTAGGGTGGTAGCTAGCCAGCCGAGTACTAGACTCGGCTGGCTAGCTACCACCCTCAAGTTGAAAATCTGCCGCCAAGCATCTAACGGTGTGTTCCGGCAGCCTCACTTGAGAGCCAGTTGCATTCCAGGCTAGGTGTGCTTTACCATCTTCGGCCACACCTTCACTTGACATCAGGTGAGCTGTGGTCAAACACCTAGCCTGTCAAACATTAAAAAAAAAAAAAAATGCCGAATAAATTCGTTGATACCGTAATATAACTCCGAACATAACGAGCGATTTTAAACTAAATAAATAAATATTGTAGGACATTACACACAGCGCCATCTGACCCCAAACTAAGCAAAGCTTGTAAAATGGAAGTCAGATAGCTGATGGAATGTTTAAATACTTTTTTTTTGTAATACATACAGTACAGAACAAACATTTGTTTATATCACAAAATGTTTGTACTGGGTGGGAATCAAACCCACCCTTCAGCTCTTGGAGCAGACACACTAACAATGAACCAACAGGGCTGTCAAATAAATAAATAATTGGATTAACTCAGAATCCAGCTTTTTAAGAATTCCCTTGTACACTAATCTGTGCTGCCTTACCCTGACTGTCATGGTCATTAGGTATTATACGTATATGCTTCAAGACTATTAGAATTGGTTCGATTCCTACTCGGGACAAAAAAAAATGTGACGATAAACATTTGTTCCCTGTCTGTGTTCTGTATTTATTAACAAACAGAAGAAAAAAAGAATTAGCGAAATCGGCCCAGCCTTCGTGATGCCGTGACCAAGGGAAACAGGGATACATTTTTATATAGAGACTAGCAGCTCGCCCCGGCTTCGCGCGAGAAAACAAAACTCGATTAACAATATAAATTTGTCTATTGTCTATTGTCTATTTATCAATCCAGTAGTTTCGGAGCCTATTCAATACAAACAAACAAAAAATTAAATCTTTCCTCTTTATAAGATGTTGTAGCTGTCAATTTGCTCTATAAAATCTCGATTTATTCACGTCAGTTTTCGCTGCGCATGCTAGGTAAGGATTTTTTCAAATTTTTCACAGCTTGGGTTTTTTTTTTTTTTATTGGTTGACAGGCTAGTTGTTTGACCACAGCTCCCCTGATGTTAAGTGAAGGTGTGGTCGAAGATGGTAAAGCACACCTAGCCTGGAATGGAACTGGCTCTCAAGTGAGGCTGCCGGAACACACCGTTAGATGCTTGGCGGCAGATTTTCAACTTGAGGGTGGTAGCTAGCCAGCCGAGTACTAGAAAGTACCCTACCACCATGCTATGGTTTCCTCACAATGTTTTCCTTCACCGGCAGCTCAAGCTCATTGTTGGGGTTTGAACCCACGTCCTTCGGCATGCGAACCTACCGCGCTAACCACTGAGCTATCATCGCTAAAGGGGGTTACATTATTGCACGGGTTACATTATTGCATTTCCCATACGGATCCCTAATTGTTTTTTTTAAATAAAATATAGCCTATGCCCATCACGGATAATGTAGCATTCTAATGATGAAAGAATTATTAAGATCGGTACAGTAGTTTCGGAGCCTATTCAATACAAACAAACAAACAATCAAATCTTTCCTCTTTATAATAGTATAGATAGATAAGTATGTGGTTACAAAAAAAACTATATAAGTATTCTATCAGTTATCTGGTTTCTGATTTTTAGTTTGATGGCGCTGTGTTTAATGTCCAACGATATTTATTTAATACTACAGATTAAACAAGGTTATCTTGAGTGTCTTGTTACAGGGGCAAAATAAATGCGATGCTCTCAAAAATCCTAACATTCTAGCTTCTACAACATCGTCCTTGTAGTAAAGTAACAGCTGCTTCAGACGACGGTCGCGTTTTATTGTGCTCAATATTCTCCAAGAAAGTCGATATTTCCGATCGTGCCGTTGGTACTGAATACGTAAATACATACACAATTATGAGTATTCGAGACGACATAAGCGACGTTGTAAACAAATAAGATTATTTTTCTCGTTCGTTTCAAAGCTATACCAGGAAATGGAAATACAAAAAGTTAATAGAATTACAACCTTAAAGGTGGTTCGATTTCCATACAATTACATTTTTCCATTTATGGACAAATCACTACATAGTATAAAACAAAGTCGCTATTTTTGTCTGTTTGTTTGTCTGTATGCTTAAATCTTTAAAATTACGCAACGGATTTTGATGCGGTTTTTTGTAATAGGTAGAGTGATTCAAGAGGAAGGTTTTTATGTATAATAACATCTATTAAATAATGGAGAAATACTGTTATTTTCAGGGTTTCTAATGTGGTGTCGTAAATTCTTATTGCGTACGTAGGCTTAACCTTACAGGATTTATAAAAATAATGTACTAAGTATTGTACAGCTTGAAAACGCGACTACTTTTTTTTCGAATTTTGCACCCGTGCGAAGCCGGAGCGGGTCGCTAGTAGAGCATAATTTTAAAGTGAAATCACAGCTACTAGCATTTATTTTGGTCTTTATTTGCGGTAAATCACAATTACATGAATAAAACAGTACGATGCGATCTAGGATGGAACACGCTCACCTAGAAGTAACCTGTTTACTCTTGATTTGAAGACACTCATATTGTACTTTTCGGGAAACACAGACTCCGGTAAAGAGTTCCACATCCTCGCTGTGCGAATATGTTTTTTTGATTGTGTTGTCGCATGCCTTTTGGCTGGCACAATTTTGACAATAAGGTTTACCACTCTGTCTGCATAAAATTAAATAAACGTGCGCACTAAATTTTCGCTTGTGTCAACTGCCAGTTTATAATGAACCGTGTACCTGCTCAAAGTTTCCTCTACATTCCGGGTTCATGTTATTTTAGACATCTATACTGTGGATGTTGATGCCGACCATTTCTAAACTACCATTCCAATGAAGTTAACAATTTTACCGTATCCTGAAAGTACCGCCTTTCTAACAAAACAATTATAATTGAAATCGAACTACGCGTTAAAGAATTATACCTAAGTATACTTTGTTTTCATCTCTTCCCGCGGGAGTTGTGCTGAATTTCGGGATACAATGTTTCAAAGAACCTACCTCATAGTATGTACTATATTCATGTCAAGTTTCATTCGAATCCCTTTAGTAGTTTGGGCGTGATGTTTTCAAGACAGACAAAAATAAATTCAACAACATCTTTTGCTTCAATTCAGTAGCGATATCGTAATAGTAGTAATCCAATAAAAAAACTCAAATTGAATGTACATAATTTAACCTCCATCAGTTTTATTATAAACTACCTGCGCCCCGCCGGGTTACCCGCTCCATGTTTTCGGGATAAAAAGTAGCCTATATGCTAATCCAGGTTATAAACGATCTGTGTTCCAAATTTCATGTAAATCCGTTCAGTAATTTTTGCGTGAAAGAGTAACAAACATCCGTCCATCGATCCAAATTTCACATTTATAATATTAGTGGGATATTTTTTTTTTAAATGTAAAAAGTAATGAGACGAACGAGACGCACTCCTGATGGTAAGAGATAACGCCTGTCCATGACCATTGCAGCGATACACAGAACTTTGAGCAACAAAAACAAAGTACAGGGCATCGCTGCTTTGGCGCTCATTACTTCGAGACTTTCGATGGTTAGTCTCAACAGCCCAGTAATTTCGCTAACTGCAGTACCCTTCAAACCGGAACACAGTAATGTTTATACACTACTGCTTAGCGGCAGAATATCTGGTACCTACCTAGACGACCTCCAGCTAAGGAGATCTACCACCAACAAAAAGGATACTTTATCTAAAATTATGTATAGTTAAATCGAATATCTGAAAAGCGTATTAGGTATTATGTTAAGGGTTGAATATAAGTGAGGCCTAAATATAATCTCGAGGAATGCCAATATTACAATATTCCACACAAGAGAGACCACAAATGTTTGACCTATTAGGTATTCTATTCCCCTTTATTGAATATTTTGGAACTCTGTCTCAATAAACGACGTCATTGTTTCCTTTAGTGTCTGATAAATTATTTAAATTGTTACCAATGACACGGTTCGACGGTTTTCGAGTCGGTCTAGATTCTAGTCTATGTGATAATTGTCCACACTGTCTGCTGTAGTAGACTTATTTACAGACCATAATATATATTTGTTATACGTGTAAAATGCTAACTGTTTCGGAAACTCTGACTATAGTTTCGGTCACAACCGGTGGCCTTCAACCGGTGGCGGTGTGGAACTCGTTGCCAGCGTCTGTGTTTCCAACAAAATACAATCAGGGGTTCAAGAAGAAGGTGAATAGGTATTTTCTAGGCAAGCGTGCTCCATCTTCGGCCACATCGGCGCTTTCCACCGAACCGATTGATTCGGCACTTTATTAATAAAACACCACCATTTTTGTGCATAAACACTAGACAAAACCCTAGTTTTGGAAAAAAATACAACGGGGCGACACGACTCTTTCCGCGTTCCCGCCAAAACTCATCTAATTTTTAGTTACGTTTGTTGGAATCGATCTTAATTCAACAGACATTTGAAAAAATACAAAGGAATAGCTGTAAAGCTAAGATAATGTTATTAATTATATAGCTACGTCGAGCCAAGCAATGAAATTTAAATCGGCAAACTTTTATAGATGTAGCAAGGCCCACGATGCCGTAAAATAAGCGATCACAAGAATTGTAACACATTTTCTTGAATGGGCTTCCTGTTTTATAGCTTTCGCATACCCAACCCACAAACGTAGTTTAGTTTCTTTTGTGTCCCGGGATAATTTTATGATATTTGTGTTGTTTATAATACCCAACCACCGTGCTATGATTTCCTCATGATATTCACCGGCAGCTCAGGCTCATTGTTGGGGGTTGAACCCACGTCCTTCGGCATGCAGTCCAACCGGGCTAACCACTGAAATATCGTAGCTGCAAATAATCAGGTAACTAATAATTGTAACGATGATAGCTGAGTGGTTAGCGCGCATGCCGAAGGACATGGGTTCAAACCTTAACAATGAGCCTGAGCTGCCGGTGAAGCAAAACATCGTGAGGTAACCATAGCATGGTAGTAGAGTACTTTCTAGTACTCGGCTGGCTAGCTACCACCCTCAAGTTGAAAATCTGCCGCCAAGCATCTAACGGTGTGTTCCGGCAGCCTCACTTGAGAGATAGTCGACCACACCGTCACTTAACATCAGGTGAGCTGTGGTCAAACAACTAGCCTGTCAACCATAAAAAAAAAATGTTTATAATACCTTTCAAACAAATAATACAGTTAGCAAAATAGCAATGTTACCACATAAATAAACTGGTCCAAAAACCCTCAAGGGGGAAGCTGTGGGTAGGTAAGCTCGTCATCAAATATTTATTAGGATTAGCTGCCCTCGAGTGTAGTAAAAATAACAGAAATAAATTAACCTGTCCTTTGGTCCGTCAGTTATGTTTTCGCTGAATTTCTGTTGACGTTCAGTATGAGTAGGACGTTAAGTTTGGTTTGGTACATGGAGCCTGGTATTAATCCACACTATGATAAAAAGGAAAGATTTGATTAATTTAATAATTCTTTCATCATTAGAATGCTACATTATCACTGAGTGACATAGGCTATATTTATATTGTTAATTGAGTTTTGTTTTTCCGTGCGAAGCCGGTGCGAGCTGCTAGTTCTTTTAGAAATATTAGTATCGTTTTTATTTCATTGTTTAATTTTTTAAATGTAAATATAATGACACGTACGAGACGCTCTCCTGATAGTTAGAGATAACGCCTGTCCATGACCATTGCAGCGACACACAGACTTTTTGAGTAGCGAAACAAAGTCCAAGTCATCGTTGCTTTGGCTCTCATTACTTTGAGAGATTCGATTATTAGCATCAATATTAAAAAAAAGAAACTTTTTTCGTTCATTTCAATACATTAAAAAAAGAAGTCTTTCCATAGAATGTTTTGGATACCGTTACAATGGTCATGGCAAAGCGATTTGATCGTCATTAATTTTACATAAAAATTTGTTTTTATTGCTTTTGTTTTCTAATACCAGTATATTGATGAGGTAATATAACCTAACACTGCCAGCATAAATTGTGATTACGGATGAAGCCGAGAAATAAATAATTTAGGCCTGAACCGTGGTTGGACTTTGTTCTTTGTTTGTGAAAGCTCATTTCGTATTCTAAAAGTTAGTTGTACGAGGGATAATGGACCTTAAAATATTTACCATCATAAATATTAAATATTTTTCATTTGGTTGTGGTTATCACCCGCTTTGTGTTAAAAAAGTAAATGCCTAATTACCTTTTTTCTTTTAGAATTTCTACTATCTAAATGTTTCTTTTCTTTCTTTTTTTTTATCTCCGACAAATTTCGTTAATTTTTCGTGATAGGTGGACGTGAAATAACTTAACAATTTGTCTTTCGAATTTATATTTTTTTTATTAAATACTAGCAGACGCTTCGTGGTTTCACCCGCGTAGTTCACGTTTTTGTGGGAATATAGGTACAAAATGCCTATGTCACCTGGGGATAGTGTACGTTCCCAACGGTGAAAGAATTTTTAAAATCGGTTCAGTAGTTATTGAGTTTCGTTACAAACATACAAAAATCCAAAAATACAAATCTTTCCTCTTTATAATATTAGTGTAGAAATAGACTTGCGTTTAAACTCACTTTCGTTTCTTCGTCTTACTTTTTAGATGCCGTCTAAGATGAAAGTAGCACAAGTAAAGTACAACATTTTAAAAGGGGCATTAAAAAGTTATTTTTGTGTTTGAATTTGAGAGTTTTATTCAAGTTGTAAAAGGTACTAAATTTGTTAGAACTTGTAATTTATTGTGACAGCCTTGTTAGTTCATTGGTAGTATGTCTGCTCCAAGAGCTAAAGGGTGTGGGTTCGATTTCCACTCAGGACAAGCATTTTGTGGTACAAACAAATGTTTGTTCTGTGTCTGGGTGTTCTGTATTTATTATAAGTATGTATTTACATAAAATATAAATATTTAAGTATTCTATCACTTATCTGACTTCCATAACACAAGCTTTGCTTAGTTTGGGGTCAGATGGCGCTGTGTGTAATAATGTCCTACAATATTTATTTATTGTTAAATTCAGGTATTAAATCTTTACAGAACACCCCCACATTAAACGATGCTAACCGAAATAAATTTAAGATTTTAAATTTTTCTGCAGCTTGTGAAATTACAGTGCTGTTGAGACTGCCCATTGAATGTCTGTCAGTAATGAGCGCCAAAGCAGCCAGTTCTGCTGCGGTCGCTGCAACGGTCATGGACATCTCTTACCATCAGGAGAGCGTCTCGTTCGTCTCATTACTTTTATTACATAAAGAAACAAATCAAATTCTATTGATGTTACTTTATGTGGTGTATTCGTTGTGCTTCTGCTATTCTTTACCCTTCTAATGCTGTATCTGTTTGTAGTTAGATACCTCATTGTTATTACAATCTAGCCTAGTAGAGACTAACAAGTAATTTTAATATAACTTAAATTGCTAAGTAGAGTATAAATGAAGAATGCGTCCATTAACCTTTTTCTTACTGTCTCTGTTAAGGGGAAGACACTTTGTTCATGTGTTCTATAATATGTAGTAGGTACTCACTGCACTGACATTACTAAATTAATACTAACTCAAAAGGTTTTAGTCTTCTGGTATTTTGGTTATAAGATTTCTTACTGTAAAAAGGCAGGCTTGCCAAATATTGTAAAGTATATTGGAGCAAAATCTGATTCCAAAGATTAGAACTTTATTTAAGGAGAGACAACGCCAACGGACAATTTACTCCGGACCGCCTCTCTGTGGAAAGAAATCTTAACTCTCTGAAGCTAAGATTTATGTCCTCAGGCCGATTTCGTCCGAATGAAGTACATTTCTGTTCACCCGCAAAGGTTTCCAAGAATTACGATCGTTAATTCACCCTTCGATTTTCGAATGGGTAAACTCAAAAGGTCTCAGAAGAGGCTGCGCAATTAAGCATGTTTTTTTTCATGATATTGTAAATGAACCATAATTTTAAGATCGATGTAAAACTAACGGCCCGTTATTTATTATATAAAAATTATTTATGAAACGAGGATATCATTTATTATTCGATTATCAGAAAAAAATATTCCAGGCTACGGCAACTGGTACAAGCAACGGCAGCAAGCGATGTCTTCCAGTCAACTTTAATAACAAACGTAGTGTCATAAGTTATTATCTATCTATCTATACTATTATAAAGAGGAAAGATTTGATTGTTTGTATTAGATACGCTCCGAAACTACTAGACCGATTTTAAAAATTCTCTCACCGTTGGGAAGCTACACTATCCCCGGGTGACATGGGCTACTTTTTATCTCTGTATTCCCACGGGAACGGGAACTATACGCGGGTGAAATCGCGAGGCGTCCGCTAATTTTTTATATTTTTCTTTTCGAAATCTCTCATTATTATCAACTTGTACTGTCTAACAGTTGGGCAAAGGCCTCTCTTTCCACTTTTCTTGCCTTTCACAACCTGAGTTAGTAATAATATAATTAGTGAACTCAGTTTATGTTTTTTACTGAAGTTTAATTTTAATCCGGGAAATTTTATGCGTAGTCGTCGCCGGCATAACCACTTCGTGCGGCCCGTACCAAATATATTGTTGGGATCCCCGCCCCGGAATTCGAATATTTACGGAACAAAATTGACGAAATTGGTCACAACAAAGCGACCGATCGTTTTTCGATTCATCGTAGAAATGGAAAAAGGAATATTTCTTTATAGGCAAGGGAGTGTAAATACTTGAAAACTATGTGTTTACATCCCCTGACTGATTTATTTCTTATGGTACGTTGTTTGGTGAATTCGTTATAGATATAATTATCGGTATCTAAATATATACTTGGTGGTAGATCTTCTTAGCAAGAGGTCGTCTAGGTACCTACCACCTACCACCGCAGTACCAGTTATTCTCCCGCTAAACAGTAGTGTGTAAACATTACTGTGTTCCGGTTTAAAGGGTACTGCAGCTAGCGAAATTACTGGGCTGTTGAGACTAACCATCGAAGTCTCCAAAGTAATGAGCGCCAAAGCAGCCATGCCCTGGACTTTGTTTTGTTACTCAGAGTTCTGTGTGTCGCTGCAATGGTCATGGACAGGCGTTATCTCTTACCATCAGGAGAGCGTCTCGTTAGTCTCATTATTTTTTTACATAAAAAAAATCTAAAGTCTTTGAAACATTGTGCAAAGACTGTTTTAACTGGAGGTCCTAAGGGATGAGGAGGTCTCTTAACTAAAAAGAGACCTCCTCATTAACAAGTATTATTAACAATTGTTCTACAAGTGTTTTCTACACAATCATTCAGCTTACAACTTCAGTTATCCTATATAATGTTATCGCTAGTTTCATGAATCGGTTACCCCTAGACAAGCGTGTTACATCCTAGATCGTATCTTCTCTTTTGGTAACAGGCGTGATGGTGGTCAAACGTGAGCCTGTTGTTTTTGTTTTGTTATTTGTATGTTGATATTTTGAGAAGAGTTATTTACATAGTAGTTTGTTTGTTTGAATATTTTATTTCGTTTTGTTATATTTGTTGTTGGTAATATGTTATGTTTGTTTTGTTTGGCCGACAAGGGCTCACCGCAAGACCAGCGCTGGTCATACCAATTAGTATGACCAGTATTATGCTGAGGTGAGCCCCTATTTTGTAACGATGATAGCTCAGTGGTTAGCGCGGTAGGTTCACATGCCGAAGGGCGTGGGTTCAAACCCCAACAATGAGCTTGAGCTGCCGGTGAAGGAAAACATCGTGAGGAAACCATAGCATGGTGGTAGGGTACTTTCTAGTACTCGGCTGGCTAGCTACCACCCTCAAGTTGAAAATCTGCCGCTAAGCATCTAACGGTGTGTTCCGGCAGCCTCACTTGAGAGCCAGTTCCATTCCAGGCTAGGTGTGCTTTACCATCTTCGACCACACCTTCACTTAACATCAGGTGAGCTGTGGTCAAACAACTAGCCTGTCAACCATTAAAAAAAATAAAAAATGTAGTTTAAACAGAACTGTAAAGTTATGAAGGGCTTATCATTTATATTGCGTTTTTGTAGCGATGATAGCTCAGTGGTTAGCGCGGCCGGTTCACACGCCGAAACCCCAACAATGAGCTTGAGCTGCCGGTGACGGAAACCATAGCATGGTACTAGGGTGCTTTTTAGTACTCGGCTGGCTAGCTACCACTCTCAAGTTGAAGATCTGTCGTCAAGCACTTAACAGTGTGTTCCGACAGCCCCACTTGAGAGCCATACCAGGCTAGATGTGTTTACCATCTTCGACCACACCGTCACTTAACATCAGGTGAGTTGTGGCTAGGTCAAACAACTAGCCTGTCAACCATTAAAAATATTACACACTCTACACTAATATTATGGGGTCGATAACTTAGTTACTAACTACGTGACATTGTATTTTTTGCCTACAAAATTTCGGTCACAATTCTCCAGAACTACTAGTCCGTCTTTCAATAAAGGAGGAGGATAAAGGTTAAATAAATAAAGGATGTCATTTTGGTTATATGTTTTTGTGTTTGTTACTTCGGTACTCTGTTATTTTAAACACTATTTCGAATGAGGTATTAAATCAAAAATAATTAAAAATTTAAAAACCCCCGACACTAGTAACACATAATACCAAATTTCGAATCGATCATTGGTAAATACATACATAAGAGCTGTTTATCTTCAAACAGCTGAACAGACTTTCTTGAATCATAGTTAAGATCAATTTCGATCAAGTCACATAAAAAAATGTTTAATCCGCCATTTTGTGGTGGCGGCCATCTTGGACCGATTTTCATCAAACGTACCACTCCCGACTCGTTCTCCTTTCAAACTAAAAAAATATCGGTTCGGGAGTTACGATGCCACAACCACACACACACACACAGAGAGAGAGAGAGAGAGACACGTCAAACTTATAACACGCTGTCGTTTTTGCGTCGGGGGTTAAAAACGGCTCTTCACGAATAATACTTATTATTCATTCCTCACCTTTGCGATAAAACCACAAAAGGTAAAAACATTTATCCTATTTTTACATACTTGTATAAGTATTTAAAAATAGAGTATTAGGAAACCCTTACGGCTTCGCCGACTCTTTGTGTTGAATGGCCACATAAAGAAATTGGGGGCTCTTTGAAAGCCCGAGTTCATGGAAAATTCTACACTCCCCACAAAGGATTATGTTTCTGTTCTATTGTGAGTGGACAATGCATGAAATCTTAATACACGGGGATCGAATCGAAGCACATATTTACGAACATTATTGTTTGCTCCGAGCTTATATCGGTCGGCCAGTTTATATAGAAAATATAAATCTTTGTAGTGAAGAGAAAAATTTCTCTCCGAAAAGAAATCACACTAATGTTATAAAGGCGAAAGTTTGTGTGTGTTTGTATGTTTGGTACTTTTTCACGCTCAGCTGGACCAATTTTGATGAAATTTGGTATGCGGTAGCTGACGCACGGATTAAAACATAGCCTGCTTTTTATTCCGAAAAAAATAGTTTTCACAAGAGCGGGTATCACTCCACCTGTCGCAGCTTGTGTGTAATGATTTTTAATATGAAATAGATCTATCAACCAACTCGTCCGTTGGAAAGTGACGGCGCGGCCAAGGATGGAGCACGATAGTCCTACGATATTTTTTCTATTTTATTTATTTATTATTATTTATGAATAATAATTTTATGTAATTTTTTAATAATTTCTATTCTATCGACAAAACACTAGTTTTGGAAAAAAAAACCGACGGGGTGACACGACTCTTTCCGCGTTCCCGCCAAAACCCTACTATGATTTATGATACAGTCTGCAGCGAGTGAAAAACAGTGCCATAGTCAAAAACTATATAAATGTCGGTAAGGGTTATGAATGGAAGTCAATTGGGTAAAGTTGACGCGGCACGCCAAGCCGGCGACGCAATTCGCGTGTAATGGAGCGTTAATTCGAAGGTGATAAGACAAGACGTTGCCGTCATCTCGCGAATGTCTCCGTCAAAGCCTTTCAGACGAGTTCAAAAGCTTATTTACGCTAAATGACAATGAAATATTTGTTTTGAAATGGCTACAGGAGAATTTAGAAATGAAGATACGTTCTACGAAAACATCTTAGGATATGAAGGGTATGGAGATAAGCAAAAGTAATTATTGATTATTTGTAGCGAAGATAGCTCAGGGGTTAGCGCGATCGGTTCATACGCCGAAGGGCGTGGATTGAAATTTTAACAATGAGTTTGAGCTGCCGGTGTAGGAAAACATCGTGAAGAAACCGTAGCATGTTTGTAGGGTACTTTCTATTATTCGGCTGGCTAGCTACCACCCTCAAGTTGAAAACCTGTCGCCAAGCTAGGTTTGCTTTAACATGCTCGACACCACCGTCACTTAATTTTTAAATATATACGTATATATATTGTTTTTGTTTGACCATAGCTCACTTGATGTTAAATGACGGCGTGGCCGTAAATGGTAAAGTAAACCTAGCCTAACCAAAAATATATACATAAACTATCGAGAAACTATTGCCAATTATGAGTTTGTATTATATCAGGGTGTAGCTATCGTGTAGATGATTATATATATATATATGGTCATAATTTGGGACAGCAATGCTTATTAAGAATACTTTTGTAGGGTTTGAAATGAAATAATTAGTTAATACTAACATTTCACTGTTTTATTCACAGTAATCAAAATATTCACCAAGTATGTATTAAGTGGAGTTGTCTCAATCGCTGGTACTCAACTGCCTGTGAGACGCGGCTTTTCTCAGAGGTCAAACCCCCACTCTATCTACTTCTCTCTCCACTAGCGTCCTATTGGTTGAAGCCGCGCTCACGGAAAACTAGTCTAGTCTAGTCAATACAACAGCTATAATTAAATTAATTTAAAAGAAACAGTATACAATCCAAATTATACACTTAATATCGCTAACACTATTGTAATTTTATTTCGAGAACAATCTCCTCCGAAACGACAACAAAATTACTACATATTTTTGCTGTATTTCAGTGAAAAATGTTTTATGCTACACCACCTTAAGAACATAATATTCTACACGATCGAGATACAAGCGACGCTATGTCGGCCGCAACTTCCTGTAACTTTGATCTAACTTTGGAAAACTTGAGCCTTATTGAAGTATCTCACGTTGTAAAGCTTGTATACATGACATGTAGCGATAATAGAGTGGTTAGCTTGGCCGGGTCACTCGCCGAAGGGTCTTGGTTCAAATCCCAACTCAGCTTGAGCTGCCGTTGAAAGACAACATTGTGAGAAAACCATAGCGGTACTTTATAGTACTACTCGGCTGGAGAATCTACCGTCAAGCACAAAACGGTGTGTATTGGCAGCCTCACTTGATAGCCAGTTCCATTCCAGTCTTGGTACATCTTCGATCACACCGTCACTTAAGATCAGGCGAGCTGTGGTCAAACACCGGGCCTGAGAATCATAAAAAAGTGAAGTATATACAGTTTCATAAATTCGGCATTGTATACTGCGCGCCTGTTTGACAACAGCTCACCTGATGTTAAGTGAAGGTGTGGACGAAGATGGTAAAGCTCACCTAGCCTGGAATGGAACTGGCTCTCAAGTGAGGCTGCCGGAACACACCGTTAGATGCTTGGCGGCAGATTTTCAACTTAAGGGTAGTAGCTAGCCAGCAGAGTACTAGAAAGTACGCTAACACCATGCTATGGTTTCCTCACGATGTTTTCCTTCACCGGCAGCGAAAGCTCATTGTTGGGGTTGGTACCCACGCCCTTCGGCATGCGAACCTACCGCGCTAACCACTGAGCTATCATCGCTACAAAATATCGCTATAAATCGTAACATTTCCAGACTTATTACGGTATTTAATCCGTATAACGTTTCGCGCCAACTCACAACAAAGTTACCTTGTTAAATATTATACGGCTTTCAGTTGGTTTGTGTCTCGTACTTTATTTCTCCGATTCTGTGTAAACGTTCTGTTTACATGTTCCATGCCTAACTTATTGAAGACGCACATTATGTATGTTATAAATTAATAGGAATTTGCCTCGAGCGTGGAAAATTTCTGAATCTCTCTGAAAATTCAATTCAGCACCTCGTTAACTTTGAAACGAAAGTTTGTAATTGATGTATAATGTTCCTATGGATTACTTGGTGGTAGATCTTCTTTGCAAAAGGTTGTATGGGTAGGTACCGCCGCAGTACCAGATAATTGATATAATCTGGGTGTCTTCAAGTCGAGAGTAAATCGGGATCTTCTTGGCAAGCGTGCTCGATCGACCGCATCATCCCTTAACATCAAGTGATGAACATAAATTTGGACGTTTTTAAGGCTAGAGTGAATAGATTTCTTCTAGATTAGCGTGCTTCATCCTCGGCCACACAGTCGCTATGCATTAGGCGAATTGGTGGCCAAACGTAGATCTATTTAAAGTAAAAAAAAAAGAAAGAAAAATAAGTGAGATGGCGGTCAAACGTAAACCGTAACGTAACGTAACCGTAACCGTAACGTTAGTTATTAGAAAAAAAAAATAGTTTTATGACATAAAACAAATTTAATTACATTCAACAATACATACAATCTGTGTCTGGGTGTACTGTATGTATTATAAGTATGTATTTACAAAAAAAAAAAAAAAAAGTATTTAAGTATTCTATCAGTTATCTGTCTTCCATAGTACAAGCTTTGCTTAGTTTGGGGTCAGATGGCGCTGTGTGTAATGTCCTGTGATATTTATTTATTATTTATTTATACAGTAACATTATAAATTTACAATTTAAAAAACCAACTCCATGACCCTTCTTAGGCCAACTAAACCAATGAAACATCGAGGTTTCGAACTAACGAAAAATAACGAAACAAACGAAAATATCATCGATGTATGCAAGTTTTAGATGCTTGTCAATTTTTTAAAACCCGCTTGCTCGATTTCGATGCAATTGAAATGGGATCTGGGTAGTATATATATGAACACTTTGACACAAAAAAATAATTATCCAAATCGGTTTAGCCGTCTTCCAGTAATCATTAGTTACCTACATAAAAAAAAAGATTCCGACGAATTGTGAACCTTCTCCTTTTTTGAAGTTGGTTAAAAAGAAATCATCATCATGATCAGCCTTTTGTAGTCCACTGCTGGATGTAGGACCCTTTGACACAAAAAAATAATTATCCAAATCGGTTTAGCCGTCTTCCAGTAATCATTAGTTACCTACATAAAAAAAAGATTCCGACGAATTGAGAACCTTCTCCTTTTTTGAAGTCGGTTAAAAAGAAATCATCATCATCATCAGCCTTTTGTAGTCCACTGCTGGATGTACGTTCCTCCCGAGGCACGCCACTCGGCCCGATTCTCGGTTTTTCGCTCCCATCTACCGCCAGCTGTCCTACATATATCGTTACTCCATCGAGTAAAAAGAAATACATTTTATGTCGCAATCAGTATACGGGGTTGAAAGTTGAACTTTGCGTTTGATACAATTTTTATTCGATATTTTCCCTGTTTTTTTAATTACATTCCTCTGAAATACTGTCTTTTTGGAAGATGAAACCGTAGCCGTGTCGTAGAGATTGTAATTAAAACTCGACAGAAAGAGCTTGGTATCGAAGAAAAGTAAAAAAAATATATTTTACTTGGTGGTAGATGCTTCTTAGTCTACGTAGATACCACCACAGTACGTCAGGGTCAGAATATCTGGCAGTAGTGTGTAAACATTAACATCGAAAGTAATGAGCGCCAAAGCAGCGATGCCCAGGACGTTGTTTTGCTACTCAAAATTCTTTGTATCGCTGCAATGGTCATTGACAGCGTTGTCTCTTACTATCAAGAGAGCGTCTCGTTCGTCTCACAGTTTTTATGTAAAAAAGTAATTGAGTGAACTGAAAGAGCCAGAAGTGCTGTAATTTCTTCTTCTAGATTGTAATCGCAATTGTAGGTAGTCCCTGCGAAACAGGTCCTCGCCTAGTGCAGGGACTACAAGCAACGATGAAATCTGTACATAACACATTTTATGAAATAAATTATTTTATATATTTTTTTATTTTGTATTTATTTGTTATCACTAATGTCTACTAGTGTCTCTCGGATAGAGGTCTGTATTAATAAATGTATACAAAATATTTTAATGATGCTCATTAATTTGTTTCAGCTGGAAAATGTGCAGATGTTGGACAAATACAACCTGCGGAACCCGTCGAAAGGCACTCTCTACTTTGCGACCACACATCTTATCTTCGTTGATCATGAGATGAGAAAGGAAACATGGGTAAGTGTGCGTAGATACGTTTGGAGGCTAAAACGCTGAAGAAAGACATCGTGAGGGAACCATAGCATGGTGGTAGGGTATTAGCACTCAGATGGCTAGCTATTATCTTGAAAATATATAAGTTGAAAATCTGCCAAGCATCTAACGGAGTGTTTCGGCAGCATCACTCGAGAGCCAGTTCCATTCCAGGCTAAGTTTTCGACCATACCGTCACTTAACATCAGGTGAGCTGTGGTCAAACAACTAGCAAGATAGACTAGCGGTCCGTCCCGGCTTCGCACGGATGGAAATTTAAGTATTAAATACAAATCATTTATTAATAACACCAAAGTTACAGGTCATTTTTCCATTCATATTTAAAAACTATTATCAAAATAAATTATTGTACTAAATATAGCCTTTGTTACTCTGGGATAATGTAGCACTCTAATGGTAAAAGAATTTTTGAAATCTGTCCAGTAGTTTTTGAGTTTTGGTGAGGGGAGTGCCACCGACCTTGTGTGATCCGTGGCAGCGCTCCTGTTGTGGTCACGGGGTGTTTTTCCTCCTCGGGGTTTTATATCAATCCATAGGCACAAAACTCAAAGACCCCGACGGCACTGGTCTCACACGCGGTACCGCGGCGGTCGCTCCAGAAGGATGGAGGAATAGAAAAAGGCAATGTCTGCGCTCGCGCACCTCGAGTGTCGAGGATGCACTCTCAGCTCCGGGAGACGTGCGTCGTATCCGGAAGCTTGTCTCACACTCTCGTCGCGTCGGTTTATGCACCAACACAACGAAGTCTCAATAGGCGCGTAGCAAGTCCACCAACACCAATACTCGAAAACTAATGTTTGTCTATGTGTGGTCACATGATAGTAGAAATGCATTTTACGCGCGAACTCAAATTTGTATATAGAACAAAAGGGAAATTAACCGAACTCTGGTTCGGTGTACGAACCAAGTTTATTCGTTACAAACATACCAAAATCTAAAAATACAAAACTTTCCTCTTTATAATATTAGTGTAGAAAAGCGATAGTAGTCCTGTAATTCTGTCTCTGTTACTGTTTCATTTTAACGGCTGAAGTCTATACAGATCGTATCGACCAGGGGTGGCAAACGTTTATAAGTGTACGTGCCATTTTCTACAAAAAAAAAAAGAAGTAATATGGCCATGACGAGCTGTCAAAGAATGTCAATTAAAATCATTTAGCTAAATTTACTTAGAGGTTAAATAAAGTGAGAAAATAATAATATTTAAAAAAAACTAGATGTCATTAATTAATAACTATCAATTAGCTTTCGAAATATGTACAGCATTGTATATTTTTACTGTTTTGTTTTTATTTGCATAAAAATAAAAACAAAAATACATTTTTCTTAGGAAATTCCTTTCAGATACATCTGACTTTGGTAGATTATGAGTTATTTTTAAAAGTTTTCGTGCATCGCTTTACAGATACTGCTAATGCATATTTCGTCGGTGGAGCGGTTACCCATCACGACTACGGGCTCCCCGCTCCTCGTCCGCACTAAGACGTTCCAGTCGGTCTTCTTCGTGATACCGCGCGAGAGAGACTGCCACGAGATGCATCAGACCCTACTCAGGCTCAGCCAACCAGGTACTAACTTTTTGGACATCCGATGGCAAGTCTCAGTAGCTGAAGTACCCTTTATAGTAAAAAAACAGTACTTACGCACTACTGATTGGCGGCACAATATCTGATTTTTGTTTTACTTATGCTGAATTACTGCGATTAAGGTGGTTCGATTTCCATACAAATAGTTTTTTGCCATTTATGGACAAATGGGGCAAAATTTTACAGTGAAATCACAGCTACTTGCATTTATTTTGGTCTTTATTTGCGGTAAATCACAATTACTTGAATAAAACATTGTTATTAGCATAAAATTCATGAATGATTTATGATTTTTAAATAAAACCGTAGATTATGCTAATAATTTACTCTTTTATTCAAGCAATTGTGATATACCGCAAATAAAGACCAAAATAAATGCCAGTAGCTGTGATTTCACTGTAAAATTATGCTCCATTTGTCCATAAATGGCAGAAAACTATTTGTATGGAAATCGAACCATCTTAAAAAATAATGTGTAAGATAAAATGTGTCAAAACCACGTCAGTTTCCATAGGCAGCCCGTACACGTAGCGCGCGATCCGCGATCCGCGATCCGCGATCAATGATCGCGATCCAGACTGATCGTGTACGAAGCGGATTGACGGACTGATGCTCCGGATCGCATAATATCTAGAAATTTTGAAATCATGATCGCGGATCGCGGATCGCGGATCGTGATCATGATTGAACGTGTACGGGCTGCCATAGAACAATGCTCGATTCTACGGTGGTACCTACCTAGACGAACTCTTGCTAATAATATCTACCATAATATAAAAATTTACAATTAAAAACCGACTCCATGGCCAACTAAACGCATTACTCCAATAAAACGTGTAAACGAAAATATCATCGATGTATACAATTTTTCGATTTTTGTTGATTTCTCGAAAACCGACGATCGATTTCGACAACAATAACCTACCAAGCAAAAAACGAATAATCAAAATCGATTCATTTTTATTTTTAGATACTTATACAGCCGAATTGAGAACCTCTTTCTTTTCGAGTCGATTAAAAACTAGTAAACCTTTGAAGGACCCATTGTATCATTAAATTAAAAAAAAAATTAAACGAAATCAAATAAAACTGCTCGTTATTTTTGAGTGACTAATTTATAGTCAAGTGTAAATAGGCTTATCGGACTCGATAGTCCGAGTATTGGGTGGCTATTTTCCTTGAGAACAGACGTTTTTGTCTACAGTTTATAAAAGTCTGCAAGTTTAGTAATATTTTTAACATAAAAAAAATTTATTACCATTTTACAAAGGGAATGTAGTGTTTTTGGTGGAACACGGAAAGATCTAGTCGCTGCATTGTATTGTTTTCCAAACCTTGTTTTTTTTATTGTTCGTGTTTAAATATTGGTGTTTTATTCATAAAGTGCTGAATTATGGGTTTGATTGTAAAAAAGTGATATAATGTGGTGAACATACAAACAAAAAAAGATTCCGACGAATTGAGAATCTCCTTTTTTAAAGTCGGTAAAAAAGGATTATTAAAGTAAGATGACGAGAGAAATTCCCCTATGCCTACTAAAGTTGTTCAGATGTAAGAAACAAGGTAAATGAAATGTAATGCCGTTTCAACAACAAATAAACCAAATTATACAACATTGAAAAAAATCACCGTATATAATTGTTTTTTTTTTTAATGGTTGACAAGCTAGGTGTTTGACCACAACTCACCAGATATTAAGTGACGGTGTGGAAGATGCTAAAGCACACCTAGCGTGGGTTTTTTTTTTGTTTTTTTATTTAATGTAAAAAATAATGAGACGATCGAGACGCTCTCCTGATGGCAAGAGATAACGCCTGTCCACGACCATTGCAGCGATACACAGAACTTTGAGTGACAAAACAAAGTCCAGGGCATCACTGCTTTGGCGCTCATTAGGTACTTTGAGACTTTCGTTGGTTAGTCTCAACAGCCCAGTAATTTCGCTAGCTGCAGTATCCTTCAAACCGGAACACAGTAATGTTTACACACTACTGCTTAGCGACTTTAGTAACGACTGAATCAATCAATTGATTAGTTGCCATTTATAGAATACATTTTTATGTAACGTATTAAGACTGGACATCTGTTATTTAAAGCTCTAGGCACTGCTGCAATTGTCATAGACAGGCGTCGTCTCTTACCATCAGGAGAGCGTTTCCTTCGTCTTATTACTTTTATATCAAGCTAGCGGACGCCTCGCGGTTTCACCCGCGTAGTTCCCGTTCCCGTGAGAATTTAGAGATAAATGCACTAAAAATGCCTATGTCACCCGGGGATAGTGTAGCTACCCAACGGTGAAAGAATTTTTGAAATCGGTCCAGTAGTTTCGGAGCCTATTCAATACAAACAAACAATTAAATCTTTCCTCTCTATAATAATACTAGCGGACGCCTCGCGGTTTCAAACGCGTAGTTTCCGTTCCCGTGGGAATACAGGAATAAAAAGTCACACTAAAAATGCCTATGCCACCCGGGGATAGTGTAGCTTCCCAACGGTGTAAAAGTTTTTGAAATCGGTCCAGTAGTTTCGGAGCCTATTCAATACAAACAAACAATTAAATCTTTCCTCTCTATAATAATACTAGCGGACGCCTCACGGTTTCAAACGCGTAATTTCCGTTCCCGTGGGAATACAGGAATAAAAAGTCACACTAAAAATGCCTATGCCATCCGGGGATAGTGTTGCTTCCCAACGGTGTAAAAGTTTTTGAAATCGGTCCAGTAGTTTCGGAGCCTATTCAATACAAACAAATAAACAATCAAATCATTCCTCTTTATAATTGTATAGATAGACAAAGTATTTATTTCGATTTGACAATTAGAAGTAGGTTAAAATTGCCTTCCAAAATTTGTTTACATTGTTATTTAGTTTGTTAGTTGCAAGCTAATAAAAAACGTGTTAAAAAGAACACGGATCGCTTGTAGTTCGATAAATAAAAAAAAAACGTATTCATAGATTATTTAATGTATGCTTCCAGTTCAGATCGACGAGCTGTACTGCTTCCACTACAAGGCGACGGCTGAGGACCTGCCCCAGGCGGCTGGATGGAACTTCTTCGACATCCAGACAGAATACCAACGCATGAATGTGCCTAACGACCAATGGGTGCTTTGTACTGCTAACAAGGATTATGAGGTAGGTACTCATGAAGGCACTATTTTTTTTTTTTTTTTTTTTTAATGTTTGACAGCCTAGGTGTGTGACCACAGCTCACCTGATGTCAAGTGAAGGGTGACCGAAGATGGTAAAGCATACCTAGGCTGGAATGCAACTGGCTCTCAAGTGAGGCTGCCGGAACACACCGTTAGATGCTTGGCGGCAGATTTTCAACTTGAGGGTGGTAGCTAGCCAGCCGAGTACTAAAGTACCCTACCACCATGCTTTGGTTTCCTCACGATGTTTTCCTTCACCGGCAGCTCAAGCTCATTGTTGGGGTTTGAACCCACGCCCTTCGGCATGCGAACCTACCGCGCTAACCACAGAGCTATCAGCGCTACAAAATTTAGTAAAATGTCATCGTTAAATGTATTAATACTGTTTTTATAAACAAAAGGAAACGAAGTCGGCTTGGACATAGCTTATCTAGGTATGCGGTTTTAGCTGGATAGCCGGGAATCCACGGAGTGCCGGTAATAACAAGTATAAAATTTTATAAATAAAATCGACTTCATCCCACTATACTTACATACTTTTTCGTTTACTTGGATCACAAATGTTTCTAGTAGTTTGATTTTGTTCGTTAAATATAAAATACTAGCGGACGCCTCGCGGTCTCATCCGCGTGGTTCCCGTTCCCGTGCGAATACAGTTATAAAAAGTAGCCTATGTCACCCGGGGATAGTGTAGCTTCCCAACGGTGAAAGAATTTATGAAATCGATCCAGTAGTTTCGGAGCCTATTCAATACAAACAAACAAATCTTTCCTCTTTATAATAGTATAGATAGATTGACCATGCCATGTATTTACATTTTTAAAATTTGCAAGTTCGTACGTACAATGCTTTATAAGACCAGGCAAGAACTTAATAGAGACACAGAATACCGGTTATTAGTTCGGAAATGCCGATTGCAAATGCATTCTTAGAGCACATTGCCTATATCATTTAACATTTACAGTAAGTTGCCGTGAGAATTAAAAGATGAAGGAAATGGTGGTGGCAGGCAGAGTGTGGTCAAACGCGAACCTATTTTGTATAAAAAAATTCACAAAAAAATTAAAACAACATTAAACAACAATTTATCTTTGAAGCGTATTACACAATCTACGAATTCCTGACAGAACGATAAAAATATGATATTTGACAATAACTGGATAAAAAATATTTATGAAACAAAATGAAATATCTTAAATTAATACCATTTACAAATTTATACAAAAGACTTAATCTAAAAGTCCGCCAGAGGAGGGATATGTGGCCAGAATGCTGGCAGCAATGCCACGCTGGATGGCAATTAAAATAACTTAAATTTTGACTTTTAAAATAATAGTTTTCTCTTCTAAACGTTGCTGTTGTCCATATCTGACTGTGTACCATATACTACTATGTATTTACAACTGTATGAAAGCAATAAATATCTTGAATCTTTAAACGTCAAACTACTGGGTCGATTTTTATGAAATATCAATAGGACAAAGCTATCAGATTGAATCTGATTGCTTTTAAAAAAAAAAAGTACCTACTACTCTCTTTCTACATGCTGGGTTCGTTTACTGTATATTTTTTTTTCTATAGTAGATTAGTTTTATATTTATCGTTGTATGTAGTTAATAAAGACACATTAAAAAAACTTATATGTGTGGGATTGTATTATTAATATTAAGCTTCTGAATGAATGAAAATAATTTGCTGCAAAAAGTTTGACCCCGACGTGATTTGAACACGCAACCTTCTGATCTGGAGTCAGACGCGCTACCGTTGCGCCACGGAGTCGGTGATATTTAGCAACGAAAACATCGAATACTAAATTTAGCTTATGCTCGGCTATTAGAATTTTCAGCAATTACCTACTATGTAATTGTTATTAGAACAAAAGATAACGCAAAACAATGAGTTGTATAGTATTCAAATTGAAACTTTCACAGTTAGTTCATTAGTTGCAATTGAGAAATAACAATGAAATTGAAAAATTATGAATTATTATCATATAAGTATTTTTCACATGGTTTCGTAATTGATTTTCTAGATTTTTGTTTGTTTTATTTTATTTTTTTGCGATTTCCTGTTTTTTTTAGAACAGTCGACCTGTCGACCAAGTGCAAGTGAAGGAATTATGCAATGTTATAAAAAAATATATTTCGTTTCTAAGTATGTAGCGATGATAGCTCAGTGGTTAGTGCGGTAGGTTCGCATGCCGAAGGGCGTGGGTTCAAACCCCACAATGAGCTTGAGCTGCCGGTGAAGGAAAACATTGTGAGGAAAGAAGGAAGGTAGGGTACTTTAGTACTCGGCTGGCTAGCTACCACCCTCAAGTTGATAATCTGCCGCCAAGCACCAACGGTGTGTTCCGGCAGCATCACTTGAGAGTCAGTTCCTTTCCAGGCTAGGTGGGCTTTACCATCTTCGACCACACCTTCATTTAACATCAGGGAGGGTCAAACACGTATCCTTAAAAAAAAAAATTGCCGCCCTAGACTCAACGGATTCACCAGCAAGCTGAGTAGGCACTCAGCTTGCTGGTGAATCCGTCAATGCCATTTTAAAATTGATGTAATGTTGGTTCAGTTGTGCGACACGTACCCGAGTGACGTGTTCGTACCAGCGCGCGCGTCCACTGCCATTCTGCTCGGGAGCGCCAGCTTCCGGTCGCGCGGCAGGCTGCCCGCGCTGGCTTACCTGCATCACAACAAGGCGGCCATCACCCGCTGCGCGCAGCCGCTCGCCGGCTTCTCCGCCAGGTACACATACACTCCGCTTGTTTTTGGCGTTTATTTCTATCATCATCATCAGTAGTGGCGTCCTTAGGGGGTGGCCAGCAGGGCAACCGCCCGGGTCCTCGTAGAAAAAAGTCTTTACCATATATGTAAGTGTATCTCGCGCCTCGCACTTAACAAAACCCCCCCTGAACGCACGGTTTCATTATTAGTGCAAGCATGTTACGGCCACTGGAGCACTCGAACTAATTTTTTAGTAAAACTGACTCAAAGAAAAATGGCCTCACAATGATCTGTCGCTCCGGGCCTCGCAACAGCTAAGGCCGCGGCTGATCATCAGCCTTTTGTAGTCCACTGCTGGGCATAGGCCTCTTCCATTCATCGTCAGCTGTCCTACGTCTGCTGAGCTATGGAAAGATCTATGCTCAGCATTCCTCTAAGAGATCGAATCCGGAACGAAGTAATTCGCCAGAGGGCTGAAGTTACAGACATAGCTCAGCGTATTAGCAAGGTGATGTGGCAGAACCGATAACCGCTACGGTAGTGGAGACCGCGAATTGGCAAACGTAACGTAGGACCCCCTGAGACTCGATGGAGTGGCGATATACGTTGGACAGCTAGCGGTTTATTTTTGTAGTGGAAGGCAATTCTGAATATCGTTCAAAGAGTTAAAATGCTATATGCTTTGCCTTTTCAGATGTATGGAGGACGAGCAGATGCTGGACTTAATAAGGAGGGCGAATCCTAACTGCGGTTATATGTATGTCGTCGATACTAGGCCAAGGGTAAGACATCGAAACAATAAGAGATAAAGTATACATTTTGTCCATACTGGACATAGCGACTCCTGAGAAGCCACAGAATGCCCTTACTGGACAAAATGTATCCTTTATCTCTTGTATTGTCTTGTCCTAACTTTTTAGTGTTTTTTTTTCTTTAATTTTGGCGTCGCATTTTTAGCATTTGCCAGTGTCAAGTGTTTTATATTTTCAAGTTTCAAAATAGTTGCCTTGTGGCTTTACTTATAGTCAAAGTCCTGTCTTGGTCAAGTACAGTCCGTGTCAGTCAAGTCCAGTCATGCTTTAGTAAAGTAATGGCGACTTTACTATTCACCACATTATATCATTTTTCCATACTCGCGCTTGTGATTCGGCACTTTATTAATAAAACACCACCATTTTTATAGGTACATAAACACTCGACAAAGCACTAGTTTTGGAAAAAAATACAGCGGGGCGACACAACTTATTCCGCGTTCCCACCAAAACCTTTACGCTTTTGTTATCGAGAAATGTTTGTCTAGATAAATGCGATGGTAAACCGCGCGGCAGGCAAGGGCTACGAGAACGAGGCTTTCTACGAGAACATCAAGTTCCAGTTCATGGGCATCGGCAATATTCATGTCATGAGGAAGAGTCTTCAGAAGCTCGTCGAAAGTAAGCCCCTTCATCGCACCACATTATTGTATTTGCATTTTCGTATAATGTGAGGCAGTATGGCGGTTGAACGCAAGCCTTTTAATTATTATTTTTGTGGTTGACAGGGTAGATTTAAAAAAAAAAAAGTAAAATGTTATATGAGATGAACGAGACGGTCTCCTGATGGTAAAACGTAACGCCTGCCCATGACCATGGCAGCGATACACAGAACTTTGACTAGCAAAACTAAGTCTGGGGCATCGCTGTTTTGGCTCTCATTACTTTGAGACTTTGGATGGTTAGTCTCAACAGCCCAGTATTCGCTAGCTGCAGTACCCTTTCACAGCGGAACACAGTAATGTTTACACACTACTGCTTGGCGGCAGAATATCTGGTACTGCGGTAGTACCTACCTAAACGACCTCCTGCTAAGGAGATCTACTACCAAGTAGGTAAATGATTTACCACAGCTCACCTGATGTTAAATGAAGGTGTGATCGAAGATGGTAAATCACACCTAGCCTGGAATGGAACTGAAGAATGGAACATACCGTTAGATGCTTGGCGGCAGATTTGCAACTTGAGGGTGGTAGCTAGCCAGCCGAGTACTAGAAAGTACTCTATCACCATGCTATGGTTTCCTCACGATGTTTTCCTTCACCGGCAGCTCAAGCTCATTGTTGGGGTTTGAACCCACGCCCTTCGACATGCTTGAGTTATATCTATCTATCTATCTATCTACTGGCATTTATTTTGGTCTTCATTTGCGGTAAATCACAATTGCTTGTATAAAACAGTAGATTTATTAGCATAAAATCAAATTTATGAATTTATGATTTTTGAATAAAACAGTAGATTATGTTAGTAATCTACTGTTTTATTCAAGCAATTGTGATTTACCGCAAATGAAGACCAAAATAAATGCCAGCAGCTGTGATTTCACTGTAAAATTAGGCTCCATTTGTCCATAAATGGCAAAAATTTATTTGTATGGAAATCGAATCACCTTAAGCAATATTTATAAGTAATTCATAAGTACTAAATAATAACTAGATACCCTAATTTTCCAGCTTGCGAACAAAGCACTCCAACGATGTCATCATTTCTAAGCGGACTGGAGTCTTCGGGATGGCTCAAACATATAAAGTTAGTATTTGGAAAGCATTTTTTTAATGGTTGACAAGGTGTTTGACCGCAGCTGACCTGATGTTAAGTGACGGTGTTGTCGAAGATGGTAAAGCACACCTAGCCTGGAATAGAACTGGGTCTCAAGTGAGGCAGCCGAGACACACCGTTAGATGCTTGGCGGCAGGTTTTCAACTTGAGGGTGGTAGCTAGCCAGCCAAGTACTAGAAAGTACCCTACCATCACGCTATGGTTTCCTTTACCGGCTTTTTCAAGCTCATTGTTGGGGTTTGAACCCACGCCCTTCGGTGTACGAACCGACCGCGCTAACCACTGAGCTATCGTCGCTACAAGATTTCTTCCAGACACCCTTTATTTTAAATATTCAAGGTATATATTTAGTTTATTTCAGCTTAACAGTCGTTCCAGTTACAACAGTGATGAGGACTTAAATGTAACTAATTCGTTAGTTTATTTCCGCTTAAAATTAGTTAAATTTAAGTCCTCATCACTGTTGCAACTGGAACGACTGTTAAGCGGAAATAAACTAAATATATACCTTGAATCTTACTAAAAACTGGTTTGGTGAGTCCGGGTGTCTGACTTTTACTTCTAATAAATAAATAAATATCATAGGACATTACACACAGCGCCATCTGACCCCAAACTAAGCAGAGCTTGTGCTATAGAAGACAAATAACTGATGGAATACTTAAATACTTTTTTTTGTTGTAAATACATACTTATAATACATACAGTACTAATATAACCTGTACTATGTACATAGGTACTTTTCTCTCTGTTAGCAAATAAGCTTAGCTTCAATATGCGAAAACTGTTATACGGTGTTAAGATAGAATTATAGTTTAGTAACTAAGATATTTTTCACTGTATGTTTTCCAAATAAAATTAAATAAATATAAACACAATCCTGTATGTTCCGTGTCTGGGTGTTCTATATGTATTATAAGTATGTATTTACAAAAAAAAAGTATTTATGTATTCTATCAGTTATCTGACTTCCATCACACAAGCTTTGCTTAGTTTGGGGTGATAGATAGCGCTGTGTGTAAAGTCCCACGATATTTATTTATTCAAAATGAACTTCCGCAAAGTAACCCCTGAATCAGTCAATGACCCTTGATTTTGTTCTCACTCGTGTTAACGTTCCAGATCTATCTTGGACACGTCGTGGTGGATAGCGAGCGCTATATCCCGCGGTGTGAGTGTGTGCGTGCACTGTAGCGACGGATGGGACCGCACTGCGCAAGTGTGCTCTCTCGCCGCGCTGTGTCTCGACCCACACTATCGCACTATTAATGGATACCAGGTACCATGGGTTTTTTATAGTTGACAGGCTTGGTGTTTGACCATAGCTCACCTGATGTTAAGTGAGCTGTGGTTAAACACATAGCCTGCCAACCATAAAAAAAATAATTAATAGAATTATTTTTTATGTTTCCCTTTCGTAATAAAGTGTGTATTCGTAGGCTTTGATCGAAAAAGACTGGCTGTCGTTTGGACACAAGTTCACGCACCGCTGCGGACACGTGGCGTGCGACTCTCGAGAGCGTGCGCCCGTCTTCACCCAGCTGCTCGACGCCACCTGGCAGCTGCTGCGACAGGCGCCAGAGGTAAGATATTCCTCTAGAATATTCATTTGCAAGATTTACATTCTTTTTTAGATTTTTGACTAGATTAAAGGCGATGAATGCGGTGAGATAGATAAGATAAAACTCTTTATTGTGCACACCATAAAAAGAAAAAAGTACAGAGAACAAAGAACCTTATGAACTAGTGCCACAAGAGGCGGCCTTATCGCTAACAGCGATCTCTTCCAGGCAACCAAGAAAAGAAAAACACGATAGATAACATATTATTTATTATACACTTAACATCAGGTGAGATGTGGTCAAAACACGTAGCCATCATAAAAAAAAAAAACGAAATATTTACATATATAAATATATATATATATATATACTTATAATACATAGTTAGGAGGAGTGTTACCAACTTATTATTTTCCGTTGTAGTTTTTAACCCATGACGCAAAAACGACAGGGTGTTATAAGTTTCACGTGTCTACCGATTTTGGCTGTTTTTTTTGTTTGAAAAGTAAATTAGTCGGGAGTGTTCTTAGCTATGTTTGACGAAAATCGGTCCAAGATGGCCGCCGCCACAAGATGGCGGATTACATATTTTTTCACAACTCCCTCAATATGGGTATCAAATGAAATTGCTTGACTAGTAGAATACTATAGGTACACCTGTCGGGGGTTTTTTAAATGTTTACCTTTTATTTATTGACATAATTATATTTTGTAATAATTTTTTTCATCTAGTACAGGGAATAAGATTTGACAACACAATATTTTTAATAGATATCTATATAGGAACTCTTTATTGTGCACAATTTAAATTAAAATAGAACAGGTGTAATATATATATGTAATTATGTATGTATAAATAAAGGTATATCTATAATGTATACCTGTTTTATTAATTTAAATACGCTCTCCTGATTGTTGGCAATAACGCATGTCCATTGCAGCGATACACAGAACTTTGAGTAGCAAAACAAAGTTCGAGGCATCGCTGCTTTAGCGCTCATTACTTTGAGACTTTCGATGGTTAAGTATAGAACGTATTACAAAGATGTATGGTTGGATCGGCAGGCGTTTCAGTTCAACGAGCGTTTTCTGCTGACACTCCACGAGCACGCGCATGCGTGTCAGTACGGGACCTTCATCGGGAACTGCCAGAAAGACCGACGAGATCTCAGGTCAGAGTCACACTTATGAGAACATTTGTAGATGCCCACGGCTGTGTTCGTGCAAAAAAAAAAACTAGCCAGCAGAGTACAAGAAAGTACCCCGCCACTATGCTATGGTTACCTCACGATGTTTTCCTTCACCGGCAGCTCAAGCTCATTGTTGGAATTTGAAACCACGCTCTTCGGCATGCAAACCGACCACGCTAACCACTGAGCTATCATTGTTAAAAAAGCTTTTTACAAGGTTAGAGTAAATACCAGCTGTTACTTCGTCTGCGTGGAATTTAACAAAAAGTTTGTACAGTTTCCACTTCGAAGTATAAAAAGCCTGATTATGTTAATCCAGGTGTTCTGTATATATTATAAGTATTATTAATAAAAAAAAATCTTTAAGTATTCTATCAGTTATATGACTTCCATAGTACAAAGCTTTGCTTAGTTTTGGGTCAGATGACGCTGGGTGTAATGTCCTACGATATTTATTTAGGTAATAAATTGTATGTGTGCCATCCAAATCCGTTCATTAGTTTTTGCGTGAAATAAATCGCGAAAGTTTAAAAGTTGTGTTTTTTAAAGTATACCCATATTTGACCATCGACTCGCATGATAGTATACGACGATGTAGTCGAAGATAAATCAAGCAGACTTCAAAGATACATCCTACTTCTTACTTTTTTTTGTATGTAAAAATGAATGAGACGAACGAGACGCTCTCCTGATGGTAAGAGATAACGTGTCCATGACCATTGCAGCGATACACGGAACTTTGAGTAACAAAACAAGTCCAGCGCATCACTGCTTTGGCGCTCATTACTTTGAGACTTTCGATGGTTAGTCTCAACAGCCCAGTAATTTCGCTAGCTGCAGTACCCTTCGAAACGGAACACAGTTATATTTACACACTACTGCTTAGCGGTAGAATAACTGGTACTGCGGTGGTACCTACCTAGACGACCTCCTGCTAAGGAGATCTACCACCAAGTTACTAATCCTAGTAATATTATAAATGTGAAAGTTTATGAGTATGGATTGATGGATGTTTGTTACTCTTTCACGTAAAAACTATGAAACGGACTTAGAGGAAATTTGTAACACGTATAGTTTGTAACCTGGATAAACATATACGTAGAATAGTTTTATATCAGAAAATCTACTAATATTATACATATGAAAGTTTTTACTAAAACTGTAGCCAGTTTATAACAATGTGGGTATGTACAGGTTATCGGAGCGCACGTTTTCTCTATGGGGTTACATGGCGAGTCACCTGAACGAGTACAAGAACCCCCTGTACGACCCCAAAGCCTGCCCAGACCTACTGCAGCCAGACCTCAACGCTCAGAGCATCCGGTAACAATCCTGACTTATACTGCAAGCTTGTGGTACTACCACATCCTGGGTAAAGTCTTACTGCTACAGATTCAACATTTATTTATTTATTTATTTAATTCTTTGTTGCACACTTTATAGAAAAATATGTACAAAGGGAGGACTTAATGCTAAAGCATTTTCTGCCAGCCAACCCCTCAGTAAAGAACAAGGTTGTAGGCGCGCATCAAAACAAACATAATATATATATATTTGTGTTTCAATCTATTTTGCCTTTTAGCGTTTTTTATGTTTGACTAACTAGATGTTGACTACAGCTCACCTGATGTTAAGTCACCGTGTGGTTGAGGATGGTAAACAAACTTAGCCTGGAATGAATCTGGCTGTCAAGTGGAGCAAATTTTCAACTTGGGCTAGCTTGGTAGCTAGCCAGCCGAGTACTGGAAAGTATCCTACCTCCGTGTTTTGGTTTCCTTACGATGTTTTCCTTCAACCTTCCGCGCTAACCACTGAGCTATCATCGCTTTAAATCGTTAAGTCACTAGGGTAGGCCACTTCGTAGAAGTGATGCGTCAAATCAATTGATGAAGCTTTCTATTTATGGGGGAAACCATATTGGTGGAAAAAAAAATCGATTTTTTTTATTGCTTAAATCGTTAGTGTAACCATCCAAGAATTCCGAGTCAACCCTGTTTTTTTTTATAAACTGACCCACTGCTGGGCGCGGGTCTCTTCTCATTGTGAGAAGGAATGCCATAGTCCACCACGCTGGCCAAGTGCGGGTTGGCAGTTCACACACATCTTCGAGAACTTTTTTTTAATATTTAACTATCGAAAAATACGCTGTCAACATTTTAATAATATATGTAATTTTCATAATCTTTTCTTTTTCATATATTTTTTTTTTTTTATGGTTGACAGGCTAGTTGTTTGATCACAGCTCACATGATGTTAAGTGAAGGCGTGGTCGAAGATAGTAAAGCACACCTAGCCTGGAATGGAACTGGCTCTCAAGTGAGGTTGCCGGAACACACCGTTAAATGCTTGGCGGCAGATTTTTAACTTGAGGGTGGTAGCTAGCCAGTCGAGTATTAGTAAGTACCCTACCACCAAGCTAAATATATACTTGTGTTTGACCGCCAACTCTCCTGATGTTAAGCGAAGATGCGATCTACGATAGAGCACACTCGCCTAGAAGAAACCGATTCACTCGCGGAACGTGGAAAACACAGAATTTTTTTAAATATAATCTGGCAACACTGGGCATCATTTAATCGCACTGTAAAATACACTATTTTGTTCCAACACAGTATTTTTTTTTGTAAAGACCGCATTTTAACGTGGAAAACAGTATTTTTTTTTAAATATGATCTGGTAACACTGGGCGCAGGTTCTGGCGCGGCATGTACTGTCGACATGAGGGCGTGCACCCGCGGGAGTCTCTGGGCGACCTGCTGCCGGCGGCGGTTGAGCACGCCGCTGCTCTCAGCCTACATAGGGACTACCTCGCTAAGGTAAGCACTTGTTTTTTTTTTCATTGTGTTTGGCATCGCACTTTGTGTAATATGCTGCGTATTGTTATTTTTATTTTGTTTTTGTATGTTAATGCAAGTGTGTGTAATTTTTTTTAAATTTGTAAGTAATTTGTCCGACGCTAAGCTTTCCTGATAACGTATGCCATTTGTCGATGACCATTGCAGCAATACGCAGAAACTTTGAGTAACAAAACAAGTTGCTTTGGCGCTTTTTACTTTGAAACTTCCGATGGTTAGTCTCTAAAGCCACTAGCCGCTGTATCTACTATTCAAACCGGAATACAGTAATGTTTACACACTACTGCTTGGCGGTAGAATATCTGGTACTGCGGTGGTACCTAGACGATCTTCTGCTAAGGTTATCTACCACCAAGTAAATGTTGCTGTAATTTAGACAAATTTTGTCTCGCTTGTGAAGCCAAAGACCGCAGTTAGTAACTGTATAGCCTTTGTTACGACAACTAACGTGGGCGTGGGTTCAAACCCTAACAATAAGCTGGAGCTGCCGGTGAAGGAAAAACATCGTGAGGAGGTGGTACGATAATTTCTAGTACACAGCTGGCTAGCTACCACCCTCAAGTTGAAAATCTGTCGCCAAGCATCTAACGGTGTGTTCCGGCAGCCTCACTTAGCCAGTTCCATTCCAGGTACGGTGTGCCATTTTCGACCATACAACAGGTGAGATGTGGTCAAACACCTAATTTTGCAAACATGAAAAAAAACTTTGCTTTTTTATTTTATTACAGCGTATAGCGACGTTCAAAAACCTTCTCTCAGGAAAACGCAGCGAGCGGAACAAGGAGACGGCAGTAGTCAATTACCAGAACGGAGCGACGGACGCGGTCGAAATCGAGACTCGAGTGCGCGACCTGCAGATAGATAACAAGTCAGTTATATATTATATATATTACCCGACCAAGAAAAAAAAAAGTGTTATAATTTCGGCTGTACAATATGTATGTATGTTCATTTGTTTCCTTGTGTCTGTCAGGAACTGTTTTTATCCCCCGACACAAAAACGACCGGGTGTTACAAGTTTGACGTATCTTTGTGTATGCGTTTGTGTGTGTATGTGTGTGTGTGTGTGTGTGTGTGTGTGTGTGTGCGTGTGCGTGTGGAATCGTAGCTCCCGAACGGATCTTCCAATTTAGATTTTTTTAGTAAAGTTTCGGATATTTTTATATTGTAAAATTAGATAAAATTGATTGATTCAAGCTTTACTTTGCGGAAGTTCATTTTGAATATTCAAGGTATATATTTCCGCTTAACAGTCGTATAATATCCTCTTATCACTGCAGTAACCACTAGCCAGACAAGACATGAGGATATTAGGACTTGTGGTTATTTTAATTCGATTTTTGTTAAATTATATTTCTAAAGTTTGTTTAATCAGTTCAGTTCAGATATTAAGTAAGATTTAGTTTTAATTAGTAAACTATAGACATTAGTTATTAGTTAAATTTAAGTCCTCATCACTGGTGTAACTGAAACGACTGTTAAGTGGAAATAAACTAGATATACATCTTGAATTTTTTTTCATTTTTTTTTTTTAATGGTTGACAGGCTAGTTGTTTGACCACAGCTCACCTGATGTCAAGTGAAGGTGTGGCCGAAGATGGTAAAGCACACCTAGCCTGGAATGCAACTGGCTCTCAAGTGAGGCTGCCGGAACACACCGTTAGATGCTTGGCGGCAGATTTTCAACTTGAGGGTGGTAGCTAGCCAGCCGAGTACTAAAGTACCCTACCACCATGCTTTGGTTTCCTCACGATGTTTTCCTTCACCGGCAGCTCAAGCTCATTGTTGGGGTTTGAACCCACGCCCTTCGGCATGCGAACCTACCGCGCTAACCACTGAGCTATCATCGCTACAACAAAATCGCTTCAAAATGAACTTCCGCAAAGCAACGCATGAATCAATCAATCATCATGATTGTATAACATTTTTTTATCTTAGTTTTTGAATGAATTACACGATACAATTTATCGTTCAAAAATGAAGCGGCAACTATTGTGTGATATAGATTTTTTAAATCTATATTTGTGAAACCTCATTGCAAATCAATGAATTAATTTCAGATTGATGTACGAAAGTGGCGCTTCGTTATCAGAGATGGAGTGCGCGAACGATGACCATCCCTTAAAAGACACTACCGTCCCACTGATACCTGAAAAGATACCACTCATCACAGAGGTAACTCTTCTTTTTAACCGACTCAAAAGGAGCAGGTTCATAATTAGATTATATGTTTTTAGGGTTCCGTACCCAAAGGGTAAAAACGGGAACCTATTACTGAGACTTCGCTGTCCGTCCGTCCGTCTGTCACCAGGCTGTATCTCAAGAACGGTGATAGCTAGACAGTTGAAATGTTCACAGATGATGTATTTCTGTTGCCGCTATAACAACAAATACTAAAAAATAGAATAAAATAAATATTTAAGGGGGCTCCCTTACAACAAACCTGTTTTTTTTTTGCCATCTTTATAGATAATGCTACGGAATCCTTCGTGCGCGAGTCCGACTCGCACTTGGCCGGTTTTTTATGTTACTCGATCATTCTGCCAATTTTTTTTTTCCTAGTTGATGCACCAGCCACTGCAGCGATAACGATATTATCTTGTCAAATTTGTTGTCTTTTTGTTAATATGTATGTTTTTATTTGTGTACTTATCTGTTGTTGTGTCTAGTGTATTGTTAGGAAAAAAATAAATGTTTTTCTTTCTTTCTTTCTTTAATTATGAATCGATTTTGATGATTATTTTTTTTGTTTCGTAGATCATTCTTCATTCTCCTTCAGAGGTGGTCCCATATACATTTTATCAAAATCGATAGAGTGGTTTTTAAATAATCAACAAAGATGTATAATTGTATACATCGACAATATTTTCTTTTACTCTGAAACCTCGTTTCATTGGAGCGGTGCGTTTAGTTGGTCATGGTCATTAAGGGTCATGGAGTCGGTTTTTTTAAATTGTAAATTTATTTTATTCTATTATTTTTAGTCTCTACGACAGTATAATTTCGTGTAATTAATTCACTTTTTTATACCGTCATCTGTTACTATTAAAAAGAGGGAAAATTTGATTGTTTGTTTGTATTGAATAGGCTCCGAAACTACTGGACCGATTTCAAAAAAATTTTCACCGTTGCGAAGCTCCACTATCTCCGGGTGATATAGGCTACTTTTTATCCATGTATTCCCACGGGAACGGGAACTACGCGGGTGAAACCGCGAGGCGTCCGCAAGTGTATTATAAGTATGTACTTACAAAAAAAATACTATGTATTTAAGTATTTTATCAGTTATCTGACTTCCATAGTACAAGCTTTGCTTAGTTTGAGGTCAGATGGCCTACGATATTTATTTATTTTATTCCAGAAACTAACGGACAATATCCCGGAGTCGTTCCAGCAACTGGAACAAGAAGTGAATACAGTAGCGGTCGACTGGAAGAGTCTGAAGAATGTCACAGAATGCGATTGCTCTACACCTTTTGATCATTTCAGTAGAAAGGTAAAAGACAATTTAGTTTGTTTGATAAAAAATGGTTCAATATTAACTAAAACTTTGTTAAATCGCGGTAGTTTGCATTCAGAGGTCTCAGTTATAGATTAACTCACGTTTGACTAATAAGTAAATTTTTTTTTTTGTAACGTAATGCCACGAACGATGCGCTCTCCTGATGGTAAGAGATAACGCATGCCCATGACCATTGCAACAATACACAGAACATTGAGTAGCAAAACAAAGTCCGGGGCATCGCTGCTTTGGCGCTCATTACTTTGAGACTTTCGATGGTTAGTCTCAACAGCCTAGTCATTTCGCAGTAGTAGTTTGAAGGGTACTGCAGCTAGCAGTACCCTTCAAACCGGAACACAGTAATGTTTACACCCTACTGCTTGGTGGCAGAATATCTGGTACTGCGGTGGTATCTACCTAGACGACTTCCTGCTAAAGAAATCTACCACCAAGTAAAATATTGTAGGACATTACACACAGCGCCATCTGACCCCAAACTAAGCAAAATTTGATTGATGCAGGCGTTACTTTTGCGGAAATTCATTTTGAGTGTGTACCTGTGTGTGTGTGTGTGTGTGTGTGTGTGTGTATACATTTGGTTTATTTTCGCTTAACACTCGTTTCGGTTACAACAGTCGGTTCGGTTCGGTTAAATTAAAATTCAAAAGTTTTTTACTGTCGACCAGTTAGTCAAATTGTAAAGTGTTCAAGAAAGTTATTTTTGGTGTATTTCCACTTAAAAGTCGTTTTGATTACAACAGTGACGTGGATTTCTTTTAAATATTAATTTAACTTTAAGGTGGTTCGATTTCCATACAAATAATTTTTTGCCATTTATGGACAAATGGAGCATAATTTTACAATGAAATTACAGCTACTGGCATTTATTTTGCGGCAAATCACAATTGCTTGAATAAAACAGTACATTAATAATTATTAGCTTATGAATATATGTTTTTTGTAGATTATGCTAATAATCTTCTACTGTTTTATTCAAAAATCATAAATTTATAAAATATTTTTAAATTTGATTTTATGCTAATAATTCTTTGCTTTTGCTGTGAAAATAAATATGAGGTTGTTTATGCTTTTGGGGCCATTCATAAATTACGTCACACGTTAAAGGGGAGGGAGGGGGTTGACGAAGTGTGACATTGTGTTAGAAGGGGCGGGGAGGGGGGTACCAAATTTTGTGACATCACATTTTTTCAAAATACATATACCTATATACGATATTTTATATCTAATTTCATAATTTTCAAAATGGATAATTACAAAATATGTGACATCACAATAGGTGGTGGGGGGGGGTCTCACAAATGTGACCAGCTGTGACAAGGACGGGGGAGGGTTAAAAAAATCATGAAATTCGTGTGACTTATTTATAAATGGCTCCTTTTTCTGCATAATGTAGCGGTCACCTTTACTTTTCAACTAAACACTTTTTGTGTTTGTATATGTTGCAATTTAAAATCTTTTTCTATCTTTCTTATTTAGCACCACTGCTGGGGGTGCGGGCGGTGCGTGTGCACGCGATGTGTGTCGGGACGCGCGCCCCTCCCCGCGCTCGGCGCACCTCGCCCCGCGCCTCTCTGCGCCGCCTGCGAGCGGCCTCAAGCGACCCACCTCCCACGAGGTACGTTCCACTTGGGACCCGCGCTCACCAGTGGGCCAGTTTATAAAAACAGGGCTGATTCGGAATGCGCTTTTCTACTTTTTTAAGTAAACATTAAAGTATTTACTCAAGACAAAAGTCTTTAACCACTGCGTTTTACCAGTCATTTCAGACAGCCCTGTTGGTTCATTGGTAGTATGTCTGCTCCAAGATCTGAAAGAGCGTGGGTTCGATTCCCACCCAGGATAAACATTTTGTGGTATAAAAAACGAAATGTTTGTTCTGTGTCTGGGTGTTCTGTATTTATTATAAGTATGCATTTACAAAAAAAAAAAGTATTTCAGTAATCTATCAGTTATCTGATTTCCATAGCACAAGCTTTGCTTAGTTTGGAGACAGATGGCGCTGGGTGTAATGTCCTACGATATTTATTTATTTTTTTAGTCATGAGCCGTGATGTGTGTATAGCCGTATCAGGCGAGCTGTGGTGAAACGCCTAGCCTGTCAACCATAAAAAAAATTACCTATTTACTTCTGCTTATAATGCCTGCACTGGCGTCGCTTAACGCTGCCGTAAAGTATTTAGCCGCTTTCTTAGTCTCCATGCTTGTGTTAAATATTGCAATAAATACATAAAGCCAGCTTCAAACTAAGCAAAACTATTCCATACATACGGGTAATCGTTCTTTTTTTATTTCAGAATTGCTTGCGCCCGCAAACTAATGGAATCTAGAATACCAACCGGCCTGAGTAGGCCTCGCGTCCAAACCGGGTCATAGTCACAGTGTACATGCGTGACTAATGTTTACGCAGTCACATAATATCTCGGATATTCCGTACAAATTAGAAATGTTTGAGCCTCAGTTTGAAACGCTGCCTAAATTAACGAACGCCATTTAACTTCTGCGAAATACACACTAACATTATTTACTTGGTGGTAGATCTCCTTAGCAGGAGGTCGTCTAGATAGGTACCACCGCAGTACCAGTTATTCTGTCGCTAAGCAGTAGTGTGTAAACATTACTGTGTTCCGATTCGAAGGGTACTACAGCTAGTGAAATTACAGGGCTGTTGAGACTAACCATCGAAAGTCTCAAAGGAATGAGCGCCAAAGCAGTGATGCCCTGGACTTTGTTTTGTTACTCAAAGTTCTTTGTATCGCTGCAATGGTCGTGGACAGGCGTTATCTCTTACCATCAGGAGAGCGTCTCGATCGTCTCATTACTTTGTTTCATTAAAAAAAAATATTTAAACAGCGTTTTAAGGTAAGGATCCGAAATCAAATTTTATATAGAGTTTAATAATATAAAGTAGGAGCAAATGTGATGGTTTCACCAATAGTTTACGTATGTATCTTTTTTTAGGGTTAAATAGATTTACGTTTAACCCCACCTTGCCTGATATTGAGCAGTGATGCAGTCTACAAAGTCTAGCTAATTTATTTCAACAATTGTTATAAGAACGCAAAACATTTCAAAATTTGGCATCCGAAGCGAACCGATCTCCCTTTTAATAATACTATTTTTTTTTAATGGGTCATCTGTCAAAATCTACTTTTTAACTGCTTTCTTACAAGGATCCGTCGCCGTGGGACGAAAAGTATTTATTTAAGCTAGTATTTTGCTAGCTATTTAGCTTCGAATGATATTTTATAGCGATATATTTTGTGGCGATTATAGCTCAGTGGTTAGGGTCGCATGCCGAAGGGCGTGGGTTCAAACCCCAGCAATGAGCTTGAGCTGCCGGTGTAGGAAAACATCGTGAGAAAATCATAGCATGGTGGTAGGGTACTTTCTAGTACTCGGCTAGCTACCCTCAAGTTGAAAATCTGCCGCCAAGTATGTAACGGTGTCTTTCGGCAACCTTTCCAGGCTAAGTGTGCTTTATCATCTTCGACCGCACTTACACACTTAGCATCAGGTGAGCTGTGGTCAAACACCTAGCCTGCCAACCATTAATAAAAATTGTTTTTATTTTAGTGGATAATTGTTATATGTGCTGCTACTTATTTAATTTATATATGACAATATTAATTTCATGTAAATAGATACAAAGGTTTATAATATTCCAAAATGTGTGTTTTTAAAACACGCTAAAGTTTGACGATTACTGTACTGATGTTTAAATAAGTATTTGTATATTTTGTTTCATGTATATTATGTATGTCTTACGCTTCAATTTGTTATTTTAAGGTTTTAAGTGTAAAAAAATATAAAAGTAAATATATTTTGAAACTTGTTTTCCTTGGAAGGGTTTTTTTATCATAATAATCAGCATTAATAATGCTGGTTGGTTGGTTCATTGGTAGTATGTCTGCGCCAAGAGCTGATGGACGTGGGTTCGGTTCCCACCCAGGATAAACATTTTGTGGTATAAACAAATGTTAGTTCTGTGTCTGGGTGTTCTGTATTTAGTATAAGTATATATTTACAAAAAAAAACTATGTATTTAAGTTTTCTATCAGTTATCTGACTTCCATAGCACAAGCTTTGCTTAGTTTGGGGTTAGATGGTGTGGAATGTCCTAGGATATTTATTTATACGAAGCAAAGCTTGTACTATGGAAGTTACATAACAGAATACTTAAATGCTTTTTTTTTGTAAACACATACAAAACACGCAGAGACAGAACAAACATATGTTTATATCACAAATTGTTTGCATTGGGTGGGAATCGAACCCAAGCCCTACAGCTTTAAAAGCTGATACTACCAATGGGCCAACAGGGCGTATCTTTATCAGCGGCGGCCTTAGCTGTTGCGAGGCCCGGGGCGATAGATCATTGTGAGGCCCTATTTCTTTGAGTCCGTTTTACTAAAAAATTAGTTCAGAGTGCTCGAGTGGCCGTAACATGCTTGCACTAATAATGAAACCGTGCGTTCAGGGAGGGTTTTGTTAAGTGCGAGGCGCGACATACACATACATGTATGGTAAAGACTTTTTTCTACGAGGACGCGAGGCCCCGGGCGGTTGTCCTGCTAACCACCCCCTAAGGCCGCCACTGATCTTCATAACAATTTGATTTGATTGGTACGATTAAAACATTTTGAAAATGCTATCAGCTTGTTATATTTTATAACAAAGTAACAAACCAATTAGAACAGCCTTGTTTCCTCACTGCGTTTCATATATTCAAGCGAATATGTTTCTTCAAATATTTCTGGTGGTTATATTCACGTGTGTACAATGCGAGGTGACTGAGAAGCCACAAACAGTAGAGTCGGGTAAAATGATCGGCTTAGACACAGTACATACTATGGAAACAAAAACCGTTCCCCCAGTTAAAATTGACAAGGATACCATAATTACACATAATCTTAAACTGGATAAACGAGGGAAAAATCGTAAGTGTAGTAAGGGTTCAGAAAGAAAGAAAAAACGTTTAATTCTGTAACGAGCACAAAAACAAACAAACAGAGACAGACAAAAGTTACAGAATAGGGGCTCACCTCAGCATAATGCTGGTCATAGTAAGTGGTATGACCAGCGCTGGTCTTACCACTTTGTTCAATTGCGATGATAGCGCCGTGGTTAGCACACACTCGCTTAAAGGTGTGGTTATAAATCTCAACAATAGAATAGAACAACAATTCCATAGAATTGTTGGGTCGCCAGATCGCCATCGCCAGGTAGGCAATGAGCTTGAGCTGCCGGTGAAGGAAAACATCGTTAGGAAACCATAGCATGGTGGTAGGGTACTTTCTAGTACTCGGCTGGCTAGCTACCACCCTCAAGTTGGAAATCTGCCGCCAAGCATCTAACGGTGTGTTCCGGCAGCCTCACTTGAGAGCCAGTTCCATTCCAGGGTAGGTGTGCTTTACGATCTTCGACCACACCTCCACTTAACATCAGGTGAGCTGTTGTGGTCAAAATCTAGCCTGTCAACCATAAAAAAAAATATATTGTTTGGGTCTTGAAAAAAGACTGAACTCCACGCGGGCGAAGTCGCGGGTAGCAGCTAGTTATAACATAAAAAAATAATAGAAAACAAAACAACATCAAGACTTATTTGTGAATTTCAGGATAGGTATGTTCCATCTTCGTCTTCAGATACTCCAGCATATAAATTTTCAAAAATTCCGTAGTACGTAAATTACTGTCAAATAAATGAAAAAAAAAACCGGCCGAGTGCGAGTCGGACTCGCGCACGAAGGGTTCCGTACCATTATTAATTATTTATTTGTTGAATTTTTTGCAACCTGACATGCCCAAGTGTTCTCAATGTTCCAATGAAATGTAAATAAAATACTACTACTACTACTATCTATAAAAATGGCAAAAAAAAAACACCTTTGTTGTATGTTGGAGCCCCCCCCCCCCCTCAAATATTTATTTGATTCTGTTTTTTAGTATTAGTTGTTATAGCGGCAACAGAAATACATCATCTTATAAAAATTTCAACTGTCTAACTATCACGGTTCATGAGATACAACCTTTGGGTACGGAATCCTAAAAAAGCAGCCTCTGTTTTCGCCCGCTACTGGCACTTTCCATACATTATTATGTCATAAATTGTATTGGTAGCTAATTTTAAAACAAGTGTTATAACAGCAAGCGACAGGCCTAAACCGGAGGAGGGAGAACCAGACTGGTCTTACACGACAGTGCCCGCAGAGATCAGCCCGTACGTCGAGCAGTTCAAGAAAAACATGACCGAATGCCTAAAGGAGGTACTTACAAAGCCTGGAATATCGTCGCAAAGTTGCTAGTTTATTAGTTTTTTATCGCATTAATTTCTGAGAGTGTGATTCGGAACTGCATGTTCTAATTGCCCCATGCCCATTTTATATCGGACAGCAACTATTTCCCACCAAAAATCCGCCATTATGTTGTTTTTTAAATCACCATCTACGTCTTAACAGGGGCGTAGCTACCGTCATATCAGCCGTATTAATGATACGGGGCCCCCGGGCTACAGGGTATAAACAAAAATTAGTAAAATATTACCCACAATGCCACTTAAAATCGTGCTTCCCGGGAAAACAACGTATAAAAAACTGGCATACGATCAACTGTCCATATAATCAAGAAATATTTATTTATTGAATAAATTGATAGTTTTTTGTTTCTTTTGTGAAAAATCTTTACCCTTCGCTTGGGGCCCCAACTGATTTTGATACAGGGCCCCTTCAAGGCACGCTACGCCACTGAGTTGTAAGACGTATATAACGGTATCTTAACTTTCAAAATTCATCCAGCCGTTTGGAAGGTACGGCGTAATAAAGAAATTATTCAAGATACGCGCAAAAACATAACCCTTTCTTGGCAGTCGGGGTAAATATCCAAGAATCTCAAAGATTTGTAATGTGATGTCGTAAAAACACGTTTTTTTACAAATGCTGGCAAATGAGCATAACACCACATTGCACCCGTGCGAATCCGAGAAATGTTCAAACTTTGAAAATATATTAGATAAATGTATCTGAAATAATAATGTAACTTGAACAATTTTAAATATTTATTCTTAATAAACTCAATATCTAAAATATCTATTTATAGTGTTCATTAACAACCAGCTTCCATACTCTCAGCGTCTTAACGCGATTCCTGCTAGGTGCTTACAAAAATGCTACGCGACCACATATCATTTACCCGCGCAGTAAAGCTTGCAGTCGCGTGACTGCTGCGAGTTCGTAGTGACTACATTACAATGGTTACCGCAGGTCCAGGAAAATGACAAGAGGACTGTGAAGCGCCTCTCACCAAAGATGGCGTCTCCGGTCCATGGCGAGTGCTTGATAGCGTGTGTGCTGAAACGGAATGCGGTTATTGAAAATAATAAAGTGAATAAAGGTAAGCATAAAAAGGTAATTTTTAAACATACTTTTATAAGGAAATACTTTTGCAGTTCAGGTAAAGGTGCAATTTAAAACGGGCAATAAAAAATATCTGTGTAAAAAGTTTCGTGTGTCTTTGAGGAGTCTTTTTGTCTCGGCCTTCTTCTTCGTCGAGTCGATTGTTAGCGGGCAACACCAACCAACTACCTAAGAGATCCATAGACACTGTTAGCGGGAGTTTTGGCGGGAACGCGGGAAGAGTCGTGTCGCTTCGTTGTATTTTTTTCCAAAACTAGTGTTTTGTCGAGTGTTTATGCATAAAAATGGTGGTGTTTTATTCATAGAGTGCCGAATTACAAGCGCAAGTGTGGGAAAATGATATAATGTGGTGAAACATGAGTTCTCGTGTTGCTTCCAAAACTCCATCGAAGCTTTGTAGTAAAGTTGCCACTACTTTACTAAAGCATGACTGGAATTAACTGACATGAACTGGACTTGACAAAGACGACTTTGACTAAAACTAGCTACGATGGCACTTATTTAACTTTTAAAACTTGAAAATATATAATTACTTGACACTGGCAAATGCTAAAACGCGACGCCAAAACCAAAGAAAAAAAAAAAAAAAAAGACACTGTTAGCGGGCAACACTGATGAAGAATAGAGGAGGATGATTGTCGTTGACCCGCTGACAGCTGGGTAGATTAGAAGATATGATTTTGTTTTTGGGACGGACTCGCATTTTACGAATCAGGGCGTCGGGCGAACATCGACGTTAATCAAGAAGTAATAAACGGTCCCGCCCTGCAAGCGTGTGTAATTTCACCCACCTAATTACACGATGTTTCATTTTTTTCACTTGGTCGTAGCAAGAAGTCTAAGTAGATATTATGCATATAATCAGTAATCTGTAAACATTACCGTGTTCTGGTTTGAAGGGTTTGCAGCTAGCAAAATTACAGGGCTGTGGAGGCCAACCATCGAAAGTGTCAAAAAAAGCGACATAGCAGCGATGCCCTGGATTTTGTTTTAACTTTCAAAGATATATTTATCGCTGCAACGGTCATGGACATGCGTTATCTCTTACCATCAGGAGAGCGTCTCGCGTAGGATCAGGTTATGCTTATTATAAAAATGCATTGTCATAGGAACTGTTGAGACTACTGGTACTACTACTACTGGTACTGGTTATTGTGTAGTTTATTTTCTTTTTCTTCTGTAGGTACCTACTATGTAATTCTTAGGGTGGTCAATAAAGAGTTAATCAATTAATCAATCGACTATGTTTCAATTTCAAGTTTCAAGAATATTGCAGCTAGTGGAAGCAATTATGTCTATATATTCATAATTGTTCAATAGGTACTCGTTGATAGGGTGGTAATGGCTAGCGTTTTATTACTTTTTTTTAATAAACAGGCTTGCGTTAGTTCTCTTATTATTCCATAATAATAACTGAATACTTAGAAAAAATTTAGTCGATTTTCGCGTGTCTATTTATGTATTTGCTTCCTCTACTACATACGCAATGGACTTTGATACGGATTTCACTGTCTTTTAAAATTTCGAGTAGGTACGCAAATTTTGCATAGATAGCTATGTACCTAATTGAAATTTAAAATACCAGTTTTTTTGTTTGACCCATTCCGGAATATGTTCAGACAACGGTATCTACTGATTTCGTAAAAAAAAACTTGACCCAAAAAAACAACAATAACAAACAGGGCAAGGTAAATAAAACTGTTTAAATAACGTAACTCACTAATATATCGGAACAAAGGGCAGTTAGTTTTAAATAAGTGTTAAATCCATACAAAAGAAATCATTCTTTTATTCGTGCTAAATTTAAGTTTTCGTAAAATTTCAGGCAACCTCATCAATTTAGTTAGTAAATTCTTTGCAAAAGACATTCGCTTAATGAAGAAGCTAGAGAAGAACTTGGACCAGTGTATCGAAATGAGCGCTCACCATCATAATGAATGCGATCTGGCGGCCAAACTAAACGAGTGTACTAACGATCTGATGACCAGTAATAAACACAAAATTGTTGTCAACTATTAAATTGGAGCTTATTATTTGTTTGTGTACTTACTCATCAATAACTTGTAGGGACATAGCTGTACCTATAGTTATTTTAAGAGTGCTGTAAATTTTCATAATACTCGGTCGAAATAAGAACAATTTATTGGCCATAAATGACAATTAACGTTGTTGTTATGAACATATTAATTTATGAGATTTACGCACTACGTAAACGATAAAATATAAAGTCGTACACCACTGAAAAGGACAAAGTCGAAATCATTAGAAGAAGCCTATTCGGGAGACAAAATTCTGATAAAATAACAGTTTCAAGGTTTGAAAATATATATACCTAATTATTATTTAATATAATATACCTATAAAATTTCTTGTTCTGATACGGAATATAATTATTACTAACATTTTTTTTAATGTTCGTTGGAACGTATTTATTAAACAAAATTAAAAAAAAAACCTTAAATTAATACTATTTACAAAATTTATACAAAAAACTTAATCTAAAAGTCCGTCAGAGGAAGGATATGTGGCCAGAATGCTGGCAGCATTGCCACGCTGGATGGCAATGCTTAGCTTTTGACCAAAGTAGATTAGATACCAGCATTCTGGTCACCTGGAGCCTCCTCTAAACCTCAAACTTTTAACGTTTAACCTTTTTAACGACGAATAATAAAGCTTGCATTTATGGTAGGAAGGGATATATTTTTATTAAAACCAAAATTTAGTTGTACACACAAATTAGGAAATGCCATCTTTCCCCACCGTACTCGTAAAGATTTATTTCTTTGCGCGCTTGAAAACTCGATCGTATTGATCAAGATCTCAAAAACAAAATATTAAAAATGAGAATGTCACAAAATTGAATCTTGGCATCTTGCGAAGTCTTAGTTCTAACGAAATCTTGATTCATTTCGAGAGTGCTCTACCTAAATATGGTTTACCTAGACCAAGAATTATTTTATTCTGAAACACTTGAACATAATTATTATGAAATACGGCACTTGAATATGGCACTGGCAGAATATATAAAGTGTGATGTTACAAATACAAAAAAATGATGGCTGAAACTGAGTTTGACGTCTCTGACTAGACACTGGCATAACCTCACATTTTTTTTCTTTGGTTTTGGCGTCGCATTTTCCAGTGTCTATTATGTTAAATTTTTTTTCTTTGCTTTTGGTGTCGCATTTGAGTATTTGCCAGTATCAAGTATTCCACAACTTTACTAAATCGTGCCTAGATTTGGAACTGGACTTTGGCTATTTTTTAACTAATGAAACTTGAAAATACCAAAACACTGGCAATTGCACAAAATGCAACGCCAAAATCGAAGTTCTTAATAAGAAGAATAACAAAGAAACAGAGTTTTGGAGGGAACGCAGAAAGAGTCGTGTCGTCCCATTGTATTTTTTTCTAAAACTTGTGTTTTTCGAGTGTTTGTTTGTATAAAAATAGTAGTGTTTTATAAGTGATACAACGTGACACCTGAGATTAAACACTACTGTGACACAAATTATTTATAATGTGATACAAATGACTTTTCGTGTTGCTTCCAAAACTCAATAGAACCTTATAGTAAAGTCGCCACTACTTCGACCAAAGTCGACAGCCCTGTTGGCTCATTGGTAGCATATCTGCCTTAAGAGCTGAAGGGTGTGGGTTCGATTCCCGCTCAGGACAAACATTTTATGTATCGACAAATGTTTGTTCTGCGTTGTATGTATTATAATACACACAGAACACCCAGACACAGTATGCATTTACAAAAAAAAAAGTATATGTATATGTATTCTATCAGTTATCTGACTTCCATCACACAAGTTCTGCTTAGTTTGGGGTCAGATGGCGCTGTGTGTAATGTCCTACGATATTTACATTTATACTTATCTAATAAGGCATGACTGAACTACAAATTCAAATTATTTTTATTGACACAAAAACGATTAAACAGTTACATTTATATCACAAAAATATAAAACAACAAATAAACTAAATTCAAAATATGACATTTAATTTTTTATGATAATTAAAACATTGGACTTGACTAAACTTGACCAAGACTGGAATTTGACTGTAAATATTGATGTTAGACATGATTTGCAAAAAACAAAGAAGTTGAAGACTGCACACAAAATACAGAACCATTGAAAGTGGCAGAATACACAGAGTGCGATGCCATGAAGAAAAATTTCGGTATGTAAAGAAAAAAAATACTTCGCTGATTCCAAAACCATTTCGAAATATTACATTCCTGTACATGATTTTCCCGTTTAAAACTCTTTAAACTATGAGACGGGGTTTATTTTAATAAAATACATAAAATACATTTGACTTTCAATTAACCTCTAATGACGTCATGTCATTAGAGGTTAATTGAAAGTCATGTCATTGGCTGTATAAGGATTCTTTCAGTGCCTAAAAAAACAATGGCAAACCTCAACAAAATCTGTCAATGTCAAGTCAACGGTTGCCGTTATACTTGTAACCTCGTTAAACACGAGTTTTTGGCGGGAACGCGGGAAGAGTCGTGTCGCTCCGTTGTATTTTTTTCCAAAACTAGTGTTTTGTCGAGTGTTTATGCATAAAAATGGTGGTGTTTTATTCATTAAGTGCCGAATTACAAGCGCGAGTGTGGGAAAATGATATAATGTGGTGAAACATGAGTTTTCGTGTTGCTTCCAAAACTCCATCGAAGCTTTGTAGTAAAGTTGCCACTACTTTACTAAAGCATGACTGGAATTAACTGACACGAACTGGACTTGACAAAGACGACTTTGACGATAACTATAGTTAAGGTACAGCAGAAATAACACTTAAGACAAGGCAGTATGGCTCTATAGCTTTAGCCTGCCCGAAGGGGCAAATTAATAAAAAAAAAAAAAAAAATCGTTAAACACATACATACGTCGAGTAAATAGTCGAGTTGTTTTTCGGTATTGATACGAATATCTGATTATATGATATCTGACGAAAAGGATCAAGAGACGAGACAGACGACTTGTGATGGCTGTGCTGCATCTGCCAGTGGCTGCAAGCATACACTTGTGTTACTATTCTTATTCTTATTCGAAGTGGGTGCGATAAGTTGTGCATTTCCCCCTACCAGCGTTTACCCGAGCCAACACAGCTCCTTGAAGTATCGGAGCGAGGCTCTGGGCCGCTGGCATAGTAGCTCCAGTGATTTAGGTGACAAGTTCGATGATGATGACGAATGATAGCGAAGCAGTTTTATGCAGCTTAGTGGCAACTCTAGTACCTTCTGTGGCTTTGCAATGCAAAAAGCACATGCTCTACAGTTTCATTTTCTTGCAAGCAGCCACGACATAGCGGACTATCCGTGGCTCCTAGTTTAAAGAGGTGACTATTCAAGTTGCAATGACCGGTTATGAGGCCTACTAAGAGACGAAGGTCCTGTCGTTGCAGCTTCAATAGATTGTTAGCAGTTTCGTAGCTAGGTAACCAAGGGCCCTGGGGCAAATTAAAAAATGGTTCCCCACTGCTATGTAAACTGATTAGGTTTTGTCAAATAAAAATATGAGATATACAAATACTTTAAAAATGCTAGGCTACTTAAGAGGAATCACTAGAGCCGTTTTTCCATACAAACGCTGTCCCCTGTTTCCTCCCTGGATAATGCCGGTAGAGTTATACTTTTTTTCCTGAATATCTATGGCCACTATTATGATGTCCCTATGTTTTCCTTTTTTTTATAAATAAATTATTATAAGAGATATGAACGTTCAAAAACCTAAAAAAATGGCCAGATTTTCCGCTGTGTTCAAACATCCAGAAAAAAAATTGGCTACATTATATAAAAAAAATAAAACATAGAAACACAGCTCAAGCCTTTCTTTAATTTTGAATGAAAACTATTTAAAAATCGGTTAAGTTTTGGAGAAGAAATCAGGGGACAACGAATCGTTGATTTTCTGTTCTTTACATAGGTATTTTCAGTCCAATCTGCAGTTGTCTCTATCGCGCTCTGCGGGGGGAGGCTTGAAGTTCGGGAGACGCGGACTAATACGTATACACTTGTGACGTGCATGTAGTCGATCATTTTATCGATAACCTAGTGTTGTTTATCGATATCGATATTTTTAGTTGAATATTTTGCGAGAAGTGTTTTTAGCTGATTGTCAGGTTCGATTGTTGAAAGGTAATAAACTAATAAACAAAAGTAATAACCATTTTCTCTACAGTTTCTTTATTAAAATGTTAAAATCACACTAATATTCATAATTTTGTAGATAAATTATTACGTCACTATTCCGTGGCCAATCCTTTTCTCTCTCTTACTGCTAAATGTCGTGGTATACGACCGTCGATTATTTCTGGTAATAGGCACTCGAAGTAAAAGGTTTCTAATATATGTTCCATTTTCTGCCAAAATACATCGTCTCTCTTAATTTTTTCGTAAAGTAAGCCTTTAGGGCTCCACAAAATAAAATAACAGAAATTTCGACCGGTTATGTGTAGTTGCCCCTGCACTTGAAAGTAGTAATTATGATTCCTCTTTAATTGTAGGGTGTCATTTTTAAATACGCAGAAGTCTATTTTCTTTTGTTCTATTCCTTCTTTAGGTGTTAAATCAACAATTTTGTAAGGACATTTAACTTCCACTACCGAATCTTCTTCAACAAGACCATCAGGACTTGCTGCCAAAAACGGTTTATGCTTGTCGACGAATAATCCACATTTTGACACCTGTAGTCCGGTTTCTTCAATGAATTGTTGTATTGCTTCATCTTCTTTTTCTCTACCATAATTTGTGGCAAGAGTGCCTTTAAATTGAGAATACAGCAAAGATTTTAATAGTCCTGCAACTGATGTTGTTTTTCGTAGTTTACAAATTTGACCGAAGTTGGATGCTGTTAGGCGTTTACGCCTTTCAACTGCCCACAACTTATTCTCGCTCTGACCAACAGTGTTTTGTTGAAGCTCATCAAATTTGGTGTTATTTAACTGTAATATAAATTCACTTTTCTTTTGCTCATATATCTCAGGTGGGATATCTGGTTCTAAATCTAACCGACCATAATTCTCATCGGGTCCAGTAACTTTTCTTCTTTTGTTCGGTACATCTTCACCGAAATCAATTTTTTTCTTTCGACTCCTTTCTCTATTTATTTTGGAGCGCCGTTTCTTATCTATGAATTGTTTGGTGTATTTGCCAGGGCTACAATCTTGAATTTTTTTTGATAGACGTGCGTGGATAGCCGTTTCACTATTCCATGATGTTACTGCACCAAAACACCGTGCCTGATATGAACCTCTAGCAGTATAGTTCACCCTTTTGCCGCCAATAAATTTGGCAATAACATTATTAAATTGCTCCACGGTGTTATTGGTAATGTCTAAAATAAGGCTTTCTGCATTAGACAACAACATCAACAGGTACTGCTGAATATCCGTCCATATTCCACAAGCTTGGAGATCTGGTACCAAATTTGTGTCATTCGTATATTTTTCCGGCTTACAATAATAAGACGCGCAATTTTTATGGTCTCCGAATACATGGTTGGCGGCATTTTTTATGTCAATTTTAAGGTTTCTTATTTTATCGCCGTGATTAACATTATCTTGATCTTTTCTATAGTTTATAGCTCCAACCACTGCTTTCCTCATGCGCAATACGTTGGATTCAACTTTTTTTCTTAGAAGGACTGGAACAAAGCCTTTGTGGTTATTAGTTTTTTTCCCTAATGCTTTTATTTTATTACAAAAGTTGCGGAGCAAATGGTTTTTACACTCAATTTTAGTTATAGTGAAGTCGTGCCCATATGGCTTATTCAATAGCAATTTTTTCATTACACTGGAGTCGCCATCTCCGATTAGTTTATTATACTTAACTCCATGCATCTCCATACTTTTTGCAAACCCTTCTGCTATTATATCCGCTTCCATGGCGTTGGCGCTGTCATTCCAGTTTTTAAAGCATCTGTGTTCAGGGACATCTATATTCAATTTTGCACTTCTAGCACATATACAGCAGTATGAGTTTCGAACTCCAAGAAATAGTACCTTTTTGGTCTTCAGTCCAACTATGCACGCAGCACCAGACGCCGAGCTAAATCCGCTTTTGTATGACCTTTTTGCCCAAGATCCATCTGCAACTACTGATATTAGGGGGCAACCATCGTTGTCTACATCGCCATTCAAGACAGCTAGCCTTTTTTCTTCTTGGCCGGCTGCGATCATCTCGTCGAGGGCACATTCTTCAATTTTTGGTGTTAGACGTTGTTCGATCTTCGTGTATGTTGAATTACTCATGTTAGGCATATTTAACACACTACATATTTCGTTCAATTGTCCATACCCATTTCCAGAACAGACTATTCCTTCTACAACAGCGTCATTTACAGATAGTTTCAATTTTGGATCTTCGCTGTACACCATTTCTTTCGTTTTACACATTTTGCATTCAAATGTATATTTGCTAACAAATCCAGTTCGCAGTTCTCCTAAGAACTTTAAATCAGCAAACGTGCAGTCTGTGTGTTCGTGCTTGATTTTTGAAAGCTCGGAAAATAAATATTTGATATCTACGATTCTACGTCCTTCTAATTCTTCATCCTGAACAGTTTCATCTAAATTGTTATCATCAGCATCAAGATTCAAATCAGAAAGTGTAGACTCTGAGGAAGAGCTTGCATTTCCTTCAAATACGTCACGATTCTCCTTGAAAGTTTCACGTATTTGCGATGAAGTACCTGAGTTTTCCTTATTTTCATCACTGTAAAAAATATAAAAACAGAATTCATTATTTTAACTAAACATTGGGCCTAGCGTAAATAGTAGGTAAGAGGTGGTCTTATTACTTTGCAAACATAAAAAAATATTCAGCAGCAGACTGCCAGACAGACAGATCATAAAGTGATCTTATAAGGGTAGGTAGTAGGGAACTCAAAAAAAAATACCAACCTGGTGATTGTACGCGGTGCGAAATGTATCTGACGCTTTATACTAAAGTGATGTTTTTTTCTTTTAGCTGATAAATATAAACGCTTTTTATTCCCTTTTCTTTTGCCCATTTTAAACAAAGTGAGGGTTTATCTGTAACAAAAATATTGAGTACTTATTAGATTAGATTAGATTTAGACTATGTGGTGATAATAATTTCAATTAAACACATCTGACATCGTCATTACAGGTTTGATCCCAATCCGACGATCCCATTACATGTTACAATATTACCTACATGTAATAATAATAACACCTTCTCTGTAACCTATTTTCACAAAATAAATGACCGATTGTGTACGCGGTATGTGTGGCTTAAGCGAAGTGGACTGTATAAACTATGATGATGGCCACGTGCGTACCGATTGCTGGATTGGTCAGTGCTTCTGACAATAAAACACCAGAAACTTCTTAGAGAGAACACTATAACGCCAGAGGTGGAGGAGTACTTCTTCTATTTTCCCTTGTATTCGCAATGTTCACTGTTCGATAGTTAGTAGATAACTGACTCGGTCGGCGGGTCTGACCCTATTTATATCCCGAGCGAGATAATCTATAATTTTCTGGAATATTCTCCATCCACCTATAACGAATGTTCTATCTGCGATCTTTATTTATTGCATTCTCTAACTTTTCCAGAGTGTTCGAACTGCCGTACTATAATACAATGAGTTTTCCAGAAAGTTCTACTTAACTTTCTAGAATGTTCTACATCTTTCTGGCAGTTTCTAGTTTTTTCGGTTGACTATACTATTATTCTAGAACTTTCCCGAAAGTTCTATATTGTTCTAGAATATTCCATACTATTCTATATCTATCGAAAAGTTAGTTCTATACAATTCTATGTGTTGTATTACAACTGGAACTATGCTATATGACTATGTAACTATTATATATCGCTATCCCTATGTCTAGCTATAGTCGTCCTGAACAGATTGATTGATTGCAAGTATCTTTTTAGCCTACGTGAAGTTTTATTCATCTCAATAAAGTAAAAGTGGATACGTAAACAATAGCGTAGGTATGTAAACACAGAAAGCTAGCTACCAAATTATATAATTCAAAAATTCCTTACCTACGGTTTATCTCCGTTCGATCTCTCAAAATTCAATACACAAGCCGAGTCAAAACAGTCAAGTAAAGAAACAAGCAAGTCCAGTAAACAAGCCTGAGTCAAATAAAGTGCAGGTAGGTAATATAATAATAACACGAACAAATGTTCCGCAAACGCCGAAATCAACTTGCCGACTGCATCTGCAAGCAATCTGGGAGCGTGGACGGTGGGGCGGGGCGGCGGCGGCGCAGCGCGGTATGCCACGCAAACATTGACAGTCACACTCACACATTGATAGCTGCTTGGTCGGGCACCGCGCGACAGCAATAGATTTTACAAATACCTATTTTTCATTTCTCTAGCCCTTGGTGTATTCTCTTAAGCTCTTTTTTGTGCACTGCAGGGCAGGTAATAAAAATATTAAACAGTAACAACATAAATTACAATTAATACTTGGTGTAGGTTTGGCTAATAAAACGAAATAGAGAAGATTCAAGGGTTTATTATATAAAGGTCGGGCCTACCAACTGACTAAATAACAATAAAATTATACTTACAATTTTTTCCTAGCTTTAGTTTTCGCAAAAGTATCAATGACTTCGTTTAAATCCAGGCTTGATGCGGTTTTGTTTTCAATTGCTATTAGCGATAAATGTCGGGAGTCGAGTTTGGCCCATATTATTTCTTAAATAATTTTTTATTATTTTTAATTTGCTGAATGACCTTTCAGCTGCTGCAGAAGTGACAGGAATTGTAAAGAATAATAACATTGCTGTAAATACTTCCGTTAGGTCGCATTCTAGCACTCCATATTTGCTCATTATTTCCTTCCACAATTGGTGAACAGTCCATGCTTGAGTTAATTGAGGTAAAACTAGGTGGTAAATATTTATAATAATAATAATAATAATTTAAATATTTTGGTGGTATAAATTGTAGTGAAAAATTAGGGCCTGAATATTTTCTTTGGAATTCGTCACACTTTTGTAATAAAGTTGTTTTATCAACATGTAATAAAAATGTTGGTGTTAGAAAATCGAATATATGACAGACTGCACTCATACCAATAAAACGTGTATCTAATTGAGATATTACTGTGTCTAGTCATTATTGAAAATCTCAATTTTAAATATTTTTTCTCGGTTTGGAAATCGGTGATCAGCAGCTAATTCATCAGCAGCTTGAAAATGGGTATCAATACCATATTTTCTTGCAGTTTCACTGGCTTTGCACTTGAATAATTCGAAATCATTTCTATAAATTTGCAACTTCGCTTTGGTCTCTGCTAAAACTTTACTCGCCTCGCCCAAATTGATTTCGCATTTTTGTAAAGTTTGGATGCATAATTGATGTCGTTCAATACACTGTGCATGAATTCGCAAAGCAACACGAACTCGAAATTTAGCATTTTTGTTTTAATACTCTCTGCTTCACTACGCTCATCTTTATTAGGACTCTTTAGAACTATTTCTGATAATGCTTTGATAATATCAAAATAACGAAGTTTTATTGCAGATATCGTATTGACCCTACTGGACCATCTAGTCGGATTTAGTTTTTTTAGAGTGGTGTCCGATTCGCCAGTGAATTTTGACAGTAGATCCCAACGTTTGATGCTGTTTCCGAAAAAGTTATAGGGGGAGGGTTTTTCTTTGATACACTTTGATACACAAAAATTCAATCTCTTTTCTGAGGACCATAAAGCATTATATTTAAATATTTGTTTTGATGTGTGCATTGGCTGATATGTCAGCTTATATTTTGGCTACGCAAAAACCGCAAAAACTGGCGACGTATAGAGATTTTAAACTGATTTTAAGAAAAAAACATTTTTGTATCATTCTGCCCCACCAGTGGGGCACTTTGATACATGGGGTGGGGCAGTTTGATAAGTATTTTAGATCCATATGAAATGCAAATTTAAACTGACTAAAGACCCAATATATGTATACTGTATTATTACTTAAAATTAAGAAATAAAACAATTTTATTGATTGAGATCGCAAAATACTTTACATTAGCCATAATCAGTCTCTTAAGTTACTTAACACGTTCATCGCTAAGAAAAAGCCTCATTTATTCCATTCGGGCCGTGACGCCCAAAGGTGTCCGTCAACTTACTTTTCTAGACAGGCCGCGACGCCCACAGTGACCCGCGCGTCAGAGTTGTTTTTAATTTGCTCTACGAAGCCGGCGGATTTAAATATCAGACAAATTCTTATGAAAGGGGACCCGCGTGGCCCTCTAAACTATCCATACGGCATGGTTTGGGTGTTGCATGAAAATTCTTAAAAAAACATCATAATAAGTATCAAGGCCAAAAAAAGGCTTAAAATCTGTAACTACGGATATGGGTTTAGGAATGTGTCGGGTATAAATACAATAAAATTTTGAGTTATAAAAGCTTTTATTTATAAATGAATTTTCACAAAGCATTCTGCACATAAAAAGGGGTTGTTTGGACAAATTTTACAGTATGTTTTGACTTTCTTGGTCTTATTTTTTGCTACAATACGTCCGTGTATTTGAACATTTTTTTTGTAACACTCAAGACACTGACGTCTTACTGTCTTGGATGGGCCATTTTTCGTGCCCATCTCGTGCTTAACTCTCTTTGGTCTTAAGGGAAGAGCAGGTGTTAGCTCTTGAGCCAATAAACTCTTCAGTATGGCCATCCTGAAGTCCACAATCGGAATATTTTTTTTGGTCACGCTCTTGTATAATGTTAAAGCATTTCCAACAGCCACATTCAGGATCAGATCAAGTGCGACTTTTTTATACCATTTGATCGATTTTCTTAAGGGTGACTGGTATGCTGTAATTTGGTCTGACAGGTCTACAGCACCTTTGGCTTTATTATAATCAAGAACAATAGCTGGCTTTGAAATCGCTTTATTCCGTTTGATTATTCTCACAAAACGTGTGGAATGCTTTGTAGATAAGACCAAGACGTCACGTTTATCTTTCCACTTCATCACGGTAATTCCGTCCTCACTCTCTTTGGCAATGAACTCCCCCTTTTTCAACTTAGTCGAGACCACTTCTTTCGGGAAATGTTTTCTATTTTTCCGTAGAGTCCCCACAAGGTGTGTCTCTTTTTTCAAAAGCTCTCGAGCCAAGCCCACACTTGTGTACCAATTATCGGTATACAATGTATGTCCTTTATCAAACAAATCTTCACACAATGACATAACGACGGTTGTTGGCGAGGTATTGGTAGTGTCATTCTCTTTACCGGCATATATGCTCATTTTATAAGTGTAGCCAGGCAATGTACATAATTTGAAGAGTTTGATGCCGTATTTGTGTCGCTTCTGTTTATTATACTGGCGAAATACTAACCGTCCTCGAAAAGGTACTACACTTTCGTCTATACATAAATCCTCGCCGGGGACATAGTTTTTCTGAAAAATCTTGTTCATTGCATTTAGCAAGTTTCTGACACGGTGAAGTCGATCAGCTTTGTTGTCTTCATCATTCTCCGAAAAATGCAACATTTGCAGAAGCAACTCGAATCTGTTTCGAGACATTATGGTGCGAGGAAAATTTTGACCAATAATTTCATCCCGTGACCAATAATCTGACATTTTAGGGAGCTTTACCAATCCCATGAATAAAATTAAGGAAAGCATTTGTTTTATCTCAGGAATATTAGTAGGTGACCAATTTCGAATACGTGCATATTTAGAAGCTTCCTCTGAGTTAGTAATTTTAGTAATAGCAAAAGAATTTGTGCTTTCCACAATTTGTTGCAAAATTTCGTCCGTCACCAAAAGCGTATAGAAGCTGGCAGGGGAAGTTTCCGTCATTGTCAAGCGAACTGTTAAAGGCAAGCCAGGAATTTCGGTGAAAGGTATTATTTGACGTTGATTACCTCTAGGATCTGTCCATGTTGAGCGTAGGGAAATTTCCACCAAATCTTGAATTTGATTGTAAATGTAAGTATCACTTGTCTCACTTCCTGATGAAATAACTCGAAGCCGGCGCCGCCGCGTCGTTGTGCAGGGCTGGATGTTATCTTCCTCCTCAGAACTCACACAAAGACTATCATTTAAGAAATTAATTTCAATATTCTCCAATTGTGTTAAATCCTCTTGACTTAAGTCGAACACCTCGAATTCAAAATCAGTCATGGCAAATAATTATTGCACGCACGTCCACCACGGAGAACATAGCATGCGTACTAACAGGCACGGCGCACAACTGCGCGGGAGTAAGAATGCGCGGGGTAGTGGGCGGCGAGGTGACCGCGCGGCTCCCGCAACGGATTTTTCTGTTTTCTGTCCGCATAGGCCGCGTCGGTCAAAGGTCTGCCGTGCCATGACAATACACTGTATCTTCAGATACAGTGTTTTATCGTAACAGTAAAAAATGAAGTATTCGCACTTGGTTACATAGACTGGATTAAAAATTTTTTTAATCACTTCAAATTACTTGAGAAACACAGTAGGATATAACACTGTATGTCAAAATTAATAAGGTTGAGTTTTGTCAAAAGACTGTACTCTCATTTACAGTGTATTGTCAAAACACAACGATAGTTTTGGTCGGCCGCCATCTAAAGATACAGTGTTTTGTCTTAACATTATCACTCAGTTCGCGCATGTAATGTTTATTTGACAAGTAGAATTCGTTCAGTTCACTTCGTATTAGTGTACGTAGTTCTTGTATCTAGCAAGTTTATGGCTACAAATGTCTAAAAATGAGTAAAGAACGCAATAAACTAATTTTGAACCTAACCAAAAAACGGTACCAACATCATTTGAATTCTGTGGTGCCTTTCACTGACTTGAACAATTCTATTACAAGAGAGCCCATGGAGCATGTTCCTGATGTACCCAGTAATGCTGTCCCTTATGAAGATACTAATTTGAAGGGTAAATCTGGTATGGGTACTTCGTCAAACCAATTTCCGATGACGATTGATAGCTCAGGTATGGATTTTTATGATAATTTAACCCAATCCGCGGCTTCAGTCCTCACTCAAATACAACTTGCGACTCAAGAAATGGAGTGCACTACTCGTTCTACGTCATGTTCCTATACAGAATTAATCCCAGTTGTACCGTCACCGACGATGCCCACACAATCTATAAGTGAAGTACCATCATCATCCGTAGTTACAGCACAAAATATGTTAAGGCCAAGCAACTCCTCATTAATTATAGAACCAATAGATATTTCCGAGTCACAGCCGACAGTTACTGTTGTACCTAGCAAAAAGAAACGAGAAAGAGATCCCAACAAAGTTTTAGAGCAACAACGACTGAACCACCCCTTATTACCACCATGTGACTGTAAGTTGAAATGCATAGAAAAAATAAGTGAAAATGAAAGAAAAAGCATTTGGCCCGATTTTTGGAGTATAGATCGCCAAAGACGGCGCGATTTTTTATCAAAACACGTGACAAAAATAGAGTCCAAAGTTAAAACTGTGCAAAATTCTCGTAGGCAAAACACTCTGATATGGAAATTAGATAAATGACATCACTACATGTAAAAAGTTCTTTTTGGCAACCATGGGGTATACCAATGATGAAGCAGTACAATCTGTTCTGAGGGCAAATTACGCCACTAATAACAGAAATCCATCAATCCATGCAGCACCTGATCCCAGAGGTCATCACACTCCAATTCACGCATTTCCCGCAGGATACGAAGACCACCTTACCATGTTTATTGAAGAATACAAGCCATTGAAGTCACATTACAACTTAAAACATGCACCTAACCGACGTTACTTACCAATAACATTAACATTTACCAAAATTCATAAAGATTTCTTGAAGTATTGTGAAGAAAATTCTGTTCGTAAATGTTCTTGGTCATATTTCAATAATATTTGCAAAAAGATGAATCTTTCATCTGCTGAACCATCTCAAGACAGTTGTGATGTGTGTAAGACACATGCTTTGATGCACCCGGATCCCTCTGATACAATTCATGATTGCAGTACATGTGGTTGTGATACTTGTAATTATTTCCCAGAGCATATAGAAAACAAAAACAAGTCTCGCCAACATTTAAACGAAACCCAAGATTTATGCACAAATTCAACTAATAAAGCATTGTTTACAGCAGATATGCAAAAAGTAATTTGTATGCCGTTACTTACGACAAAATCGTATTTCTTTTCAAGAAAACTCGTTATGTTTAACGAAACTTGCTCAACCCGGTAAAAACAAACCCGCTGTTTGTGTCCTATGGCATGAAGGGGTAAGTGGGAGAAAAGCATTCAATATTGCAAGCGCTTATGTCAACTTCATGTTGAAATACTGTAGGGATCTGAAGGATATTTATTTTTTTGTTGATAACTGTAACGCACAAAACAAAAACAAAATTTTTTACTCTTCTCTAGTTCAACTGGTCAACGATCCATCCACTTCCATTGAAAATATTACCGTAGAATATTTAGAACCAGGCCATACGTACATGGCCGCTGACCAAGTACATGCAAGTATCACTAATAAGCTGAACAGATCATGTGAAGTACATGATTTTCAAGATTTTGTTCAAAAAATTAAAGATTCAAGAAAAAACAGATACATTAGTTTTATCGCATGAAGATATGTTCCTATTTGAAAGTCACAGTAAAGTCAAGTATCCCGACGGCTACAATATACACAAATTTAAAATTGTTCAATTTAAAAGAGGTTCCCTGTCACTATTTGCTAAAGTAAGCTATGATGATCGTGATTATAAAGAAATAATTTTTTTGAAAAAGAGGTCCAAATATGATGGTCAGCTTAATAAATCAAAACAAAAGTATTTTAACCCCTTATTGCATGAATTATGAAGGAGGCAGAAAAAAAAATTTTTTTTACTGGATATGTCTTTTATTATACCTAATCTAATAACTTGACATGAGAAAAAAAAATTAGTAATAATAATTAAGAAAATAGCCAACGAAGCCATCGAAGGCTTCGTATGCATTATAGTAAAACGATATGATGCCATATATGGCTTCGTATGCATTAACAATTAAACTTTATGAAATTCCAGAAAACAGTTGCGTTTGTCATTAAAACATAAAAAAACATTACATTTTCCACATTTTGTGAAAGAACGATATTTTAAACAATTTTGACATATTTGTCGTGTTGACTTTATCCATTCTGGGTAATGGGCCACGTTATCTGTTCGAACAGAATTCAAAGGTAACTCTTGGTGTCTAGCTGGAGCTTTTCGTGCCTTTTTGGAAGGCAATGGTGACTCAGGCAAACCAGTGTCATTGTTGCCTTGGCTTGAAGTCTCAGGCAAGTTGAGACTCCTGAGGCAAGATGGACGTCCGCGTTTTTTTGCCACCGCGCTTGATGGACTTCCGACTTCGCTAGTGGGAGTAACGGCTCCACTTGAGGTCGGTGTTCCAAGGAGACTAGCTGTACGACCACGATTTTTGGGCACTGCACTTGCTGGACTACCGACATCGCTAGTTGGAGTAATGGCTCGACTTGAGGTTGGTGTTCCAAGAAGGCTAGCTGGACGACCACGTTTTTTGGCCACCATAACCTTTCCAGCTTTGCGCATATGCTCCGACACTGCAAGTTTGAAATCAAACAGCGGCAGGTATTCAAGTCTATGAATTCGGCGCCATAACAACCAGGCATTAACTAATGTCATATCAATCATGTGGAAGAAGATTCTTTTGTACCAATTCCGAGATCGCAGTTGAATTCTGTAATAACCGAGCATGGAGTCGAGTAAATCGACGCCACCCATGTGTTGGTTATAAACATCAACTGCTTGGGGCGACGTTATATCCTTGTACTGTTTTTCTTTTCGAACATACCGCTGCTTTGTTGTTGTCGGTTCACTGCCTACGTAAGCCGAGAGCATATTTACGATTTTATTATCAAACCAGGACACTAAACTCAGCTTCACGCCGTCTATTTCAGCTGTCTTCTCTTCCATACTTCCTCGTCCCTTCTTTTTTAGTTCCTTTTCAGTAGGCATATTCGAGTTCGGCACGCGGTTAAGCCTGACAGTTCCCAGTGGCAGTATACCATTTTTAAACAAATAAACTTGCAGGTTAGGGCTATTGAACCAGTTATCGAAAGAGAGTTTATGGTTTTGATGCTTTGGTACTGTGGAAGCAAGTCTGGTCACAACATTCGAACTCACCCCAAGATCAGGTGCATCTGACGGAAAAGTATTACTTTGGTCTCCAGCAAATATGTCAAAGTCGTAGCTGAATCCTGACACACCACTTAAAACCTGATTTTTATATCCCCATTTATGAGGTTTTGCTGGATTGTATTGCTTTATTTCATGACGACATTTGGTGGGAATAATTTGCTCATCTACGGCTAAGTACTCCTCTTTTGGAACCAGCAGCAAACGTTCACGAATCTTATCCAACAATGGTCTAACTTTGAAGAGTTTGTCGTAACCATCTGTGCCACGGGGCTTAAAGTTTTCGTTATTATTGAAATGCAAATTCTTCTTAATCGCATCAAATCTGTTACAGGTCATTGTTTCATAAACTTGCTGCTGGCCTACATGTTTTGACCAATACAGTCTCGTTGACGGTAACTTTACACAAGACATGAAAATTACCATGCCAATGAATTGCTCAATCTCTTCTTTGGTTATGTTTGCTGGTTTATTAGCGTTGTTCTGAATAGATTTTAGGTTGGACTGCTCAACAATCATATCAATCAACTCATCCGTGAACAAGAAATTGAAAATTTCTTGAGGTGAATCCAACTTTATGATTTCTGCAGGCAGATCGGAGTTCCCTAAAAATTTGAAGTTTTCTGCATCATAAGCTTCCATTTTCTGTTTTTTCCAAATTACCGGGACTTTTTTGTTTTTTTTGCCCTTAGCTGTGGATGAGGATGGAGCATGCAAGCTTTGTGTGGTGATTTCATCATCATCGGAACTATCCGATTCAGATATGACAATTTTTTTTTTACGGGTACGGCGTGAGGGGACGGATGCAGGTTCATATTCAGGATCAGAGTCAGAAACTAGATCATCATCACTCTGACAGCCGTCACCAGGAATGGGATTCACATGCTTCGATGTACCATAAAAGCGTGAGGGATTCATTGCTGCAAAGAAAAGAAAGCAAGCTTTGAATGCATATAAAGCCATATATGACAGACAGTGAATATGTCTTGAACGCATACTAAGCCAAATATGGCAATTCAAAAATTGCTAAAACTACATGCACAAAAACACTGAAATCCGAGTTATATTATGTTTATGAATGTACAATGAATTCATTTTAAAAATCCAGCATTTTTTACTTACCAAATTATTGCTTTTTTTCCAATTATTAAATCAGCACTAAATAAATTCACTTCACCGGTCGGAGTTGCTGAACATAACCTCTAATAACTTGACAGATAGACCTTACCATAGACAACAAAAAATGCGTTCCGTTACACGAAGAATTCTGTAATATTTTTTCTTAGTTGGATTATAAAAAATAAAAAAAATTATATGTTGAAAAAAATAAACAAAACCAGAAACCATATATGGCGTTGTATGCGGTAAGGGGTTAAATGAAATTAAGAAGCAAGACGAACCAAGAGGGATATGTGAAATAAAAAAGGTAGAACTTCTTAAGTTATGCCAATACATGCCACAATCACGACGGAAGTTTTTTGAAGAATTGATTGTATCGGATGTTCCTGATCTAATCAGCGATCATGATCTTGATTTTTAATGTGGGCAATAATTAATTTATACGTCAGTGATATTGCATTGAGTCAGTAGGTACCTTGCCTCTATTTTTGTAATATTTTAATAAAAATATTTTAGCTATATACTTATAGTTGTTTTATTATTATAATTAGGCCATTACTGAAGGCGATAAAAATAAGAATATTGTTATTATATAATGTTCTTATTTTTTTACCGCTTATAAACACTGACACACATTTAAAAAACTAAAAAGATTTTGAAGTTACATTGCGTTTTACTATGGCTTTACAGAATGTTGCCGGGTAATTAAGCATAAGTTGTTACGGCATAATACTGTAATTTAACATGCAGTGTTTTGTATTAACAATGTTTCCTGTTTGCGCTGCTGAGGGCTTCGATAGAACACGTTTCTAGCTCTAAATGTAAAGAAACAATTATTTTAATTATTTTTTCTATTTGTCAGTATAATTCATTAGATGATTAATATCATATCCAAAATTAAAAAAAATCAGATGAAAAAAAAAAAAGAAAAATAAAAATACAAAAAAAAAGAAGTAGGGGAACCTGTTGAACCTTGGACAGAGTTGTACCTTGAACAATCGTGTTTTATTTAAAAATCCCGCGCATTTAAGAAACTTTGTCTATGACATTTGAAGCGTCATTTGACAACTTTAACGTGAAGTTAGTTGCGATTCGCCGGCGCCGAGTGAGTTCAGCAAAAAACGACAGTTTATTGTTTCGCACCCAAAAAGTAAGTTTTTCAGACTTTATTTCACACTAATTTATTTCAATTAATGTATATTTGTGGAAGATGTTTTATTTGGTATCAACTCTTAGTTTATCTAGCTACTACACGGCATAAAATTCAGATCCTATCCTCAAAATTTAGTGGGGTTATAAAGCTTATGAAGTGAAGTTGTCGCGATGTTGTACCTTAGCCACCCAACTTACGATGTACCTTGGCCGGTGGCCAAGGTACATCATTTCGGTCGAAAATAAGTCATCAAATTTTTTATATGTTTTAATGACTTTATATTTGTATTGTATTAAAAAACATATAACATTATTACAGGTAAAATGCCGCGAAGCAAAAAAAAAATTAAAAGACCAGTTTTCGACTCAAAAAATATTGAAAATGCAGTAAATTTAGTTAAGGCAAAAAAGTTTACTCTTCATGGTGCTTCCGTGCATTTTCAAATTCCCCGAAGTACCTTAAGGAGGTACTATCGCCACATGACAAAAGAAGGTACCTCAGTGCAAGATTTGCGTGAAAATCTTTCAGTTAAAAGAGTATTTAATAAAGAGCAAGAGAAAATGCTAGTAGAATACACCAAGGATGCAGCAAACCTTCAGTTTGGTTTAACTCTAAAAGACGTCAAACTACTCGCGTACCAGTTCGCAAAGGCTAATCAAATTAAATACCCTTCTTCATGGGACTCCGAACAAATGGCAGGAGATTACTGGCTGCGTTTATTCAGGAAACGTTATAAAGATGAGCTCTCCCTTCGTAAACCAGAGGCCACAAGTTTGGCGCGTTCGTCGGCATTTAATCAACATACGGTTGAAATGACGTTCAATAATTACAAGAAAGCTCTGTCGCAATGCCCATCAGATTTGCACGCAGCTAACATTTGGAACCTAGATGAGACAGGATTGTCTACAGTGCATGTCCCTCCAAAAATTCTGGCACCAACAGGAGTAAAACAAGTAGGATCTGTGACAAGCGCTGAAAGAGGAACCACCGTTACGATGATAGCTGCTTGTAATGCTGGTGGAGGATTTATTCCACCGATGCTCATATTCCCAAGAGTCAATTTTAAAGACTTTATGATTAATGGAGCACCAGAGGGTACTTTAGGTGCTGCTAATCCATCGGGTTGGTCTAATGAAGCCACTTTCGTGATGTTCATGAACCATTTCATAAAATTTGCAAGACCTTCAAAGGAGCGACCAGTTATTGTTCTAATGGACAATCACGAGAGCCACATTTCTGTTCCAGCTATTCGCCTGGCAAAAGAAAATAGTGTGGTTCTTGTTACGCTCCATCCACACACAAGCAATAAAATGCAACCGTTGGACAAATCAGTGTTTGGACCGTTTAAGACGTATTTTAATCAGGCAGCTAACGAGAAGATGATGACACCTGGAAACATAGGAAAACCTTTGACAATATATGATATTGCTGACTTAGTCGGAAAAGCGTTTCCACGTGCGTTCACCCCGACGAATATTGCCAATGGTTTTAAGGCTACAGGTTTCCATCCACTAAATGAGAATATATTCTCAGAGGCTGACTTTTTGGCTGCAAATTTTTCGGATCGTCCATTACCACAAGATTCTTCATCACAGAAAGAATCATCTGCTCAGGCTGACAACTCACTGCTCGAGAAACCATTAGTACAAATTGATCCTCTTGTACCTCAAGAATGTGCACATGCTGATGGTCAGTCGATTCAAGAAATGTCCCAAGAGCCATCTGAACAAGCTGAACTGCACTTACTGAATGTTTTGAAAACACCTCAGAAAGCTGTTTCAAGTTCTTCAAAACTTATCACTCCTGAAATGATTCGTTCACATCCAGAAACACCTCAGAAAGCTGTTCCAAGTTCTTCAAAACTTATCACTCCTGAAATGATTCGTCCACATCCAAAAGCAGCACCTCGAAAAGGAACACAAAAAGGTAGACAAAAAGGAAAATCTAGAATTCTAACGGACACACCAGAGAAAAACGCAATTGAGGCTTTAAAAAGAGTTCAAAAAGTTAGTCTTAAAGATAATCGTAATCTGAAGAAAGGAAAGAATAAGAAAATAGACAAAGTAAAACGGAAAGTTTTGATTGAGTCTGACTCTGAAGATTCCCACTATTCCCTCCACGATACGGATGAATCTTGTGGTGAAATTGAAGACGGTGAAAGTCCGATTGAAGAAGATAAAGTCAATTATGAGAAAGGAGACTTTGTGATATTTGTGTATGAAAAAGAATACTTTGTAGGTAAAATAGAATCTCTTAGTGAAGAGGGAGTGTTGATAAAATCAATGCAAAAATCTTTGAAAAACTGGAAATGGCCAGAGAAGGATGACTTGAATTTGTATCCGTACGAAGATGTTAAGAGGAAGATTAACCCGCCAAAGAGAGTCAACTCAAATAGAGAAGTCTATTATGTTCCAGAAATTGCGATTTACTGGGATTTTTGTTAATTATGTTTTATTTTATATATCTAAGTAGGTTATAATTGATCTCAAAATGGTAATTTAAAGTCTGAAGATTAATAATTTTTATTTGTTCTTTGTTAAGTTTATTTTTGTTATCAGTTTACGAAATTTTTTAGAAGTTCTTTTGTTTTCGACTTTTTTGCTTGATTCAGCGATCCTAATGGATCTTTTTATAGAATTTATTCAATGAAGAGTTAGAATTCAAGAAAAAATATTAGGTTGCAATGTAAAATTTTAAGATTTGATCCCAAGTAATGTGAATGTATAGCCTTAAAAAGAATGGGCAGCCCAAAATAACTTTAACTTGAATGTTGATGTCAATTTTTTGTATTACAAATAATTATTGGTAATTGCAAATGTATGTGATATGCTAAAGTAAATGTTACTAATACTGATTTAACTGAATATAAATAAATAATAGCTAATAAAGGTGTTTATCTTGATTTGAATCTGCTCTGTCCAAGGTTCAACAGGCAGGGTCCAAGGTACACAGGGTTTGTTGTACCTAGGACAGTTTTTCCTTTTTTTTTCAAGTGGTTATTGGTCCCAGGTTTTTGTTAATTTACACAGTTTTATGAATGAATTATGTAGTCAATTAAATTATCTTTACATACGTCCTCTTTGGACAGGTGTAGCTAGCACCATTATTTTATAAAAAATCCAAATTCAAAAAACTGGCCTAGGTAAAACAGGTTCCCCTAACGACATTTTTTTGCTAAAAAACAGAAAAACACGATTTCTGAAAACTGTGCTGTTTTTAGATACAGTATTTTGTCATGGCACGGCAGAGGTGTACGGCGCACAATATTTTGATTTCTATCAATAGAAAAATCTCGGCGTAGAATAAAACATATGTTCTTGCATTATATCTACACGTTAAGAACAACAAAAACCCTAGTGAATTTTGTACTGACTACGTATGAATGATCTTGTGCCGGACAACCGTGACCGTCATGGCGATGAACGTGTTAAGGAATATAATCACAAAAAAACAATATTGTCATCATAGAACAAGACTAATTCTCTGTTATTTTCTTAATTATATAATCAGTTATATACTTACTAAGTAATCAGACTTTAACATTGAATATTGTTAATGAAAATATAATATTAGAACCTTCTATCAAAATGAACAATGTTTTTCTTAAAAAATAAACAAACATCAAAAATTTAACAAAAATAATCATAAAAACTTTCATATGTATTTCAAAACAATCTACTGGATATTATATCGAGTTAAACCTACCGAAAATGAATAAAGCGACGATGTTCGAGATGTGCCTTTGGAGAAAGTTGGTTTTGGTAATTGCAAAACTACATCTCTAACATCCACACTTGCTTTGTCTTCCACAATTGGAAATATAAACTTAGAAGACCCTGCTTTTTTTCTGAGATATAATACTTCATATTCTGTCACATTATACTTAAATACAACTTTGGCAACGTAGTGGATCACAGTTTTCTTCTTTTCAAACTTAATTAGCAGGAAATCTCCAATATTTATGTGTTCAGGATTAACTGGTTCTTCATTAATTACCTCTTCTTCCGATTCCGACGGCATTTCAATGTCTTCACTATCACTCGTCATCACGACTTCATCTTGACTAGAATCGGAATCTATTTCTGCAGGCAAAGAAGTCACTCTTTTTCTTTTTTGGTTCAGTTAATCCCAACAGATTTTTCGCTGTTTTCAATTCTTTTGCATGCTGTTTTGCTTTTTGTAATTCTCTTTTCCTGTTCTTTTCATTACGTAAGCTTTCTAATCTATTTTTTTCTGGTGTTTCAGTGTATATTCTTGATCGTCCCTTTTCTCTTCCTTTTCTTTTTAAGACACTGTCAGTAATCGCCTTTTTTGGATATGGTCTAACTACTTCAGGAGTAAGAATAGCCTTTGATGAAGAAACATGTAGAGGATCGTCAGCATCAGACACTGAAACGGGGTCGGCATCCAAAGTAGGAGTTTTATTTTGTTCTCTATCAACAACCTCATTATTTTGACTTGTTTCTAAGTCTACAAAATGTAAATCTTGTGTGTTGTGAGTGTTCTCATCTGTCAAATCGTGATAACCTGTGCTGAAAATGTTTATCGGTGCAAAGTCGTCGTCGCCAAATACCAGTTTATTAATTGGCCATATTCCAGGTTTGGAAAAACCACCTATGATATTCTTTGGTGTAAATGATTCCAAATATGCTAATTTTGACAGTTCAGCAATGTTGTATATGGTCAAAGTTTTTCCAACATTTTGAATGTGCCAGTCGTTGAAAGCTATCTTCAATTTGCCTTTGAAGGGTTCGAACACACTGACATCAAGCGGTTGCAATTTGTGTGACGTGTGTGGGGGAAGACTCAAATAAACAATACCGTTGTCACGACAGTAGTTAACAGCTTCTATTGAAATGTGAGATTCGTGGTTGTCACAAATGATCAGAATTGGGTTATCCTTATTGCTCGAAGTAAGGCGTTGAATGTGTTTCAAAACTCTGATAAACAATTCTGATGTCATCCAGTCATCTTGGAAAGACAAACTGGAGGAAGAGAAGAACCAGTTGCAGTAATAATACCACAGAAAGTAACTAACTCTCCGCGTTCTGCAGAAACTATTTGTCCCACTTGTCTTTGTTTTCTTCCAGCAATAACTTTAGGAGTGGAAAGGACTGTGCTTATGCCTGTTTCGTCTAAGTTTATTATTCGATCGGGTGTAAAATAGTATTGTCTCATTATGCGTTCGTAATTATCATGAAATTGAGCTACAGCAGCTTTATTGAAAGCAAAGCTTCTTGCTGCGCCTGTGTTTTCTGGTTTTCGTAGACTCAATTCTGGGTTTCTCTTCCTGAAGCCAGCTGCCCAATCTTTTCCAGCGCATTTGTTTTCTTTCCATGATTTTGGATAATTACACCCTGAGGATTCTGCGTACTCGTATGCCAAAGTCAAAAGCTGTTTCAATGTAAGGCCGTAGTGCTTTTTACTGCAATTCAATAAATATTGAGTCAATGCCTTTTCTTGGTCAATTGAAAAAACTTGTGCAACGGTATACTTGGAACCATAGATGTTTGATGAAGTAGCTGTAGCAGTGTGTGATGATAAAGCTGCAGTAGTAGTGTGTGCTGAAGATGATGCTATTTGTGCCATCTCCATAGATGGTGCTATTTGTGGTGAAGATGGACCTGCTTGTGATAAAGAAGATTCAGCTTGTAATGAAGAGGATGCTTCATTTATAGATAATGTTCTGGTAGCTTCAAATGATTTTCTGGCTTTTTCTATACGATGTTGTAGGGTTGCAGTTTTGATGCCATATTTGTCGGCTACTTTGCGTATAGATAAAGTCTTTGACAATACTTCACGTATTGCATCTTCAGTTTTGGGTTTGTACGTGCGCACCATTTTCTGAAAAAAAGGAAAAAGCAATAAAATAAACTATTGTTTTTGACGGGGCACGTTAATACAATAAAGGGGCAGATTGATACGTATCATTGTACCCCGCACATTACCGTATCAAAGTGCCCCAAAAGACTTTTTCCACAAACAATTAATTTTATCAAATATATAATAATCTTGCAATCAAAAACATTTTAAAATACAATAATAACTATATTTACTTACCTTTAGTAACAAATAATAACAAAAACAACTAAGAGTATCCTCCTGAGACACAATTACATTTCACGTAATTTTTTTGTAGGCAGCGGCGCACGCCAGTTCCAACACGTTAGTGACCGTTGAGGCCCAACGGCAAACTGGCGGGGAGCGGTGTCACAACTGTCATTCTTGTGAATGTCCTTGAGCATTCTAGTGATGTGCCGGACTGTGTAGCGTTTATCGGTTTTGAGATATAGATACTGTACCAATGTGCCCCGTGAATCAATGTGCCCCCCCCCTCCCCCTACAAATCTTGCAACGTTGCGAAAAAAATCTGTATTTCCACACAACTGCTAACGGCATCATTTATAACCAAATTTAAATTATGAGTTTATTGACATTAGCTTACTTACTCCTGATACAGCATTAATTTTTTAACCGTTCTCGTAAAAAAATCTTAACTCGAATTCACAATAAAACGCACATCGATGAATAACAAAACGCGCATATCACTATCCGTCAAATTGACAACACTGCCAACCTACAGAAAGAATTTAGGGGAATTCCCTAGGCATAACTTTTGAATTTCTCTCAACTGAGTTGTCATGATTACAGTGGGGTTGCAACCTGTCATATTTATTTTAAAAATGGGAGAAATTTCCAAAAGTTCAGTTCGATCGAGATTTCTGGTAAGGATTCGAGGACTGAGCTTGAGGGCCCCGGGGCACTGCCCCGCCTAGCCCCTAGGTAGCTACGCCACTGATTGTTAGTGATCTTCCTGTTAAGAATTGGAAAGGCGGTCTTACCATGTTTACAGTCGGCTTTGTATGCTTGTGTTACTATTTTGGTAGGATAAAAGAAGCAGTGAATCAGCATCAACTTCTGTCCAATGTTACTGGAAAAACCCTAAGCTAACAGGTGCACGCTCAGACCCAATCAATTTTATATACTTACCAAAAAATTATTATGAGTGCAAGGACATAAATAAAAAAATAATCTTTTACTCACTTTTTATTATTTCGTCTTGCAAATTTATTAGCCCACAAGCAATAAGCATTATATGGTCTAGGTAACCAACATGCTTGTGACTCACTACAGAGTGAGGCTTTAGAAACCTAAACTCTAATCAACTCTCTCTATATGTACCCTTAGACTAGCCACAACTTTGGTTTGGATAACCTCCTCTTTTGTTGGCTTAGTCGAGGCATAAACGCTAGGAGGACGCAAAAGTTTGATGCCTTTTACCATTAAAAGAGCTTCAATTTCTTTGAAGCCCCTGTCAGCCATTATGACTGCATTATCAGGTAGACAGTCGATTAGATCACTTTCTTGTACTAAGGCTTTATCAGATATTCTGCCTCCATAACCCGTTGAGACATAGGACACAAAGCCATTCGGAGTACTGCCTATCAAATACTTTACAGTATTTGCATTTTTATACTGAGACCATGTCTGTGCTTGATGCATTGGGTTATGTGGTTTTTGTGTATCAATTTCAAATGCGTCTAATAATAAAAGTACATTTGAATACCTAATTTTAAAAGCCAATGGTTGATTTTGTTTAAGTTGTAACAAAGAAGGCATGTAAATTAAATTTTGGAAAAAATTTGCTAAAACTTGTATCCCAGATTTAAAAGATTGTGAAAATGCGACTCTATAAATCTGAAAATTGTGAAAATGCGACTCTATATAATCTGAAACTGGTCACAGATTCTATTAACCGGATCATTTAGTTTTATTTTGAGTAGTGTCATAATGACATCAAGCTCTGTTACTTTTGTTCCACTCTGGTTAACAATGTACTTAATAAGCCAAAAGTATTGTTTTGGCAAACCAAGGTATGCCTTTGGATCACTGTATATAAACTGCAGCATTTGTTTTCTGGCCTCATAGTCTGGATGTTTTTTCGTAAGTGTCGCATTGGATTCAGTGTCAGAAGTGCAGCCAAAAAGTGACGGACTCCTTGAAATCCCACACGTTGACGTTGATGTAGAAGATGCAACTAGCGGCACAAACCTTGGTTTTTGTATTAGGTCTTTAGTAGAGGTACACTGGTCCATCATTTTCACATGACATTGGACAGCAGCATCAATCTAAAACCAAAAAAGACATTAGCAAAAAACCATTAGATACTGTAATTTTAATCATTATTATTGACTATAATTCTATATTTCTTGTAATTATGTATTCTCTATATCTATCTTGTAAATGAATTTGACTATTAATTTGATGTAACTGGCTTTTAGCCGTTTTTAATTAATTAATAAATAAATCTTACTTTCATGGTATGTGTCCATGCAGATATATAGATAGGTCTAATATTGACAGGAAAATTATTTTCTTCAGTTATTGTTTGTTGCTCTGGTTTAGTGTGTTGTATTTGTAAATTCTCAATAGGCTGTAGCAAGAGTGATTTTAAGACTGGTGTTTCATTTATTTATTAATTAATTAAAAACGGCTAAAAGCCAGTTACATCAAATTAATAGTCAAATTCATTTACAAGATAGATATAGAGAATACATAATTACAAGAAATATAGAATTATAGTCAATAATACAATTACAAATAAAATTAAATGATTCATTCTGCATTCACCTCACAATATGCCAAGCATGCAGACATCAAAGACAACCAACCATTCTCAAACACATCACATTCAGGATTGGCCTTCAAGAGTGCGTTGAGTGCGGTGAGAGTTCGGGGAATGGGGGAGTTAGAGTGGGCTACTGTTCGGCAATGAGGCCTAGCAACCAGCTTGTGGTATCTGCAGCGATAATAGTTGTCGGGCACATATAATTTACACAACTTGTCATGTAAATCGGGTGCATCAACGTCTCCGCGCAAGAATTTGCACATAATGTTAAGTTGCTGCTTCTCCCGCCTGACTTTCAAAGAGTTGTAACCCAAACAACCGAATAAGAAATTTGAAGATAGTTAATGTGATCACGAAACGTTAACCCTTGATCAAATGTAACACCCAGATCTTTCATAATAGTTGAACGAGTTATAGTATCACCGTTTATTTTGTAATAAAAAATGATCGGGCGCCGTACTCGACCAAAAGTCACGGCGCATCATTTAGAAATGTTAAATTCCATGCCGTTTACACGACTCCACTGTACAACTGAGTGAGTGAGTGGGAGCTGTCTCCTGAAACATAAATTAAATTTGTTATCTGGTTTTCTGTTACTTAATTTAAGGCTCGGGTTTAGTTGTTCCAAAATTGACCGGCATTCCTCCGCGTTCCTCCCACCCGCTCGAATGCCGCTCCCGTGCCGGCAGTTCCCGCGGTACACACTCGTCGTAAATGTCTTGGGCGTTTGCAGTAGCTGCACACGTAGTCACGGAACCTACAGTTCTCGTTGTCATGACTCGTGGCTCCGCAGCCTCTGCAATTTGACATAGCCGACTAGAGATGCCACGAATATTCGGCAACTATTCAATATTCGGCCACTTTTTTGCTATTCGGTATTCGGCCGATTAGAACGTACTATTCGGCCGAATACCGAATAGCAAATCTTGTAAAAAAAAGACACGTTATTTTACTCAAAATAATGAATTTATTTCCAAATAGGCTATTTGACTAATTTTTGGAAATCGTTTTAAAGTATTCTTTATTACATAGTAAACACACTACAATTATATTTCGGGAAGATCTACTGTTTTATTAATGAAAATCAATGTTAAAGTTTGAATTTTCAAAACTGCGCCAAAAACGATGTTTCTGTAATGGCGCTGGTCACATGACACGTGTGACGTCACACGTCACACGCTAGTATAGTAAACCTGGTTGCTCATTAGGCATGTCGATTCATTTTAAAAAATATCGATCTCCGATTCGATTCAAATCGGACATACTAGAATCGATTCTTGTTTAAATCGAGCATTAAAAGATCGATTTTCGATTAATCGAGCCAATTTCAAACATGACTAATTGCCTAATAAAGATACAGGACATTATTGATGACCTGTTACTGCAAATACAAGTAATTGGATAGAAGTATTATTAAATTAATAAACATAATATCACGCCTATATTCCTTCGAAAGAATAGGTAGAGGTGGGAATCGAACCCAGGATCTTTTGCTCAGCAGTAGTGCTTGCGACCACTAAAATAATGTGGCAGTTTAAATTTCTAGTCTCGCCTAAGTACTTGTAAGTCGGTTAATAAATTAATCAAATTTTAAGTTTGTAAAATTTTATTAAAGTTAAATACAAATTTAACAAGAAATTATATTTCCCAGTATTTTAAGTCGAGTGACTTTAAAAAAATTAACTTATCTAATCGCTCAGGATCTAAACGACTCCTTTCGTCAGTAGCAATATTACCCGCAACAGAAAAAAAGCCTTTCACATGGAACAGATGTTCCAACTATGCAAAAGTATTTGTTGGCAATCGGCGTTATTGAGCTGTACAACGAATTTCTTTGGTGATACCAATATGTAATAGGAGCCGTCGTTTTAAAGTCGACGACAGGCTGTGTTAAATAATGATTCAATTCGTCTTGTAAACCTTGTCCTTCAGTTTCTGCTTGAAATAATTGTAGCTGATTTTTTACTAATATATTATGGAATTCCCAAATGTTAGATTCTTCTGCTTCCTTCAGCTGGCATTCCAAATTATTCTCTGAATCTTCATTACTTAATTTATTCTCCAATTGTTTTTTTGAAGCTACAATCATACTATTAATTTTATCAATAGCTCTGGAGCATGCTATTCTGTCAGAAAAATTAATTTTCTTGAATCTTGGATCCAGTAGTGTGGTGATAGCTAACACATGTACTTGTTCCACTGTACCAAATCTCTTTTTTAATTCTTCCAATATTAAATTTTTGGTTGCAGCACCGACATCTGTTTCCGTCTTCATTGTACTGTATGTTTTCAAAAGACAGGAAACTATTGGTATAATTTTGCTTGACGTTACAAATTTCTCTACAGATACTTCTTTCGTCACAGCTTCCATAGGTTTTAAAATATTTATAAGATCTTTAATACCATCCAGTTGACTGGCTGTTAACATAGGTGGAGCTTTCGGGTAATTGAGTAATATTGGGGCAAGTAGCTCAGATAACTTTACAAATCGAACTAGCTGATAGTAAATTGAATTCCATCGTGTGCAAACTGACTGAATCAATTTGAGTGGTACTGCTAAATCATTTTGCGCTTTACGAAGAGCATCAGCTACATTTACATTTTGTTTACAGTATCTAGTTATATCCTTTACAGTATTTAGTAACTGTTTGGCACTTTCAATACCAGCTTTTTCTTCAAAAGGTTTTTGAGCTACTAAATTCAAAGTGTGGGCGAAACACCATAAGTGTTTTTGTTTGCCAAATGCAATTGTTACGGCCTTGACGATATTCGCACCATTATCAGTAACAACTGCTGCAACTTTTTCTGGGGTTATACCCCATTTTTCAGTCATTGTTATTAATATTTGACATAAATAATCAGAATTATGGGCCTCAGTTAAATGGGACACACCAAAATTTATACTAATCAGTTCACTTTCATGTATAAAATGTCCAGTTAAACCCATGTAGCTTCTAGTATTATGTGTATCTGTCCATATTTTTTTTATTTTTTTTTATTTTATAAAATAAAATAAAAAAAATCACAAAATTTAAGTTTACTTTGTCATAAACTGTTAATAGAACTTAAGTCATTCGGGTTTTACTTATTGACTAAAAAAAGATGATCTGCGTGGATGCGTGGACACTGGACATGTCTTTCGTAATTTTGAAGAAAGGATGTGCTTCAGCGTTGCCTCTGTGCAAGATAGCGGGGGCGAGTATATACGGGTATATTATTAGGCAGTTCGGATTAGTCGCGGTACGGAGTACAGAGGCTTCACCGTATCTGTACATGTACTGCACTTACATAAAATATACTTAATCTAAATAGTAATAGTACTTATTTATTTATAATACCTACCAAAGTTTTAGTTTCAATTAAACAAAATAAAATAACTTAAAATAATAACTATTCTAAAAGGCCGCTATCAATAAGAATAGTTCCCAAAACGCTGGCCCCATTGCCGTAGTTATGCATATATCTGTAGTTAAACATATTGACTCTACTTCTAAGAGCTTTTCTCTAAATTGCAAAGAAAGAACATCATATTTGTCATCTATAAAAAAGAAAAAGGAAGAAGCCAGACTCGCATTGTTCGCATGTTCATGCATACCAGCATCCGTGTAGTTGACCACTTGGGTGAGGTAATTAATCACAGTCATGAAAAAGATATCGATAAAGTGCAACTATACAGAACCAAGTGCACTTCGGTTATTAAAAATGTATTGGCGTTGCATTTTACCCAAATCCTAAAAGAAGATATTAAAGATCAACCCTACAGTATATTGGTTGATGAGTCTACAGATATTGCAATACAGAAATACCTTGGAGTCATTATAATTTATTACAGTTTTAGATACCAAAAAATAGTATCTACCTATCTAGACCTTGCTGAACTAACTGAGTGCAATGCTGAAGGTATTATCTCTGCGACTTGATAATTTAATGGGAATTGGAACAAACAATGCTTCTGTAATGGTTGGCGTAAATAATGGGGTCTTTACTAAATTGAAAGAAGAAGTATCACACTTAGTTTTGGTAGGTACGTTGTTTATGTCACTCTTTGCAACTGGCTGTTTCAGCTGCGGCCAAGCAATTTTTGCCGAGGAATTTGAAGTTTTTAATTAAAGAGACGTATGACTGGTTTGCTCGTTCATCTTCCAGACAAACTGCCTATAAAGAGTTACCCATACGCTAGGAAGCCGCAGATGATTCATATTACTATTATTATCAATGTCATTTCTTTGCACGAAAAACAGTGAACTGATTGCACTAAAATCAAATTTAACCGGCTAGAATCTCTAAAAAATCTCCAAACCAAAGTAATAATGTACCTAATCTTTATTTTTAAAAAAAGTAATTAAAATCATTATTCGGTCGCTCGCTATGTACCTACCTACTACGCAACAAAATACAGTAGGTAAGTACCCATACGCTAGGAAGCCGCAGATGATTCGGTATTACTATTATTATCAATGTTATTTCTTTGCACGAAAAACAGTGAACTGATTGCACTAAAATCATATTTTATCGGCTAGAATCTCTAAAAAATCTCCAAACCAAAGCAATAATGTAATCTTTATTTAAAAAAAGTAATAAAAATTATGGACAAATTCTGCAGGGCTAGCTCACGGTAATATTGTTTACAGTTTTTAACTTCATACAAACAATTCGGAATGCGAGTTATACCTACAAGTATTATTATCTGTTCTGTGCCTACACGCCTCAAGTTTGGTACTTATGAGCTAGGTGCGAATGCGCTGTTAGCGCTGCAGTGACGAACTGATGGCTAAAGGTAGGAATTTTTTTCAACGGGAGAGCCGAGTCACAATCCTGATAGGTATTTCTTTACTATGGCTAGTTGACACAAATTTTAATATTTTACGTAGATACAGACCTACATACGGGTGAATATATGCTATTTGATTTTTTTGTGTCCCTGAAGGAAATGTAATCTGTTCCATTCAATTTTGATTATTTCTCTATTTGACATTATGTTGTAATTTGTAATGATGAGGGCCAGAAGATTTTTCCACTTTTTTTAATTTTATAAGCACCAGAGGAAAATGTGTTACCAGGGGAGTGACACTATTGGCAGAGAAGTGCCAAATTAAGGCAGGGAAGTGACAGGCCATTGATTATTAGCTAAGGAAGAAGAACAAGAAAAAGAAAAAAAAACAAAACAATAGTACTATCTAATGATACATCTATCAGTCTCAAAAATATTTAAACAAATAAACTTAAAAATTATCAGTACGCAGTATAAATGAAAACTTTCATTTTGTGCAAAGAACAGAATCAATAATTTCTACGGAACTAAATATTTTTTACTTCAATATTAACAATGAACAATTTACTTTTCGAATACATCAACTGGCTTTGGAAACTTGTAGAATACTCTGTTACCCTTCATACGTATATTTGGCACTGGTAATATGGTCAAGATCTGTTCCCATTTAACATCAGACATGTCATTGTCATTTATTCTAAAAAGCGTAGCATCTTTATTGGAGATCTTTAAAAAAGTAACCCTGATCTCTCCTTCTTCTTCATCAAAATCTGACGAACATACGCCAGCATATCTATATTTTCTGTTATTATTAATATTATATTCCACAAGTACAAAATCTCCGTTCTTGACAGTCATAGCAGTGTCTGCATTGTCTATAGTATTAATCACATGAGTAGATGTTTGTGCAACTATTTTGTTTTGCACATCTTCCTCAGAATCGGTGTATACTGCATCAACATCCAATTTGTTTTTTTTATTTTGGGGGTATTTAATGTAGCCTAAGTGAAAGTGAGGACAAAAATTGCTACAAAAGCAGCTGAGGCTCTTCATGTATAACGTATTGCTGAGATAGTTTCCTCGTACTTGATGTACTTTTAGTGTACCAGTAAAAGGTTTGATGTTTGGTCGATTATCTTCCATTATCTTCTTTTGAAAATCAATTTCTTCTTCGGGTATCACAAAAATTTTAATGCCGGGACAAGATTTGTTTAATTCCGTAGCAAAGTTGTCAATCGTAGCAATGTCAGTTCCTAAAGCTACAATTTTGTCAGCGGTTCGTTTACATGTACCTCCAATACCATCTGGAGCTCCTTTACCATGACCGGCTTCATGATAGTTCCAGGTAAAATCATAAATATTCGGATAAGTTTCAGTCAATTTACAAAGTAAGTAAAAAAACATATCTTTGTTACGGTACTGAGTAACAGGACCATCGCTTAAAAAATGAACGTTTTCTACCGAGGACGGAAGGAGTTTCATGACAGGTTTTAGATGAGCCCAGATTACAGGTACATTATGGTTTAGGTTTTCTGACATTGTGGCGAAACATTTTGTTTCTCCCTTGGTATATAAGACTACAGTATGCAAACTTATTTGCGTACGTGACCCACCAAAATGGAATGATTGAACCTCTGAAGAATATTTTGTATTATAATTTTCGGAAAAGTCCATATGAATCACAGCATCTTTTTCAGTTAAGTTATCTTTTAGACTTTTAATGGTTTCATATTGATGTACTATATTTGCTTCATGCTTTAAAAAAATATCAAGGTTTTCTTCAAGTTTCATCACAATGTCTTTTGGAGCACAGTTTGATGTTATTTTCTTATATTTTCGAACCCTGCGTTTTTTCTTGGTTTTAGTATCTAAAAAGTCCTCTGTAATACATTGCCATGAAGAGTATTTGATCAAAACAGAATTATCGAACTCACGATAACATATGGAACGTGATTTGCAGTTAAGACATTCTTGCATAAGACATTTTGCATTGTATCGGTCACAACATAAATAATTAAGCATGCTCTGATAGTTTGGAAAATCTATGATGTCTGCCTGTTTTAGGGAAGCCAAGGTTAGCTCCATGTTTGCATGAGTTACACACAAACAAGTTTCTCTTTGGTGGATGTTTGGGGTTACAACCCAAAAAGGTCGTAAGCGGCAAAACAGTGTGTAACTCAACTTTATAATTTTTGTTTTTATAAACTTGGTGTGTAGATTTTTCATGGTGTCCTGTAACAATCTCTTCTGTCTCTTTATTTTACCTTTTGTAATGCTATCTTTTTTACCTGGGCATAATCTGCTATTGCAATCTTCTTCAAAAAACTCTGCGACTTTTTTCTCTAATTCCGAATTAGTTTTATCGTTTCTTGGCTTCCGTGTCATATCTAACAAACTTTTATTTGCAGTAGATGACTGTCTTATAGGTTTCATATTAATTTGGCTCAAGACTTTATACTTCTTGACTATTTTGCCACTTAATACTTTTTTAAATATCTTCTTTTCATTATCATTCGTTGTCAAATTTATATTTTCTTTGAGTTGATTTTGGATCACCTCACTAAATAATAATTTTTTCTTCACCTCTTCTATATTCTCTTTAGTATTATTCTGTAAAAGATCGGCCACTTTTGAGTTTGGAGTCATTTTCTGTTTCCCGATGCGCCGTAGTTTCTTTTGACAGTCACGTACCTTTTGACGCAACTGTTTAATTTCATATTTTTGTTTTTTTATAAGTTGATTTCGTAGTTTCCGCTGAATTTCTGATCGCCTTTTAGCAGCCAGAGCGATATTGTTTTGTTGAAGTGGAGGTTGGTCTTCATTATCAGACGCAGGTGGTGTTAGTGGATAGTTTCTGGTAGATTGTAGCTTCACGCGATCTCTATGCTTTTTAGTCTTCTCTCTCCATATTTTTCTAACAGCCCTTCGTTCCCTTTCAGTCATATCATTTATGCTCTTAATTTGTCCCTTTTCTTTTTTCTTTTTATATTGCTGCCTCTCTTTTTCTTTTAATTCGGCATTTTTAACCGGATCGTTTTTTATTCTTTGGTAGCGTAATTTTTCAGCTTGACGCTTTTTTTCTAACCTCTCTTCCCTTGTTTGTTTCTTTTTAACATTCGCCATGATGTCTGATTATATTCGAGTATCTAGAACAGATGAAATGAAGCCTAAAAACATTAAATATTAACGAAAAAAAAAATCGTCACTTCTCTGGCGCTTATGTATTTCCTCTGTCATGAAATCTGCCAGAGAAGTGACGCCAGAGAAGTGACAAAACCGCACATAACCTACGAAAACAACATCACCCGCTTTTCTGACCACAGTTTAACGCATTACATGATATCTACACACAATAAACATTACATTGTGCAAATATACAATTTTGTAACGATAAAATACAAAAACATAGACATACCAGAGTAAATACTTCGACGACTGGCACAAACACGCTTTTCTACAGCGAATCGCAAACTGACGCAATATTAATGGAGTTTTGCTCGACGTCGTTAGCTTGCTTCTAACTTCACACCGTTGTACGCGCATAGTTCAAGGACAAAAACATACCTATACGGTTTTAAGTCAAATTTTACTTCTTTGAGTTTCGCCAGATGAAGTGACATTATTGTAACATGACATGGAAATAAGTTAATTTTTTGTTATATTAATAAATATTTTTACAGTGTATTTTGATAAAATATGTTTCAATGTTTATAAAAGCATATGATTATATTTTAAAAAAACATAATGGCATACGTATTAAAAGTATCTGGCTATAAAATCACTATAATCTAGTAATGGGGGAGGCCAGAGGAGTATACATTTATAACTATTTTAGACTATTAATGCCTTAACTTAAACAATTATCGTGAGTACACTATGTGGGCCAAATAAAAGCCCATATTCTTTATTGTTTAAGCATACAGAAACGATAATATAATAAGTTTAGCATAAATTTTGTCTATGAACCATTGGAATTCAAATAGCATATATTCACCCATACGTAGGTAGGTTACTTACCTACCTTTTGATATTGATACCCACTACTAGGCTTTTAATCTCCAACATTATCTAACAATTAGTCCATAGTAACCACTCCGAAATAAGTAAGCACTTTGAGTGTAGAATAAATACCTACATATCTACTTAGAACCAGTGTTGCTGATCGTACCACCACATAGTTAAGGTGGATTTATATTTGTCTGACGTGTCGTGACGTGACGCGTCAGAACGGTATCGGTTTCATACATTTAGTATGGTAACGTTCACACTGGTAATGCGTAATGTGTTGTGATGGCTTCTGTCGTGTCGCATCAGAAACGATCCCGGTTGCGTCAGAGCGGCGGGGTGGGGGAACGGCGACGTCAGACAAATGTGCAAGGGCCAGTGTTGTGTTGTGACGCGTCAGAGTCCTCTGTTCCTATTCACTTATGGACTTCGACAATGGACGACTTAATTGAAATTGTGCGACAACATAATGTAATTTATGATACAAAATCTAAACAATATAAAGATCAATTTATTAGGACAGCTGTTTGGGAGAAGATAGGAGAAAAATTAAAACAACCTCGTAAGTATATTCACTGCTTTATTTAATTATAGCTAGTTCTAAGTTGTATAATAGTTTGCATTTGCCATGGAACTTGTCCTTCTGGACTTACAAAATAATTTTTAAATGCTTCACGAACTTGAATAGCTTTCTGAGTCGGATTTCTATTTAACGGTCCAATATCTGTTAAGCCGTTACTGTCGCCAATTTCGCTTTCATCTATAGAATTTTCTTGTCTTTCCTGTGTATTTTGGGTTAGAAGGTTATGAAGGCAGCAAGCAGCAAGTACGATCTTGTCTACCATATTTGGTTGCACTAGTAAAGGTCCTTGAAACACTCTAAATCTTGCTCGTAATATTCCAAATGCATTTTCTACTGTGCGGCGAGCACGTGATAAACGATAATTAAATATTTTATTTGGATTATTGTTGACTAATTTAGCTTTACTGTACGGTTTTAACAAATACGTTTTTAAGGGGAATGCTGCATCTGCCACAATAACGTAGGGTAAAGGCTCTGTATTTTGATGTAATGGTTTATTCGGTGGTACGTTTAATTGACTGTTTTGAAACATTTTTCCCATTAACGACTCTTGGTATATGCCACCATCACTATTGCGACCATACGCTCCTACATCTATCGCAATAAATCTGTAATGAGCGTCAACCAGTGCAAGCAGTACAATAGAATGCTCGTTTTTATAATTATAAAAGGTTGAGCCTGCATTTATGGGACATGTTATAGTTATATGTTTCCCATCCAATGCTCCAATACAGTTCGGAAAATGCCATATATTTTCGAATCCTTTCGCAATTTCTCTCCACATTTCTTCTGTAGGTTGAGGCATTACAATAGGGGCTAATTTCTTCCAAATTGCGTTACATACTTCTTCTACTATCATCTTTACTGTAGCAAATCCCATGCAATAACTGAACCCCAAAGACCGAAAAGAGTTGCCTGTTGCCAAAAATCTGTAAATATAAAAACGCCTAATTTAATTCTGTTTCAGCTGAAAAATGCAAAGATGACTGGGATAGATTACGAAATGCCTATATTAACGCATTAAAGCGTCGTAAAAATAAAAAAAGTGGGCAAGCCGCTGTTTCTGTCGTGCCGTGGAAATATGAAGAACAAATGAGTTTTTTACAGCCATTTATAAAATCAAGATCATCAACAACAAATCTAATGTCGCCTCCAGAGTCACCAGAATGTTTCGAACCACCCAATTTGTATGAAGAGTCACCAGAACCTGAAAGCCCGCAAAGTTACCAATCAGAACACCGCCCAGAAACACCACAATCTGGTACGTCTTCACATGCCCAAAGGTCTACTCGCAACAAAACAAACATAGAGGATCTATATAATTTAATGAAGTCTTCACATGATTTACGACTCCAAAAGCACTATTCCAAGAAGCAGGACATGGATGAAACAGACTTATTTTTTTTGAGTATGAGTAAAGCTCTTAAAAATCTTCCCAAACTCGATCAGACCAAAATCAAGTTAGATTTGCATACTGCTATATCACAAGCCGAAATACGTAATCTTCAAAGAAAAGAACAAATGATTACACCAATGAACATGGCTCATCAGATTATTTCTCAGCCGCAACAAGAACTCCAGCCACCCGTTCAACCATCCACATCCACAATATTGCCACCCACATCAACTGCCACCATGCTTACATCCACATCACAAATGGTACAACCGGTCTCACTATATAATTTGGACGAAGTAAATATCTCATCATATTATAGCAATGTAAACTTTACAAATGATAATTGACTATCTTTGCCATCAAAATATTGTAATAAAAAGATAAAAAATAATAAATAAATAAATGCTTACCTTAAACATACTGCAAATCTTTCTCTTGTTCCTATAGGTTTACGAAATCTTGTATGTATTTTCTTTATATCGTCTTCAATTAAAGAATGTACTTGTTCAAACTGTGCTTTCGACAATCTGAAATACTGATGAAATTTTTCATCATCGTTTTCAAGCTCTTTAATGAGACAATGAAACTCGCCTTTTATTTCTCTTTTTCTATTGAGTGGATGAACCCAATGTCTTCTTCTCTTTCTTTCTTTTTTTAAAAAAGTTGCCAGTATCATAAATTTGATATCTTCTTCATAATCTGAATCAGAATCGGATAACTCATGGGAGAACATTGAAAACGTGTCACCTTTCCTAGAGCTACGGCTGTATTGATTCAAAATATCGTCAGAAGGCGTCAGAACATGACATATAAATGTGAACACTAGCCATCACGTCACGACATGACACATCAGGTCACGTCAGACAAATATAAATCCACCTTTAAACCTGCCCCGATAAGTTACTAGATTTCCAGATTTTCTTACCCTAAATAGTAGCTGGAATTAGCTATACTTGCAAAAAAAAATAAGATTGATCGCATCGCATAATAGGTCATCAATGATCAACTTTAATGTAATGGATTTAGAGACTATAGCGATGAACCGGTGTCGCAACGTTTGACTTAATAATAATTTGCTGCCATCGACAGGCAGCGACTCGTGAGGTCATGACCCCGATGGAAGTAATTACCTACATTTTTGTAAACATTGAAGTAAATGGCTTTGATTTTAAGAAAAAATGTCTGAGGTAAACAACAAAACTGCATTGCCATTAGATTTTTACCCAACAACGGCGAAGCCAAAAGGAAGGATTATGATTTTGACCGGTATGTGTGTAGGTGTGTACCTATGTAATAGGCATGATGACAACAAGTAAATGTCATTGAAATAATTTGTGTGTATATTATTACAAAATTCCTAATTCTAAAACTCTGATTCTTTTCATAATTAAAAGCAAGATGAATATAATAATCGATAAAATAAAATCGCTAAATACGGCAATCCGCCATGAAATGTTAAACGCAAATCAGAGCGCGTGACGTCACGTTAGAGTTCTTTCTCTTTGTTTACATTTGAATTACTTAACCGCTACCGCTTTTACCTAGTGATGTGCCGATTCGATTATTTTAGTAATCGATATATCGATTATGCGCCCGAACATAATCGATTATTAATCGATTACTAATCGATTATGCCTATTTTTATTTATTTTTAAATTTAGCAATATAACATGATGATTAATGAGATAACTATGATCAACTTGACCTATACTTAGTACGAGTAAAAAATAAAAATTAGCACTAGTATTTTATAATTTTATTTAGTAACTTAGTTTTACAGCAATGACCAATTTGCGTTTAAAAATATTATGTAATCGAGATGTTTGGGCAGTAGCCGGTTTCTCCTTAAATTTGTCACTTGTCCGGTTTTAGAGAATATCCTTTCCGATGGAACTGACGTAGCTGGAATACAGGAGTATTTTAAGTGTAGTTTGTATAAATTGTCATTATTCGTTTTCATGCCTTTCCAATATATTAAAGGATTGCTTTTTCTATCAAGTAACGGCAACTCTAGGTACTGACGTAAAGTTATTATATTCTCCGTTGAAGCAGTTGTGACTAAGTTTGATTTTTTTGTCTCAAAATGGTCCCAAATGGATTGTTTTCTTGTTTGTTCCTGATGTACTTCCTCTTCTATTGCTGGTTCACTGGTTTCTTCAGCTTTGTTTCTAAGAAAGGTGAGTTCATCTAAGCAGCGTTGTTGAGCACTGGTGGCATTACTATCTAAGCCGAACCCGACCTTCTTGAAACGGGGATCCAAAAGACAAGCAATTCCAACATGTTTATTGCTTTCTAAGGAACCAAGTCGTCTCTGTATCACATCGTGCAATGTTTCTTTTAGTTGCGTTCCAATTGATGTTTCGACGTTAGGCAAATTCAAATTATATTGTAGTCCTCGTATCAGTGGAATCACCAATGCCATTGTGGGATATTTTTCTCCGGATAATTGTTCTGTGATTTCTTCAACATTTTTTAACAGAATTACACAATCTGCTAATACCTTCCATTCATTGTAGTCAAGATTTTCAGGAGCGTTGTTAATTTCACTCAAAGTAACTGTGAGTGCTGCCTTAACTTCACATAACCTTGCGAACATAATACTAACACTATTCCATCTTGTTTCTACGTCTTGTTTCAATTTCAGCAGTTTCATATTCATATTTTCTTGTATTTTGGACAGATGTGCAGTACTTTTGGCACTATGACGAAAGTGACCGACTATTCGTCTGCATTTCTGAATGATATTCTGAAGACTATGATTTTCATTCAAAGCTTCTTTAACGCTTAAATTCAGAGTGTGTGCAATACACGGATGATGGTGTTTTCGAAGCACTTGATTTATAGCTTTTTTCATGTTGGCACCGTTATCGGACACAATGGTTACAATTTTTTCTTGAACACCAAAATCTTCAAATATTTCTTGTAGAATTTCTGCAATGTTTTCGCCAGTATTCGGATTTAAAAGTTCTCTTGTAGCAAGGACTAATGACTGCAATTCATCATTGTAGATGCAATGGCAAGTGACCGTGATATAAGACTTATTTGAATCAGATGTCCATATGTCTGTTGTGATAGCCAAGAATTCTATAGAACTTAAAATTTCTTTTATTCGTGTACATCCTTTTTCATAATATTTACACAAGATAGATTGAGTCAAACATTTTCTGCTTGGAGGTTCGTAAATTGTATCAACTCCAGTAATTTCTTTTTGCAATGTCTTTATAAATTTTAAAAATCCTGTATTTTCTACTATCTGCAGTGGTTGGAAATCTTCACAAATCATTTGCAAAAGAGCAGTGTCAATATTATTTCTCTGATTCTGACTAAGTTGCCTTGTGACTATTGTTGTAGACAATGTACATTGTTTAAACTTTTTGGTCCTAGGCTCGACTTCGTCTTTCGTCGTCGTTTCAGGTTGGTCGGTATTTTTGCTTGTGGAAGGCCTCTCATCTTCAAGTAAATGAATGCGTTTCAGGTGTTCACGAAGATTTGTCGTGTTCCCGCAGAATTTGAGAGTCTTATTACACAGATTACATGATGCTTCTTGATTCGATTTCGTAAAATGTGCCCACACGTAACTAGAACTCTCACGTCGCTTCATTCCAAAATAAACGTTAAGCACTTTAAATAAATTTTAATATTACGCACGTCTAACACTCTCGAGGACTTTCTTATGTTTGGCGGTAAATAAACTTGTAAAATTTGAATTTGTCTACTCAAAAGTAGATTGGGAAAACCCCTAATAGAAATGAAACATTTATATAAGAAAGTCCCTATAGTAAAAAAGAAAAATGCAGGCATTTTATATGGGGAATCCCCAGTTTTACCACTGAACGTTTTGAATGTAAATATAAACCGTATAGCGTATGGTATTTTACTTGGGAAGTCCCTCTCACAGATTTATTATTTAAGGTTGGGATAGATTGAACGATAAAAGCTAATTTTTAATGTCACTGTCAGAAAAAATCGATAACTATCGATCATTCCAATGATAATCGATTACGGTCGATTAACTAAATAGTCGATTAATCGATTATTAGTAATCGATTTAGCACATCACTACTTTTACCGCTAGGTTATAATGGGTTAAGATAATACACACTCGCTCGCTTTTTTAATTAAATACGCCGTTATTGTTTTGTTATTAACTTCAATTTCTTTTGTGTAAATTAATTGCGCTAAATTGAGTCATGGAACAAGGATTTACAAAGGCTTCCAGCGCAAATTTACCAAGAATCGACTTGATAATGCTAGGAACGTTTCTGGCATCAAACAAAGACTTCTGTTCAGCAGAATTTAGAAATGTTAAAACTTCCATGTAAGTATTGTGTATTAAACAGTTAATTAATTATTTAAACCATAAAAATAATTCGTTGAAAGCATAGCTATTGTACCTATTTCAGTATAACATTCAATATTACAATTTGAGGTTATGTTTATGTTAAATATTTCTTTTTGCAATTAAATATTTACCATTGCTTTAATTATTTCAGGTCTGCTAGGGCATCTTATGGTGATGATGCTGTAAGCTATGTTCAGGTCAAACGTGAAGGAAATTTGTGCACAATAAAAGCTAAAATCTGCCCAGAACATAAAGTGCATGCCAAGTTGTATGGAGTGTCTTTGGTAGTCGACGAACAAGAAGAAACAGTTAAGTCAGTAGAATGTCATGATTGTGTGGCTTCTCAAGGAGGCTGCAAACATGCCATGGCATTCTTAATGTGGGTTCATCGCAGAAGTGAAGATCCATCTTGCACATCCATAGAATGCTATTGGAGGAAATCCAAACTTTCTAGAGTTGGGAGTACCCTTAAATACATAACTGCTACGGAATTATCTAAGGGTAGCCCTAGCTTACCATCTGATACCGAAGTATTCGAAAAGTTTGTAGAAGAAGGGAAGAGAAGAAGGTTAACCGACTGTGAATTAATGAAATACCAAAAGGACTATGTTCTTGATAGACTTCTAAGTCTATCAATGGACAATTTAGTGTTGAAATATAAAGAAAACTGTTGTAATAAATTTTTGGATAGTGTGATATTTTCTGATGCTGACATCAACAATGTAGAAGAAGAAACAAGGGAGCAACATAAAAGTAAGCTTTGGTATGAATTAAGGTATGGCAGAGTGACTGCTTCAAGAGCATATGAATTCAGTAGGTGTAAAACCAGTGACGGCACTCTGATGGCAGTAATAATGGGTGGAAAAATTCCAGACACAACAGCTATGAAACGTGGTAGAATTTTGGAGGATGAAGTGAGGAAAACTGTAAGTGCCAACCTGGAAAAGAAAATTAGAAAATGTGGGTTATTCTTATCTAAAAATTATCCCATGCTAGCGGGTTCACCTGATGGGATCTGTGAAAATAGTATAATAGAAATTAAGTGTCCTACGAGTCAAAAAACAGTTAAAGCATATGTAAAGAATGGGAAGCCAACCCAAAAGTTTTATGTGCAAATGCAACTTCAAATGTTACTAACAGGACATAAAAAAGGCTACTTCTGTGTAGCTGACTGCAACTACAGTGCCAATAAGAAAGTAGATATAATGGAAATTATGTATGATGAAAAATATGTATCAGATTTCCTTAAGGTAATAGTCCCTTTGTGGAAGGATAATGTATATCCAGTGTTATATAAAAGTGTAATGTTATAAATAAAAACCAGTTTATGTAAAAATGTTTTTATTTGTAGGATAAACCTCTGATGATCTTCACACATTATATACTAATTTACAACACTATATAAATATTCATTTACATTCACTTATATCAATGTTTTATGTTAGACTAGCTCATATTAAACAAACGAGTTTAAGCAAAGTAACAATGAACTTCGAAATAATACTGATTCTTTGTTTAATTATCTGCATAATACAATAACTTGCACTCAAAATTGTACAGTCAAACAGGATTTCAGAAACTGAATCTAACATTATTCTGAAACTGAACTGACATATATTCTTGATCAAGCTGATTGATTTGATCTTACAAGATTCTTTGATCAAACAAACATGTATATTTATTTGATCAAAGAATCTTGTAAGTTAATCAATCCACAGGCAATGGTTATAACATCATCTAGCAATTTGACTAAATTAACATTTACACATGCATGCGGCTTTAACATACAGAATTCACGTAGGCGTCAAATCACTCTCTCCACATGAATCCTTAAGCTTGCAATTTGTTTTGTTTCCCTTGCCTCATGTTTTGATAGCTTTGTACCAGTTGCAACACTTGGAGGTCGTACTAAGTTCACTCCCTGTTTTCTTAAATATTGTTGTACATGTTTGAAACCTCTGTCAGCCATCACACGCATACCTGGTTGCAAACACTTTATAAAATCACAAGATTCGACCAACAATGTGTCAGTAATTCTTCCTCCATATCCTGGAGAAATATAATTGATTAGTCCATTAGGAGTACAAGACACAAGATACTTTATCGTATTAGCTTTTTTGTATTCTGACCAGGAGAGAGCCTGGTTCACTGCTTTTGAAGGCTTTTCTATCTCAATTTCTAAGCAGTCTATAATACAAGTTACATTGTAATATTTATGCCTAAAGGCCATAGGCAAATTTTTTCTTATGGAATCTTTATCTAAGACAACAAGAAAAGGTCGCATCAAACTAGCTATTAGTGGTATATTTTTCAGAAATATCTTGCTGGCATATGTCGGATCAATAGAAAAATCATCAGAAAGCTCTCTGAAACTACTATTTAATTTAATTTTTTTCAAGCACATTATTATATGGTGTGTGGGAATATTTAACTTTTTTTCAATTAAATCTATAAGGTAGTAACAACTGTTAGGAACTCCAATGTAAGACCGTGGGTTCTTTTTTATTTTCTGCAATGTATATGCCAAGATTCTTGATGCCTCTTGTTTCTTATCGTCTTCAATTAATTCACTGCAGTCTGAAGACGATTTAATTTTTAAAGATGTCACTGATGGTGATTCACTATGTGCTACAGATGGTGTGTATGAAATATCACTGTCAGAATCTGCCTGAAATCCTATTTTCTTTTTTTTTAAATGGTGAAGTAAAAGCAGAACGACAAAAGGGTTTTGATGGTGAAGTCATCTGATCTACTGATTTTATTTCTGTTTGAACAGCTTTACTTCTGAACTTATTTGTTATATACACTTGAATGGATTTATTTACCATCTTAGGTGCATCTTTTGTAGTAGGGGGAGTCCGGGACACTTGCCCAGGTGGGAGAGTTGAACCGCCTTTAAAAACTCGATTTAAATTTCGCGCTAACGAAACGTCAAGTCGGTCATTGGTAGCACGCGTGAGACCAATAACAACCACGCCGCCATTTTTTACAATGGCCTCTTTGTTTGGCTGTCAGGTTCGGAAAGGTGTTTTTGTTATTGCGGAGTACTTTTTTTTCATTTTTGTCGTTTTGAGATTACGGACGTGTTTATAGAGGTATGTATTGTGTATTCTTACTATTATATTGCCTGATTATTATAGTTTAACGTGCGCTCAGTGTTTTTTCGCTAAGATTGAATGGTTTTTCTATGAATAAAATTTTATGTCAACGTAGTATATGCGGGAGAGTTGCACCATGGTGAGGTCGGGAGACATGCTCAGTGGATCAACTCTCCCTCTATAGTGTTTATATGACAGATTTTGGAGTTTGGTTTGTGTTTTGCTTATAAAACTTTTTTTACAGGTTAATTGGATGAAAAATGCCGTTTAAATACAAGTCCTCTGAAAGCACACGCAAAAGAAAAAAACATACCGCCACTGAGTTAGAAAACGCTATACGTGAGGTAAAAGAGGGTGCATCGATACGAAAAACGTCTATTAAGTATGGAATCGATAGAAGTACAATAAGACGTTATAAATTGAATGAAGAAAAATTCAACAAATTTGAAGAAAAAAATAGTCAGTATAAAGAGTCACAAATATTTACTGTTTCTGAAGAAAAACTCCTTGTTGCATATTTACTATCATGTAGTAAAATGCATTACGGTCTGACTAGAAAGCAAGCGATGCAATTAGCTTTTGATTTCGCCACAGTAAATTCAAAAAAGTTTCCTGATAGCTGGTCAAGAAACCATGCCGCTGGAAAAGACTGGTTTCGTGGTTTTCTTTCCAGAAATCCAGAAGTTAGCTTAAGAACACCTGAAGCGACCAGCTTATCTCGTGCTACAAGTTTTAATAAATATGTGATTTAAGCTGTTTATTTTTTATTATCCCCTATAAAAAAAACCATGTTCAACTCTCCCCATACCCCGGGTCAAGTGTCCCCTGGAGTGGGGAGAGTTGACTCATATCCATGGAAGTAATAGGTACTGCGTACAACTGGAAGGCTTACAGCGCGTCTAAGCCCGCGCCGAGTGAGAGGTCATAAACCTTGGTGTGTCCCTTTCTAACTAGTGTAACCATTCTTTCCTGTATTGAGTGGACATTTCAAGAAAATCGCTCAAAGCTTACGAATAAATCTAATAATAATAAATAACGTAGGTAGGTAAGGCAAATAAGCCAGTTAATTAAAAAAAATAAGATTTTTTTTCTATGAAAAACGATAACTTCTTAGGTAAAGCCAAAGGTTTAAATAAAACAGAATTAAATACTGAACGTTATATTTATTAATAATGTTGACATTTTTAAGTTCGTGTAGATGAAGTGTGTTAGTGTACATAAAGCGATAGGTATCCAAAGTTGTTGAATGGTTTGCTTTTGAATGACAAAAAAAAAACATTTTTCTTAAAATCACGTTACCTGAAGTTACACAAACAGACTCGTACATTCATATTAAAAATGAAAAGGTCAAACCGGTAGAAAGATAGAGTAGTATTTTTAGGTATTACGTACGTAGACGCTTTGTTACAATGGGGTCCTTATATAGAAAAAAACCGGCCAAGTGCGAGTCGGACTCGCGCTCTTACGTTTGTTGTATGGGAGCCCCCCTTTAATATTTACTTTATTGTAATTTAGTTATTTATTTTGAAAGATAATAAACTCTGTTTTCCCATTCTTCGTCCTTTGTTTGTCCTGTCCAAGTGTTACGTACGGAATAAAAACATTTTGAATTTGAATTTTAAAACAATACTAAACATTACTAAACAAAATTGTTTTATGCAATTTTTGACGCAAAGTAGCGCGAGATGTGCCAATGGCCTTGAAAGTTTGATCTTTGCCATAAGTTGCCATTCTCATTATGAGATATTTGTTAGCTATGAATTTTAAAAGATTGATTTCATGCCTGGTTTCGCAATTAAACGAATTTATTGGATGTGATGGAACAATTAGAGACTCTAAGTTATCATAAAAGTGCTGTTGAATCATAATCATTATTTTATGCCGGTTAGTTTTTAATAGAGAATCTTTTGCTAATGTTATGAACACCTTTTCCGTATATTGAACAACAAGAAAAACAAATTTTGATGCATGTTTTAAGCCACCTCTATCTATGAACATGGTAAAAGCTGAATAATTATTTAAGTCAATGGCATAGCCATGCTCTTTACTGACTTGATTTTCATTGCTTACCAACGCCGCTTTGCAATGTTCACAGTTGCTTTTCTCAAAAAACTTTTTTACAATAAAACCTGATATATAATACAAAATGTTATTTTTGTATTCAGACAGATTTTGTCCATTAACAATATCAAGGAGCCATTCAATTTGTTGTTCCTCGTTCGTCTCTGTAGTGAATACTGAATTGCATTCATGCTTATTTGATTTAAATTCTAAAACAGGTGCCGTTTCAAAATCTGCGTCAAATGAATTGGCGTTCACACTAGGAGTGACGCTGTTACGGAACAGTAGTTTCCTTAGGGCATACTTGACTTGTAAAGCACTCGGGTTATCATTATGCCCTCCAGCAGCCCTCAAACAAGAGAAGAACATTTCTAGATGGTCTTGAGAACATTTGTACGTGAGGAAATATTTCAATATTCCTTCTTGGAGCAAATCTAATGCAAGTTGAGAAAAACTAAATGTGTCAATTATTAAACCAAGACAAGGTGTCTTACGACGATGCTGCAACATTGGACAACCGTTGATTTTAAGTTTGTAAAGATATTCTCTTGTCTCGTTCAAAATATTCATCCACACATCCATATTCCCGATACGCATCGGAGATTTAAATCCTTTACCAAAAGGTAGTTTGCAATTAAACAAATCAAATATCCGATCCATTGTTCTGATAAACTCAACTGTCGCCTCACTACCTGCAAAGTTTAAATTACCACTGCATCTTAAAAAGTCAATTGAATCTGCCACTGATGAACTTAATACTTGGGTCGCAAGCCTAACATTCATTTTTTTACCTTCAAAATTAACATGGGTACTAGACAACTTGTTGGCTAACCTTAAACCTTCTTGATCCTGCAGATTATGTAATTTTTTAACAAATTCAAAATTAATTTCTCCCTTTTCAGAACTCATTTTTGTTTCGGCAAACACATTCCGCGAAAGTTTAATCATGTGCGGCGGGTCCAACAGACAGTGCACTTTAGAATCTTTTTGAGGATGTTTAAAATGCGTTCTCATATCGTTTAATGAAAAATCACAACCCAGTAATTCATATGATTTTAACCCTTAAATGGACAATGTTGTTTTTAAACAACATACTAAACATCACAGATAAAATTATCTTTATTTTATTTTTTTGTTAATTTTGACAACTAGTTCTTATTTCTGAACGAATTTTGTACTTTTTTTAATGTTGGCACTATCCAATATTTTTATGCATTAAAAATAAATGAATGTCAAATGTCACTTTGAAGAAAACTTTTCTAGTGGCGCGAAACTAAGTTTTGAAGCTGTGTTCGGACTTTGATAAAATATAATGTAAGTATATAACATATTTTTATTTGCTTGATTATATCTTCAATTACATGTTCATGTTGTAAAACATTGAAAATTACTTGATGCTACTGTCGAATTACGCGAAATCTGGTATGTTGTAGGAAAACTACAATGCGCATTGCCTGCTAAATAAATGCATGTTTGGTGAAGGGTTTTTATTTTGCTTTTCAGCATGCCGCGATTACTAGAAAGCGAAATTACAAAGTATTTAGAAACTCTTGAAGATTCAGAAGATGGCTTAGACGGCTCGGACTCCGAAGTAGAGGATGAAGGTCACTATTATCAAACAGCTCGAGATGTTCTTCGGGACCTTGAAAATAGTGATGAAGGTGAGAATGCCCAGTCTGATGAAGTGGATGCTGATCCTCCTCTCGTAATTGACAACGATCAAAATATGCCAGACCCTCCTATTTTGGAAGCCGGAGAAGCAGTACCCCAGAGTAGATCACAAGGGATTTCTAAGCGACCTCTGGTTTGGCGAAAACGGAATCTTGTTACTGCTGAAGACAGCCTTATTTTTAGGGGAGAAACTCAGATAACGGAAGCATTGATGTCTTGTAACACGCCGTATGATTTTTTTTCATTTTATTTTACATCAGATCTAAAAAAGCAAATTGTAGAACAAAGTAACTTATACGCGGCCCAGAAACAAATATCCAATCCTGAAATTATAAATGAAAATATCCTAAATAAATTCCTAGGCATTCTGATTTACACCTCAGTCATAAAATTTCCAAACACCAGGGCTTACTGGAGTGATAAATTTGGTTATGATCACATAAAAAATACGATGCCGTTAAAAAAATTTGAAAAAATAAGATCCACTCTCCATTTTGCCGACAATACGCTATGCTTACCCAAAGATCATCCAGACTATGACAGGCTATTCAAAATAAGACCTCTTGAGGAAATGCTCAACTGCCAGTTTGGAAAGGTTCCCTTAGACCAAAGGCTTTCCATAGACGAGCAGATGTGTGCAACCAAAATGAGCCATTACATAAAACAATACATGCCCAATAAACCCCACAAGTGGGGGTTCAAATTATATCTCATCTGCAGTCTACAAGGATATGCTCATAGATTTGAGGTTTACAGTGGAGGGGGCTCCAAAAATAACATCTTACCTGGTGAGCCAGATTTGGGAGAGTCTGGAAATACAGTCGTCAGGTTAGCTAGAATGGTACCACGCAATGTGAATCACATTATATACTTCGACAACTTCTATACTTCTGTGCCTCTCGTCACCTATTTAGCTAAGGAAGGAATTTTCTCACTGGGAACAGTAAGAGTAAACCGATTGAGAAACTGCAAATTGCCTGACAAAAACACTATAATGAAAAAGAACGTACCCAGAGGATTCTATGAGGAAAACGTGGCGACTGTGGATGATATTGACGTAAGTGCTGTTGTGTGGAAAGATAACAAGCCCGTTAACCTTCTTTCCACTTACGTAGGAGCAGAACCAGCAACCACAGTCACGCGCTTTGATAAATCGAAGAAAGAGAGAGTTGCTATTCCATGCCCCAAAGTCATCAAGGAGTACAATGCTCACATGGGGGGCGTGGACTTATTAGATTCATTTATAGGTCGTTATCACATCACAATGAAGAGCCGCAAGTGGACCATGCGCTTATTTTATCATTTCCTGGACCTCGCAGTTATAAATTCATGGGTTATGTTCAAGAAGGTAAATAATATAAAAGGAAATGATCAACTTCTCAATTTGGGTACATTTAGACTAGAACTTGCCGAAACCCTCTGCAAATTGGGTCTACCTGCAAATGGCGCTAAACGTGGTCGACCTAGTGGGAGCACAATACAAAGAGAACTTGTAATGAAGAAGTTCCGAGGACCAGCTCAAGCAATTCCTTTGAAAGACGTCAGATTGGATCAGACATGTCATTGGGCAGTTTGGCTGGATAAGCAGCAGAGGTGCAAATTCCCGAAATGTTCAGGATTTACGTTCAAAATGTGCCAAAAATGTCGTGTATCTTTATGTGATACGAAAAAAAGCAATTGTTTTTATAAATATCATAATTTAGAATAAATAAACACATTTCAAAAACAATATCCACTCTTATTTTACCCATACTTGCAAAATGTCATTGAATGCGCAATGTAGTTTATAAACAACACTCACATTATTGCAAAAAAAAAATAGTAAATTCATGTCTAGATTTTTTTACTCATTTTTCCTAGACAGTAATACATGTCTATTATACAAATATATTTTTTTAAAACGTAAAAAAAAATCGTCCATTTAAGGGTTAAGTTAGTTACAGTTCCATCGCAAGTTAAGGATCTGACAGTAATACTGATATCTCCTAAATATCTGATGGCAGCTAGAAGTAATTGAGATTGAATATGGGCAGATATTTTATTTATCAAAAAGTATGCGATCGGGCATTTAAATTTTGTAGTAAATGACACAATTTGAAAAATCAAAACTTCCGTTGCCAAGGTCTCCGAATCATTGACCAATATGCCACCATAATCCACATAACCCCAATATTTATCACTTTTTTGATCATACTTTATTTCGGATCTAATGGACATTGCATCAAAAATTAGTGCAACATTTTGCAGGTTGTCGTTTTCTTTTACAGCGCCTTTTAGGTAATTCAAAACCTCTGATATGAACCCCACATTACAATTATGCGTAGCTAAAAGTCTTCTAAGAGTAGAAGGATGGGGAATGCTAACAAAATTTCTCAAATAGCGATATGCCCTTGCCGAATAAAAATACAATGTCAAAGCAAAAGATTTTAGTTCATCACTAAATCTTGTGCCTTTATTAGATTTGTTTTTATTCAGTTGCTCATGAATATTTGGGAAACAGTTTGCAACGACAGATTGGACCTCTTCATAATTTTTACATTTTTCCTTTAAAATTGCTAAAATTGACAATAAATTATTAATCTTCACCTCTCTTCTTTTAATTTTCTGTTTTAAATTTTTCACCTCATGCTTCAATTTTATTTTCCTAGGGGTAGCCGGGAGCGTGGATGTCTGTGTAGTCACTTCTAGTTTAATCTTCTTACATGGTGGAGCACTTGTAGAAGATCCAGGTTCATTTTCTAAAGTAGTCAGGCGTATAATGCTTAACACGTCAATTTTTTTATTTTCGGTTATTATCTGTAATGAAATTAAATAAAAATAAGTAATTACACCAGATTGTTGCTGAATGTTATTTATTAAGAAGGTACTTCAATATTACCTTTGGAAAAATAGAAGGAATCACTCCAGGTTTCAATCTTTTCCGAGCCTCTGTTCGGTAATCTTCAGGTTTGAAGTGAAGTGAACAAACCACAGAGCTTTCACGTAAGTTCCCAGGTATCACCTCAAACCATTTTTTCTTAGACGCTAAATCCGAAGGCAAACTGAAAATGTAAACAGTTTTTTTACTTCTCTTGCTCGTAAAGTTGAACTTTATGTCGCGGAAAGCCTGCATAAAAATAGTTTTCATGCACATGAGCAAACAAGAATTTTAAACGTCTAAGTTTTTTTTCTCAGTGCCCTATTTGCTACACCCCAATCCCAACTTAATTTGGCAATAATAGGTACAAATATACGTCTCAACGCGTGAAATGTAGTCACCCTAGTTAACAAACTTACCTGTGAAAAGATAATCCACAGCCAGGAAACGATTCTTTCCCACACCCACTCACTGCACATATATTGTTCACCATTTTACTTTTCTCTAAACTATTGAAGGCACTTTTTTAAACTCGGAAAGCGTTTAAAACAAGTCTATTCGACAACAACGAAAACGCCATATTTTTTTTGTGGTGCCACGTAGATACTACCATTCGACCAAGTGCTGCCTAACGTAAAAGTGATAAAATTCTACTACAATATTGAAATGTCATGAAATATAAAAACTTTGTTTTATCTAGACCTAAAAAATATTGCATTTATTATTAGTATACCAATATACCTACTTATAAACATGCAGCACGTAATATTCATACACGAAATGTTTTTTCTGCGTAAAAACTTGTCTTGAATTTACTTCCATTGTAAAAATAACATTTTACATGGCAACTGTGCGAAAGGGACACACCAAGAAAAAGTATTTCTCATGTGAGCTCGCTTCTGCGAGTAGATGTAGGTTATTAAAAAAATACTTTATGCGTATGCTTTAAGGTTCATTTTGATATGTCGAAAGGTTGCAAGTAAGCATTCCAGTTGTAGTACTTATAATTCCATGCTCATATCCCATTTTTCATTGAAGTATGTATAACATATTTCAGTATTATATAAGCCAAAAAGTTATTATGCATAAGTAAACCCAAATAAATAAGCTAATGTTTAATACTATAATTGAATCCCTAAGTCTTATTTAAAGAAAATTACGATACTTTAAACAAAAAGTGGTTCAACTCTCCCGGACTCCCCCTACTTTCCTGCATGGCTGATGTTCCGGGGGTTGGGTCTTCAAGTTCTAGCTGTTCTGTTGCAACAGAACAAGTTGTAGTTGTTTTATTTTATAATTCTTGCTCAGCTTCTGCAACGACTTCTCTTCTTTGCTTTTTCGCACTATATTTCCTTTCGTTTGAGTCGGAAGTTCGTTTTCTTCTGTCAGATTGGCATTCAAATTTTGAGGGAACGCACCCAGGTTTCATGCGAATCTGCGACACTGACCCCATCACATGATACTCCATGTAGTTTGCCATATAATTTGGTAACTGAAAATGAAATAAAATACCTTTTTAACCTTTCGTTTGCCGGAACCTGGATCCGTGTACTCCCGTTATACTGCCGGAACGCGGATCCACGACAAAACGACTTCACACGGTTTTTTTTTATTTCCTATAGAATTTACTGGTCGATTAAGTTAAAAATCCTATGTTAAGTTCATATTGAATGAAGAAATCTCTGAATTCATTCATTTTGTTCATTACTCGCGCTCAAAGTGTTCATGTGAAGTTTGTAAATACTTCACTCTGTTCCTGTATCGGGCGCGTGCAACTGTGACAAAAATAAGTTTTTGTGAAGTTACAATCAAACAAACGTAAGTAAAGTTTTATTTTTCTGTATTAGGACTATCATATGGATATATGTTGTGTAGCACTGTTTAAAATTTATTACTAGAATTATCTGATAATCGATGTAAACTTTGGCACTGATTGTTAGCATCAACAACCGTTGATTTGAACAATACATATCACGATATTATTGTTCTGCTAAGAAAAAGTTTTATTTTTACGTAGAAAGATATTTTTATACAGTTAATAAATATGTATATAACATGCTCAGTAAAATATACCATTTTGTCTAAATTCTAGTTTGAACTTGTCAGAACTGTTGTGAGCGCGGATCCGCGTTCCGGCTTTGAAGCCGGGTACACATTGGTGCAATGTAACATGTAATGCAACATGCAATGCAAGAATTTGACGTCCACATTGCTGCAATGTATCATGTAAAGTAACAGAATTCCCATAGTGTAGACGCCTTGCGCGCACGAACCGCGTCTACTACGCGCACGAACAGATTGTTGCAACTCTTGCGCGTAGCGACCCGAAATTTGTCGGTTTTTTCCCCGAACACAAAGAGGCGCGCAGTATGCGCGGAGCGTCAGTGTGGACAGGTTGTGTGGTGTGTACGGCTAGACGCGCGCGAACATGGAACAAGACGACGCTACTGCGGCGGAGGAGGCGGTTACATTTACGTGGAGTGAAGAAAAAGTGCTTCAATTAATTGAAGTGTACAGATCAAAGGAAATTTTGTGGAATCCACAACATGAGAATTTTTATAAAAAACATTTTAAAGAGGATGCATGGATGGAAATTGCTAATTTGATGGAAACAACACAAGAAAAATGTTACAGTAAAATGATTAGTATTTTATCATCCTACCGTCGTGAAAAAGCGAAGGAAAAGAAATCGAAAGGAACAGGAAAAGGTAAATAAATAATAATAATTTACTATTTATTATTTATTCATATACTTTATTCTTAGTACAATCGTAGGTTGGAAACCGCAAAAATGTTTGTGTATTGAAATGTAAATTGGCATAGCCGACTAATATTGAAATTGGCTTTTTTCTCTACAAAATGACAACTTTGACAACAACTACAATATTTTAATGGATTGAAATCACAAATTAATTATTAAATATTATTAATTATTATTAGTCAAGTTTACTTAAAAACAACTATGTTTAAAACTGACTGAATTATGTTTTTTATTTAATTTTTTTCATGATTATTATTTTATTTTTTCAGGTGCCTTGGAGACATACAAAAGTCGATGGTTTGCCTTTGATTCTTTGAAGTTCTTGGACAACCGTAACAAACCGAGAAAGAGAACGAACACGGTAAGTAAAACTGGATTGATTCTTTTACGAACATCTGTCTTGCCAATGAACCTTCCCTTCTTTCATAAAATAATCGGAGAGCTCATCTCTTATCGCATTCAAATGTGCAGGCGATCGTCGAGGAATATTTCTCATAGGTAGTAGTGATCTCATATCTTCATTATTTTGCCTACGTGTGTCTTCATTCGTAACTTCATCTTCAGTGTCATTCATATATGTATTTCTAGAGTGACGTCTCAAATAATTATGTAAAAGGACAATTGCCATAACCACTAGCTCAGCTTTATCAGGCTGTAAAAGCATTGGTTTTCTGAGAACTCTAAAGACAGACGATATGATACCAAATGCATTTTCAACAGTTCTTCTGGCTCTGCTTAGCCTGTAGTTGAATACTCTCTTTGAAGTGCCTTTTGGATGTGCCCCAGCATATGGTTTCATCAGATTTTCACTTAAAGCAAAGGCACTATCACCCACAAAGAAATATGGTATTGGAATATGTCTCCGTGGGAGTGAATCAGGTGATGGAAGGTTTATTGTACGATCTTCTATCATTTCACAGAGTTTTGTATCTTTAAAGATGCCACCATCTGAAATCCTTCCTTGGCATCCCACATCTACAAATAGAAAATTATAATCGGCGTCAACCAAAGCAAAAAGAACGATGCTAAAGAAGTTTTTATAGTTGTAGAATTCAGTTCCACTTTTGATAGGTGCCTCAAGCACAACATGTTTTCCGTCCAGTGCCCCTAAACAGTGTGGAAAATTCCACTTCTCTTCAAACTGTTTGCTTATGTTCAACCAAGTTTCTTCTGTCGTTGGAAGCTAAAACAAAAAACTTTTATTTAATTTATGCCTACGAGACAGTCATTGTACTTAGTAGCCCAACACTCGCTGGTGACAATTTTTGAGGTGCCATTATAGTGAGCATCTCTTGATTTTATTGCTAGCTATATTGAACTAGACTAAAAAACGAACTAAATATTTAGTCGTTTCGACATTTGTCCATCGGTGCCACGATACCTACCTTCCTGGAGAGTTATATCTACTATCTAGTAGTTTATATCAAGAGATGGGACCTACAGTTATAAATTATTTTTATGTTTTTCAGGAGGCGGTTCAACAACCGATTAATGAAGAAAATCTGCAGAACGAATTTGCTACTCCACGTACACGGTATGAACCTACGCGAGCTAAACAAGCAAAAAAAGATGAAAGCAGCAGTGTACTGGCCGATGTAGTGGGCATATTACAAACTACTGCCAATAAGTTGGGAAATTCAGGCGCTCCAGATTTAACTACAACTTTCGCTTCCTATATATCAGCTAAAATGAATACTTATTCCCTTCAAACCAGGAATTCGGTCGAACATGGAATTTTTGAAATTTTGATGAAGGCTGACAGAGGTTATTATGAATCATCATATCGACAGCAGGATAACTACCCCAGTTCATACCAAGAATCCTATTATGCATCACAGAAGAAAGGACAAGATTATGTGGATCTGACCGGATATGTTAATCGTCCTGGAACTTCCGGATTTAATCGTCCCTCGCCTTCCGCGCAAACTCCAGATACAAATCAAGCCGGACGCTATGGCTATACCACGGCAAGGAACGAAGAATATATGAACCAACAGCCATCGTCTGTAACGTCACTAGAATCTAACCAATCCTATGACGACTTTAATGATTTGATGTGATAATACTGTTCTTTAATTGACTTATTAAGAATAAAACTTACCTTGATATAATCTTTTAATTCCTCAATTATGGCGGAGCATACTTCTGTAATAATGCCACTTATGGCTTGTTTTGATACTCTGAAGGTATACTGTAAACTTGTGTAAGAGTCACCACTAGCTAAAAAACGAAGTGTTATTGCCAGTCTGTCTTGGATTGAAATTGGAGCCCTTAACTGTGTGCGATTCCGAAAAATTCTTGGTCCGACTAATCTGAGTAGATCTTCAAATGTCGTTGGACTCATCCTTAAGAAATTTTGAAATTGTCCAGTTAATCTCATATCGGCCATTAGTTTTGCACCAGCTCTCTGACTATACAACTCTGTACGCCACCAACGTCGATGTCTTCTGCGTTTTATCACATGATTCACTATTAATAATGAAGCACTGACTATCATCAGAGCCCGCAATTGGTCGTCACGATCCATTCCTTTGCGTGTTCTTTTGCAGACTGAGCGATCCGTTCGCGCGCATCTCGGAAACAGATGTGAGTAGGTACATGCGCGGTTCGTGCGCACGTTGTGCGCGCCCCGCGTCTACACTGATGCAATGCTCGTTTCGTGTTGCATTGCATGTTGCGTTGCAGCAGTCTGTACCCGCCTTGAGGTTATTTGAATACAGGATGTGTCAAATTATTTTGCTCCACTGTTAGGAATGAAGATTAGATTGTTTTTACGTATGTATTTTGTTATCAGATGTGTACACGCTGCATGTTATTTGTTTTAGGTAATCAACAATGGTTATTTACCTAGACATTGACAAATATCTAAATAAAGCAGATTATCGTATGTGCATAAAAGAAATGAAATGGCCATGGAAGGAAACTCATTTCGTGAGAGGTAACAAATGTTTTGTGTGTGGCTTGCCTACTAATCCAAAGCTGATGCGTCATTTTTTTCGCCGTACTGACATAAATATTACTTTTCAACAATTAATCAACACTAAACTTTTTTGGTGCCATAAATGTATGTTCGCTGTATATGAGCATTACCCGAGCGATGAATGCGAATTTTGTGTTGTGTAATTTGCTGCTTTTGAAACATTAAATGTGTGCTTAACCCTTATTAAAGCATTGGGAGGAAGACTTCCCACCTCTCAAATCGTCATTTATTTTTATACGGTAACACCAAATTAATCCACTTGTTTCTGAACGCAGACAATAAATACAAGGCAATATTTCTAATGGCAACACTCTTCTATGAAATGTCATTTGTCATCATAAGTCAACGTCAAAGGTTGATGAAGCGATTTTTTGTTCAAAAGCCGGTGTTTACGTTTTGTTTTTTGTGTTATGCTGCGAAAAAAATCAGGTACGTAGAAGCAAGTCCCAGAAATGGAAAGTAGACTATATTTCTGTTGTTTTGACCTAAAAGTTTACATAGAATCGTTGGTATGTAGCCTGGTAGTCTTGCCTAAAGTTGGGTCTTCTAAGTGGGAATATATGATCCCAATGTCCGTGGAACATAAATTACGGGTGAATTTATCTATATAAAATTATGAGTGTTTGTCTTTGAACATAAAGGAAAGAAAACTATTGTCTAAGGGGCGTTCAGAGCAATTTTTGTATAGCATTTCCTAATACTAATACCTACTTGGTGTTTGTAGATCAAAGAAACCTTACTCATCGGTTTACATTTAATTTTTTCGTTTATTTATGTATTTTTTTCCGTTGTTTTAGAAAAAAATGCCACCTAAGAAGCTAAATACAAAAGCGTTAGAAAAAATTATCGAGAATTTGGACGATTTGTCTGAAAATGATTCAGAAGATGATTTTTTTTATGGTGATTCTGTAATAAGTCCCTCAAGCTCTTACTTACACCAAAATGAAGATGATAGAATCGAAAGGAAACTTGAAATGATGTTTGGCATTGACAACATTAATGATAGAGAAGAAGAGGCACAGGAAGCCACCATCACATTACAAACGAGAGAGTCCGTACAAGATATTTTGGGTTCTGATTGTATCACGACAGAAGAGGCAGCTTGCAGTACACCAATGGCAACGGATGATATCTATGATGAGCAGAGTGGTGACCAAAATGCCAATTTTGATAATAATCCATATATACGAGAATTTATTGAGCAAGATGCAGATTTAAATGTATCCACTTCTGATAATCCACTTCTGCAAGAAATAATTTGTGAACATGATGAGCAACCATTGGACAATATACAAGTATATCCTGCTGGTGAAGAAGACTATCAAACGACACAGAATTTAGTCATGCACAGAGACCGATCCAAACCAAGGGAATGGAAAATGTCGAGAACGACTCATGACATTCCTAGTTTCGACAAAGGCTTACAACCTAAAAATGAATACAACCACAAAACACAACCGATAACTATTTTCGAAAAGTTCTTCCCGGAATATTTAGTACAATTGATTGTCGCACAAACAAATAGATACGCCATATACAAAAACAGTAAAGACTGGGTTCCAGTCACTGATGATGGAATCAGAGCTTATTTAGGAATATTGATAATGATGGGATTAAATCCCCTACCGGATATGGAACTTTACTGGTCTAGCGATTCTTTCTACAATAATTCAGAAATTTCCAGAGTGTTTCCTATAAAGAGATTCAAGAAAATAACAGAAAATCTCCACCTCAATGACAATACCATGGAACCATCAAGAGATTCTCCAGATTACGATAAGTTATACAAATTGAGACCTTTGATAACAACATTGAATGAGGTATATCAAGAAGAAGTATACAATTCAAGTGTACAGTCAATCGATGAATGTATGGTGAAATTTAAGGGGCGGTGCTCTCTTAAGCAGTATATGCCACAAAAGCCTATTAAAAGGGGATTTAAAGTATGGGCAAGATGTGACGCCAAGACTGGCTACTTATACCAGTTTGAAATCTATACCGGAAAAGGAGATAGTATCGAAAATGAAGGCCTTGGGTATAACGTGGTAATGAAACTTTGTAATAGTCTGCCCATAAACACACTGGTTGCCTTCGACAATTTCTTCACAAGTTGCAACTTACTAGAGGATCTATATGATAAAGCAATATATGCCGTAGGAACAGTAAGATCAAACCGAAAAGATCTCCCAGAAATGATGAAAAAGCAACCCAAAAATTTAAGATTACAAAAGCACGAATTTTCAGCTATGACAGCCGAACCAATCACAGCAATTAAATGGCTTGATACAAAAGACGTCACACTGCTCACCACAGCACATCAACCACTTGACATCATGTATGTAAAAAGAACTCAACGTGATGGATCAAGAGCCGAAATTCTGTGCCCAAAAGCGATCGCTTCATATACACTGAGCATGGGTGGCGTGGATCTATTTGACCACTATAGATCCTCTTACCCAATCAGCAGAAAATCGCGTAAATTTTGGATGCGTCTTTTCTTTTTTATGTTTGACGCATCCATAATTAATGCATACATCACATACAACCAAACTCATACTGTAACACCACATTCACACCGGGAATTTAGGTTGCGCCTGGCGCGTGCGCTGATTGACAATTACTCTGAAAAAAAAGCGCCCATAAATGTGCCTTTTAAAAGTAAGAAAGGTGGAGTGTTTGGCGTACCAGACGAGGTACGTCTGATAAATGTTGGTGAACATCTGCCAGAAGAATCTAGCACATATAAGAGATGCAGGTTCTGCAGTACAAAAAAAGAAGAGAAGAGAACGAGAATGAAATGCTCCTATTGCAATGTACCCCTGTGTATTAGGGGCTGTTTCAAAAACTTCCATAAAGCAAAAACAAACTAGAATCACACTCAGCGATATGAAAGAGTCCAAAAATTGTGATGAATAAATAAGTATAATTTATGTAGCTACATACTCGTAAGTTACCAAATATTATGTTGGAATTGTGATGAATAAACATTATAATATAGGAAATAAATAAGTATAGTATGATTAAAAAGATTTCATAATTTCTTAAAATAAAACTCTAGTTACACGAAAAGTTGTTTTATTTACTTTAAATTTTGCGTACAAATTAAATCAGAAGTAAAGCCAGGGCAACTAGCTAGTAAAAAATATATCACCATGCTATACCAGACAATGGGAGTTATAGTTCCCACTTACACAATTTAGGTGAGCGCATTAACAGACAACGGGAGCTCTACTTCCCACCAAAACAAAGTCACTTCCCCCCCATTTCCCCCCTTTTTTTATGGATTTTTGAAATCTATGACCCAAACTTACCCTAAAACCGATCTTAGTTTTCCATTTACCCTTCCATAGGCTCGCGTTTGAATAAGGGTTAAAATAAAAGTTTTGTTCATTTTATAATAATAATCATCATCATTCAAGTTTAGTAAAAACTTATTTACAATTAAATATTTATTTATTATTATTATTACCCTTATTCCGTATCCATTTATTATTCTTAAATTTAAGTTTTTTACAATAAAAATACAAGTAAAAAACACAAATATAAAATACTGTAAAAACTTAAACCTAGAGTGCCGTCGGCAGCGGGGCAAGGCCTAAGCTATTATTGCTAACTCTTATTATTGTTACCTAATTAATGTACAGTATATGGTTTTGGGTTTACAACAGCTTCTGAACAATCTAGCAAGTTTTACTATATTCTTCTTTTTGTGTTGGACATGGGAATAAAATTATTTTATTTATCTTTTTTATCAATAGATGGAGCTAATGGAAACAGATCCTATGAGTAGCTGTTCAGGGACACCACCGCAAGAAACCTCATTGCAAGGAACTTCACAACCACATACCTCCCAGGCAATCTTGGCCTTACCGGTGCAAAGGACGTCACAAGGAACTCTAATAGTTCCTCCAAATGAATTTGTTCTGTTGCATAGAACTGATTCTGGGCAGATTCGACCTATAAGAAATGATATAAATGAAGCCCAGTTTGAGCCCAGGGGGCTCGACTTCAACGAGGAAGAGGATTTGATTATGCCTGATTGTGCGATAAATAATTATGATTTATTACCACCGTCGTTGGCTGAAGCCTTAGAGGTAGATTCTGGTAGCGAAATCGATGAATGGGAAAATTTAGATGAAAACGATCTGCTTCACATTTTAGAGGAGGACCAGAATGAGGACGAAAACATTTTAGCAGAAGATGTTGGAATTAATTGGTCTGAAAATTTTGACGAATTTACTGGTATTCAAGAAACCTACGAAGAGCAATTTGGCCCCGTTATTCAGGAAACTTCTCCTATAAAAATATTCAAAACTATTTGGAACCAACAAATCATGGAACATATAGTTGAACAAACCAATAAATACGCTTGGGACATTATTGCGCGTGCCAGTGAAAGTGAAGGTATCACTAAAGGATCACGTCTTACCGATTGGGAAGAGACGACAGTGGAAGAGCTGTATCAATTCTTCTCGGTATTAATTTACATGTCGTTATGTTACAGAGCTAGGCTCGATGAATACTGGAATGTAGGTATACTAGGAATGCCCTCCTTTAGAAAAATCACGAGTAAAAATAAGTTTCTCATATTATTGCGATCCTTACATGATGGGTTTAATGGAAACTAGAAACAAGAAACTTTATCATAAACGTGTTTATTGAGAGATAGATCAGTTAAACATTAAAAAACATAGACCACTAGAAGAGTGGTAGTGATGTGCATCATATTTAATAGTGTTGTGCCAATCGATAAAGAAGGGTTTAATTTTACTATTACAACACTCTTACCAAATTACAGCCCTTTTTTTTTTTTTTTTTTTTTTTTTTTTTAATAAAGAAATACAACAATTCAATAGTAGGCACAACAAATCCTTAGTTACATAATACTACTGAACAGCTTATTTATCATTACAAAAAAATATGCTTTTATTATTATTTATCCAAAGTTACAAACTCTTACCAAACAGATACTGTACTATCAACAATACAATATTAATCAAGAAAGATAATTAACTTAGTTTTAACAATCCTATCTTCTTTCTTAGATACTGAAATTGGTCTCTAGGTAAAGCCTTTGTAAATATATCAGCATATTGGTCTTTAGTACATACATATTTTAAATCAATTTGTTTTTCAATAAACTTTTCCTTAATAAAATTATACTTCACATCTATATGTTTGCACCGTTTGTGATAGTCTATATTTTTAATTAAACAGATTGCACTTTGATTGTCTATGTGTAATGTCACTGTATCTTGATTAAATGACTTAATATCAGTTAATAGTCTTTTCAACCACAAAGCCTCTTTTGTAGCAGCACATGCTGCCATGAACTCTGCTTCTGTAGTGGATAGAGCAACACTCTGTTGACGCTGTGTTGCCCAAGTTACAGCGGCTCCATTTTTTATAAAAACATATCCGGTTAAAGACCGTCGAGTGCTCATATCTTTAGCATAGTCAGCATCACTGTATGCTTGTAGTGTATTACTATTTGATGATTGGTAACACAGACCATAGTTTTGTGTTTCCTTTAAATACTTCATAATTTTCTTCACAACATTCCAGTGTGTGTGATCATAACAATTGAGATATCTACTCACCAGACTGACTCCATACATTATATCAGGTCTGCTTACTATTGCAAGGTGCATCAGAGAGCCAACAGCTTCCCTGTATTGTATATTCTTGTCTGGAGCAGCTGAGCTAGTTTCTAGTGTGGTGTGAGGATCAACTGGAATAACATTACAATTAGCATTCTGCATATTGAATTTGTACAATAATCGTTCAATATATTTTGATTGGTGTATAAATATACATCCTTTTGACTTCTCTATCTGTAGTCCAACAAAATTGTTTGGTTCACAATTTTTAATATCAAAATTTTTCTTCAATTCTTGTATGACTATTTGCAGACTTTCTTTTGATCTTGACAACAGAAGCCCGTCATCAACATATAGTAGCAGATATACAATTTCATTGTTTACATTACCAATATAAACACATTTATCTGAATGACTACTCTCAAACCCAAATTTCTTTAATAAACTGTCAAATTTATTGTTCCAACATCGGGGTGCTTGTTTAAGGCCATATAGTGAACGATTGAGTTTACATACCTGGTTTGGTGATGCTTTCAAACCTTCTGGTGGTATCATATATATGTCCTCTTGTATGTCTCCATATAGAAATGCAGTTTTAACATCAAATTGGACCATTTCCAGGTTATTTTGAGCAGCTTCTGAAAGTAAAACCCTAATAGAGTCATACCTGACTGTGGGTGAGAAAGTTTCTGAGTAGTCTAGACCTTTTTTCTGGGCGCATCCTTTAGCACATAATCTTGACTTGTATAGAGGACCAGATGGCAGGTTTTTAATACGGAAAACCCATTTACAGCCAATTGTCCGTGCTCCTTGTGGTTTATCTACCAACTTCCAAGTCCTGTTTTCTCTATGTGCCAATAACTCTTCTTCAATTGATTGCTTCCATTTATCTGCATTTTCATTGTCTGTAGATATTGCTTCACTGTATGTCTGAGGGACATCCTGTTGATCTGAAATGTCATCTGAGCATAAGTAGGTACTACCTTGTAAATTTCTATTTCTTGCTCTGGTTGTCACATTCGGATGAATTTCTTTTAAGTTTATTGTTTCGTCAGGTTCATACAACGATCCTTCATCAGAGTGATATGATTCATTACTTGTTTCACTTGTTTGTTCTGATGTGTCAGGTGTAAATTCTCTATCATTAGTTTCAGTTTTGTGTATGTCAAAAGTGAATTCTGACAAAGGCAGACTAGCATAGTTTCTCATTATTGTATTTTCCATAAATACAACATCTCTGCTAATAAAAATCTTCTTTATTATTGGATCAAAGAGCCTATAGCCTTTGCTCTGTTCACTGTATCCAACAAATATCATTTTAGTTGCTTTTGAATCTAGTTTCTTGACTTTCTCTTTAGGTTTATGAACCATTGCTTCACATCCAAAGATCTTTAAATGGGTAATATCAGGCTTTTTACCTGTCCAGATTTCTTCAGGTGATTGAAACGCCAGTGCTCTAGTTGGGCATCGGTTTGTAATGTATGCTGCTGTGGACACAGCTTCTGCCCAAAACTGCTTCTGTAATTTAGCATTTAATAACATACAGCGAGCTCGTTCTAGTAAAGTTCGATTCATGCGTTCTGCTAACCCATTTTGCTGTGGTGTGTAAGGCGTGGATGTCTGATGAGTTGTTCCATTTTTAATTAAAAAAGATTTAAACTTATTACTTAAATATTCTCTGCCATTATCAGTGCGAAGAGTCTTTATTGATAAGTTAAGTTGATTTTCAACCATAGCTTTGTATTCTTTAAATTTATCAAATACATCTGACTTATTCTTTATTAAATAAACAGATACTTTCCTGGAATAGTCATCGATGAAGGTAACAAAGTAATGTGCTCCTCCTATTGATTGTACTTCCATAGGGCCACAGACGTCTGAGTGTATGAGTTCTAGTAAGCCTTTTGCTCTGGAACCTTCAGAAGGAAATGGATTTCTTGACTGCTTTCCTTCCAAACATGGAATGCATACAACTTTGTCTTTATTTTCAATTTTTATCCCTGTACTTTCTGATAGTTTATTTAGATCTTCGAAGTTCAAATGTGCCATCCTTTGATGCCATAAGTAAGCATCATTAATTTTAACTGAAGACATATATGCTGGAACACTTTGTGTATTGAGCCGGTACATGTTATTTGTTAGTTTTGCTTCTGCCACTTGTTTATTCATTTTATTAAATATTCTGCAACCTGCTTTATCAAATTGCACATGACAGCCATTCTTAATTATTTGGCTTACTGACAGGAGGTTGATGGCCAATTCAGGAACATAGAGAACATTGTGAACTTCAATCACTTCGGACTTATCATTTTTGTCAATAACATGTAATTTAACCGTTCCACATGCTTTTACTTTAAGTTTCTTGTCATCTGCCACTTTAATAGTATCAACCAGAGGTGGTATTTCATCATAGAGCCAGTCACGGTGCATTGTTAAGTGCATTGATGCTCCTGAGTCCACATACCAGCCATTGTCGTTACTCATTGATGCAGAAAATACTGCCACATAGCCAGAGTTCTCATTTGATTTTTGTTCCTTTTTCTTGCTCCTACAATATTTGCTAACATGCCCATATTTATTGCATGTAAAACATCTTGGACCTTTGTTTGTTTTATCTGAAGTTTGTTTGGAATTCTGCGAGTTAATTTTACTTTTGTTAACATACAGCGCAGCATTATCTGATTTTCTGATATCTTGAAGAAGCTTAGTTTTGACTAAATCAGCTGTTATTTCCAAACCAGAACTTTCCAATGCCATGATCATCGGTTGGTAGACATCTGGCAATCCCGCCAGCAGTAAGGTGCCTAACCATTCATCATTTACCATGAAGCCTATGTTTCTCAATTTATGTGCAGTGGACATTATTTTGTTTACATAGTCCTCGATGTTCTGGCATCCTTCTAGCGAAGTTGTGATCAGATCTCTCAATAGTCCGACTCGTCGGGTCAATCCTTTGTCGTCAAATGCTTTAGCCAAACTATCCCACACCTCTTTCGCCGTTTTAGCTTGTTGTATGTGTATATAATTGATAGGATCAACTAATAAAATTATTTTGGACTTTGCTTTGGTGTCCTTTTTTCGATCAACTTCATCTGAAGATTCGACACAGTCCCATAATTCTTCATGTTCTAGATAAGTTTGTACTGAGAACTTCCAGGTGGGATAATTATCTCTTCCGGTCAGCTTTTCTATCAGAGTCATCGTATTTGAAGACATTTTTGCTGATGAAGATGCTTTTGTACGACAGCCACGTTTTCTTTTTTTTTAGGTTAGGTATTGGTTATAAACTTCACTGTAGTGTCACTTTCAAGTAGGTACTGATAACTGATTTCAATTTACTTTGGAATAATTGCGTTGATCTGGGCCCATAACCTGATGGGTTTAATGGGAACTAGAAACAAGAAACTTTATCATAAACGTGTTTATTGAGAGATAGATCAGATAAACATTAAAAAACATAGACCACTAGAAGAGTGGTAGTGATGTGCATCATATTTAATAGTGTTGTGCCAATCGATAAAGAAGGGTTTAATTTTACTATTACAACATTACACTTCGTCGATAATGATGCTCTCACAGACTATATTCACGGATATGACAGAAAAATATATAAAATAGCTCCAATCGTAGAGCACTGCAACAAGAAATTTGCTGAAATCTATATACCTAACAGAGCTCTTAGCATCGATGAGTCGCTTTTGTTATGGAAAGGTAGACTTTCTTGGGTTCAATGCATTCGAACAAAATCCGCGAGATTTGGGATAAAATCCTACGAACTTTGTGAAGCACAGTCGGGCTACTTGCTAAAAATAATGTTATACGCTGGAAAAAATCAAGATTCGGGACAAGCTGTACACGGTTTTACAAACGTAACATCTAAAGTGGTTCTGAAGTTAGTTGAGGACTACCTTCAAAAAGGTCATTGTCTATATATGGACAATTACTACAACTCAGTCGGCTTAGCGCGTTTCTTAAAGAGTAAGCGTACTGATGTGGTAGGGACACTAAACCGGCGAAGAGTGGAAGTCCCTTCAAATATCAAGAATATAAATGACCGCCGAATGCAACGTGGGGAAATTGTTGCTACCCACTGTGGAGATGTTTCTGTACTGGCCTGGAAAGATGTAAAATTGGTATCTATGATATCAACCTTCCACAAAAATGATACAGCTCCAGGCCACAGAGCAGGCGTTGAATGCGCAAAACCGCTAGTGGTACACGATTATAATAAATACATGGGGGGGGGGTCGACTTGAAAGACCAAAAACTTTCTACATATTTAATGGAACGCAAACGAGGACAAAAATGGTACATAAAAGTTTTCAGACGCTTGTTAAACTGTAGCATTTTGAATAGCTATATAATATATAGAAAAAACGACACAGAAAAAAAAATGGACCACAGACAGTTTCGCTACGCGTTAGCAGAAGCCCTATCTCTGGAAATTAATAAGAAAGTACGCACACGACCAGCTGCTGCTCCCAGTACTGGCTGCGATCGCTATACAGGAGATCACTTTCCAGCACATTTCTCCGAAGACACTGTGAGTGATCGGTCAAATAAACGCAAAAACCTTCACAAGAGAGGGCGTTGCGTCTATTGTGCGTCAATCAAAGTGCGAAAAGAGACCAACATCATTTGCACGGGATGTAACGTGTTTCTATGTGTTGGTGAATGCTGGCGCGAATACCACACCCCACCTAGTAATGCGGTGATGTAAAAACAAAAAGAATTTTCCTGTTGGAAACTTATTGGTCTCGTGTAGCGACATCGCTCACGGTTAGTTTACCAACCTCAAATAAGTTAAAGAATATTTGAATAATATCTCTAAAGGAAAAAAATATTTTTAACAGGATTATTATTATAACTAAATACTAACTTTCATTATCATTAATTTAGTAATTATAACTTAAATATTATTACTGATTTATATAATTTACTATTCAAAATATGATCACCTGAAGTTAAACCTACCAAAAAACCTAGCTCGGTTCAAAACGGGTGGAATAATGCATAACATACAAAAAAATCTTATAACCGAATTGAGAAACTCCTTTTGTGAATTTTGTTAATAAAACCTTTTTTTGCCTTTAGAGATACGAAACCCCATTAATACTGTATATGAACATTGATTACAATAAATGTTTCAGAAATATATTTTTTTTCTCCCTAATTTATACTCCCTGTATATGAACATATACGACTGTGCCGGAACGCGGATCCGCGTTCGAAAATGTTAGAATTTTTATCTAAAAATAAACACATATATTCCTAAAATGTTTCATAATACTATACTATTTTATTACGAAATAGGGTTCCTAATACAGTGGACCCCCGATAATCCGGCCCCTGTCTAATCCGGCGCCCCCTGTAATCCGACATGACTTAGAATTACATGTATGTTTGACAATCTTTGCTAATACATATAGATCACGCAGGTTTGAACAGGTCACAACTCGTACTCACACTTCGCCACCGCTATTGTGCTCGACGCGTATGCATTGTTTTACTTAGTTTGAATTTGACTACTAGTGATAGCGGTACGGCCTAGCGTGCGTTCATTGTTTACTATTTATTCATTGTGTATTAGTTATAGTACCTAGTAATGTCGTCACAAACCCAGAAGCGAAAGCACAAAACGTTGACAATTAAAGAAAAATGTGATATTTTAGATCGCTTAAATCGCAATGAAACTTTCAGTAGTTTAGCAAGTGAATACGGCGTAGGCCGATCTACAATTTATGACATTAAAAAAAACCACGAGAAGATTAAGAAGTTCGTGTCAACTACTGACTGCGGGCCAGGCAAGAGACAGACACTCAAGAAAGCTGAACATCCAGAAGTGGAAGAAGCTTTGTACATGTGGTTTCTTCAGGAAAGAAACAGGCATGCACCAATTTCGGGACCCATGTTGGCGATGAAAGCTAAGTTTTTTTATAAGGAAATAACAAAAAAAGATGATTTTGTGGCCAGCAAAGGATGGCTAGAACGTTTTAAAAGTCGTCATGGCATACGTTTAATGACTATTACAGGAGAGAAACTTTCTAACGATGCCACCTGCATAGAGCCCTTTAAATTAAGATTTTTGCAAAAGGTGAACGATTTAAATCTTGACCCGTCACAGGTGTACAATGCAGACGAATCAGGGCTTTTTTGGCGTGTGATGCCTAACAAAACTTTCGTTTCTTGTAACGAAAAAGACGTACCTGGACGAAAAGTGAGTAAAGAGCGTGTAACCATACTACCATGTGCTAATGCTGCAGGTACACACGCGCTTAAGATGGTGGTCATTGGGAAATCTAATAAACCAAGGGCATTCAAAAACATTGATTTACCTGTACACTATTACGGACAAAAAAGTGCATGGATGACAAAAGACCTTTTCAAAAAGTGGTTTGATGAATGCTTCGTACCTGAAGTTAGAAAATGGTTAAAAGATCATAATTTTCCTCAAAAAGCGTTGTTGCTTCTTGATAACGCTCCCGGTCATCCGTCTGAAGAAGAACTGACAACTGAGGATAAATGCATCACTGCGATGTTTCTTCCGCCAAATTGCACTGCACTGATTCAACCAATGGACCAGAACATCATTCAGTTTGTTAAGCAAGACTATAAAAAAAAACCTACTTTTGAGAGCCGTATCAAAAGACCAACCAATAGAAAAAACTTTAAAAGAATTTAATATGAAAGACTTGGTTTTTGCTCTTAGTCAGTCGTGGAGTGCGTTACCGTCATCAACTATTAAATCGTCTTGGAAAAAGTTATGGCCAGATATCATCACCACTCCTAGCAACGATCCACAAATCAGTGTAACTTCGGAAGTTATAGAACAAGTCGCTACTGAAACACAGATAAGTCCGGAAGATTTAGAAGTCTGGTGCCGTGGAATGGATAAAGAAGAAAATGTTTGTCTTGAAATGTCTGACGAAGATATTATAAAAGAGGTTTCTAATAATACAACAAACGATCAGGAAGATAACGACGACGTGATTGCAACTGCTCCACAAGTCACAGATCAAGACGCAGTTAACGCTTTTGAGCTAGGTTTACAATGGGCTGAAGAGAATGGTACATCCTACAACGAACTTTTACTTTTGAGAAGACTGAGGGACAAAGCTCTGATCTCGCGTTATAACAACCTTAAACAAAAAAAAATTGATGAATATTTCAAAGCTTCATAATTTGATATAGTATTCACTACATGATTTTGATTAATAATTCTTATTTTGGTAGATATGTATGTGCATTTATGCTTAATTTTATAATAAAACGTAAGCTCTCAATTGTTATTTAATTTACTAAATTCGACTTACATAAATTAGGTCTGATTTGTACTTCAAAGTACATACATATGTACGTATAATATATAGATTCTTGTCATTAGATATGTAATTTGTCGGATTACAAGGTACTCTTTCGTAAAAAAATCCGGACTATAGGGGTCTTAGGCAGTGCTCTATAATCCGACAAATTCGATAGTCCGACACTGCCCTGCATAATGTTTGCCGGATTACCGGGGGTCCACTGTATATCCAATTATAAAGTTAAATAAGGAAAAGTCAAAATCAAATAAATTCCATTCTATAATCTGTATTTTACTAAAGCTCCAACAACTTTTCCCGTCTCCTATGAGATAATCACGTATAGTAAAAAAACAAAAACTATAATTGCATAAAATTTTGCATAAATTAAAACATAAAGGAATTGTCTTTCAATGAATACATTTAGATAAAAGTAGGACTGATATTTTTGAAGATATTTGAGCTTAAAACACGTAGAAAAATGGCCGCGCGGCCATCGATATTTCACGGCATATAGCTGCACCGCTATAGCGCTATGCTCGGCATTTGACAGGTTAATAGCTCATTCATTGAGGATTTGATTACAATAAGTAACAGTGAGTAAGAGAATCATAACCTCCAAAAAGTTTGTATATCAATGTTTACTTCTTCCCATAAAATTAGCTTATAATGAATTTAGCAACAAAATTCTACAAAATAAAAAAGAAAATACTTACGTCAAAGTGATCTTCACAAAAATAAAGCTGTGTAGTGGGTAATATTCCTTCCAAATCACGTCTTGCAAGTTCAAGCCACTTCTTTCTTAATTTCTTATCGAAAGGAACGAAAATAAATAACTTCTCAGGAGTTTTTATGGACGTATTAGTACATAGAGGGACGGAACACCACCTATATGCTTTCGAAGTCATGTTTTTAATGTAAAAACTAGTAAAATGTCCAAATTAAATATGAATTAGGCATGGCGATCTGAAATCGATTAATCGAAGAATCGATTTTTGGAGCCAACAAGATCGATTTTTTAAATCGATATGTAGTACTGAATCGATTCGGTGAATCGATATTTCACCCTTGAAAATCGACATTTGATTTTTTTTGGTATAAACCATAAAACTATTTACAATTAATTGAATGTATCCGTTTTTGGTATTTATTTCATTTGTTTATTGTTGATTGATTGAGTGATTCTCGTAAAGCGATATAAATACTAATTTTTATGTAGTGTTTGTTGCGGAATAATAACTAATTGAGACTAAGTAGGTAAGTAAAGCGCTTTATTTTGTTTTTTACTTTCGTGCTATTATTTTTAGTTTAATCTATTAGTTGTGATCATTAAATCTAACCATGTATGTAATTCATTTACGTTTAGATACGAATAATCAATATTGGATATTGAAATAACTAATAAGTAAGTCATATGTGGAATTCCTTAAGGAAGTGTGCATACTTACTTCTACTATTATGTCCATTTATCTATATAACCTCAAATTGTTTATTTTGTTTACATAGAAAGTAATAGTAAAGCCCTGATTATCTTTTTAAAAATAAACTACCGAAATTACTTTAATCTTATTTTTATCAAGTAAAATCGGTCTGCGGTCACCTACAATACATACATATTTGGTAGGTAAGAACGCCAGGCTAGGGATGGGTGGTGGGCAATTCTTTCCGAAAAAGATCGATTTTTAAATCAAATCGAATTATAACCTGATAAACCTATAAAGGTTTTTTTTTACAAAAAAAACTATTATTTCTATTTAATTGTTTTACTATTTAAATGTTTTACTAATCTTTCATATAAAGTCTTCTTTTAAATTGTTTAGGAATTGATGCTAATAGGATTTTGAATATTACTTAAAACTAGTAGATAACTAATTAATTGTAATTATTCGTAATTATTTACAATAATATTGAATTTTTCTTTACTTTTAAATCAAATAACTGTTCCTATCTATATCACATGGAACATTTTTATACATAAATTTAATAGAATGTTACAACTCCGCCAATTTCATCTTCTTTCAGATCGAATCCTTCCAGAATGGATAAATTTAAACGTGGGAAGCCGCTAAACTCACAAGCACGGCAAATGGTATTTAATGTGTACCTTTATTTCTTAAATGAAGCTAATGTATTCAAAAAAGACCATGACGGTTATTTTAAAAAAGTTCAGGAGCGTGTGACAAAATCTACAGGAATTTCACGCCGAACTTTGACTAATATATTGAACGAAAAAAGGCAAAATCAATCAATGAAATTGTCCACACCGAAAAAAGGAAAACCTAAAAGTAGGTTTCGGCTAGGACTTGATGATTTCGACTATTGTGTAATTCGAAATATGATATACAATTTTCAGTTGACGCTCAAAGAACTCCCAACTGTAAATAATTTGAGAAATGAGTTAATCGAAGCTATTAATTTCAAAGGCTGTGTAGAAACTTTAAGGCTTATCTTGAAAGACATGGGGTTTAGGTTTCTGAAAACTGATACCAATCGACGGTTACTTATGGAAAAGACAGATATACGTTTAAAAAGGATCAAATATCTCCGAGAAATACAGAAGCTGAGAAATGCTGGTAGAAACATAGTATTTATGGACGAGTCATACGTGCATACATCGCATACTAAAGGTAAAACTTGGCAAGACAGCAGCAAAAAAGGTATTAAACAACCCATTTCTAAAGGAGAGCGAATTATTATTGTACATGCAGGCAATGAAAAAGGCTTCGTCTCAGGGGCTTTAATGTTACATAAATGTGTCGACTCAGAAGGTGACTATCATAAAGAAATAAACGCCGAACGTTATCAAACTTGGCTACGCAATCAGTTGATTCCCAACTTGCCTCCTAATAGTGTGTTGGTAATTGATAACGCCCCATATCATAATAAGCTGTGCGTGAAACCACCAAACTCAAATACACCCAAACCACAAATGATTGCGTGGTTACAACAACACAATGTTCCTCATGACCCAAATAAACTCAAACCTGAATTGTACAAAATTATAAAAATCCACAAAGAACAATACACAGAATTTGCCATTGACCGTATAATGGAGGAGCATGGGCATAAAATTGTACGATTGCCACCATATCATCCCGATTTCAACCCCATCGAAAACATTTGGGCGCAAATAAAACAACACGTTGCCAAACGAAATATTGCAATGAACGTTACGTCAGTTAAAGAAGCTATTTTAGAAAAAATCAACAATATAAGTTCGGAAGAATGGAAAAAAGTTCGTGATCATGCCCTTAAATGCGAAGATGAGTATAGGAAATATGACCCAAGAATCGATAGTTATTCAGATGAAATTATTATTTACACAGGAGATAGCAGTGATACAAGTGAAATTGAAGACCTTGATGAAAATTCCGATGACTCTATGATGTCAGGAATAGAGAATCTCCCCGATTCTGATTAAATAAAACTTTTTTTTCGTAATATAAATCTTCTTTTCATTTAAACCTCCTTTTTTCCATCGTTAAACCAGCTCCCAGCTTTCATTACATATTATATATATAAGAAATACGACCGATGCCGACCACTGGCGAAGAATTGTCTGCGCATTATAACTTTGGTTGTAACCACTCTATATACATATCGTCTTCCGACGCTCGGGGAATACGACCGTTGCCGAACAGTGACGAAGATTTCTATGCGCATTATCACTTTGGGAGTACTGTACTAAAAATTTCGTTGTTTATCAAATTTAATGAGGAAAAAATGTATTTTTTCAGCATGTCGGGTAAAAGTGATATTTGGAATCATTTCATAAAAAAAGACTCAGGAGGCAAATGCAAATATTGTCACCAGGAAGTAAAAACTAAGGGAAACACAACAAACTTGCGTAATCATTTATTAAGACGTCATCCAACAATTCAGACCGTAAGTCTCAAAAAGAAGAGTGAAAGTGGTGGTGGCAATTGTGGTAATGCACGAAATGGTGATGGACAAGTGAGTGGAGTGGAGCCTGTATTTCTTATATTACATCCTTTGTTTTCCAATGTACTGAATTTGAACAAAATAAGAATTAATGTTCAATAAATCAAAGTAATATATTTCTTATTTTAGGTTTTTGATGACATGGCTTTAGGCATCGTGCCAGTTCCAGATTCTCAAAATGTTGATAATTCGGATACTGAAAGCGTGGCTTCTTCTTCTGTCTCTGTATCAGGCTTAAAACAGCCAACATTGACATCTTGCTTAACAAATATAAAATCATTTCGAGGTAAGACAAGAAACTGAAATATTTTTTTTAATAAATTTTCATGAAAGTGAGATGTATAGATACAGGATTGAAAATTATAACTTTTTTTTTTAATTTTCAGATAATGGTGTTAAAAGTGGTCAACTAGCCAATGCAATAGTCTTCATGATAGCAAAGGATGGCTTGCCTCTAAATACTGTGGAAAAAACAGGATTTCAATATTTGATGAAAGTAGTGGCACCGCTATATAAAGTTCCAGCCAGAAAAACAATTACCCACATGATTGATGATAAATATAACGTTCTTTCAGCACAACTGAAATTAAAAATACAAGAAGTAGAAGCACTATCTTTGACTGCAGATGTTTGGACCGACACGCATAATAGTCAAAGCTACTTAGGCTTAACTGGTCATTGTATTTATGAAAATAAATTAATGAGCATAATTTTCGGTGTAACTGCTCTAACAGAACCACACAATGCTGACTACTTAGCACAAGTAATTATTAATATGACAGAAAAATGGGACATCACGAAGGACAAAGTGGTAGCGTTTATCACGGACAATGGCGTTAATATCGTTAAAGCAGTCACAAATGTTTATGGCAAAAATAAACACATGCCATGCTTTGCTCATACATTAAACCTAGTAGCATCAAAACCATTTGACAATAAGGATGGACTAGACGAAGCCAAGAATTTATTAACAGCTGTTAAAGATATTACTACATATTTTACGCAAAATACAAATGCTGCTGACTCTTTAAAGAAAGCTCAGGATCACCAAACAAAGCCTTTGGGGCTTATTCAATCTGTGTGTACCAGATGGAATTCTATTTTTTATCAATTAGAACGATTTGTTGAGTTATCCGAAATAATTGCACCAATATTACTCAAGTATCCTAAAGCTCCAACAATGCTTACTGCACAGCAGTTAGAATTCATAAAAGATCTTATAAATATATTGAGACCATTAGAAGTAATAACTAAGGAAATATCTGGAGAAAACTATGTTACAGCCAGTAAAATTATACCAATCGTATCTTGTCTGACTGAAACATATAATACAATGGAAAATTCAACCGATATTGGTGCTAAAACACGAACTTTAATAGTGGACGGCCTTAAAAAAAGATTTGGAATGGTCGAACAAGTTCATTTGTTAGCTGCTGCGACCATTTTAGATCCTAGATTTAAAAAAATTCATTTTACTGACCATGTCGCCTGTTCTCGAGCAATAAATAGAATAAACACTTCAATTTTAGATATTACGCGGCAACAACTTCCACAAAATAATAGCGAAGAAGTCGACGCCATTGAAGAGACTGGTAATGATATGAAAAAAGGAATTTGGGATTTTCATAAGTTGCTTGTGAAAAAGCAACTCTCTTTATATACTGCACATGGACAGGAAAGTGAAGGCTTAAATGAAGAATTTAAACACTATTTATCGCAGGCAGTTGTGCACCTAAATTATGATCCTATACTCTACTGGCAAGAACAAAAAAACTCTATTTATCACCAAGTTCACTCAATAGCCGTGATGTATATGAGTATCGTAGGATCATCTGTTCCTTGTGAGCGCCTTTTCTCAATTGCCGGAAACATCGCAACAGATGAGCGAAACCGCTTGGATCCCTGTAGACTTGATAGACTGTTGTTTTTAAAAAGTTTAGATATTAAGCATTGGGAACTATAAGCTACATTATCTATTAACTTTGTAAACGATTTTTCTTAACCATTTTCTTAACTCTGTAAAATTTCTAAATCTAGAAAATAAATGTCTTATTCTATACATTATCTGTTAGTTTGACATGGTAATGAAAATATTTTTTATTATCGAATTACCTGATTTTACTGATAAGAGATCGTTAAATTATAATATGTACCTTGTTTTTAATAAAATATTACATTATAAACGAAAACTTGAAAAAAAGATCGATTTTTCGGAAATCGATCTTATAGACCTCGATTTTTTTGTGAATCGATTCATTAGGTCACGATTCGAATCGATTTAAAAATCGATCTTTTTCGAAAAGAATCGCCATCCCTAATATGAATTAGATAATGTTTACATATACCGAATGTTCCTTGTACTCTAAAGTGACGTAAGCAAGCGACGCCATGACACTTTGACGCGTTTTGGTGCAAATTTTAAATTTATGAATCAAAAATTATTTTTTAAGTACTAAACCTAAATTTTCCGCAGAAATATTATGTTTATTATAATTCATATATATTTCCAAATATTATAGAACAGTTTCTCAAAATTTGTCATCATGCCTATTATGTATTTTTATCTGTTCCCTCGTAACTTCTAAATTATTTATCATAATTTCACAAACGATACATACCTACCTATCAAATGGTTTGTACATAACAATTACAGAAGAGATTTTTGTTTTTCATATTTTTAGAGCGTGTTTCTACAGTAGGTAGGTACCTACCTAATCGAGTCAGTTTTTGATCTATTTTTTTAATAATTTGCGTTTTTATTGCTAGAGGTGTTTTTATTGCTAGAGGTGTTGGTTGGTGTTTTGATTTTTGTGTTTTTCTTTTACCTACTCTAGTCACAAATTTAAAATCAGATAAACTATTGACAATATGAATTAAAGTTATTGAAGCCTCAAAATTGTGTCAATGAATTCGATAACACTCATATTGATTGTAAGTACTAATAGCTAACTTTTTAATAATGCTGAGTACCTATGCTGACGATCTTATTTTGTAGTAGTTTTAACTACGTTTTGTTCTTTCAATCTAAGTTGCACCTACTTATCGGGTATTTTTTCTAGCTAGTCGTGTACCTACATTTTTTTATACTTGTCAGGTTAGGTGTTTGAACACAGCTCACCTGATGTTAAGTAACGGTGTGGTCGAAGATGGTAAACACACCAAGCCTGGAATGGAACTGGCTCTCAAGTAAGGTTGCCGGAACACACCGTTAGGTGCTTGGCGGCAGATTTTCAACTTGAGGGTGGTAGCTAGCCAGCCGGGTACTAGAAAATACCCTACCACCACACTATGGTTTCCTCACGATGTATTTCTTCAAAGGCAGCTCAAGCTCGTTGTTGGGATTTGAACCCGCGTCCTTCGACGCGAGAACCGACCACGCTAACCACTGCGCTATCATCGCTACAAATACATACTTAATGTTGAAACCCCCTTCCGCCCCCGAATACATCACATACGTTGCGTCCAACCCAAGGTCGCCGTAGCTGTGCTACGCTACTGCGCGCTACGAACCAGCTGTTTTACTACATGCGACGATGAATGAAGCGCCTACGCAATACAGAACTAAAAAATCTTAGATAGCACCACAAAAACTTTAATTATTTTTTATGGGATATGTGTTGAGTTTTGGCAAAGGTTGTAGGACAAAATTGATTTGTTTTAATATACAAAATATGCTCTTAAAAGGATGCTGACTGATTACAAATAACCCTGTATAAAACTATCAACGAAGGACAAAACCGCATAAAATTGTTCAAGCATGCCAAACAAGATGGCTGTCAATAGAGTCTGCTGTGTCGAGAATATACACGCAATGGCTAGAGTTGCAAACTCATTTTTCTATAGCTAAGTCGCATGAAAGATGTCATACGGGCGAGTTACTGCACTCTATGTACGCGAACGAGATAAATTATGCGTATATTTCATTTTTATTTGGAATCCATGCACAGAGTTATTAAACATATTTACCTGAAAGGAAACAAGCCAAAAAGACTTGATATCGCAATTCACGCTCTAATGCGTTATTTGCGGGACAAGCTTTTTGATAAGCTCATTTCCTCTCACAAAGGGAAATTAACTTCGAAGATTTCTGCTATACGAAGTCGTCACAAATCTTCATTGAAATTGGACTTGAACATCGTCTTTGAAGAAGATTGTGACACGTGGAAAGTGTTATCCAGCAACAAAAGCGAATTCTACGAAGTGGAAAAAGTTGATGATACGTGTAAATGTGATTTGAAGTGCGTTGATTGCAAAATTTGCATTCATTCATATATTTGCTCGTGCCCGGACTCATCAATTAAGTTTAACATGTGTAAACACATTCATCTAATCAGGTTGCATATGTTTCAGGAAAAAGAAAAGAATTCAAGGAAAGAACCCAACGTTGAGGCACTTGAAGTTGATGAACCCGACGTTGAAGAAGGAGGATTGATAATCGATGATGAGCCAGCGGAAAGTGCACTTCAGGAGGTCATTTTGAATGACCTTCGAAGTGCGGAAGTACCAGGGGATGACTTCAAGCACAAAAAAGAGCACATCATGAAACAGTTACAAGAGCTCGTCAATGAAGCTTCTTCAGAAGACGATCTAAAACTGATTCATGAAATGATGACTCGAACTCGCACAACAATGCGCGCTGCAAAATCCGCGCGACAAAGTGCAACATTTGAAGCAAGTGCCCGCGAAGAAACACCATCGACAAGTCGCAAATTTGAGCAACAAAGGCGATTCAAAAGTACAAAGAAAACAAAAAAAACAACTAAGTCTTCCATTAATGTTCCTTCTGCAGAAGAAAAACGAAGAATTGCGATAGGTTTGTTGTCGACAGATAGAATCGTATTCTCTCAGGACGAAAATTCTGAGTTGAATGTTACAGGTCAAGAAGAACCACCATCAAAGAAACGCAAATTTGACCCATAAATTTGAGTCCAAGTTGTGGTCAAAGTGCTAAGTAATATATCGAATTTATTTCAATGTTTATATTAATTTTATAAATTTGTTTCAGAGAGTGGATTAGGCCTACTGGGGATACCACTTTAAAAAAACGCACCTTATTATCTACTTCAATAAGTGGTGAGGAAAAGATAATAACAATTAATTAATTGTAAAAGTATATTGCGGCAACAATTGATCGTTGCCGCGTTCATTTTTCCGCCGAGCGAAAAGCGCTCGAACATTTTTCGTCGACACTTTTTTGTCGACACATTTTTGTCGACAAATATTTGTCGAAAAATGTTTTGAGTCATTCCACATTTTGTGGAAATGACAGAATACCTAAACAAAAATAAAAGAAATAAATAAAGCATCATTTTTTTATTTATTAATATAAAAATAATCATTTTTTAATGTGAAAAACAAAAACAGTTGAAAGCGCGCAACAATTGAATCGCGCGCCCAACGTCAAGCGGAGCCAGGCGCGCCGTGCGGAGCCGCTCGGGCGATCGGCGCGCTTCGGCTCCGTTCGTGGCTCCGCACGGGGCGCGCTCGAGACATAAGTCACACTGCGAGCAACTGTCGTAACGACCGGACGGCCGCGCACAATGAGTTTTGACACGGATAAATTTATATCGGAAATACAATCCCGAAAAGCTATTTGGGATTTACAAAGTGAGGAATATGCTAATCGGGATTTGAAGAAAAAACTGTGGGAAGAAATAGTGGAGTTATTTGGAGGTGAAGAATTATCAGACGAAGAAAAAAAAAACTCAGGTAAGTAAGAAATGCCATTTATTTTTTATTAATTAATACTGCTCATCTGCCAAGATAATTGACCCTCAGTTGTAAAGTAATCAGCAAATACATCTCTGTATGATGCACCACGTCGCGTAGCTCTTTGGAAACCGTTTGGGACTTCTTCAAAGCCAGGAATGCTTAGGGTATCTTCAAATTTATATCCGTCTCTTTCTCGGACATAGTTGTGAAGAGCGCAACATGTTTTGATGATGCATGATACTAGATCTAAATTCACGTTGATAGGTCTGTGAAAAATCTGCCACTTGTTTGCTAATATGCCGAATGAACATTCAATATGGCGTCGTGCACGAGAAAGCCTATAATTAAATATTTTTTTCTTTGTTGTTAAATTTGATCCACCGAACGGTCGCATAATTTTGTCAGTTTGTCCAAATGCTTCGTCACCTACAATAACAAACGGTACTGGTATAGGGTTTGTCGATGAAATGGGCTTAGGTTCGGGTATTTGCAAATCATTGTTCATTAGCTTTTGATAAAACGTTGAATTTGTAAATATAGTTGAATCGCAATCCTTTCCATAGGAACCAACGTCTATGTATATGAACTTATAGTCAGAGTCACAAATGGCAAGCAAAATTACAGAAAAGAAGTGTTTGTAATTATAACACAATGATCCACTGTTGTATGGTTTTATAATTCTTACATGCTTACCATCTACGGCACCTATGCAATTCGGAAAATTGGCCCGTAAATGAAAATCTTTTGCGATTTTTAACCAATTTTCTTTTGTCGGTTGCGGTAAACACATGTCTTTTAGTACAACCCATATAAAATGACAAACTTCTCTTATTATTTCAGCTATAGTTGAAATCCCAAGTCTGTATGAGTAATGTAAATCTACAAATTTACAACCGCTTCCAAGATATCTGGAATTAAAAAATAATTTAAATATATACATTATTTATTTACACTTCAAAAAAAATGGAAAAATATAAGAAGCTGCTTTTCGCGAGAAGTACGAAGATTAAAAAATACTAAAAGCGGATCTGCTGCTTCCCATAAAACTCCCTATATTTATTATAATCAGCTGTTATTTTTGAAGAATACCGTTGGTAATTTGAACACAGAGAGTAACATTGCTGAACAAGAACATTTGACAAATGATCAAGAACCTTTAGGACCTTACTCGAGAGAAAATATAGTCGGAAGAAAAAAGAAAAAAACGTCAGATGATGGCACAAGCGAACTGTTAACCACATTAAACAAGTGTATTGAAACTCGCAAAAATAAGGAGGATATTTTAGAACAAGACGAGGACAGAATGTTCCTGATGTCCCTATTATCATCATTTAGGGCAATTCCGGAGCACAAAAAGTCAGCTGCGAAAATTCAATTAATCAGTGTAATCATTCCGATCCTCTACTCAAAATAATATATATCCAAACACAATGTGGCGCAATTTTAATGAGTACGAGTATGAGCGTGGTTACTTCACACCGGAGGCCGGGCGTTCAACAGCACCAAGTCAACAATCACGCCCTGAAGCACAACATTATTATACGCTACTAACCTCAACTCCTTCAGAACGTGAACGCCCAGAGTCGCGATTTTCTACTGTCACTTCAAATACCTCGCAAGATTCTGACATTTTGGATCTATTTTGAATATTTCCTTTTGTTATGCGTTCGTTTATAATATTGATTTCATTAAGTACTTTAAAAAAATACATGTTTTATAATTATTTACCGTATATTTTTAAATTATGTCATCGAAGAGTAGACTTACAGATAGTGCCATCCACGAAGACGCGCCCCACTCTTTGTTCAAATGCATGTGTGCTATCTTTCGCATGTGTTAAACATCTGTCGATACACGCTAATTATCGATGAATGCAAACGCACACTAATAGAAATTGACTAATCAGGAAAGAGTATTATGAACAGCACGAAAGATGCTCTATTTAAATTTAATCGCGCGTCTTCGTGGATGGCATTATCTGTAACTCTAAACACACTCCCGGACACATCTATCGGCCCACCTTGAGTTTTAAGTTTTGACTGGAGACCAGCTAAAAATAAATGTTAGGAGGAGCAATAAGTTTTTGCAGGTGTGAAGCTGATTTACTGGCCATCGTTTTCGTAAAAAACTGTATAAAAACTTATTGCACCACTTAACATTTATTTTTAGCTAGGGATTGTCAACACTTTAAACACTAGGTTTGGCCGATAGATGTGTCCGGGAATGTAATGTAAATTGTGTTAAAATCCCGTAAAAAAATAAATGTTAGGAATGAATTTAATTTGAATTGTCACTTACCTTAGTGTTATAAAAAGTTTTTCTTCCGGAGAAATACATGGTCGCATATTTGTATCTATGCCAGTTATCTGTGGTTTTTTTTTTTTTTTTTTTTTTTTTTTAATCTTTATTTTTTTATAGAGGGTTTAGTCAAACATGACTATGCCACCCTCATTGGTCTATAACAAAATTTTCTTATTTCCTACGCTTGTTATAAATACTGGTGATGCGGAACAGTATTCTGGCTTCTTCCGATAAGGGATCAGCCAGCACACTGCTACACCACCCTACATCCTTCACGTTAATATTCGTTTTTGCCAAAAAATCATATCGCTCAGCTTCGGTCCGGACACACTCCGCTATGATATGAAATGCGTCTTCGACCACCCCGCACTCCGTGCAGTTTGGCGTATCGGACTTGCCCATCAGGTAAAGGAATCTGTTGAGCGGAATGTGACCGGACCGAAGCCTCATGGCCGTTACAAGATCCGCCCTACTCATATCTGCACCGGCAAACCATGCAGAGCGACTCAGATTTGGTTGTACAGTTTTATACCAAACACCTTTTGATACCGAGCGCTCGTCAAAGTGCTCCCTCCACAACTCCTTAGCTCTATCTCTGACCATACCCAAACAGTCGGAGAAGAGAGGCAAGCAAACGAAGGGTGTCCCGTGGAGTAAAGCATCTCTGGCGAGGCGATCGGCCTCTTCGTTGCCGGATACGCCGACGTGTGATGGTATCCATTGGATCTTAAATACCTTATCTTTATTGGCTGTGTTGTGTAAGGACTCCAAAATGCGGTAGGCTATCGGGGAGCCTCGACTATTCGAGGTGCACCGAGCCAGATGGTAAATGGCACTTTTGGAATCCGACAATATGACATAATTCTCAGCTTGTATTGTATCTGCATACGAAATGGCTTCTGCTATGGCTATAAGCTCGGTATACATAATCGATATGTTGACATTAATATTAATTTGGATTGTTTTATTAGTCTGGGGGTCGAAAATACCTGCCCCACTATTTATTCCTTCTTTGGACCCATCTGTGTAAATTTGGTAAAAATCTGAATAATTGCTGTTTAAATATTGTTCCGTTATGTGTTTCAATTCCGTATTTTTATATTTGTCTTTTGGTCCAAGTAAGGTATCTATACTGGGTTTTAATATCTTTGAAATATCCACATTGCTGATCCACGTGTCTAAAGAAAACATGCCTAGTTGTTTACTGGAATGGATGGGTGTATCTTTAAGATATTGATGAGCCAAACATAACAGAGGTTTGCTTTTGTTCTTCCAATAAACCCACGATGCTGTGTATTCGTTGTGGCACAAGTTGTTTAGATTATCAATAATCTTAATTATTTCATTATCAGATATAGACCTACATTTTAGCCAAAACTTCCCGGCAAGATAGTACCTGCGAACCCTTAGCGGTTGTATGTGTAGTTCACATTCCATTACGTGAATAGCTGTGGATTTTATAAAACCTCCGATGATACGCATGCATTGGTTTTGAACCTTATCTAACTTGCCTAGATGTGTTTTACAACTGTTTCCATACAAAGCGCTTGCATAATCTAGTCTGCTGCGAATCATCGCGATGTAAATACGTCTCAAATGTATAGGGTGGATGCCCCAACCAGAACCTGCGAAAACCTTAAATATATTAATCAACTTTAAACAGTTTTCTTTAAGCTCATTGATATGTCTGGCCCAACGTAATGATCTATCAAGCCATAAACCTAAGTACTTCACGCAATCTACTGTTTGTAAGGAAATGCCGTTAATAGTAAGATCCAATAACTCTGTATGATATCCCCTTTTAAACACACATATTTGGCTTTTAGCTGGAGAAATGTCCAGTCCGATTTCGTCTAATATATTCACAAGTTTGTTCAAAGCCAGTTGCAATCGTGTTTTCCCTTCTTTTATGTTACAATAGCTATTATATAAAACAAAATCGTCAGCATACTGGGAAATAAATACGTTATTAATGCTTTTACATATATTAATCGTTATTATGTTGAAAAAATACGGAGAGAATGGGTCGCCTTGCGCTATTCCACGTGACGTAATTCTAGAATGGCAATATGTCTCTGTATGTACTTTAAGGTGTCGTTCTTTAAGAAAGTTCCATACGTACCTACACAATCTAGAACTGATTCCTAGCTGTTGCATAACATATATTAGACTGTTCAAATCGACGTTATTGTAAGCGTTATCTATGTCAATAAAGGCTGCTATGGTATTTTCATGTAGTGAAAAACCGGTTTGAATTCTTGATACTAGACTGGAAAGGTTATCTATTGTGGAGCGGCATCTTCTAAAACCTGTTGTATAAGGTGATAACATATTATTTTTCTCAATGAACCATTCTAACCGTTTGATCAAGATATTGTGAAAAGTTTTACAGACGCATGATATCATAGATATCGGTCGGAAGGAGCCCTCCGATTGGGGATTTCGCCTGGGTTTAGGTATAGGTATAACAGTAATGTCACGCCACTGGCACGGCACAAAACTTTGTGAATAAAATGTATTATACAGCATTAGTAGGACCTCTTTTCCGTTATCGGGTAGATGCATCAGCATAGAATACGATATTTTGTCACTTCCAGGAGACGTATCTTTGTGTCGCATGCATGTTTCCAATTCCTGTCTAGTAATTGGTATGTCTAAATTAGAATTTATTTCTGAAAAAATAGGTTCACGCGGAAGTACGTAGTCCGGAGTTAAATTGAGTAATAAATTGACCGCCTGTTTTTCAGTGACATACGGCCGCGAGGCATCGTATCCTTTTAGCCATTTTATCTTGCGCCACATCTCGCTTTGGCTGATAGTACCGTCGAACGACGAGCAATGGTCATGCCATGCCTTATCGCGTGATTGCCGTAGTAGTTTTTGTGTTTCTTGGATTTTAGTTTGAAGGGTTTGTAAATTGTTGGGGGTAGGGTTGCGCCGAAATATAGAGAGAGCTAAGCGTCGTTCTGCTACTAATTTTGATAATGAGGTTTGCCAATAGGGCTTAGATGTAAATTTACTTGTCGGGTTGTTATTTATTTTAATAAATGGTATGTGTTTGTCCGCTGCAGTATTGATGCAGTTTATAAAGTTATCATATGACGTTTGAGCGCTATTCGAATTATGTGTATAATTGTCAAAAATTGTACTTAACTCTTCTTTGTAAGAGCTCCACTCTGCTTTTTTATAATTACGTCGAGATATAGTGTTATTGAATGGGTTTTTGGAATGAATAGTTATTTTGATCATTAGATGGTCACTACCTAAGTTCTCATTGATAGTTCCCCAGTTACACTTCACCGTAAGATCCAATGAAGCTAGTGATAAGTCTGGGGAGGTTTGTTGTAGTTTGTTAAGTACTAATCTTATCAGTGTTGGACAGGTGTTATCATTCAAGCTAATGAATTTACTTTCAAATAAGGCATCATATATTTGTATACCTCGCGATTCAGTTTTGCATGACCAATTAGTGTGATGCCCGTTGAAGTCACCTAAAATTAAAGTTTTATGGTCTGCTATGTTGAAAAGTTGTTCCCAGTCGGACTGAGTCGTAGATATTGACGACGGACAGTATATACCTAATATATGTTGAATGTGTGTACAGTTAAAAATATCGACCATTATTACTTGTATACCTGGATTGATCATATCTACTTTATGATAAGTAGTCTTCAAAGAATTATGTACAAGTATTAAAACACCGCCGTGTGCATCGTGTCTATCATTACGGTATATATTATAGCCGCTTATCTTTAACCGAGAGTTAGGGTCTAACCACGTTTCAGAGATAACAGCAATGTGGATTTTCTCTTGATATAACATATGTTCTAATGATTCTAGTTTAGGTAATAGACTCCGCGCGTTCCATTGAATAATATTAATTTTCAGATAATTATAGTTACAATCCATCAAAACGTATAAATTCCAGTATTGTTTTTACTATAGGCCAGTCTGAGATATTTCCCACTATTGTCAATATTAACCATTCAACGCAGCACTTACTTACTCTTTGTATTTTTTCTTGTATTGTTATTCCTTTCAAAAAAATTATTTCTTTTAACCTGTTTATTAGTTCACTAAACTTCACATCTTTTTCTTTTCTTTCTTCTTCTTCTATAGGGGCTTGGTGTGAGTGTATCGCGTTGGGTCTTGCTGCAGCATTAAACACAAACGGATCTGCTTTTTTTGGCTGGATCTGTCTTTTGGTAGGTCGAATTAACGGTGTCCTTGTCACCTCATTGTGAACGATGGCTCGTGTGACGACTTCTGCAAATGACGGCACTAATTTTGGTGTATTTTTATTATAATGTGTAACTGCGATTCCTGTATCCGTCTTTTCTACTGGTGGGGGTCGCACTCTCTGGCTGGTATTGGGAACTGGAACATATAACGTCAAGGCTCGTCGGTATGTGCAGTTATATTCCGCCATTAACTCTCTTAATCGCTTTTCTTTGCGATACGCTGGACAAGATCGTAGCAGCGCCATGTGATTACCCCCGCAATTTGCACACTTAAATGATGTGGTTTCACAGTTTTCGTGGTTTCCACTACACTTAGGGCAGACTACTCTTCTTGATGGACACCTTTTCGCTGTATGACCTAAAGTCCAGCAGTGACTACATTGTGAAACGGGAAAATAGTAAGGATCTACTCTAATTCGTAGCCCATCTACAGATATAGACGCTGGTCGGAAAGATCCCTTAAAGCAGAGTCTGACCGACTCACTGGGCTCCCACCCGTCGCTGCCATGTTTGCGACGTAAGAGTCTGCTCGCTGATACGAGTATTGCGGGTTCCGGACATGCAATGTTTTCTAAAATTTGGTCATCTTGTAGATCTAGGTCAACGTCTTTTATTATTCCGTAAGATAGGTTAACTTCCATTGCTCTTTGTACTCTCCATCCTCGATCAACAATATCTTTGCATGCTTCAATTTGGTCTGCCGCTATCTCATTCGGTACGTCTAGTCTAATTTTGAATGGGTTCACGTACCTAACTTTATCAATGTCTATTACGCCTATACTTTTAAAGATTTTCGCTAAAGCAAACTGTTTCGGCATTCTTTCGTTTGATGAGATGTAAATTTCGTATTTATCGCCTGTTTTGTTTTTCTTCCCTCTGTTTGTTACTGTCACCCATTCTTCGTTGTCGCCGTTAACCCTTTCTCGCTTTGTTGGTTTTCTTGCTTCTTCCATATTCGGTTGTATCTCTTCTTCTAAATTACACTGTTCTTTTTCTAATAGTTCTACCAACATTTCTTGTGCACTTAAATCACTACTTATGCTCAGATCATGGTCTTCTTTTATGTTTTCCTCTTCAAAACTCATCGAAAGCCTGACTTTTTCCATCGTAATCGCAGCGGTCCGCCGGCGGCGCCCGTAGGTAGAAACCTAACGGCACTCGCTGGCTGATCGGTAGCGCTGTTACGTGAAGTAAACAATTATATTGTCCACGCGTCTCACTCGTCCGAATGCCGAGACGAGACTGATCTGTGGTTTTAGAAGACACAATAAGTCATCAAACGAACTCACAGACATTCTTGCATAATTAAAAAATTTACGAGGATATTTTCTAACGTCTTCATAAAATATTTTAAACATTCCCTTTGACCTCCGTTCTTCTAACAAAGGATGCACCCAATACTCTTTTGATTTTTTATTATTTTTCTTTCTTTTTATAATTAGTAGCGCCGCTACTATTGCAAGTTCTTCAACGTCCATTCTGCACGAATGTACTTGGAATACTGTCGCTCGGCTCGGTCTCCGGCCCTAGTTTCCCATGTTTCGGTCGCCGAGGGACTGAGTCGCCGGCGACTAGTCGACAGTGCGTAATAGCCCAAAGAGTCGTACCAATCGGAGACTGACGATAATGGTACGGACGGAAACGACATTTTTTATCATCTGAAGATGACTTAATAATATAATTTCATTATTTTTGTTACATAATGTGTAATTTTAATGTTATTTCTCCAATAAACGTATCTTTTAAATATTGTTTTCTTTCGAGATGAACAAAAATTTGCTAAAAATAAAGTTGGTGGAAAAGTTAGCGATTTTTTAAACTGGCGCGTGTTTTGTTAGTGGATTTCTGGTGGTTTTAGAGGTCGCTTCTGGTGGGTAGCTTGATACTTCGGTGGTAACACTGGTCGTGATTTGGCATTTTTCCGATCGGAGCCGCCGATGATTTTTGTCTCGTCTACGATGAGAAGATTATTAAGATTTTGCAAGCGATCCTGCGCGCACGCGCAGCGACCCAGTCGCTACAAGACATTAATATTCAATTTCAAAACCCGCAAGAAGGCGAGTCTGTTTTAGATTTCCTTTTTCTCCGTTTCTCGGGCCGTTTTCGTTCCCGACCGGCGATCTAACACTGTATGTTTTTTGCAGTGGGTTTTTTTGGCTTACACATAAGCTGATACTCAACTTGACGGACCGCTGCAACGCCCACGGTTTCCTGCAAGTATTTCTGTGATCTGGATGTTCGGCGTGCCGGCTGAGAACGCAGTTCGGCATCCGCCTACAACACTGCAGTATCCTTTTTCTTTTAATATTTAACATTTTGTGTGGTCAGTCCGACATATCATAATTATGTTCTTCGGTCTTTCTTCCACGTCAGTTTTACAACCGTAACTTCCGAGTTGAAGAGAGAAACTTCTACACTTTACTTTAATTTATATTGTAACAATAGTTAGCATACGGATGGACAGATTGTCTAGCTAGCAATCTGTACCGGTCTCATTATTTTCAGTTTAATATCAACTTTCAAATGCTCTTCATCACAGTATGAAGCCTTTTAGTTTTTTTGTATGTAGGTAGTTTCGTGCAAAATATTTAACTATTAGTCCACGATAACTTTTAAATAAGTAGGTAGTTTCGCGTTCTAGAAACTACACTACCACTTTGTATAAATTTAGTAATAAGCAATAAGAAATAAATAATATGTGTTAATATTTAACTAAATCTTTTATTTCATAGAACAACTACAATCTCACAATAACGGTACGGTCCTTCAACAAAAGTTCTTTGTTCTGTTGACTTTGCAGTATCCGGACACTTTTAATTTATTCAATACTTAACTTATTTGTAACGTTTCTTTCAACCTTTCATTTTACCACACTTTTCCATTATCACCACGTTACATCGACTATATTAACGAATTGACTTTGTTATTGTTAGAAATGTGTTTAGTTTACTAAGGCTCGGTTGCATCAAATCAGTTGTTAAAGTAAAGGTTACTGTCTAATTTGACAAATACAATAACGTTAACTTTAGCAGTGACGGGATGTTGCGTTGCATCAGCGTATTACGGCGCCTTGTTAAAGTTAATAGGGTTGCAAGTCAAATGAGATCTTATTATCCCGAGATCTGAGTATGGGAATATTTTTTAACATGGCAATACCTGAAAAAAATCTATAAATTGTCAACTTTTGCCGTCAGTGTCACTGTTAGTCAGTGTAATGACATAATTTTATGTCAAAACTGTGAAGATAGCTGCTGGTTTCATGTTCATTTTCGTTTAGTTTGAACTTTCGTGGTTATTTCACAAATCTTTAATCTCATAAAATTCACAAAATAAATTCATTTCATATATTTCACGTGCAACAGAAAATGGAAAAAATGGAGAACAATTTAATAGTAAACCTACAAACAAAGTAAGTGAATAGCCATGGCTATGTTTTTATTATTCCTTCTCGTGTTATTTTTTGCATTGGTCTTGCTTTCTTTTACACTATGTAGTACTTATTTTTATGAATTAATAAATATATGAACTCCTATAATCACATTAAATAAATTTCCGTGATCAACAGCTTTATTGTAATATGTTACTTACATAATCACTCTGAATAATTCAATGTTTATTAATTTTTCAGAGAGAGAAGCGCAAATTTCACCAAAGAGGAAATGGAGAGACTGCAATGTCTGTTCAGCAAATACAAACATATAATATTTTGTATAAAGACAGATGGCATCAGTACAAAACAAAAAGAAAGTGCATGGACCTTAATTGCACAGGAGTTTAATGCTCTTGGTGGCACTCCTCGCACAATAAAATAGCTCAAATATAAATTTGAGAATTTAAAGCGTACTGCAAAGAAGGTACCTAAGTTAACAGTAGGCACTTATGTATATGTGGTTTCATTTAATGCCTCTTGATCTAATCAACATTGTATATTTTTTTATCATTAGGGAGCCAGTAAAGAGCGCCAAGAGATGCGTTTCACTGGAGGAGGATCACTGCCTCCACCAATACCAGGTGCAGAAGACGCTACAGACTGGCTGAGGTCTATTGCACCAACATCTATTGATGAAAATATGGCTACCTATGATGATGATACATTGACTCAAACAACTGTCCTGGTAAGCCTTTAGATAATTATTTCCCTATGTACTTCAAAACTGTAACATTGATTAATTTTATTATTTTATTGGCAGCCTATAAAAAAATCTAAAAGAAGACACCCTGCAAATTGCTGATGAATTTGTCACTATGGAGACTCCTCTTTCTAAAAAAGTATGTATAAATTGATATTTTTTTATAAAAGTAAATACAGTTATATAGTTATTTTATTTATTTTAGTCTTTTTCCTTGCAGTTTATTTCTCCCATTAGTTATTAATGAATTGCTCTAGGTGGCCAAGTCAGAAGTTCTAATTATGTCAGTCGAAGTTAGTTCTTAAGTATCTAGGTTGGCAGAGACAAATTATGTTTCTACAGAGATTGAGTATACATCCAGTTCATGAAGTTATTTATACTTATGTTATATTCATATTCACATTTTTTTTCAGATTCCTGTTAGTAAAATAAATGTCATTGAGGTTGATGAGGCTACAAATGAATTTGACCCGAGTACACCATATACTTCTCTCAAGAGACCAATGTCATCTCCACTAAGAAGTAATACATAATTAGTGACTACTGAAATGTGATGACTTTTTTAAATATTTTCAGTCAATTAATCTATTAAAATTAATTTCAGGTAGAGCTAAGAAACAAAGAGTTGTCAACAATGGCAGCGTAGTCCGGCAGTTGTTGCATGAAAAAAAATTACTGTTATTGATACCCTACAAGAATTAGAACAAAGAAAAATAAAAGAATCAATGAGTTATGCCCGAGAAGTCCATGAACAATTGCTGCGCCACAATGAAGAGCGGCACCAATTGCAAATGGAAAAACTAAAATTAGAAATGGAAATTTTAAAAAAAGGACCTAAGTAAAAATATAATACATTCATATAATATTTTAAATAAAAGTCTTTTCAACATTATTAATTCTATGTTTCGTTTTATTTCTCTATTTTACATAGTTATTTCTAACAATAGCTTAACCCTTTAACTGGTGGTGGCAATATGTCTGCCACCAGTTATTTGATTTTTTTTCCTGTATGGCAACACACTACGAGAAACAGGGTTTTTTTTTTCTTTGGTTTTGGCGTCGCGTTTTAGCATTTGCCAGTGTCAAGTAATTATATATTTTCAAGTTTCAAAAGTTAAATAAGTGCCATCGTAGCTAGTTTTAGTCAAAGTCGTCTTTGTCAAGTCCAGTTCGTGTCAGTTAATTCCAGTCATGCTTTAGTAAAGTAGTGGCAACTTTACTACAAAGCTTCGATGAAGTTTTGGAAGCAACACGAAAACTCATGTTTCACCACATTATATCATTTTCCCACACTCGCGCTTGTAATTCGGCACTTTATGAATAAAACACCACCATTTTTATGCTTAAACACTCGACAAAACACTAGTTTTGGAAAAAAATACAACGGAGCGACACGACTCTTCCCGCGTTCCCGCCAAAAACCGAAACAGGGTTTAGTTGTGGTAAATGTTTTGGTTTGTGGTAAAAAACGAAATGTTGGGTTTGCTGTTTGGAAGGATACAAAACAAGTCAGCGTCGTGAGCACCGCCTTCCACCCAAGAGAGAGAAAGACTTGCACAAGGACTCAAAAAGATGCTACTAAAAAAACTAACGTTACTAATTCCTGAATATACAAAGCGTATGGGAGGGGTAGATCGTTTCGATCAAAAAAGGTCCCAATATGCTGTGGGCAGAAGAAGTAGGAAATGGTGGAAGAGGATCTTTTACTTTTTGGTGGATGTTGCTATCACCAACGCATATTTGATGTACAAAACTAACAGTCGAGTCCACAATATTATGTCCCAAAAAGAATTCCGAATCTGTCTGTCTAGGGAGCTGGTGGATAATATGACATTTAGGAAAAGACCATTCAAATCCATGTCAAATTTTGTAACAAAGAAAAAAAAAGTTCAGGAGAGTAATGCATCACAAAAAATGGTATTCGGAGTGCCAGAGGAAATCCGATATCAGAGACTGGGTGACCACTGGCCTACTGAAGAAAGCACTTATAAAAGGTGTCGCTACTGTAGTACCAAAGAAAGAAACAAGAGATCGAAGATAGAATGCAGTAGGTGTAAAGTGGCACTATGCATATTTCCTTGCTTCAAGCAATTTCATGAAACACAAGCCTTAGAATGCTAGGCCCCTAGACAAGTGGTGGCAAAAATATTGCCACCACGTTTTTTTTAATGATAATTCATGTAAATTTTTTTTCTTGAATAAATGTTCTAAAAATACCTACAATGATTCCAAAAAATGAGTTATTATTTATTTGCCATTGAAAATTGCTTCTACCGGTTAAAGGGTTAATAGGTTATTGGAATCTGATTTTGCTGTTTTAAAATTACATATATTTTTCACTGTGTTCCATAGCTTCTTACTATTGTTTCTGTTAGCTGCTATCAAAGAAGAGTCGTATTTATTTTTTTCCATTTATAATAGAAATTTACAATCATTACGAAATTGTTTATATTTGTCTTGTAGTGCCTGATTGTTGAGAGACTTTTTAGCCTTTAGATGTAAAGCGTCTCTTCGCCTTATACAGTTAACCAGATTAGCTGTCATCCATGGCTTGGTGATGACATCAGAACACTTAGATTTCTTTTGCGATGTGTTATTTTGTACTGCCAGGGCAATATTATTAATAAGAGCCTCTGTAGCTAGCACAACATTGGTTTCCGTATAAAAATTATCCCAGTCAATGCTCTCTAAGCTAACGATTACTTGATTATAGTTAGTTTTTGTCACTATTTTAGGCTTGGGAATAGAGTGTGGCATAGAGTTTTCGATTCCGATCAATATAGTATCATGGTCAGTGACACCAGAGTTGCATACTACAACACAGGCTGGTCTTTTGGTTCGAATAAGATCAGACATGATCTAGACAGTTAGTAATTCGTGAACATGACCTGGAACGAATCCATATGACGCTGTAAATTCAAGATAATCAGAGGCTTTGGAATCTGTACTATTGGGCTTAATATCTATGTTTAAGTCACCAGTAATTATACACGAGTCAGTACAGATATTTGATATAATACATTCAAGTGATGTTAGAAAGTTTGTGATATTGTTTTTTGATGGAGAGCGGTATATTGCGATTATAGTTAGTTCAGAACCTAATTTGATTACTAGACAGCTGGCATCGTTGAAGGAAGGTTCTTGAATTTCAATTTTTAGTCCAGATCTATAGAATACCATCAAGCCATCATTTTGATTTGTGAAAGTCGTCGATGCGAGACAGTCATAGTTAGGTAGGTTAAAACTTTGAGAAATATTTCTACCCCAACATTCAGTAAAAATAATTATTTTTGGAAAAAAATGCAAACGAGATAGGTATATTAAAAAATTGTCAAAGTTTTGGCGTACACTTCTAATATTTTGTACAATTACTGTAGTTTTGTCCAAGTAATCACATGGTTTTTGCTTGCACTCTTCGGGCGAGCTTATATTAAAATTGTCTATTAGCATCGTGTCATCAACGCTTACGAAAAGATCTCTAATAAAACTCATTGTTATTTTTGTGAAATATAAACAACACAGGAGTACCTGTGTGCTTGTAAATAAAGTTACGAATTAAAAGGTGATAACAGTAAGCTAAATAGACAATACGCTCTTAAAATTGTGCTTTTTAAGTTATTTTTATTCAATATATGCTCGTTGATGCGAACTTGGTCGGTTAAGCCCGATTTATTATATAAGTTGTGTAAAAAGATTGGCCGAATCTTCATAGACATTGTTAGGATAGATAACGGAAAGGCTCCAGTTGCACAACGACATGCAGCGCATGCACTTGTGCCCTTGGAAGTTTCGTAGCTAACAGTGAGTTTACGCGAATACTTTATTATCACAAATTGGTTGGACTGATAGTTAATGTCTTGACAGATTGTGCTGGTGTATTCTTCGTATACCGCGAAACAGCAAAACTTGACAGAAGATCGAAAGTGATTTGTTTGAGGATCTGAGGATTGTAGGTCGAGTGTTGTGTTTACAAGTGTGAAGTGAGTAACGTTTTGTAAATGGAATTTCTTTAACGTAAGTAAAAACAGACCGTATTTGACATTATTGTATTTTCTAATTATTGTACCATATATAGTTTTGCTCAGTATAACATAGTACAATATGTATACAACATAAAAAAGTAGAAAAACAATGTTAACAAGGAAGTAAACAAACCAAAAAGTAACATAAAAGTAACATTTTTATCATTAAAACAAGGCTGCAAAGGGTCGCGTGCGAGTATAAATAGTAATGATACATCTAGTCACTGTTCTGTTAAATCGTTAAGGTCAGATTCGCAGGATACTCGAATCTGGGGTGCTCCTTCTTCCTTGCGAATAAAAATACGGCCATACGATGTCCAGCAAAATGCGTAGTTGTGGCTTTTTGCGAATTCTCTTGTGAGGAGGATCCTAATGCAAGGAAGTTGTACTACACAACTTCCTTGCATTAGGAGTCATATTTTCGGATAAGTATACCGGCTGGTTTGCTCCATCAAAGCAAAGAAGGGTAGTGTTTAGTTTTTCATTCTTGTGCTCTTTATTATATATTTTGTATGAGCTTAAAAAATTGTCCCTCGTAGTTACTGTTAAAAAGTCCACTATTATTGGTTTAACGGCAGCTTTGCTGTTTGAGCGGTAAACATCTTTAATGTCAGATTTTTGCATCGAAATATTGAAAAAATCCGCTATTTTCGTAATGTACTTTTTTTTTAGGTCTTCATTAGATTCATTATGTTTATGTGGAATATTTCTCAACTCGATACTTGAACTTCGTGCGTTACGCTGCAGCATTTCGACTTGGGTTTGAAGTTGTTGTATATGAGTTTTGTGTACCTTCCTTTCCTCTTCTAAAAAGTTTATTTTAGTGAGTGCTACCTCATATTTCGAAGCCATTAAATTAACAGAATTTTTAATCTCAATAATAGAACAAAGGATGGTGTCGAACTTTTCATCCTGTCTTTTTTGAAGTGCTGTAAATATCTCCATCATCTGAGATTTGGTTACTTCATCGTCACGTTTGCGTTTAGGTCGAGCGGTTACGTTGTTTAATGACGACGCAGTACTCGGAGCAGCCTCCTCTCCGATTTCAGATATATTCGAGTCCGAGTGATAGCTCTGTAGGGTTTGCAGTGATGTCACAAAAACAGATGGTAACGGGGACGTAGGTGGGGTACGGGGGATCGACATAGCAGTGGTCGTGCGTGCTCTAATATAATGTGTAGCTTACTTGTGTGGGCGCTGGCGTGAGGGTACACCTGAGTTAAATTGCAGGTACATACAGATGCAAAAAAGTCCTTGTGGCGATTTCCAGTCCTTACATGCACTTGAATTTAGCTATATTAGATTAAGTTAGCAACAGAATAAATTTAACAACAGTATTCTGGACACGTCTATTTAGAACAAAGACAGGGAGGGGAATGAATGTTAAATCTGATGAAATGTCAATGTTAGTGTGGTTGACACGAAAAGAAAAGTTAGAAAAGAAAAGAAAAGCTAGTCGTTGTCCTGATGGTAAGGGACAATGCCTTCTCATGACTATTGCAGTAGCACACCAAACTTTATTTATTTTCATTAGGTACATTATCGTAGTACCGACTAACAATTACGATTTTAATAAAATTAGTACCTAGTCGGTGGAAACAATGTAATATCGTAGCGATGTAGTTTAAGTATTACGTTTATGTTAACTTTCGGACATACGCTAAAGTATTGTTTTTTATTTATCTATTTTTTGGTATTTAATTTAGTACCTTGTAGTCACACACAAACCCGTAAATATAGTTTAATATCAAAACTTTGTTATTTTGTTAAAGTTTATGAACAAGATACGTGAATAAATGTTATTCACCGGTATATTTTTTTCATTGTTACGCCCTTCACAAAGCGGCTCCATAAGGCCAGTAAGTGCAAGCGAGATAGACTTAGAGAAATTGTTTACGGCCCGACAATTCAGGTAATAACGCACCGACTATACCTAGAATTTGTTGAATACTCCAAATTCTCGAAAATCATCTATTGTAGCTCACATAATGGATCACGACTAGCGGCAAAACGTTTATTTTCATAGTTTTATGACTTTCTCTGTGGAGTTCCTCGGTAAATCGCGGCAGCCTGTATTGATAATGCTAATCCAAGAAACAAAAGGATAGCAAAAAGACAGCGGCAATAAAGTAATAAATATCCAAGTGCGCTGCTCTGACTTACTGATGTTATTATATTTATTTTCAAGTCAGTCTGCTATCGGCTACCCTTGCGATCGGTTGTGTTGTGTTGTATTGTGACTCCATCATGTCTGCTGACGACGTAGAACAAGCGCTCGCTACTATGTTTGAAGATTCCGATTTGTAAGTACAAACTTTATTATTTTTTACTTAGCCTTTAACCTTATAGTATTCGTCATAGAAGCATCTTGTCAAATCAGAAACATTCATGTTAGTTGTATCTCTAGGGAAGAAGAGGACGTTCGCCCTTCTTCTTCATCCGAAGAGGATGCTGAGCAAGAGGATGATGATAGTGATCAGGTGGACCCCGACTGGGTTGAGACTGGTGAGCTCCAGTCGTTTCCATTCACCAAAGTGGGTAATTTAAATATTGGACCAGCAGAGACCACCATAGATTTTTTTAACTTATTTTTTAACACCACGTTTATGGCTATTTTAGTCTCGAGCATTAACACTCATGCCATTCAAGTTTTATTGGAGAACAATCATGCTCAAAGTAGAATAAGTAACTGGCGCGACACTAACGTTGAGGAAATGCAAACGTTTCTTGGTATGCTTTTTCATATGGGGACGATAAAATTAAACCGCATTAACGATTACTGGAAGAAAGACCCTATGTTCAATCTATCTATGTTTTCCAAGTACATGAGTCGCGACAGGTTTTTGTTAATATTACGAAATTTAAGTTTTTCAGATTCACTTCAATATAATAACGCAGACCCTAACCGATTTGTCAAACCTATTATGAATTTTTTAACAGCCTTATGCATGCTTTAGTTATTCCTCCTAAAAATTTAACTATTGATGAAAGTGTCGTATTATGGCGCGGTCGTTTAAAGATCAGACAGTATATTAAAGGGAAACGACATAAATATGGTGTTAAATTATACGTACCTACTTACGGACACAAATGGTATCACGCAAAAAATGCATATGTATTGTGGGTCAAATGATGTAGATTTGCAAGGCAAAGGTCATGTAGATAAAGTTGTTATGATGCTAATGGAAGATTACCTTAACGAAGGACGTTCTCTCTACATGGATAACTTTTATAATAGTGTCAAACTTGCGGAAAAATTATTAGACAAAACTTATGTTACGGGTACCCTTAGAGCCAATAGATCACGAAATCCGCAAATTGTAACAAAGTCCAAAATTAGTAAAGGTTCATGTATTAGCAGGTGCAATTCACGCGGTGTTATTGTTAGCAATTATAAAGATAAAAGAAACGTTTTCACGATTTTTATGGAACATACTTCAGATTTCATTGAACAAAGAAACCGACACGGACAGACCCTTCGGAAACCTAAAGTAATATTTGAATATAACAAACATATGAAAGGCGTTGATAGAAAAGATCAAATGTTATCGTATTATCCTTGTTATAATAAATCAACCAGGTGGTATAAGAAAATTATAATTCATGTAATGCAGGCCATGATGTGATGCTTTTAAAATGTTTAATGAAAATACCAACGCAGCTAAACCCATGTCATTCTATGACTTTAGATTAAATGTCATAAAACAATTGCTACGAGTTGAAGAACGAACCGAACAAACAAGTCAAAATAGACGACCTAAGATTAAGGCTTCTACTGGAGACATAATACATGTATTGGAAGAACTCCCTAAAAATGAAAATGGCAAAATTAAGAGAAAAGATTGCCGTCATTGCTTAGAAACGCGAAAATTAGGAAAGGCACCGTATTTTACTGTCCCCTTTGCTTGAAAAAGCCTGGTTTGTGTATTAAATGCTTTAGGGATTATCATAATTACTAGTTTTGCCAACAAGTTTGTTAGTTTATTTTTTATCGACATTATTGATTCAATTTTTGTCAACGCCAATCATTTTTTAGATTTGCATTCTCGAGCCATTTACGAAATTAAACCTCTCAAACAACCTTCTAATGTTTTACTTGCAGACAACTTACATTTATAACCTGATGGATAGCGATAGCGATAATGTCTTTTTTCGTTGCCATTGTGTCTGTAATTTTTAATTTCTATGTTGATTTCTGATAAATATTTGATAATATATATTACGTGTTGATTTGTTTCAGTATTTGGAGATAGTAACATTTTTTAAATAGATGTGTACTTAAATCTATGTTGGTTTTAGAGATACATTTATTCTACTCGTATGATACTTATTTTTTCTATGTGGTGGAGAGTGCACAGTCAGGTAGTCGGTACTCACAGAAATGCGCGGGGAGCGGGCGCCTTCTACCTCATTCAGAGGCCACAAATTTTAATATTTTAAAATAAAACACGAATAAAAGAAAATAATAATTTATTTTTTGGTACTACCTGTAACAAAAATATAAAAGTTGTAAAATTTACCAGAACGCCCATAAGTTATGTAAGATATCCAGGTTTTGTTAATAATATATTTTTGATATATTTTTATACCTCATTGTTTTGATTTTTTGCCTTGCCCCTTCCCTTTATGGCTGCCCGCGGGCCGCTTGACCGGCTGCTTTATTATTTCTGTGGACCTAGCGACTTCTAGAAGTGCCGCTAGGTCCACGGTCCGACAACTTTGAGCGCTTGGGCCCGCCGTCGCCTCATTTGTCTCAGCGGGGACCCAAGCGCTTGGATCAGTGTCATCTTGTGTCCTGTTGATGAATGAGAGATCTTCAAGTTTGCTTTTAATTTTTCTGACATTCATTTTAGCATTCGTACTCTGTTTTTAATTGTTATACCTAAATATTTTTTGTACCTTGAGTTTAATTGGTGAAAGCCTAAAATACTAATAATACCATCTAAAAATGCGGGTATTGTCATAATAGTTATAGAGGAATGAAAAAGTTAAATTTTTGATTGCAATGTTTTAGACAAACTAAATCGGAAAATTATCCTTGACACTGTATCTGACATTAGAAAGTTCGTTGCCAATAAAGAAATTAAAAAAAAAACACGACAAAGTTTTGACAGCCACAATACTTTACTTTTCTTTACTCACTAGGCGGTATGAGGCGTACTATGCTCTTGGGAAATACTCGTATAGATTTCGATAATATAAAGAATTACATACTTTTACTGTAATGTTAGCACCGTCGCACAAGATGGCATTTCTGATATTGTTTCACATGCGCGTATACCTGTATGAATTTGATTTGGATATATACATATTGTCGGTTTTTATAGAAAAATGAAAATTCTGAGACCTGATGAAATAGAAGCAGCTTTAGAGGACTTATTTGGTTTTACTGACGGATATGAATCTGAAGATGGAGAGGAAAATTCTGATGTTGAAGATTTAGCTACTATTCTGTCGTCAAATAAGAGCTATGAGCCAATAAATGATAGGATTTTTCCAGAGCTAAGCCCTCGTCCAGAGTCACCAGTTCAGCAACCATTATCACCTCAACCAGGGCCTTCAAATCAAAATACTGTCCAGCCACCTGTACAGGATTCGGATTTGTCGGATAGTGAGGACTCTAATGAATCTGATGAAGACGAAGAATCGTGGAAAAAAGTAGCCTGGCCACAGGACCCTGCAGTTTCCCTTTTTGATTCGTCTGTTTTAGAACCAGTACGTAATATAGCGAACAGGACGAGGCCACTTGTATTTTTTGAAATGTTCTTTGACACAGAAGCTATTGCCATGATTGTAGACCAAACTAACCTATATGCATCTCAATGTCAAGATCAGAATTGGGAACCGGTGTCGGCAGCGGAAATAAAGGCATTGCTGGGGTTGCTAATTCAAATGGGTATGCACAAACTGCCCTGCATAGAAGACTATTGGTCCAGTGACCCATTGCTGCATGTCATTGAGATTGCCGAGACAATGACTTTGAAAAGATTTCAAAAAATTATGAAATATTTACATCTCAATGATAATTCCAAAATGCCAAACAGAACTGATGATAACCATGACAAATTATATAAAATACGACCACTTCTTGAACACATAAATATGAAATGCCAAATGAATGCCAAAAACACACATTCTCAGTCGATTGATGAATGTATGATCAAATTCAAAGGGAGGTCGACTCTCAAGCAATATATGCCAATGAAACCTATAAAACGAGGTTTCAAAGTTTGGGCTAGGGCCGATAGCCTCACTGGCTATTTGTATCAGTTTCAAGTTTACACTGGAAAAACAGAAAATGTAGAATCAGGATTAGGCAGCAATGTTGTCATGAAACCATGCCAGTCACTCATAAATGAAAACTATATGGGTCATATTGCTTTTGACAACTTTTTTTCCAGTCCAGCTCTACTACAAAACTTGTATGATAATGGTATATATGCCACTGCCACAGTCCGAAATGATCGCCAAGATATGCCACTATTAGTGAAAAAGCCCAAAGTGACTGGTAACAAAAAAACTGATGAAAGAATAACAAAGACTGTGAAAGATGCAAACCAAAAAACAAAAAAGCTGAAAAGAGGAGAATGGAAATGGAGGGTGAAAGAAAATGTTGGGTTTGTTATTTGGAAAGATAACAAATTGGTAAGTGTTTTGAGCACTGCATTTCATCCGAAGCAGAAGACATCATGTGGAAGAACTCAGAATGATGGCTCTAAAAAAGCATTTGCTTGTCCACTGTCAATTTTAGAATATACAAAACGTATGGGTGGGGTAGACCGCTTTGACCAAAAAAGGACCCCATATGCTATTGGAAGGAAGAGCTCGAAATGGTGGAAACGCATATTTTATTTCCTCGTTGACACCGCTATAACAAATGCATATATTTTATATGTCTCAAACAAAAGAAACCACTCGACGATGACACAAAAAGAATTTCGACTGACGTTGTCACGAGAACTAAATGTAAATACAACATTTCGCAAACGGTCCTTTGCCTCCATGCCGAAGTTCGCTTCTAAAAAAAGTAAGTCTGCAGTCACAGCCGAGTACATCTAGGCAAAAGAATGTGTTTGGCGTGCCTGAAGAAATTCGATTTGCTGAAGTGGGTCAACATTGGCCAGTAGAAATAGCCACATACAGAAGATGTCGTTTGTGTAGCAATGCACAAAACAATCGCCGTTCCAAGATACAGACAGTGTGATAAATGTCTGGTACCATTGTGTGCCGTACCCTGCTTCAAAAATTACCATCAAAGAGACAAATAAGCACTGCTTATATTTAAAAATTTTGAGCTCTAGACTGATGGTGGCATATATGTTGCCATCATGTTTTTTTTATATATTCCAAAAAGATAAAAATATAAACTATACTTTAATAAACAAATAAAAATATATGATAAACATATAAAGGTTTTATTTCAGTATAAATGTTCGCATATCCTCTACCAGTGAAAGGGTTAAAATAAAAATTTAACATTTATTACCATATGGATACGGTAATGTTAAATTTAAATTGTAATTATTATTCATAAATAAAAATATAAGCTGATTTATTTAAAAATTATTTTATTACCCTACAATATCTATAACTTACTCCATATCAGTAGGCAGGTCTTTGTAACTACTCTATGTATAAGTCCCGGTAGTGTTAGTTCAATTTAGTTAGTTTGGTTTTAGGTAAGACACTAATATTATAAAAGCGAAAGTTTGTGAGCGTGTTTGTAACTTGTTCACGCTCACACGGCTGAACCAATTTTGATGAAATTTAGTATGGAGGTAGGTGACACCCTGGATTTAACAAATGCTACTTTTCATCATCGTGCGGATGAAACCGCGGGGCGCAGCTAGTTCTCATGTTGGTTGACACATCTGGTGTGTGTTGCCGCACTGGCGGTGACCCCAGTCACGCCAATGCGGAAAAACACTATAAGTATGTAATCCAATGGAAGTGCGGCTTTTCACGACTCGCGTGTTAAAAGTAAACTCTGCGCGTATTACGCACTCGCGTTACTCGTCCGAACGCCAGTGCTGCGTACGGATCTAGCGTGTTTATTTCAGCAAGCTTGGTAATTACACAATTACACCTTAGCAGTGAAAAAGACGAAATGAAGATAAAAAATCTAACGGAACATAATTACAAGCGCTCAAAGGCATTACGGGTATATTGACTATGGATTTGATTTTACATCTGATAACTCTGAATTAAAAGCAACTTTGTTAATAGGATTAAATAAAACATGGAAAATTTTCATGTTTATCCATGGGAAATAGTCAAGAGAACATATCCAATTCCGTATGCATATAGAGGTAAAGTCGGAGAGAAGTTGGAAGAAATGGAACAGCAGGGAATTATAAGTAGAACTTTCACGAGTCCAAGCTAAAGAGGCTACTCATCCTTTGTCTCTCAGTTTATTGAGCAAGTTGAATGAGCAGAAATAGGATAACAACAGAGAAAATGAAGACACGCCACGTTTCTCGGCCTACCGAAAATTCTGATGAAGATGAAGATCCTACTCCACCGGCGAGAAACTGCTAAAATATTTGATTCCATCACACGTAGGTATTAAAGGTAACGAGGAGGCTGACAGACTGGCCAAATTAGCAGTGACAGAGGGAATTGACATAGATGTTAAACCATATTCTACGGAAGTGCTTTTTAAAATAAAAAGAAAGTGCCGCACTATGTACGTAAAATATTTTAAAGAAGCAAGTAAATATAAAGGCATATGGTATTCAACAATGCAATGTGAGCCTCCTCAAATACCTTGGTTTGTTGAATCCAAGTTGGACAGACAAATGATTGTATTGGCGCATAGAATAAGATCCGGGCATTCGTCAAATTGAGTCGTGTAAACCTTACTTCAAAAACCTTAGAATTCTAACACTTCCCTGTCTCTACATTCTTGAAGCATCTCTCTTAGTAAGGTCTGATATCGGCAAGTATAAGACGCTTCAAAGCAGTAGGCACAAGTACAAACTATGTCGTCAAAAGTCTAGAACTCAACTTTACAGTAAAAGTATTTTTTGTATGGGCATTGAATTGTATAATGAATTGCCACCATCAATAAAGGAAGCCAGCTCTTTATTTATATTCAAAAGGAAACTTAAATTGTTCCTAATCGAAAAGACATATTATTCTATAAAAGAATTTATTGATGATAAGGCAAAAAATATATAGTAAGTATAAACATTTAATTAAATTGCACTGACTGACATTTTTGTAATAACCCTCATGACATATTTTTAATTATATAAACTTGACATTATTATTTTATACCATTTGACATTCTAATAATAACAATTTTATTAAATTTTTGCACACCCAATGCTGGGTTGAGTATGGTTTAAGCGACGTTTTATTATGTACCAACATTTTCCCTGTACTCAGCAAATAAACACATTTTGATTTTGCATATTCCATCCAAGAGTTTTGGCTACTTGATGAAAAAAGAGGAATCACCTGATTGCGATATCTATGGATCAGTAGAAGACGCCAATCACTTGCTGATGGAATGTGCCCGGAACAAAAATGAAAAGAGACTCGCTGATGCAGGATATGAAGTTGAGCCGATATGATATGGGTGTGTTCACTCATATCTTAGCGGCTTCGACGTCTGAGGCCGCAGGGCGAATTTTTAAAATGCTCAAGCATCAGCCAGTCTCACCCTAGACAGAGATATCTAAGGTACCTGGGGGTAATATCAGACGGTTAATATGGTCACTTTCTCATATCTCAAAAAGTACAAGGGGCAGACAAAAGGTGGCGCCACTAGTTGAAAGCTTTGAGGTAGGCCTAGTGACATGACAAGTAGCAACCGTGCTGTTTTACCGACGCCATTTTGACGGCCAAAAAAGTTTGCACCGGCGGAGATTTCAAGTTTTCTTATTATTTTTGTTAAAAAGCAAAAAATCGTGAAAAATACAGGTTGAGGTGTTGTGATATGTAGTCTGAGTAAGTATAATGGTCATTTGTTCTATTTTTAAGTGGTATTATGTCCGCAATATGTCTCAGAAGAAATATTTTTTCTATTAGCAAATATTTCGACAAGTACCTACATGTGAAATATGGTCATGAAGTGACCATATTTGCAGTATGGAAAATATTGGTTTAGTTTTTTTTTAACTAAATGATTTTCGGCTTGTTCCAGGCTATGGCTCCCTACGTAAAGAAAAATTTAAGAGGGAATTGGCGTGAGGAAGATATGAAAGCTGCAATGCGCGCTGTAGCTCAGGGAAAAAAAATTAATACAGCCTCAAAAGAGTTCCGGGTCCCGCGGCGAACCCTTAAACGATACATAGCAAACAAACAAGAGACTAAGTCACGCTTAGGCCGCAGAACGCTTCTAACACCATTACAGGAAAATGATCTGAAGTCACGTATTAAGAGACTAGCCAGGGTTGGCTACCCTGTGACGCCTAAGTTTCTGAAGATGACGGTATATCGCTTTTGTAAACTAAACAATATAAAAATACCTGCACCAACAGAAGGCAAAGGTATGATTGGGCGTGATTGGCTCAAAGGGTATATGCAACGCCATCCAGACATTTCCTTGAGAAAGAGCCAAAAGCTTAATCCTGCACGAGCTCAGAAGCTTAATGAATTTGTGGTAAAAGATTATTTTGAAAAACTACAAGAAGTTATGACACGTCTGGATGTTGTAGATAAACCAGCTCAAATTTACAATATTGATGAAAAAGGCTGCCAGCTAATGCTCCACAAAAGTCCACAAGTGTTGGCTCAGAAAGGAGTAAAAAGAGTGCATATACGTGCCCCGGAACATGCAGAAAATGTTACCGTTGTTTCTTGCGGTAATGCCATGGGTAACACAATACCACCAATGATCCTGTTTAAAGGGAAAAGAAGGAAGCCCGAATGGGAAGACAATTTGCCTCCAGGGACTGTGGTGGAAATGACTCCAAAAGGAAGCATGAACGCAGAAACTTTTATTAAATGGATAGAGCACTTTGCAAAGTTCAAAACTCCTGGTCCATGCTTACTTATCTTTGATGGAGCATCTAGCCACTTAGATTATGATATCGTGGATGTAGCACAGAAACATGGCATTACTCTGTTCTGCCTTCCCAGCAACACAACACACGAGTTACAACCGATGGACAAGGCTGTGTTTAGAGCATTCGAACACTACTGGGATCAAGAACTTTTAAAATTTTGGTACCAGAATAAAGACAAAACACTTACAAAACAAAGATTTGGATTGATATTCACTCCTGTGTGGGATAAGGCTCTTACTCCATCCAATATAAAATCTGGCTTTGAGGCAACAGGAATATATCCTTTCAACCCAAATAGAATACCAGAATGTGCTTTTGCTCCCAGCATTCCATCTTTCATGCCATCTACAAATGAACAACATCAGGCAGATATTACGCTTGAAGAAGAAAGCATTGCCGCTATCATCAATGCAGCTTCTGACCTGGACGATGCTGAATTTGATTCTGAAGATGATGTCCCTTTGTCTTTGTTAAGAAGTTCTCCACATGCTCAAATGACTGCAACAGCTGGCATCATAGATCATCATGAGGTACAACCATCCACATCTTCATGCGCTGTTCAACCTAGACCTGCTGATACAAACAACAAAGCTGACGTCCAAGATCAAGAGGCACAAAGGCCATCGACATCTTCAACATCCCTAGGTGATACAATTGATACAGGTAATATATCCTTTACAGAATTGATGCAGACTCCAGAGAAGCTTCCCACTAATATCACTCCACGACGTAAAGCAATCAACAGCCTAGCACAACAACTGAATAAAGATATGCTTTCAAAAAAAGATTCATCCAAGACAACTACCAATAAAGCTCAGCGTAAGACAAAAAAAATAAAACAATCTGAGAGTTGGTATTGCTTTATATGTAATGAAGACAGAGTAGCTGACATGAGGCTTTGTATTTCGTGCAGTTCCTATGTACATGAAGAGTGTGTAGGTCTTACGGCTGCCGATAAAGAATCATATTTGTGTCCAAATTGTGAAGATGAATAATATTAAAAACTCATACTGTTAATATGGACACTACGTGACCATATTTTCTGCAGTTGCCGAAAATATGGTCATTTTCCCTTTTTTTTAAAGTTGATTTTTACCTAAGTTTGTTTTTGTTTTCAAAGATTTTGTATCTTGTTTTGTATGACATATTAAACGTACTTTATGACTGTAAGTTTTTGTCTTATTCCCTCTCTTATTTTCTGAGAAATATAAGCTCAAAGCTTAAGATGACCATATTACCCCCATGTACCTTATTAGTTGGATGCTTGTATCAGTATGATAAATAGTTATAGAACGATGGGACTGACATGTCAGTGTTGACAATAGTCCCAAAAAAAAGAATAAAAAAAAAATAAGATGTTCTTTATTTAATTATATCATTTCGCACATATATCATGTTGGCCGTCAAAACTCTGCAAGATTAAATTTCCCTGCTTGCTCGTGGAGGTGATAATCAGGAGATGAGAGCGCGCCGAAAGATTTTGTTGTTCCATGGAGTGCCTGAGGTTAAGGAGGAGGATGCCAAAGCAAGTGTGGTAAAGGTGGTCTGCTCCCAACTGAAAGTTGTAGAATTTACTTTAAAAGACATAAGTCGATGCCACCGTATGGGCCGTTCGTCTGCTTCTAATAAACCCAGACTTATACTACTCAAACGCATCATGGCTTTGCGGCAGAGGTTGTGGTTTGCAAAAACTTCTCTCAAGGGGACCGTTTTTAACAAAGACTAGGCATGACACTTTTATGGCGGCCCGTCAGCGATTCGGTGTAACCTAATGTTGGACAAGAGACGACTATGTTTTAGTGCTTGAGTCGGATGGCAAACGTCATTGCATCAGTAACATCACATAGCTAAACAAAATCATAACCCAAGCTCCTTCGAAGACAAATAAGCCCGAAGCTGACGCAGAATAGAAAGCTCCGAGAGCTAAATAAATAAATAAATAAATAAATAAATATCACAGGACATTACACACAGCGCCATCTGACCCCAAACTAAGCAAAGCTTGTGCTATGGAAGACAGATAACTGATAGAATACTTAAATACTTTTTTTTTTTGTAAATACATACTTATAATACATACAGTACACCCAGACACAGAACAAACATCGATGTTAGTCACACAAATGTTAGCCCTGAGTGGGAATCGAACCCACGCCCTTCAGCTCTCGAAGCAGACATGCTACCAATGAACCAACAGGGCTGCGCGTAAAGCTCCATTGAAGTATTTAACCGTACAGCTTTTTAGTTAGTATGTATTTTTCCTTGTGTCTCGAAGTACCTACAATCATCTGTTGACTTTTCTCTATATTGGGTTGTAGGGTAGGTCCACTAGGGCATATTGGCTTGTTGTTCCTGTTGCTTGCTCCACATACTACATTACATCTCAGTTACACAACCAGCTATATTCGTTTTTAATGTCTTAATATCTTTTGTGCCTTCAATCAAACCACCATTGTCAAAATCACTATCATAAATCAAACATTGAATTTCTTATTCTTCAGAGAAACACTGCAAATAGCTCATTAAAGTATTTATACGTATGTATCTTATTTGTAAAATAATTAGCGTAAATGATTAAAAATGCTATCCAAAGACACTATTCCACGCGGATGAAGTCGCGGGCACAGCTAGTATATGTACATAGTTTAGAGGTGGCCGTTTGATCTCACAATAAATTTTCGTACGTAAAGAAACTACGCGAGTTACATTGTCTATCTTGTCCCCAGTATGTTTAGTAACCACTCGACCAAGAAGCCATCTAATCATCAAATAAGGTATTAACAGACAGAGGCGTCTTTACCTATGGTGCAGGGTGTGCGGCGCACACAGGCGCCGGGTCTAAGGGGGCGCCGAGCGCCCTCTAATGCGACACCTCCAAAGATGCGTTGATGCCGGCGCTCTCAAAGACCCTGCGCTCGTGTTATGGGCTTGTACACAAAACTGCGATGCGACGTCGCATCGCAAAAATCTGCGAGCTCCCTTTAAGCATCGCAAGAACTTGCGAATTGATTCGCATCGCGCATTCCTGCGATGTTGCGTCACACTTGTTGACGCCATTTTAGTTCGCTCAGGGACAGCGTGTGGGCAAGACGTGTACTTTAAAAATGACAGAATACGACGTTGATTTTTTAATATCACTGATTGAGGAGCGCCCTGTTCTTTGGGACACTAGTAATGATGATTATAAAAACAAATTCATCAAACAAGATGGTTGGAAGGACGTGTGTAAAAGTTTATTTCCAAATTTCGAGGAAAAAGAAAACAATGAAAAAACTAAACTTTGTAAGTACACAAATACATTTATTATGTAAGTATAACTTCTTTTTACTTTTTACTAAAACTACCTACAAATCAAACATTCTATTCATATAAGCACAAAAAATATTCTTTAAATTGTTTACATGTTTAGGCGTCGACAGCGAGTTACTTTAATGTTTTACGATGTGATCCTTTTGTACCTGTTGTATTGACTTATTACCAAGAACGCGAGCAACAATGCAAGTCGCATTGTATATTCTTAAATTTTTTGTAGTGGAAGCAGCCAAATTATTGGAAAAATATTTCCTTTATAACCAAGATGCCTCAGTATTGCTAGATATTAATAAAATAACTAAAAAAATACAACAAAATTACTGGTGCAGCAAAAGACGTCAGACAAAAATAACAGACTATACTCAATAGCGTTCAAATAACATTCTTTTTTATGCACATAACTACTAACAATAGTCAGAAATAAACTTTTTCTTTTTCTAATTCTGATGTTTCTTCTCTCCATTTAACGACAACTCTCTATAACGCCATAAAATGCACAGTCCCTTCAGTGTCGCTATATAGAGTTTCAATGTAGGTTTGAAGATTTACCGTATTTCCTGCCATGTTGAATTGTTGAATCCACTCAGTTAATGGAAGGTCGTCGTCGCTTTCAAACTTAGATTCTGTTTCCACCTCATCACTCGTAGAATTGGTACAAAGTCCAGCATGTCGAAAAGAGTGCTGTATAGTTGTGGGTGTCACTTCTTCCCAGGCTTTAGATAAAAAATTTACTGCATGCAGCATATTAACAGAAGTTTTACCCTCAGATTCGACTAGCTCCATCAATAATTTCCTTCTGTAGTGACCCTTGAGGCTTTTAATCACACTCTGGTCCATTGGCTGTAAGACACTAGTCGTATTTGGAGGAAGAAATGCCAACTCTATGTTTTGAAGGTTTGATATAAACGGGTGGGCAGGGCAGTTGTCAACAAGAAGTAAAATTTTTCGTCCCTTTAATTCTGCATCCCACTTTCGCACTTCTTCTTCAAAAAGTTGACTGGTCATCCAAGCTGATTTATTAGCTTTATACGTCACTGGAAATTTTTTGATGTTCTTAAAACAGCGCGGATTTTTCGATTTGCCTATTATTAGTAGCTTTTTTTTCTCTGTGCCATCCATATTAGCAGCCACAAGCACCGTAATACGTTCCTTGGAAAGCTTTCCTCCCACACACTTTTCCCCTTTAAATTTCAGAGTTTTATCTGGAGTCAACTTATAGAAAATTCCTGCTTCATCAGCATTGAAAATGTCACTTGGGGCGTATTTTTCTATGAATTTTGACCACACTCTGTTAATCCAATCATGAGTCACATTTGTATCAACACTTCGTGCTTCCCCACTTATTTTACCATAGTTGATATGATGACGCTGCTTGAATTTTCCGAGCCATCCTTCTGATGCTTTGAAAGAAGTTAAACCAAGTTCATCAGCAAAATTCTCCGCCTTAGCTTTCACGAGCGGCCCCGAGATAGGCATATTATTCTGGCGCTGTCGATGAAACCATGATAGTACAGCTTTATCCAAATCGTCGTATATAGGTTTCTTTAATTTTTTGGAAGATTTTCCCTCGCCCGCAGCGTGGAGGATTTTTTCTTTATTTTTCCATATTGTGGACACGGTAGAGCGACTAAATCCAAAGCGTTTGCCAACATCACCTATCTTCTCTCCCGTTTCTATTGCGCGTATCAGTAAAACTTTTTCGTCAATACACAGTGATTTTCTTTTAGTAGCCATGTTTACAGTTTGCAAGTTTGTGAGCAACTAAGAATATGATAAGGTATAGATAATCCATGACTCCTAGTTATGAGTCATGGTCAATAACAGTCTACACGTGCAAGCAATCCCAATTTGTAAACAAAAGAATGAATTTCTTAGAAAGTTCGGTATGCATGATGCCGACAGTCGAGTTTATTGCGGGCTAGGATAATAAAGCGACAATAGATCGTACACAGCTGCGCAGTTTTTACTAATTTTAGCAACTTAATTGTTGTCGTTATTGAGAGTGGGTGTAATGCTATATAGAGTGAAACATTGTATGAAAAACAAGCTAAACCAACCAAAGCCAATTGATTTCGACGCTTAAGAGAGTTTGTCGTTAAATAGAGTGACGTTACATGGAGTTTACACTGTAGAAAAAGCTTCGTCTCCGACAAACACAAATGGAACCGGTTCTTGAAAGCCCGGTAACGGCCTTGATGTTGGTGTAGGCAAATCACCTCTCATCAGTAAGTCGTACAGTTTCGTGTTGTGGAAAATAGTGGAATCACTTTCCTTTCCATATGCTCCTATGTCCACATAGATGAATCTGTATTTCGAGTCCTCAATAGCCAACAAAACTATTGAATTGTAGCCCTTGTAATTAAAAAAAAGTGATCCACTTTTTGGGGGACTACGAATACGAATATGTTTCCCATCAACGGCTCCAATACAGTTAGGGAAGTTGGCTTTCTTGTCAAAGTCCGCAGCTATTTCTTCAAACAGCTGTTGTGTTATTTTTGGTATGTTTGCATTTAAACAAAATTTCCATATTGCATTACAAACTACTCGTATTATCTTAGCAACTGTACTTATTCCTCGATAATAATCTAAATGTATATTTCTGATTTCATTTCCGGTCGCTAGGAATCTGTAACATAAATAGAAAAAAAAAAGGATTAATTTATATAACAAACTTGAAAAATAAAGAACACTAACCTAAAACGACATAAACATACATAAATTATTTTAATTTAATTAATTGGTAGACAACGCTTCTAGCGTTAAGTTCGCCTATTGTTCTGTATAATTGGTATTTGATGAATAATAAAGATTAATAAATAAATGAATAAATTAAATATTGTCTATTTTTTTTTGCAGGTAATTCAGTAATACAAAGATGGAGGGGGATTAAGGATACCTTTAATAAATATGAAAAGAAACTCAAAGATGCAAGTAGGTCAGGGTCTGGATCCAAAAATATAAAAGAATACCATCTGTACAAACAATTACAATTTCTTAAGAAAAATTTGCAAAATGAGACCACTACTAGTATAAATGAGTCAGAAAATGAGCAAGATAATCAAGAAGGTACATCTAAAACACGTTACCAAAGGCAGCCACCAAAAAGAAAGATGGTTAATAATAAATTTGAAGATGATATTGTAAAGATTTTAAAGGAACCTGAGAATAGACACATATTTTTTTTTAAGGTATTCTACCATCACTTGAAAGATTAGATGACAATAAAACACTAATCTTTCAGAGCAGAGTTCTTCAAATTTTAACAGAATTGCATCAACCTCATGGCTACTACTATCCGAATAGCAACTACCAGGGTGGCTATCAAACTCAACATTTTGCGACATCTCAACAAATGCCACTGATACGTCCACAGTCATCTAACATACCAGATCAAATTGATTCACCCAGTAATGATTTTTCTAACTCAAGCATATTAAGCACACTTTCAACTGAAGAAGACTTTGATTTTTCGTAAATTTTATGGATTGTAATATTTTAAAAACTCTTTTCTCAATAAAAACTAATGTACAGTACTCCCAAAGTGATAATGCGCATAGCAATCTTCGCCAGTGGTCGTGTTTCCGGAAACAACCGAATAATTTAATAGTAAGTGCCCTAACTAATGCACTTCAATTTAGCATCTAGTGCGATAGAAATAGGAGTCAATATCAATCAATAACAAGTTTGAACGGTCCGCGGCGGTTGACGGGTGCCGCCGATGAGTTGAAGGTCAGTCAGTTGTCTTTAAGTATTGGAAGTGCCCGCACGTGTTCTTTTCATGTGGAAATATATAGAGCTGATATTACACACCCTTCTTGGTTTTATTTCGTTGGTAAGTTTAAAATTTTCAACTTTAATTATGTTAGCTGCATAATCATAACTCATGAGTGTGTATCGATCATATCAGTCATTCTTTATTATTTTCTTATCTAAATTTAAATTCGAAAATTTGAATACTTTATTTGTATAAATTTGAATACTTAATTTTAATTGATTTTGAATATTTTTTTTGCTCATTTGACATATTCATTAGACATTTTGGAACCATATAATATGTAATTATTCGTAATTATTTACAATAATATTGAATTTTTCTTTACTTTTAAATCAAATAACTGTTCCTATTTATATCACATGGAACATTTTTATACATAAATTTAATAGAATGTTACAACTCCGCCAATTTCATCTTCTTTCAGATCGAATCCTTCCAGAATGGATAAATTTAAACGTGGGAAGCCGCTAAACTCACAAGCACGGCAAATGGTATTTAATGTGTACCTTTATTTCTTAAATGAAGCTAATGTATTCAAAAAAGACCATGACGGTTATTTTAAAAAAGTTCAGGAGCGTGTGACAAAATCTACAGGAATTTCACGCCGAACTTTGACTAATATATTGAACGAAAAAAGGCAAAATCAATCAATGAAATTGTCCACACCGAAAAAAGGAAAACCTAAAAGTAGGTTTCGGCTAGGACTTGATGATTTCGACTATTGTGTAATTCGAAATATGATATACAATTTTCAGTTGACGCTCAAAGAACTCCCAACTGTAAATAATTTGAGAAATGAGTTAATCGAAGCTATTAATTTCAAAGGCTGTGTAGAAACTTTAAGGCTTATCTTGAAAGACATGGGGTTTAGGTTTCTGAAAACTGATACCAATCGACGGTTACTTATGGAAAAGACAGATATACGTTTAAAAAGGATCAAATATCTCCGAGAAATACAGAAGCTGAGAAATGCTGGTAGAAACATAGTATTTATGGACGAGTCATACGTGCATACATCGCATACTAAAGGTAAAACTTGGCAAGACAGCAGCAAAAAAGGTATTAAACAACCCATTTCTAAAGGAGAGCGAATTATTATTGTACATGCAGGCAATGAAAAAGGCTTCGTCTCAGGGGCTTTAATGTTACATAAATGTGTCGACTCAGAAGGTGACTATCATAAAGAAATAAACGCCGAACGTTATCAAACTTGGCTACGCAATCAGTTGATTCCCAACTTGCCTCCTAATAGTGTGTTGGTAATTGATAACGCCCCATATCATAATAAGCTGTCCGTGAAACCACCAAACTCAAATACACCCAAACCACAAATGATTGCGTGGTTACAACAACACAATGTTCCTCATGACCCAAATAAACTCAAACCTGAATTGTACAAAATTATAAAAATCCACAAAGAACAATACACAGAATTTGCCATTGACCGTATAATGGAGGAGCATGGGCATAAAATTGTACGATTGCCACCATATCATCCCGATTTCAACCCCATCGAAAACATTTGGGCGCAAATAAAACAACACGTTGCCAAACGAAATATTGCAATGAACGTTACGTCAGTTAAAGAAGCTATTTTAGAAAAAATCAACAATATAAGTTCGGAAGAATGGAAAAAAGTTCGTGATCATGCCCTTAAATGCGAAGATGAGTATAGGAAATATGACCCAAGAATCGATAGTTATTCAGATGAAATTATTATTTACACAGGAGATAGCAGTGATACAAGTGAAATTGAAGACCTTGATGAAAATTCCGATGACTCTATGATGTCAGGAATAGAGAATCTCCCCGATTCTGATTAAATAAAACTTTTTTTTCGTAATATAAATCTTCTTTTCATTTAAACCTCCTTTTTTCCATCGTTAAACCAGCTCCCAGCTTTCATTACATATTATATATATAAGAAATACGACCGATGCCGACCACTGGCGAAGAATTGTCTGCGCATTATAACTTTGGTTGTAACCACTCTATATACATATCGTCTTCCGACGCTCGGGGAATACGACCGTTGCCGAACAGTGACGAAGATTTCTATGCGCATTATCACTTTGGGAGTACTGTAAACAATTATTGTTTTACTTTACTTACCGGATAGTGAGGCCAATCATTTCCAGAGGCATAACAGGAATTCTCCCCTTGTACGATTGTTTCTGAAGATATGGTGATAATAAACTTAAAAGCTCTTCGAATGAAGATATGCTCATTCTAAAATACTCCAAAAATTTTTTTCGTCGGTTTTCAAAATAGTTTCCATCGGGATTCATAATAGTAATAAATGGATGAACCCAAAATCTTCTTTGTTTCTTTTTCCTGTATCTCCTAAGCAATAATAAAAGTGCACATTTTTTTTTACGATCCATGTCACGACCTAGTTTTCAATTCAAAATACGTTTAGTACGGTTAACGGTCGTCGAAGGAATGGTCACTCTGGGAGACGCCTTGCCGCACGAAATCGCATCGCAGCAATTCGTGTCGTAATTTTCTGCGTTGCGAATTCGCATCGCGTTGCATCGCAGTTTTGTGTACAAGCCCTATGGCCGACGCCGGGCGCGCGGTAGCAAAGCAAGGCTACTCCTTTTCCTACTCTATTTAAATTTACATAATAACTTTTGTTCCAACGTGAAATCAGCCTTAAAACAGATAGTTAAAGATTAAATTGGCGTAATGTCGCATCGCTACCAAAGGCGCTTGCAGGTATCGGCACCTGTTTGTTTTGATTCGTTTGACAACATGCCGACAATCATTGTTAACTCAGCTGTATTAGAATGCTATAAAGTTCAAATTGAAATTCCCAGGGACGTGCGGCGGTCATTTTCAAAGGCTTGTGTACGCGTGCCGCAATTTTTGTTTTACCACTACACCGTAGTTTTGCGAAATAAGCCTTGATGCTGATGATGGATTAAGTATCATCTTTGAATAAACATGTAAATATGAAGTAAATCAGATTTCCAATGGATAAAAAATATATAAAAGGTAAGATTTGGTTATTTGCTTGCACAATTATTGCGACATGCCTCGAGGTCGGAGGTCATCAAAAAAATAGCTAGCGAAATTCATGAAAAAAAAAACAAAACATCGAGTGATAGATAGTGATATCGAAGTTAAATACTCGTACCTATACGACCTAGGATTCTTCATTTGTTTATCCTACTGCAGTGCGGAAGAAACAACGTAAGTTAAAGTGCTTTAATATGTACCTACTAGTATACTTAGGTATTTATTTAGGTCTTACTTGTACCTAACCTTTGAACAACGAACTACTTTTTTATTTTATTTATACATATATTCCGTTTGATTGCCTAATGTAGGTACCGCGACGTTGATTGATGTGTCATATCCATACTTATATTATAAATGCGAAAGTAACTCTGTCTGTCTGTGTGTTACGCTTTCACGGCTCAACCGCTGAACCGATTTGGATGAATTTTGGTATGGAGATAATAGGATAGCTTGAGTCCTGGGGAAGGACATAGGCTACTTTTTATCCCGGAAAAAAGCACAGATCCCGGGGGAATCGCGATATACGAATTCCTCGCGGACGAAGTCGCGGACAGAAGCTAGTAATAAATAATACTTAGTCCAAGTTGCAACTATTTATCTGGGCCTATATGAATTTACATTGTTAGTTCTTTTAGGTGCCTATACTTAGTTTATTAGATGTTTAGATGATTCTAGAAAAACATATAACCGTAAATTGTTTCCCGTTTAAATAAAAGGAAGTACATAAAGTAAACCAGAAGTAAAGGCTTTAAATGTTGTTTTTTGTTATTTCAGAAAACACAGTTTCGTCTTTATTTCAATAAAAGTACATTACTATTATATTTATATTAGATGTCTGATGGCGATGGAAAAAAGAAACTTTCTGGTGCACAGAGTCGAAAAAGAAAGCTGGAAAAGTCTCTGAAAAAGAATACAAGTTCTATTAAAAAGTGTTTTGTTCGACCCGGTCCATCCTCGGACGAACACCTGGAGACAGAGACATATGAAAACCAAGATAATTCTACAGCAGAACTCGTCACTTCTACGTCATCGCCGCCGCCGCTGCTGTCTTTGTCGTCGGTAGTTGAAGAAGACGAAGAACCTCCTAGTGCCGAAGCGTCCCCGGAGAATATACTTCGAGAAGATATAATGAATGATCTCGCGTTATGGCCACAGGTGTTATCCGATAAACAGAGAATATTTTTGATAGAGCGTGGGCCAGTACAGGTAAAAGTGGGTTCATATCCTTCGAATAGTTCGAAAAGATCTTTTTCAAATGCTTATTATACTAAAAAGTATTTTACTAAAAGTATGTTATGTAACTATAATAGTTTTTAAATTAAATATTTTTGAAAGAACTACAAAGTTGTGATTTTTTTATTCTTATAACCCCTTCCTTCCTAAAAAAACTTTTTGCTTTCCGACATCATTTAATTAAAATTGCACCATTTGCATCCGAATTTCCGTTTGAAAATATAACTGTTAGTATTCCATTTTGACCCCGCTCCTACTAGACTAGAGGGCGCCAGGGTACTGGTTGCACACGGGCGCCACAAGGGCTAGAGACGCCTCTGTTAACAGATGATTTACAAACAAAAGTTTTTATTAAGAAATATTTCAAGACTAATTAACAATCTTTATAACATAGGTATCTATCTATAACATAAATCTTAAGAATCACATTGTTGAGATCAATTGCTTAAAGTTATTTGGTGACATACGAACTTTTAGAGCGTAGGTAAATGCAATTGTTATTTATTTATTTTAATAGGTAAATATTTAAAAGAGAGTCTTTAATAAACTCCAACGAAACAAGATATTGTAGGAGTTTGCCGTACTTATCTTCGTTTTATGATTATGTGAGCGGCCTTCAATCGGTCTATTGAAACGGTTCTCTCTTTCATTGAAGGCTCTGAACTTATTTTTTTTTACATCTTACCAGGACCTTGTAGGGGCCAGTGTTTGGTGGTTCCAGAGAGCACCTGACGGCTTCCTGCCGGAGTAAAACATATTCTGCGGTGGCCAGGTCTTTAGGTACGTAAAATGTTTTCTGTCCATGTCTACTTGCAGGTTCTGGCGAAAACTTTGCCATTTAGAGACGGAGCCGTGATGTGAAGTCAGTGACATCGTGCATTGCTTTGGCAGGAACGAAGAATGGATAAAAGGAGAATTGAAGACCCGGTTCCGGATGAAGTTTTTGTCGGCGGTACAGTCGGTAACGTCGGTGATATTGCGGGCGTTTTTAAGCTCAGGGTGAAGATACCACCGTTTTGGCCCAAGGAACCTGGATTGTGGTTTGCTCAAATCGAAGGTCAGTTCCTAGTCGAGTTCAAGCTGGTGGTTGCCCCACTTAATGTCAAGTGATGAGAAGTACTTACATCCATTAAGGTCAGCTAAGAGCTCTTCAAATGTTGATAGTGGAACTCGCTCTCTCTGGACTGCCTCATTAGCTTTCCTCATATCCACTACTAATCGATACTGACCTTTCTTCTGTATAATTTGAGATGGTGACACGCAGGGCGTCGGACCATTTACAGGTTCTATTATGTCATCGATTAATTCTTTTATTAACTTTTCCTCTATGCCTCTTACACTATACGGTTGTCTCCTAACTGGTTGTGCTACTAATTTTACATTCTGGTCAATTGGTATTTTTAATTTAAAATAATAATTTAAAATGTTTGAGTTTTCCTATTCCCTCAAACAACTTTGGGAAATCATTTAATACTGTATTTTTAGTAATTATAGACCCGGTAGCTAGGTTAATGTGAGGGCCTAACCTAAGCAAACCAAGCTGGATTGACGAAGCTTTGCTGGTCCATGCCCATTATACACTAATACAGTTGTATTAATTTTTACTCCTGTTGCCGGTGAGTAAAACTTTACTACAAATATACCTAATTGGGAAATGTATCTACCTCCATATGCGTAAACTTTTGATTTTCTGTCACACGCATACTTTTAAAAGATACACCCTGATTGCATAGCTTTTTGAACAAATTTTTATCAATTATATTAATAGAAGCACCGGAGTCTATTATAAATTTACACAACACTTTATTGTCAATCAGGATTTCACACTTATTGTCATTACCATGTCCGCTCACCTCAAACACAGAATTTACTTGTTTTATGCTTTTTCTGTCCTGTTCATCGTCAGAGTCGCTGGCCTCTTCATCGCTTGTATCTGACTCTTCTTCAGTCACATATTTTACATATCTTTTGTTATTTTTCTTATTAACTACACTTTTGGATTTTGTCTTGCAGCATTTTGCAAAGTGGCCCTTGATTCCGCACTTGTCACACTCGCTTTCCATTGCTGGGCATTCTTTATTCTTTGAATAGTGACCCCGTCTTCCACACCTGTAGCATGATATTTCTTTCTGTATATTTATTGTTGTATTCTGTTCTTTATTATCAGCGGTTTTGTTCGAAAACATATCCCTTTCCAACTCAAATAGTCTGGCTATTTCTAACAGTTTTTGTATCGTGAGGTCAGTACCTTGATAAATTTTCTTTTTAACTCAATGTCAGTGCATTTTTCCACAACCTGGTCTCTAATTGCTTCCTCTGCACACATAAATTGGTAATATCGTGCCTGAGCGCGCAATCTTAGAATATACTGTGCGCAGGTTTCGCTTGGTTCCATGACCATGTTGCGAAACTTTTGTCGCAGAACCGGTTCAAAGTATGTGTTCAGCCGGTGAACACACTTTTCGAACTCCTTGTTTCCCTCTGCGGTTTCATCCTTTAAGTTTTCGTAGACCTCTTGCATTTCCGGTCCGGCTTGGTGGAGTAACCTTTTGTCTATCACCATGTCCCACCTGACCTTCTATATAGTATTGGAAATTACGCATCCATGCTTTCCAGCGCGTCGCTGGTTCACCAAACGCATCAAAAGGAGGACCTACGCCACCTACAGCGTACTCCAAATGTGCCATAGCTTAATTCACAAAGCCAGCGCACTTCACACTCGTGAATTCAATTTTCCGTCGTCGCCAATAAATGTCGGGTTGTTTAATATAGACAAAATATAATGTATTACAACACTTTTATTCCCGAATTAGCTTCTTTTACATACGTCCCTGATATTGCCGCCCATTTAAGTGTCCTTTTCATTACGACACTGATATACGTTACTATAACTGATAGTGGCAACTCTACAGTCATCACCCACTCTTACGATTGTTGCCTGTTGTGATATAATGTCGATATATTGTAGCGATGAAACTATCGTATCCGATTTTCTAAAGACTTTCTCACTATTTCCAAAAACATGGTCTGCAGGGAGGTATGAGTGGTGAGTCACTGGAAATACTAGCTCGACAGTTTTGATAGCTCGATGTTCTAAAAGCCATTTACAACACAGCAATTATGGTAGAATTTTTATTATGACTACCGTTTCCATCTGAAATAAGTCTGGACGGTTTTTATGTTAGTCAGAACACAATTGTTGAGACGGTTGTAAACTGCAGATGCTATTGTGTTTTTAGCGTAGGTGTTTTCTGTCCAGAGATTAAAGCAAAGACGTTGTTTTCATTTAGTGGTCCCTTAAAAGATCCTTCAACAATAGTAAAATTGTAGAGATAAAGCTGTCTGCTGTTGTAGCATGATTGATCCGGAACTTTCTGAAGGTTCAGGTTTTCTTGGCAGTCATACGAAATTGTTTGAACACCTTGCTCAGTCACTTACAGCGAATAAAAAGCTTTGGAACATGGTAAACGGCATAATAAAACGCCTTGGTAAGGATCCATGAATAAAGCACATGTCGGTTTTTTGCATCTACATATGTCATTATGATGTTCAGAAAATTATAAATAGACAAGTTAGTAGTCAATGGTTAATGGTCATTTCGAATATTTGTTCAGGAGCAACAGGACTAAGTTATTAACACAGTTGTTTGTTTGTAAAATCTTGGAAAATCGGAGAAAATCATGTATATTTTAGGAATATTATCATGTCAATAAATAATCTTAACGGAAAAAAGTGTAAATACCTAAATTATAGTATTTTCAAAATTCCTTTTTCATTTTCTAGGACTAAAGAATCGCTCATGAAAATTTGGGACAAAATGAAATCCGAGAGTAATATATATTTTGCTAAAACGAGAAAAAGCTCCACAGAAACTGGTGGGGGCCCATCTTAAATTAAAACAGACCCGTATTACATATACACAGGCATTCAAGGAATCTATGACAGTGATGCAATTGATTGTCCCGACGAAGAGAGCCTAAATTTATTTGTCTGCCAATTAACCCTCTCCCCATTGAAGTTGAATTAATTGGGGATGTGGACACTGCTGAGACTTGTGTTGAGACAGAGAGAGATAGTTCTATAAATACATTGCAAGGGTAAACCTTATAACAACAGGCGACCTCCTATCCGATAAATATTCAATTTAATAATGAAGTAAAAATAATGACATTTTATGATGAATTGGTGCCACAGTAATTTGTAGATTCACTTACTAAATGTCCTTAGTTATTTTATTTATTACAGTAGCATTGATAAAAGTATACTTATTTTATGAGACATGATTGATTATAAAAAACTTGTTTCAGAACACAACAACTACGTGTTGTACTAAAGTAACACCTTCCGGTGTTGTTAATGAAAATAAAGTAATAAGAACCCCACTCTGGTCCAGAAGAAGACCAGTCCTGTCAGCTCACAATGAGCGAACACAGGGCATTGAAACTATTAGCACAAGCTTCAAAAATATTAAAAGGAAAGAGTGTGGAAGATTTGAGGTGTATTATACTTCAACAAGAGCTTTAATAAAGGTGTCTCAGAATGATTTTCGTTTTTGAATTGACCAATACGCGCCAACCGCAGGTAGTAGGGAGAGGGGAGTGGTCTCAAACGCTTGGCCTGTTTCTTAAGTTTAGTAGCTATGAATCGTTTCACGGGACCGCAGCGCGCGTTTTGCGTGCGAGCGTTTTATAAAAACAACGATTCCTACACTATTGTTCGTCGTCTATACAGGACACATTTTAATTTAACAAGCTTGAAACACGTGCCAAGTGCCAATTTAATTAAGCATTGGGTATGCAAGTTTGAAGAGACTGGGAATACAATGCCGGACAAATCATCTGGGCGCAAAAGGACATCAAGAACGAGCATGAACGTCGACCGAGTTCGCCAGTCTGTTATAGACGACCCACGACAGTCGCTGAGATTACGTGCAGCTTCTCTTAATTTGAATAAATCTACGGTTCATCGTATTATTTCGAAAGATTTACATTTTCATCCCTATAAAATTGTTATTGTTCAAGAAATGAAGCCTGATGATCCTGATAAACGAGTCGAATTCTGCAGGACAATGAAAACCCGTTTTAGGAGTTTCAATAACATCTGGTTCTCCGACGAATCGAATTTTCACATCAACGGTCACGTGAATAAACAAAATTGCAGATACTGGGCTTCCGAGAATCCACTAGAACTGCATCAGAAGCCCTTGCACTCGCCAAAAGTGGTTGTTTGGGCTGCCATATCAAGTCAAGGAATTATCGGTCCTTATTTTTTTGAGGACGACCGAGGTCGATCTCAGACCGTTAATTCTGATCGATATTGCCATATGATCCGGACTTTTTTGGCTACAGAACTGCAAAACCAGTATGGCTACAACCGCAACACCTTTTTTCAGCAAGATGGAGCCACTTCACATGTTACAAATGACTCATTAGCTGCTCTTCAAGAATTATTCCCTGGAAGAGTGATAAGTCGCCGAGGAGACATCAATTGGCCACCGAGGAGTCCTGATTTAACGCCTGCAGATTTTTTCTTGTGGGGCTACCTAAAAAGTAAAGTTTACAATCCATTGCCACCCAACCTGAATGTTTTAAAGCAAAGAATTACGGAAGAAATCAACTCTATTCCAAGAGCGATGCTCCAGCGAGTGATTGAAAATTTTAGCTCCAGGTTAAATGAGTGTGAACAAGTGAATGGTGCGCATTTGCAAACGGTTGTTTTTCATAAATAAACTTTAAGAACTGCTCTTTAATTTAACAATAAATAAAAGGAGTTTTAATTGATAATGCTGTTATTTATTTAGCACACCAGGAGCGGATACCAGGAGGCGCCAGTGGCTGCGCTGGCGCTGTTGGCGCTGTTGTTTTTGGTAAGTACCTACCTAAATTAAAACAACAATCTGAATGATGCAAACTTTAGCATTAGTATTCCCAATGAGTAAATTTGAAAAACCTCAGTTGCAGATATCAAAACTATTTTGATAATAAAAGAGAAAATTATTGAAATTTTTGACGATTGTGGAGTATGGAATTAGATGATTTTGGGACGGATTGAGTTCCTAGCTGAATCTGGATCCGTTAGTGGCTGAGCTTTACTTTCTACATTACAATATAATTTTACATCCACACTAACTATAAACTTTCAACTATATTCCTATAAAAATACATGTTTACAGCTCAAATGTGGCCAGCCGCCAGCAGCCAGAGGCCTATCAGCCTCGTGCGGAGGCCATCCGGCCTCTTGCGGAGGCCAGCCAGCCTCCAGCGGCTAGCCAGCCTCCAGCGGCTAGCCAGCCTCGTGCGGAGGCCAGCCGGCCTCCCGTACAAGGCAGCTCAGTGCCTGCCAGCCAGTACCAAATGCATGTGGTACTAAATGTTAAATTGAAAATTTAACATTTAGTACCACATGCATATGAATACGGTATTGTTAGTAATAAATGTTAAAATGAAATTTTAACATTTATTACTAATAATACCGTAATTGTGAATACATAATTATAATAAGCTGATTGATTTAAAAATTATTTTATTACCCTACAATATCTATAACTTACTCCATATCAGTAGGCAGGTCTTTGTAACTACTCTATGTATAAGTCCCGGTAGTGTTAGTTCAATTTAGTTGGTTTAGTTTTAGGTAAGACACTAATATTATAAAAGCGAAAGTTTGTGAGCGTGTTTGTAACTTGTTCACGCTCAGACGGCTGAACCAATTTTGATGAAATTTAGTATGGAGGTAGGTGACACCCTGGATTTAACAAATGCTACTTTTCATCATCGTGCGGATGAAACCGCGGGGCGCAGCTAGTTCTCATGTTGGTTGACACATCTGGTGTGTGTTGCCGCACTGGCGGTGATCCCAGTCACGCCAATGCGGAAAAACACTTTAAGTGTGTAATCCAATGGTAGTGCGGCTTTTCACGACTCGCGTGTTAAAAGTAAACACGGTCTGCGCGTATTACGCACTCGCGTTACGTCCGCGTTACTCGTCCGAACGCCAGTGCTGCGTGCGGGTCTAGCGTGTTTATTTCAGCAAGCTTGGTAATTACACAATTACACCTCAGCAGTGAATGTGAAGACTTCTCCAACTGGGGCACAGTGGATCGTTTTGAATTGGAGTACAGTGGATCTTGTATCCACTGTACCCCAAGTCAAAATATTTATCGTAAAATTATTTTGTTTTCAGGGATAATGCCACGAAACAGGAAAAAAAAGACCAATATTGGTCAGCACGCTGAAAAGGAGATGCGGGCAGCTTTGCATAAAATATCGGAGGGCCAAAAAATAAAAACTGTAGCTAAACTAATGAACATTCCATATACAACTCTATACAGGTATAATGAAAAAATTAAAAAATCATTGAATGCCAATCCTATTGATACCAACAGAGTTACACTAAATTACACAGTGCGTAAAATTTTCACGGATGCTCAAGAGAAGGATTTAGTCGATTATTTAACAAGATGTAGCAATATGTTTTATGGTCTTACCTTAATAGACACGCGCAAACTTGCCTATGAAATGGCAGTTATAAATAATATCACAGTGCCACAAAAATGGCGTGATACGAAACTGGCAGGCGTTGAGTGGCTGTACAGTTTTAGAAAAAGAAATCCAGCTCTCAGCTTGCGAACACCTGAAGGGTGTAGCCTAAGCCGTGCAACGTCCTTTAATCGCCACAATGTAACGATGTTCTATGACAATTTAGAGAGGGTTGTGGCTAGACATGAGTCGTTTGGGAACGGAACTAGAGTGTGAAATCTAGATGAGACGAACACCATGACCGTTCAGAAATCTGCTAAAGTTTTGGCAGTCAGAGGTCAAAAGCAAGTGTCTAAAGTTACCAGTGCGGAAAGAGGGACACTCGTTACTACGTGTTATTTTGTGAATGCTTTGGGAAACACGTTACCGCCTGTTATGATTTTTCCTAGGGTCCACTTCAAAAGTCATATGATTAATGAGGCTCCAACTGGAACTTTGGGTCTAGCAACACCAAGCGGATGGATGAATGGTGAGTTATTCATTGAGACGATGAAACATTTTATAAAACACACAAATGTAGCAAAGAAAATCCTAGTTTGTTGATCTTAGATAATCATATGTGCATTCAAGCATTAAATTTGGCTAAGGACAATGGTGTAACTGTTTTGACAGTTCCACCTCATTCGACGGGGAAAATGCAGCCGTTAGATGTTGGAGTTTTCGGCCCATTTAAAGTGGCATACAATAGGGCAGTCGATAATTGGATGATGCGCAACCCTGGTAAAACATTTTCCATTTACGATGTGGCTAGCTGTGTCAATGTAGCACATCTGAAAAGTATGACCCCAAACAATATATGCAATGCCTTCAAGGCGACGGGCATTTTCCCCTATGACAGAGATGTTTTCACCGAGGTGGACTTCGCTCCTAGCGATGTCACCGACCGGCTCCCAAACAATGAAAATGAGATCCCGGAAAACAGAACTGAAGAAGATCGTCAAACCCACAACAATGAAGACAGAGATAGGACGCGCACTCCATCACCTTCACTTTTACAGGAAATGTATAACATCGATTCATCAACACCGCCCCGTCGTTCTAATGAAGATCTTATGTTGTTATCGGTGGAAGATACCCAAAACGAACCGCTACCTTCGACTTTGAATGAATTACCCCGGATATGCCAGCTTGCTTTTCAGGCCATCGAAACTACTTCTCAAACAACAACCACATCATTGATTAAGCCTATAGAAAGTACACCATCAACATCAAGAGCTGAACCGTCAAAACCTTTCCAAGTCCGTTTGAGTTTCGTGGAATACCAAAAGCTGGAGCAAGAAAGCACGGGAGAGCAGAAAGAAGGAAAGGTAAAAACATGATAGCAACTGATACTCCAAATAAAAATGAAATCGAGCAAAGGACCAAAGAAAAAAATAAAGGAAAGAGTCGGCAAAGGCTGCCAAAAAGAAAATGTTTGAAAGTGACAGTGAAGAAACTGATACAATATAAATAAGTTTATACTCGGAAGAGGAGCCGACCTTTGATGAGGAAGAAGACAAGGTTATCCACATAGACCCTACGAAGTTCTCTCCGCTACAAACTAGTCCAAAAGAAGGAAACTTTATATTAGTAGAATTTAAGGTACAAGAAAAGAAATTTTATTATATTGCGAAAGTTATTGGGAATAAAGTTGGAGATATAGAGGTTAGTTTTCTCCGAAAATCTGTCAAAAGTAACAACAAGTTTCATATGCCTAATATTCCTGACATTGCAACAATCACACTGCAAGACATTAAAATGATTCTACCTCAACCAGGATTTACTGGGAGCACTAAAAGAGCCCAAGGATTATATTGTTTTGATATGGAATCCACCAAAATAGATCTGCGTTAAATATTAATACTTACTTTTAAGTAATAATTTGATCTCTTATGTGAAGTGGCCATACGCTATTTATTTAGATTTACTTAACACGTTAAACGCCGATAGAAAAAAATAAAAATCGTAAAAATACTTTTGGTCGTAATTTGTTTATTATGTTACGATACGTATAGAAAATAAGTTTTATTCAATTCTGTACATGGGTTACATAGTTACAGTCAAATACATAGCTGAGGTCACCGGTGCACCCCATGGCGCACAAATACAGAAAATATATTTTCCGGTACCCGGCGCCGCGCCGGCCACCCCGCCGGCCACCCGCTACACCAGTAGTGCGCTCGCGCTTACGGTGATAGAACGTGTGTTACTAGATCAATTACGTTCCTACTATCTTAGCTGTCATCATTTTCTTATTGAATAGTTAATGTGCGAGCCTTTAGATATGGATTTAGCTATGGAGGACTTCGAATTTACGCAGGATGATTGGAAGCAAATCAACGCGTTAGAAATTTCTTTTTCGATCGCTTCTATAAACAATGACGCTCTCGTAGAATCGGATAGTGAACCCATGCAATTACCGAAAAAGAAAAGACGTTTGGTTATCGCAAGTGATAGTGATAGTGACAGTGAGTCGGCTGAAAATTTTGTTGCCGCCAATATATCGCAAAATGACCGTATTTCCTCAAAATGGTCGAGGCCAAAAAGACGACAGCCATCAGTGATTCCTTTCACCGAGTTCGAGGGTATGAAACCTCCATATTCTAATTTGCTGAAAGAAGCTGGCCCTGACCAGTATTATGATCTATTGGTGCCTGAAGAAATTCTTGAAATGATTGCTGAGCAGACAAATTTGTTCGCAAGTCAAAACATCACAGCCAGGCAAACAAAGCCTGGATCAAGGTCTCATTCATGGAAGCCAACAAACAAGACAGAAATAAAACAGTTTCTTGGGCTGGTCTTGTTTATGGGCGTAGTAAAGCTGCCGAAATTAGCTTATTTTTGGAGCAAAGACAAGATACTTGGACAAACTTTTCCAGCCACCGTTATGAGTAGGAACCGCTTCGAGTTACTACTGCAATACCTACACTTTAGCGACAATTTATCTGTCGACAGAAACGATCGTATTGCCAAAATAAGACCTTTAATCGATGCTCTCAATGCTACTTTCTAGAAATATTATTCGCCTAAAGAAGATGTTTGTGTGGATGAAAGCCAAGTACCTTTCAGAGGTCGAATAATATTCAGGCAATACAATAAAAGTAAGCGACACAAGTATGGCATGAAGCTATTTAAGTTATGTACTGTTCCCGGATATACTTGCAAACTTAATTTGTATAGTGGGAAAAACATTGACGCAATAAATACTACGCCAACAAATGTGGTGATGGCACTATGTGAAAATATATTTGACAAAGGACACACGCTAGCAACTGATAATTGGTACACTAGCTTGCAACTGGCTTATCGGTTATTGGAGAAGCAAACCCATTTAATTGGCACATTGCGAAAAAACAGAAGAGGATTGCCTAAGGCTGTTGTTGATTCGAAACTGCAAAAAGGTGAAACAATGGCTATGGAGAATGAAGATGGAGTAACAGTGCTTAAATGGAAAGATAAGAGGGACGTGCTTATGCTGTCGACAAAGCATTCCGACAAAATTGCTGTGGTGGTGAAAAAAGGCAAACAGATTCGTAAACCAAAAGTTATTTTGGATTATAATAAATCGAAAGGGTCTGTAGACATGAATGACCAGATGGGTGCCTATTCTTCGCCATTGCGGAAAACCGTAAAATGGTATAGAAAATTGGCAATAGAACTACTTCTAAATACGGCAGTTGTAAATGCTTGGGTCATGTACAATGAAAATAAGCAGAGCAAATCTTCAATTGTCGACTTTAGGAGGGCTCTCATAAATTATTTGACTCGGCCAGCAGATTCCCAAGAAATAATTATCAATGAAAGACCTAAAAGACTCGAGCATGTTCTAAAATTATAGGAAGGAAAAGTAAGAGACACGCGTCGTTTTTGCGTGCAATGTTATAAAGATTCAGTACAGGAATTTGGTCGTAAAGTAGCTAAGAATAAAGCTAAGAAAGTGAGTACGTACTGTGTGCAATGTAAGGGGGAGCCTCACTTTTGTCTAAAATGTTTCAATTATGTCCATCGCTAATATGTTGATGCTATAAAAGGTTTCTTATCTCATCTTTTACAGCATGTTTTGTCAAATATTATGGCTAATTATTTATATTTCTAATGGTTGTTTGTAATTATGCTTACTAATGAGAACTTTATTTTATTTTTCAGTAAAACTGATTTTTATGTTTGTATTTCATTAAAAAATAAAAACTGCTAATTTTCGTTTAAATAATAAAGACTAATTTGAATTATATATCCTGAATTTTTATTTTGGTTACTTTTTTCGCTTTTATCTTTCATTTTTTCAATTCCTTACAAGGTATGTTTGTCCCACTGCGCAGTATAGTTCTACAGCGCCGTGCCGGTCACGGAGTACGAATAAAGTAACAGTCAGTATGGCCGGCGGCGAGAAAAAGTAGTTTGAATATGACTATACGTTGAGGTCACCGGTGACCCCCATGGCGTTTAGCGTGTTAAAAAAAAATAATAAAAAAAAATACTGAGTGCTTTTAGGTCTGTTTTTGTAATACAGGTTCAAATTTAAATATATTCTAGGACTCAGTTAACATGATAGAAAATTTGAGGTAAAAAAAGTAAAGTTACAAGTCATTGAAAGAAAATGGATCCACTGTGACCCACGCTCCCCTACACCTTCGCCTGACTGTTCACCTTTCTAATATATCATACCTGTATGCAAAGATAAATTGACGTTTGAAGGCGCCAAAGTGCATGCTTTGAACTTCATTTGCTAGTTTCGCTTCATAAGATTCTGAGAAGTTACACACAATTAGACAGTCGTTGTCTTTCAGCTCTGACGCAGCCTTTTAATATTATTTCTGCATATGGATATTGTTAAATGGTGTTTTTTAAATAAGATCATATTCATATTTAGTTTTGAACTCCCTTATATTTCCACAAAATATTTTAATGCCGTATAAATTTTCATAATCGTTACATTATAAAATAGAACATCGTTGTACACTGTACAGGTAGATCTAGTTTATATACATAACGTAATCTTATATTATGCACCTTATTGTCCATACCGGTAATATCTACATTAGCTACAACCGATTGACAAACGAATTCCTTGTCGGCCCACGCGCCGCATACGTGTGGTCACTCCCGCGCGTCTCGCTAACCCCGCACTCATTAACGACCCGCGTGCACTATGCCGTTACAGGAGCCGAAGAGTGCTTTATAACAATTTCTTACAAACAAGTACATTCTTTAGATGATTTTGAAGAATGTACTTGTTTTATTTTTGGATAGGTTAACGTTATAATTACATACAGTTAAATATTAGGTTATAGCGAAGTTACTGAAATCTTACAATGACAATATATTATTTCAGATGCCTCTGACTCAAAGAAATCAAGGAGATATAGAGAAATACTAAAAAGAAATCAATTATGTACCTACTAACCTAAATTTACACTGTTTATTTTAGCGTGAGACTATCGCTTTAAAGAGGGCATGGGATAATTTGAAATTCATGATCCGGAAGACTCGTGCTACAGAGAGAGGTAATTTGCTTAGAACCGGAGATGGACCTCAACAACCTCCACCATCGCCCTAACATGGAGACATAATTACCATGGTAGAAGACGTAAGTATATTTTACTAATGTCCGAGTTGCAATTGTCAGTCAATACTCTATACTTCTTTGCAAATTTATTTCTCAAGCAGCACCGGTAATGATTTGTGTAATAACAAATTGTTTCGACAGTGATGGTACTATTTTGAGTGCCATAGATGATATTCAAGAAGTGGAAGAGAAAATGCACATCGAAGAATCTAATTTGTATGTACAAGAAGATTGTACACCTAAAAACCCACTGGTAGAAACAAACCTTACAAAAGGCGTTTATAATATTTTAAGCATTAATTTCCTTGTCATAATTCCTCACACCAAAATCATTAATTTGATTAAATTACAGATTCAGAAATAAATAAATGTCTGGTTAACAACCAGCACCATGAACGTAGAGCAGCAGACTATACTCGCCGGGAAGCTGTTTTACGAAATAAAGTTCCTGGAGAGTAAAAATAAGATTGAAACTCAAATATTAACAGCACTACTGTTGTAGATAAAACTGTCATGAGTGCTGCCAGGCTACCTTGCTACCAAATCATAAAACTCCAATGTTGTAAATTTATAGAAAACCAGCCTTTCCGATTTCTGTACACTTTAGAAATTATTCCTCCGGGGCTTCTTATTTTAATATGTATACAATCAATACAGCAGGAAAATATTTGCTTCCTTGAATAGTAGAAGGGAATTTCACAAAATCTTTCATTTTTCTTGCTATCAGTGTAGAGACTAGCAATTATTCTGGAAACTGTCTGCTGGCATATACCCATTACATCTCCATCCATTTTCTGTAAAACATTAGGAGACAATTTACAAAACAGGTATTTCTGAATACAACAATGTTTTTATTAAATACACCACTATATAGGTATTTAGTGTGTGCTTATTTTATTGTATTTGAGTGCTCGAGTGGCCATAACATGCTTGCACTAATAATGAAACCGTGCGTTCAGGTTTTGTTAAGTGCGAGGCGCGAGATACACATACATAGACGTATATGGTAAAGACTTTTTTCTACGAGGACGCGAGGCCCCGGGCGGTTTCCCTGCTTGCCACCCCCTAAGGCCGCCACTGTACATATATAAACTAACCTGAAACGTTTCTGTCGCGAAGAATCTAAATGTTATCAAGAGCATTATTTCCGGGGCGAATGGTAATCCTCTTCTTGATGGTTTTCTTAGATCAACCATCATTGGTGTTCGCGACGAAATAAAAATTGTAAAGATTAAATTAAGAAATGTAAATAAAATGATACCGTTTTGAGTTTTCCTTGAAAGAGGTCCGCAAGTCCACATTTGTAAAACCCGGCAATTCGGTCGGGAGCAGGACATCGCCATCCTGACTCACGCCGTAAAATAATTTGTTTAATAATAAAAATAACTTAAATTTCGCTTTGAAAAAGTATGAAATTACTACATTTTAATTTCAATTTATTGCTGGCTGTTGGCGATCCTCCAACCGTCTGTGTAAACCGGAACGCTTCTCATCGGTGACTTGATTTAGTTTATGGTCGTGATTTGGCATTTTTCCGATCAGAGCCGTCACTGATTTGGGTCTACGATGGGATTAAGCAATTGCAAGCGATCCTGCGCGCACGCACTGGATAGTTACAAAACATTTACATTTAATTTCAAAACCCGCAAAAAGTGGGTTTTTGATTTACACATAACAAGCAACCAATATTTAATCTGACGGACTCCTGCAACGCCCACGGTTTTCTACAACAATCTTTTCTGGTCTGGATGTTCGGCGTGCCGGCCGGGAACGCAGTTCGGCATCAGCCTACAACTTTGCATCCACTTCAGTTTTCAACCGTAACTTCGGAGTTGAAGAAGAGAGGAACTTCTACACCTTAATTTGTATTAAGGTACCTGGGTCGAATATGGCCAGCCGAAAAATATGGCCACATACCATTATTCCAAACACGAAATATTGTAATAACCTGAACGCGACCATAAATTGTCGCTAGTGTCGCGTGTTGTAATTTGATATTTCTTTGTCTAATTATCAAAGTAATAGTGTGTATTTCATTCGTGAATATGAAAACGTAAAAAATGCATGACTGCAAATATGGCCACCGATTGGCCATATTTCCGGTAGGAAATTATAAACGTTTTTTTTTTGTTTTAGACCATGGCACGCTATAAAACTAAAGGGATTCGAGGTAATTGGTCAGAAACATCAATGAGACAAGCTTTAACTGCAATCAAAAGCGGTAAGATGAAAGTAAATACGGCTGCAAAGCATTATAATGCAATACATCAAGAATCGTCCCGGTTTGAAATCAAAATTTACGAGTTGTGCGAATCCTTAACTGGATATTTGTGGACTTTTTTATCTACATCGGCCGCCAGACGAGTACCTGCTCCCTTCCTTCGCGCGTTTCAACTGTAGTCAAACGTGTACAATACTTTTTAAATTTATACATGGACAATTGGTTTAACTCCTCGATGCTTGCAAGGTACTTCAAACGCCGGCAAACGGATTGGGTCGGAACACTCTGAGCAGCCTGTAAACACATACCGGCCATTGTTCAGAGGACCTCTCCCTTCAGGAAGGGAGAGGTCCTCTGAACAATCAGGGTCAGTTCGTTGCCAGCAATCTGAAGATGTAACCTTTCCACCTTCCATCACGTGTCCCAAGTTACCAAGAACGTAGAAGGTGGGTAGACCAGGACGGTCTTCTTAATTTAGACTTAAATTAATTGAAGACTACAATCAGGGAATGGGTGGAGATCATGGGATCAAATGCTTGAGCCCTATTTGGTTGAACAGAAACAATGTATTAAATGGGCAAGGAAACTTTTTAAACGCCTCCTCAACATTACCATCCAGAATGCTAGAATATTGTTGGAGCAAACAACTACCACCAGAAGTGCCTCACTTTCGTTTCGATTGGCTCTTGCCCAATCCTTCATAGACCGCCATCGAAACAAGGTTCCTTTGCGAAATATAGAACTGCTTACGAATGTCCACAGTGTAAAGTGTCGCGCTGCCTACACACTTGTTTTGAACAATTTCATACCGTTCCCGTCCTTTTATTTTCTTCATTGATACGGCCGGAGATTGGGAAATTCCGTTTTCTAAGTACGACATTCGCTGATACGTTAAAGCACACCAGAGGGCATAGACAAAGTAACATTCAATTTACTGCGACGATGTGCGATTTTAGAAAAATTTAAAAATGTACTTATCAGCCATGTGGTCTATCGTTAACGAAATAAAATTTGCTAGATGACGTATCTTTGGTTCGATTCCATGAAAAGAATTGACTTTGTCAATCGGTTACTTTCATAGAAATGCGTAACCAAGTGTCACTTTTGAAATCGTTATGGCTAGTTTGCAACATGGTTGGTCGAAACATTACCAACTGCCAAGATCCTGTAAAAATAGAATTTTATCGAAACAAACGGTGATTTTTTGTAGTCGGCTGTAGGCAGTGTTCGGTTATTGATAATGTTGAATATACAATTAAAATGCATGCTCTGAGATTACTTAGGGCAGCCTAAAACGAAAGTGTCTGGCTAAGACGCCAGAGAAGATTCCGCTTTCGGCAACAAATGGAAAGTGTTGATGAGAAGCCGGAATCTTTGTTTATTGAGCGTTTTAGGCTTAGCAAAGCCGTATTTAAAAAGCTTCGACACCATTGAAAGGGTCTACAGATCTCCGTAAAAGCAAAGGTAAGTAGCCGGTAAAGTTATGAACGTTTTTCTTTCACTAATAATAACATTTTTAAGTATATACCTACGTAATAGCATTATTTATTGTTTTAAGTGCTTTGTGCTCTCAGCTTCATTGCTACAGGCTTTTATCAAAGAGTAGTAGTTGGTGTTGTACAGCACTTAACACTAAGGCCAAAGAGCCGTAGTATTAGAGAGGTTGTGGAAGCTCTCAACCACCCAGAAATCAAAATCATGAAAAGTGGATTGTTTTCCTACAAGCACAAGGAAAACGATGCCATATTTAAAGAAGAGTAAGTTTGTCACGACTACAAGGCTCAATCCTTCTTGAAATCCTGTCCAAAATGTTCCCTACCACATTTAAATTTGGCGCCACGCGCCCACTCACCTGAAAGACGTCGCGGGCGGCGCTTTCGACGCGACATCTAGCAAGAAATAAGAAAAAGAAAACCAATATGGCGAAAACTTTAAATGAGCGACCGCGTACGCTCTGTTAAAGGGTGACAAAAGTGCTATATTCCTTGTGGAAAGACTGATTTATGTGTGCTACACCGGTGTACCTGTACCAGAATCAATTTGCGGCAAGGGTGAGTCTTTCCTATTATTGTTTAGTGTGCTGTGATAGTTACTCTAATTCACGTTCTGGAGAAGAATGGGTTCGGGTTCAGTGTCAGAACTGGGCCCATTCCAGATGTAGACAGAAACAAGACTTATTAACGTACCTATGCCCGAATTGTGATTCTGATATATCTTCTAATTTTAAGTATATCTTTTCTGCCTATGACTGCAATATGATTGTTTTTTTTTCAGCCTAAGACAAGGCAATACGATTAAAGACTGAACTAATTATCAAGGCTGATTAGCTATAAGTTATTTGATAACTTGTCAATTATTAATTGGTAGCTATAATTTAAGTACAAATTATAGCTACCTACTTGTTATAACATACAACTGTTTACTTGATGATTCATACTACTGTTGATTATTGCTTAAATAAACAGGTTTTATCCATTTATTTTTACTTATTTTTTATTTCACAAATAATAGCTTTAACCGATATGGTAACAATTTACCCCGGCTTGTTAACAACTTGCCCCAAAACGGGGTAGGTTGTTACTTTCAGACTTTAGGCATTGATTAATTGTAAAAAAATCTTACAAAAAATGCCCCAAATAACCATTTAAATACCAAATTTAGATATGTAAGTTGATTTTGATAGCATTGTATAAATACTGAAATCAAGTATTCGTAACAATTTTTGAGGTTAACAAAAAATCGGAACTTTTAGCCCCGCTCTCCCCTACCGCAAGTACGGCAAAAAATTAAACAAAGTATTCTTAGAAATGCTCCATAGAAGTCAATAAATTTGGATAAATTAATAGTAAACTTTGTTGTTGACACAATGTCACCTATGTCTATAGTAGAAACCTGTTACCAGGGCTAGTTTGTAGAGGAGAGGGGAGGTTGCTGTAGATATCGCTTCTTAAACTCAACACATCCGGTTTCAACAAGTTTCGGTTCATGATAGTGATCTTTTGTTCTATCATGCAGCCAGGAAACATTTCGATTATTTCCTTTGCGGATGATGTTCATTCGTCATGTTCAGGGATGACGTAACGTCAAAGCCAGTCGCTAGAACTAGGGCTAACAGCAGCTGTAATTTCGATAGCAACTTTGATAACAAATTCGATAGCGAATGTTACTGAATTTGTGAGCGAAATTCCCAACAACGATGAGGTAAAAGAACCTGTCCGAAATATTCTAACATCGGCAGAGAAGGCAATGGACGATGCTGTAGATAATTAAATAGACATGTCTAATACAGTGTGTCCAGAAAGGGTATCGGGTATTTGTTTTCGCGCCATATTCGAAACGGGACGACGGGTCCGTGGCGTCTACCATTTTGTGGAGTTTTAGTCACGATGGAACAGTACCTACTCGGGGACGCATCGCGCATTTTGCGTACGAGCGTATTATCGTGTAACGGTGATTCAATAGTGACTGCTCAACGTCTGTATCGTGCGGAATATCGTACACGACACGCGCCAAGTGACGATAGCATGATGATTATGCTTATATTGCTAAAATTGCTTGCAAAAAAAGTCCATACGATGTTGTCTATCTGTATCATGATTTCTTTAAAGATATTTAACACACATTGAAATTCTATAACTCTATAAGACCTGGCAAGAGAGTAGGTGCTGTAACGGATTTGAAAGCTTTGCAATATAATCCAAATGGAACCATCTCATACAAATTGAGACATCCCGAAAGGTACAGAAGTCTCCTAACAAGAGTGCGTACATTGAACGCAATACCATTCGATATGATACCACGACTCTATTCTGCAAGAATTCCGATAAAAAAAAGAGAAATATCGACACCTTCAAGATTTAAAAAATACTATGGAAAAAGATTACCACAATTTTTACGATAACTTACCCCATAACTAAGAATTAAAATTTAGGATAAGTTATGATAAGGGCGGTGCGGTAGATAAACGTATTCTTCATATGAGTAGAGTGTATGTGATTTTTAACAAAAAACGATATTAATGAAAATAAAAACCTTGAAGTTTATTTTGGTAATAATCCGTATATCAATCCAAAATAAAACTATTGATTACATAGGTAGAGATACCAAACTTTGTATCTCCGAAAAAACTTCGTAAGTCCATCATACTAGTTTCAGAAGTATGCGTAAGTCCATTAATTAATTCATGTTATCTGATAATAAATCATAATTACAACAAACACAAGCGCTATTCATATTTTAATGTAAATAAAGCCGTTTGTCTATATTTTGATTATTAGTTATTTTATAAAATAGTTTTTTCTTCCCCCTGTAAAATTTCATCAACTGGAGATACGAAGTTTCAGAACTAAGCCAGCAATATATAGCTGTTGTCGCGAAATTTCTATAGACGAGTCAGGGCAAGCGACCCTTATTCAAGGGTCACTTGTCCTGGATTGAAGCAATAAAAAACAAAGAGGTCAAAGGCTGCACGTTTTGGCATAAACTAACTAACTAGAACGAACTCGTTACTTATTAGTAACTTGAATTATTTATTAAAAGGTCTTGAGGATTGGGGCACTGCATCACGATGGTCAATTTTTATAATTCTCCCTAGTTAGCTCGGTACTTAAACAGTCAGAGAGTTCATTGTTTGGGAACATTACATATAAATCGCATGAAGATGCCGAAGAATGTGGCAAAGGGAACTATTATTGCTCACCATTGTAGATATTTCCGTCTTGGCATGGAAATACTCCCGAAGTGGTAACGATGATTTCCACATATCACAACGACACCTACGTCGGCTCAAATGCAGATTGTGAGTTGACAAAGCCAGTGAGTGTACGGGACTACAACATAAATAAAGAGTGGGGTTGATCTGAACTGCAAACCATGCAGGAAAAACTAGCTGCTAAACAACCGCGATTGGTCAATCGCTCTAGGCCACAGCTGCTCCACGACAACGCAAGACCACACACTGCACAACAAACAACCACTAAGTCAGATGAGCTACAATTGGAATGTCTGCGCCATTCACCGTACTCCCCGGACCTTGCTCCAACAGATTACCATTTTTTCCGAAATTTGGACAACTTCTTACATGGAAAAAAATTCAACTACGAGGCGGCAGTCCAAACCGCCTTCAAAGAGTTTATTGATTCTCGCCCCCATGTTTTTTTTAGTAAAGGGATCAATGAACTACCTATAAGATGGCAAAAGTGCATAGATAACAACGGTGCATACTTTGATTAATTAAGTGTACTCCCGCTCTCATTTGTTTGCGGGATAGTGTTTCAGTAGTGTAGTGATTAGTGTCTGTTATTGTTTCATTTTCTTTGATAGCGTTCAACTGAAAGGTTGTCTTTTATTTTTGTTTACGTTTTGTGTTGGAAATTTAAAATGTCCAAGCGAAAAAGAGTAGTGTTGTCTCTTAAAGACAAAATGAAGATAATTGAGAGTATAAAAAATGGTGAATCTGGCAGTAAGTTGGCACAAATATATGGTGTCGGAACTTCTACGATATCAGACATTAAAAAGAATTCTGATTCCATAATGAAATTCACCTGCGCGCTTGAGCAAGAAGATGGAAGTTCGCAACGTAAAGTCATGAAAAAATCTCAAAATGAAATTCTGGAAAATGCAGTTTTTACTTGGTTCTTACAAAAGAGAGCATGCGGTCAGCCCATATCTGGACCTCTGTTATGTGAAAAAGCATTGGATTTTAATCAAAAACTTGGTGGTGATACTTCTTTCAAGGCGAGCTGTGGATGGTTAGCAAGATTCAAATCCAGACATGGAATTCGAGAACTGGACATTCAAGGAGAAAAACTGTCTGCTAACGTTGCATCAGCCGACTCTTTTGTAGACGAGTTAAAAGAATTTCTAGATGAAAAAAAATACGATTTAGATTTTGTATACAATGCGGACGAAACAGGTCTTAATTGGAAAGCTCTACCAAGCAGATCATGAAGATGTATTTGCAAATATTGTTTTAAAGATACAATAGCTACATCATTTTATGTAAATAACGATAAACAATTTCAACTGTTGATAGTACGTTTTAAGACCATTCCAGTGATATACGAGTATATACCAAATATATATGTATAGAGGAAAGTAGGTAACCCAAAATGGAATAGTAACCTTAATTTGGAATACCGTATGTGCGGAGAAACTGGGGTTTTGAAAGGTCCACCGCTAGAGAAGCACGTGCGCGGGTGCTTCGCGATTGTTTTTTGTTACAGGCAATTACGCCGTCCGCGACCTGGATCCTGGGAGCTCCCGGTACACGGAGCCTTCGGAAGGTAGCCAAACGTACACCACAGGTATTTGCGGAGACATTTACTAATTTAGGTTTACTGCTTCGTCTCGTTTGAAGAGCTCCACGTTATCGCAGTCATTGTGGTAATCTTACAATTCGTCACATCCACGGCAAACTTACGAATCTGCAGTTTTAGTAAAATCGATATTTAGATGAAAAACTGTACTAAATGTGCCACTACACACCGTGGCAAAAATACGTATTTCTGGCTCGGACGGTTACAGAATTCAAATTGTTCGATTCTGCGTTTTATTTTATTACACCCATAGTAAACTTACGAAATTCATATAAGATGTTTTAGCGTAGTAGAATTTATAAAGTTCGTGTAAAATGTGCCACTGTCAACTTACGAATCTGGTATATTCGTGAATTTACCTCGGTAGCAAACATTAAAACGGGTCAAGTAACTCAAGGCAAACATACGAATGTGGCATATTCGTGAATTTACTATGTTAGCAAACATTATTAAAATGGGTCAAGTAACCCAAGGCAAACATACGAATGTGGCATATTCGTGAATTTACCATGTTAGCAAACATTATTAAAATGGGTCAAGTAACCCAAGGCAAACATACGAATGTGGCATATTCGTGAATTTACCATGTTAGCAAACATTATTAAAATGGGTCAATTAACCCAAGGCAAACATACGAATGTGGCATATTCGTGAATTTACTATTGTATCGAATACTATTTGTTGAGGAAATAACTTTTATCAAATTATGCGAATGTGTTTTATTCATTAAATAATGGCTTGTTTATTAAACTTACAGACAACTTTATGAATTCGAGGTTTTCAAACGTGGCGCGAATTATAAAATTCGTTGGTGTATGGAGTTTGCACATTATGCCTAAAAGATTTTATCGAATTATAATTTTATATAACAATCTAAAATAAATAATCGATTTTTGTACTAGATTTAATAATAAGTAATATCGATTATATTGCACATCACTAATATTTAGTTACATCACTTTTTTACTCTCGTAGTTAACTGTGCTCTCTTTGTTTTGATTATTATTTACGTGAGTTGTTTTTCAACATGAAGAGAAGTGAGAAGATGCTACGTAAAGTGTTCGAAGCTGAAAAAAATAATAGTATACCAAGTAAGTTTATTATAATTATTATTTTAGGTTATTAGGTACATACTTTACTTAATTCAAATGATTTCAGAACAGAAAGTTCACAAATCTGTCTTGGCTAGTTCCATTTTATTGATAAAGAAGTTGTGGGTAGGTGGTAGGTACCTATTATGTAAATCTACCTACTTGCAACTTCGTTTTTATTTTATACTCGCGTCGCGTCGCACGTAAGTAAGATAGGTATGTAACGTAAGTAAAATACTTTCAATCTAAAACTGAACGCCCCTCCACTGCTTGTTACATACACATTTCAATTATTTGTATCGAAAAACCAATGAAAGGGCGTTCAGTTTTAGATGGGAGACAAGCAATTTTACCAGAGCGTCATTTGTTTACTTACTTATATACGTTTGTGGTTCGGTATTCAATTTCAATGTGGTTTTATACGCGCTGACATAGAATGCAACATATTAAACTTGGACTCCTTTTTAAACCAAGCAATTGGACTTAATTGAGGTTAATGCTCCACCACAGAGCGGGAAGTTTAAAAATTTAAGTATGATTCTTTTTGGTTTAAATAAAGTAGATAGCTAAGTTTGTTTATGCGTGGTAAATCGTGGCATTGCATGATAAGTGAATTTTATTCATTCTTACATAGCTAATTGCACTACCTATTAACCTTACTTTACCCGTACGCAAAATAAGCGCTTTGATGTGGAGTGACGGACACCAGCCCGTGTTACCTATTAACTTACCTTACTTACTTTACTTTACTTACCTTACTTACCTAACTTACCTTACTTGCCTTACTTACCTTACTTACTAACCCGGGATCTCGTGATCCGCAATCACATACACTACCACTGGACCAATGAAACAGTCACTTTTTAAAACTTACTTAAAAATAATATTACTTTCAGGAGCAGCAGAAGTGGAAAAAAAAATTAGTAGAAGAAACAATACATCAAACAAAACTCAACAACCACAAAATATAATTAAAGAAAATGTTACGCTTGATATATCTATGGGAGATGGGACTATTGAAGAATGCCTACCTGTATCACTATCAATAGCTAACGATGTATCTTTACAGACCCTTGTTTCCATAGACTCCGAAACAGTTGCAACGCCAGAGGCACCATTATACTCACCGATAACTCCAATAGACCGAAACATTTTTCTATCTGGAGGTAATACAACAATTCCCGAAAGTCCCGAAAATTCTTCACCAATTCGTAATATGTCACCAGATACTCTTAAAATGTTCGAAACATTGAATCACATTGATTTTAGTGATGATGACAGTGTTAAAGACCCCGATTTCATTGCTGATAAAGACTTCCATAATTATTCATCTGAAGAATCTACTTCACATACAAACATGGCAGCATTAGTTCATGCAGAAAATTCTTTGAATTCAGAATACTATCATACATCAGATACAACTCAACATTCAGAAATAATTCACGATAATGATGTTTCAACTGCTATACTCGGGGGTGATGACGTCCAGGAATCTCAAAGAGTAGCCGAAAGCACTTCGCGACCACATTTTCAAGTGGTTGTCTCCAAGCCATTAAAGAGACGATACTCTGAAAATGACTTGCAACAGTTTCATCAGACACATCAACTAATAAAAAAGTTAAGAAGTGCTTCCTTATCTATTACGTGTGAGGACAGAGTGCAGAAAAAACCAAAGAACAAGTCACCAAAGAAAAAACATATTTCTGACCCTTCTAAATGGAAGAGACATATTGAGAGGAAGAAACGTTTAAAAGGTGAAGCTTACAAAACTATCAAAGGTAAATTTGTTTCAGCTATGCCTTTGAAGCAACCTAAGTGTCTGGCAATCCCAAAACATAAATGCAATGCTAATGTACCTCAAGAAGCGAGAAAGAAAATTTATGAGTCTTTTCGAACTCTGGAAACTTTAGAAGCACAGCGTCAATTTATAATCCAACATGTTAAAAAAGAGAAGAAGAAAAGATCAACAACAAATGGCCCTTCACGCAAAGATTTTACACACCATTATTCTTTTACAATAGGACACGAAAAAGTCATTGTATGCAGAGATTTCTTTTTAGACACCTTAAATATAAAAGAAGGGATTATAAGGGGAGCTTTGAAGAAAGTTTCTTCAGAAGGTGTTCTTTTAGCAGATGCTAGAGGCAAGAAACCACCATCGAACAAACTTTCTAATGATAGATTTAATCGAATTAAAGAACATATATTTTCATTTCCTGCCATGGAATCACATTATTGTAGGAAGAACACAGAGTATAAATACCTTGATTCTGGACTGAATGTAAGAATAATGTATTCGCTATATAAGGAAAAGTGTGAAGAAGAAGGAACAAAGCCAGCGGGTATAGAAACATACCGAAAAGTTTTTAGATCGTATAAATTAAGATTCCATGTGCCAAAAAAAGATCTGTGCAAAAAGTGCGTAGCTCACAAAGAATCAAAAACTAATGACATGACTAACTCTGAAGACGACAGTCATTCCAAACATCTTAAGCGACGGGACGATGCTTATCTACGCCGAGACGCTGATAAAGCAGCAGCAAAGAATGACCCAAAAACTTTGGCGTTCAATTTTGATCTAGAAGCTGTCCTTCAAACCCCTAAAGGTGCTTCTGGACCATTCTTTTATGTTCGAAAGCTAGCTGTTTACAATTTGACGTTTTATAAATTTAGGGATCAAGATGTCGATTGTTTTACTTGGGACGAAACTGAAGGCAAACGAGGAAGTATCGAGATAGCGACTTGCGTTTATAATTATATTTCGAGCAAGCAAGATATAAGTCATGTCAGAATGATGTCTGACAATTGCGGAGGCCAGCAAAAAAATTTTAACTTTTCTTGTATGTTGCTATATTTGGTTACAGACCACCCCACAATACACACAATAGATCACGTTTTTTATGAGTCTGGACACAGCCACATGGAATGTGACTCTATACACTCCAAAATTGAACAAAAGTGTAAAAACTCTGCTGTATACACTCCGGATGGATGGATTCAAGTAATGAGACTAGCTAGAACGAATCCCCGCCCATTTAATGTAAATGTGTTAGTTCACGAGGAGTTTTTAGATTTCAATCCAAATCAGTGTCAGTTTGCCGAAGAAGTTGAAAGAAAACCAAACCAAAGAAAGAAAGGTTCTAAGAAAGAAAAAAGAAACAATGAACAGGAAAGCAGTGAACAACAACTCGAAGTGAGAGGAAAGGAAAAGACGAACTTCCAAGATGCTGTGTGGATTCAATATCGTAAAGACAGTCCTAAGTCAATTTTTATTAAAACTGATTATAATGACGACAGCTTCAGAGAGCTGAAGATAAAGCCAAAAAGGGGCAAAACTGCATTATTAGTACCTGTACCTGTTTATACTGAACGTATTCCTATTTCGAAGCTAAAAAAAAAAGATTTATTAAAATTATGTGCCGATAACCAAATCCCAAAATACTATCATTCTTTTTATCAAAATCTTCCAGACTCGGAAACAGCTGAAGACCGTTTGCCACAACCCGATGCTGAAGAGGCAGAGGACCTGTAAACGTACTTATAATACCAGTGTTTCTTTTTGTTTACAACTTAAATGCTCTTTTTTAAATATAATAATATAAATGAATGTACTAGTTTTTTATTGGTATACCTATTTTTCTTATTCGCAATACCAATTATTGTAATAGCTTTAAATTTACAGTATCTGCTTTACCTTGAATATTTTTTCTTACCCTATTATTAGAATAATAACCTTACTTTTGTTATTACCTTTAATAATTTACCTTACTCGACCTAACTTACCTTACTTTATTTACTTACCTAACTTACTTTTGATAATTAGATAGTTTTATACCTCTGGCAAGCTTACGAAAGTGGTACTTTCGTAAGTTCACCGAAGTCTCCATTGGATTTTTTATTATGTTAGTAACGAAAGTACCACTTTCGTAAGTTTGCCGGGGTACGAATAAATATTTATTCACTTCTATGTATGATGATGTAAAGTTACGAATGTGTATTTATTTCTGATCCTTGTAAAATATTGACAATCCTTTGATAATGTCTTAAAAAATGAACTATTTTGAAAACCAAATGTACCACGGTACCTTTACACCTGTTAGTAAAAAAAAGTTATCATTGATGTTTGCTTTCAAAATGCTCCCCTATAAAATGCATTGTCTGCAGATTCGTAAGTTTGCCGCGGATGTGACGAATTTATGGCAGCAGAACGTGGTTAACGTAGGTACTTTGTTATTTTGATACTGATATACGTTTTGAACCTTTGATCATCTATACTATTAAAAAGAGGAATGGCTGCCTATTGCAGTCGTGGGTATCCAAAAAATTAAGTAACAAAGTCCTTTTAAAAACTATAAACTGCCTACTAGGTATGGTAACGTGTGAAGATTTCGCGCCATTTTGATGTAATTTTACGAGTAGATAAAACCGAATATAAGTCTTAATCGTAATCGTAAAAATCGTAGCATTTTATTTTGCTTTTTCGTCGGGTTCGTTTTTGTAGTGTATGACGGTACCCGCATTATTCCATTTGCGTCCAATAGTATATAAGAGTGTATGAGATATGAAACGTGGTCAGAATAAACCTGTGCGACACATTGGGTGTTTGATTCCCGTCGCCAAATTTCACAGTCTTTTTCACCCATGTAGATAAATCGGAGTAACTACAATTGCCTACATGGTGACCCCCATAGCCTACATACTACTAACCTAACCTAACTTTGATAAAACAGTATTTGTTTGTAGATGCCGAAATTACTGAAAAATTTTGGGCCAGGGCAATAATCAGGTAATCGTTCTTCAGATACCATCTGACACATATCTAGAGGAGCGCAACCTGACAACGGACACATACACGTGAAGAACTGAAGGTATGAAGCCCATTTAACAAAACAACTAAGTAACGAAATCATCATTAATGTAAATCAATTTGTACACCGTAAAAAAAATGTAGACGTTATTAAAAATAACTAAATTTTTACTATTATAAATTACAAAAAATACTATTTTTAATTTTGATAGAAGTCAATTGTGCGGGACCGGACCAGAACCGGGACCGACAGTTTATCTTTCGTATCATGGTAGCGCTAATCGTAACCTAGTCAACGTTAGGCCACCCGAAGGCTCCCGGATGTGCGGGACCGGACCAGAACCGGGACCGAGTTTGATTTATCTTTCGTATCATGGTAGCGCTAATCGTAACCTAGTCAACGTTAGGCCACCCGAAGGCTCCCGGTTGTGTGGGACCGGACCAGAACCGGGACCGACAGTTTGATTTATCTTTCGAATCATGGTAGCGCTGATCGTAACCTAGTCAGCGTTAGGCCACCCGAAGGCTCCCGGATGTGCGGGACCGGACTAGAACCAGGACCAACAGTTTGATTTATCTTTCGAATCATGGTAGCGCTGATCGTAACCTAGTCAGCGTTAGGCCACCCGAAGGCTCCCGGTTGTGTGGGACCGGACCAGAACCGGGACCGACAGTTTTATTTATCTTTAGAATCATGGTAGCGCTGATCGTAACCTAGTCAACGTTAGGCCACCCGAAGGCTCTCGGATGTGCGGGACCGGACCAGAACCGGGACCGACAGTTTGATTTATCTTTCGAATCATGGTAGCGCTGATCGTAACCTAGTCAATGTTAGGCCACCCGAAGGCTCCCGGTTGTGCGGGATCAGACCAGAACCGGGACCGACAGTTTATAAAATACTACTTGTAGTCAATATCCCAGACAAAAGCATGAAATGTCTCAAGTCATCCCTGAAGTTCCAGGCTTTAAAAATATTTCTTCAGAAGTCCAATCTGTCACCAAGTTCATTATATCTCGGCTGGCATATTTTGCATCTATTTCCCTCATACAGTTCAATCTCTCCACAATGTGCTTCCCAAAGAACCAGTAGTTTTGTTCTGGATAAGATTTTCGAACCAACGGCTTTATAGCATTGATCAATTCATCGAGTACTTGAACACATTTGCGAGACTTTGTTTTAGGCTTGCGACGAGGCCTGTCTGTACGCTCCGCTCTCTGTCTAATGTTGACTATAACCTCATCAACTTCTGAAGGGCTTTCTTCTTTGACTTTGAGTGCGAGATGCTCATAGTTTGGATAGTTCTGGAAAAAGAGAAATGTACTGTAAGCACAAAATAGCAAAAGTCAATAATAAAATAATTAAAGCTACATCATTATACCAAATGATTTATGGAGATTTTGTTTTTTGTTGTTATGGGCTACGTACATATCTTACAAGAAATTCCATAATTTATATTCGTATGATCTCACTGGCTAGATTCACAGCCCAGACTGCTGGCTGACTGTGTTTTGCAGCCTACCCTCATGTTATATAAATAATTAATTATGTCTTACTTCTTGTGTTCTTTGTGTTTAGTTATTTTTTTCATCTATGATTGTTATTTTTTGTTTGCATGTATTATTAATGTAATTTGTTTTATGTCATAAATAAAGTGTTGTCTGTTTCCGCGGAATGCTAGTATAAAGCTGAATGTAGGTCATTGTACTTATCATTGTGAACAACTTTTCTGACTCTGACCTTTGTTGAATCCTAAAATTGTTAAAGTGAAAACCAATAGTTCAATTGAAACATCATACATCAAACGAGTGTACAGCTTGTCCCCATAATAAAAGCTGTTGAGAATGATAAGTACCATGACCTCCATTCAACTTAGTACCTACTTACCTACTTACCATTATTTAAGCATAGTACAATAACTGCCATACTCAAAGTGTACCCTGCAAAACCATAGGGATCTCTGTGAGGGTTCCGCAAAAATATCTACTGTACATAATGAAAAAAAAACGAAATATTAAATATTGCAACAAAAAGCAAAAGTGTAAAAGAGTATGGAATGCATAATATGAAAGTGACATTTCAGGCAGCATCATAGTTAACAGTTGAACACTTACACAACTAAAAAAAAAATAACTGACATAGTTTTATGACAACTGTATAGTTTGTGATTACTTTACAGCTCCATTAAAGATTTCTCTTTCAGGAAAGGCTCCATCGTCAAAAAAGGTTTTGTTCTATATTTATAGTCAATACTGTTAGTAAGTGGTATGGCATGACTGTGTCTGAGTTTACACGGAAGTATACATTCATTAGAAATACCAAGCTAATGCCTCGCATTTGCAACACAATCACATACATGCAACATTATTGCTCTGTTACCAGTCACGTAACAGTGCTACCCTGTTAGCTTATATTATCTGCTTCAAGAGCTGTAGGATGTGGGTTCGATTCCCACCAGGACAAACATTTATGTGATAACACTTGAATATTTCTTCTGTGTCTGGGTGTTTTGTATGTATTTAAACCCAAAAAAGAAGTATATATGTATGCTATCAGTTTTCTCGGGTCCCATAATAAAAGCTTTGCTCAGTTTTGGGGCTGTGTGAAAATGTCCTACAATATCTTATACTATTAATTTTAACTAACAATTTGACCCGCATAGTTCCCGTTCCCTTGGGAATATGGGGATAAAGACTACCTTATGTCACCCGGGGATAGTGTAACTTCCCAACGGTGAGAGAATTTTTGAAATTAGTCCAGTAGTTTTTAAGTTAATTCATTAGATACAAAAATACAAATTTTTCCTCTTTATAATATTTGTAGGTATAGATAAGTGGTGTTTTTCAGTTTAAAGCAGTTATAATTTGTTGTTTGGAGAAGTTCTATCTGAAAAATTACACACCTCATACTGAGCATCATCTTTTCTGGGCACCTCCCGCAGGAACTGGAGTGGTTTCCACAGCGGCCAACACGGGATGTAGATGTCTGCACTCGAGGTAGCTGTCATTCTTGTCCGGTCCACCTTACGCAAGTTATGATTAAATGTGCTGCGGATATTAACCCAGCGGTCACGGACGGCACATGCTGAAAATAGCAATAAAACATTTATAATTACAGTTCTTCAATATGTGATGTGATTTTAGTTTTAGGTTATATAACCTAAAGCTTTTGGCTGTTGGAACAATTGAGTTGAAGTTATTGGCTTGTTGAAAATATGAAAGCTTGGACAAAACGAAATGTTCTTTGTATTTAATGGTATTTAAATACAATAGTTCTGGATTCTGAGTACAGGTGTGAACACCTGTGTTAACAAATTTTACTACCTCCCTTGTATTGGCAGTCTGAAGCATTATTGTGTTGCATTTATAACCTAACTGGTAACCTTAATGATAATAAGACCATAATTTAAAACGAAATAATAGCTTTGTTTTAAATCCCCACGGATTTCTCAGTTCTTTAAAATGGCGATTGTAATGATCATAGTTTATATGTGCAGTGCGTGACAGCCAACCTAATAACAAACCAAAATGACCATGAGAGTTACCTGTAAATCCTCGGCCTAACATCGCGGCGAACTCCGCGTAAGCCTTATATTTTTGCTGAATATGATGGTTGGTGTTCCCCACTGGCTTCCAGATAAATTCTCGTTCGCGTATGAAGTCGACGAGCTCTAGTTCCAGTTTGCGCGTCCAATAACCTTTTACACACTTCGGCATTATTACAGGACGTCAACTTCGAAAAAATTTGTTGCAACCGCAGACCGCATGCAACATAGGTAATAAAAATTAAAATACACTTATTGTACAGAAAAATATAGTACTTCTACAATGTATAATATGGTAGGTACTACACAAAACATTATGGTAAAGACTATTCAAAGCTTGAACCCTTCATCACCCTGATTAATGATTATTCATTATTCGTGTGAGATATTAGGATTTCACAGTATTCACACTATTCACAGACTTGAAGAGAACAAAATGAACATTTTTTTTTTTCTTTCGCCGATTTTTTTTTTTAATAATTTGCCTTTTCGGGCAGGCTAAAGCTATAAAGCCATACTGCCTTGTCTTAAGTGTTATTTCTGCTGTATCTTAGCTATGGTTATCGTCAAAGTCGTCTTAGTCAAGTCCTGTTCGTGTCAGTTCGTGCCAGTCATGTTAGTAAAGTAGTGGCGACTTTAATAAAAAGCTTCGATGGAGTTTTGGAAGCAACACGAAAACTCATGTTTCACCACATTATATAATTTTCCCACACTCGCGCTTGTAATTCGCCACTTTATGGATAAAACACCACCATTTTTATGCATAAACACTCGACAAAACACTAGTTTTGGAAAAAAATACAACGGAGCGACACGACTCTTCCCGCGTTCCCGCCAAAACTCTTCTTTCTCCGATTTCGATCTGTCAATCAAATTTTTTTTTTTTTCTTTGGTTTTGGCGTCGCACTTTGAATATTTGCCAGTGTCAATTGTTTTATATTTTTGAGTTTCAAAAATTAAATAAGTTGCCTCGAAGCTATAGTTGTAATCAAAGTCCAGTCTTGGTCAAGCACAGTCCGTGTCAGTCAAGTTCAGTCATGCTTTAGTATAGTAATGACGACTTTACTAAAAAGCTTCGATGGAGTTGTGGAAGCAACACGAAAAGTCATGTTTCACGCCACGCTAAATATAACGATGAAGACTAGGACCTTTCATCAAATGGACGGAGGATATGCCTAGGTAGCGTGTCCACTTTTTGTTGATGTCAGCACGCCTAGTATAACTTTTGATAGTAAACCAAAACTTTTATAGTTTTCGAATAGCTCCATACATTGCACACTAGCGACCGTAGCGGAAACGCAGAGTAAACTAAAATTACAGTTTAAGATCACATCGTTCGTAGTTTACGAATACTTCAAAAGTTTTCGTGTAGTTTCCTCATAGTTTTGTGCATTTTGGCAGTACCAGTGACCACTTTGACTGACGTAATGTAGTAAAGTTTAACGTTTACGAAAACTATCGTAGTTTTCAAACTCGAAATAGAAAAATCAGTGAGAGCTTAATTCTATCAAGTGAATTTTAAAATAAAAATGCTACCAAGGCAGTTTTTCGCGTGGAATCTCAATGGAGAGTTAAAATATGCTCGCCGTAACGAGGAGGAAGGCGAAATAAGACTCTTTGTCTGTCCGAGCCAGCGTTGGATTTCGTACTATAATTATAGTATTTGTACTACTATTTCATGCTCCGTACTAGATAGTATCCATATCTAAGGATAGTACGGAAAAATACTACTATTTCGTTACTTCGCTTATAAAAGACCAAAATAGGTAAATATGACATGCAAACACTATATCATAGCGTTGAATTGGTTTGGCTACTGGGTAAAAACAGTTCTAGATCTGCGTGAGTAGGGAATTGAAACCTGAGTACAGATCATATCGATGAAAAAAGTCGATAAACACAGAGTTCCAGTACATAAAAACAAAGGAAACAATATATAGGATAAAAGTATTTATTTTTATTCACATATTAGCATATAAAATAAACGTCTTTACTTGGGTATACTAAACCTTCTTAATCTTTAAAAGATGTCAATGAACCTTTTTGGTACCCTGATGTGTAGTTGTGGTTACCTATATACAATCTCTTTAGTAGAACTATGTTACCATAGCAACGTAAGTTATCATAAGTATAGTCTGTCAGCACTCTTTATTAGCGATCAATTTTCTATTCTATTATTATATCTTCATATTCTATGCATTTTTGCTTTAGAACTTCAATATTTAAGATAATAATAGCCTCTATAGACATAGACTACGACTCGAAAGTCGACACGGTGCATGTTAGATACCATTAGCGGTGCATGTTTCAATAAGGTATTATGAGCACCTGCCATGGGATTTGTCTTCTAAACTTCAACAGTAGAACTCTATTGCCCTAAGTGGGCTACAAAAATTTCTTCACTTCGCAATATATCGTTCATAACTGACAATACCTACATAAATCATTCGTAACACACAAGTTACAGAAAAACAAGTTAAAGGTTGAGAACAAAATAATGTTATTCTATCTATGAAACTCCCAACTTTTCTTTTAAAACTTTTGTTTTTGTTTTAGTTTGAATACCTACCTGTACGCACTATAGTTAGACGTCTATTAACTAAGTGTAAGTACGTAATATGTATCTAGGAATTAATAAATTTTCCCTATTTGTTTTGTAATTTCAAATTTCAATGCAAATGTACAAAGCGTATAAGTTTTATAAATATCAATATACGTATATCAATGAATTTGCTCGACAACATTTTATTTTACGGCAACTTTTAGATCTAAAAATCATAATAATAAAATTACGAAGATCATGTCTACGGTACTTTTCCTCTATAAATATAACGATCGCAGCCCATTTCCAGTATTTCCGCTATGAAATGACGATCCAAATTAAAGTGGGCGCTTATTCCATTTTTATCTAGACAATTTACAGTATCTGTTTCCCCGAAACGGAACATGCTTTATGGTTGAGAACGTCGCAAAAAATATTTTCAACAGCATGATATCTTCAAAAACAAAGCATACCATTGAATCATTTGGTATTTAGCAAGGACACGGTCAATCAGTTAATGTACCTATCATAAATATCACTGTTTTTATTATTACAAGAAACATACAGTGGTGTCAACAAGTCGAAGAACATTTTTTTTTTGCCAAATGTCATTTTAGATGATTCGCATCTTTTACATAGGTATGTAGTTAGTCAGTTTTGGCGGGAACACGGAAGGATTTATCGTAAAATACTTGAAAACGTGGAAATTTAATACCTACTTGACCCCGGCAAATGCACACAGTACAATGTCAAACACAAAGAAGACATATTTCTACTTTTTTATACGTAAGTGTGAGTTTTGGCGGGAACGCGGGAAGAGTCGTGTCGCTCCGTTGTATTTTTTTCCAAAACTAGTATTTTGTCGAGTGTTTATGCATAAAAATGGGGGTGTTTTATTCATAAAGTGCCGAATTACAAGCGCGAGTGTGGGAAAATGATATAATGTGGTGAAACATGAGTTTTCGTGTTGCTTCCAAAACTCCATCGAAGCTTTGTAGTAAAGTTGCCACTACTTTACTAAAGCATGACTGGAATTACCTGACACGAACTGGACTTGACAAAGACGACTTTGACGATAACTATAGCTAAGATACAGCAGAAATAACACTTAAGACAAGGCAGTATGGCTCTATAGCTTTAGCCTGCCCGAAAGGGCAAATTATTTAAAAAAATTATACGTAAGTGAAACCGATAAGTGCAAGTTGTACTTGAGTACCGAAGATTAATTTTTTCATGAACTCACCCAAATTATGTTTATTTTAAGAGCTTTGAATTGCAAAATTTCTCTAGAGATCGGGATAGAAGTTAAAACATGTTAATTGTCAAACAGAATGAATGAATGAATATGTTTAATTTGATTGCGGGTAAATTTCAATCGTTTAGACAGCTAGACTAATATGACTTGTTCGTGTAACATAATTGGTTTGTTTCTATTAGTTCCATTTTTTTAAATTACCGTTTTAAACTGACTACGGCAAAGCGAAAAGGAAGGGTTAATATGTTTTTAGTTATACCTACCTAGCACGTAGCCTAAGCATTTATGTATGTGCGAGTATGTTCCACCGTAGCGTTGAAACATTTCGTCCGATTTTGATGAATGAGGTATCAATCGATTCGTTATAATGCTCCAGGCTTTTTCAACTTTTTGGCTTGTTATGTAAAGTCAATGATACGAAGTAACCAATCTCTTCATGTTATAAGGCATACGAGTAGCATCCGCCCACGACCATTGCAGCGTGAAAACCGAGCGTCGCAGCTAGTATCATTGTAATATAGTTAGAAAATATTAATAAATAGGGGACAGGACAAGAAAAAACGCAGTTTTACCAACTAGCGCCTGAAATTTTAATTGAGCAAAACACTAGAGTTACTTATTGATATACGGTACAAAGAAGGCGTTTAAATTTGTCCACGTTTAGGCTGATAGTTTTATCAGTTGGAGAACTAATTAAAAGATTATTTTCAATAGGTTCGAAAGAAATGAAGAAAAAAGCCTATCTCTCACTACAGCAATGGTGAAGTGTCTTCTTTTGGCGACGATATTTGTGCATTTTAACCAAGTAATTCGATATTTTCACAGATATCAAGAAAAGTCAAGTTAAATAAGTCTAAGTCACACAAATTAATTCCCGGTCGGGTCCACTCATGCCTTAGTAAAGTAGTGGCGACTATACTACAAACTTCGAAGGGGGTTTGGAACTAACACGAAAAGTAATGCTTCACCACATTATAAAACGAGTATAATGTCATTATCATTATCCTACACTTGAGGTTATACTTCGGCACATTACGGATAAAACACCACTATTTTATACATACTAAAAGAATCACGTGTTTGGAAAAAAAATACAATACACGATTTTCCGCGTTCCCGCCAAAAAACTAAGGAAGTTTCTTCTTCTTTGATTTTGACATCGCATGTTGAGCATTTACCAGTGTCAAGTGTTTTATATTTTCAAGTTTCATAAGTTAAATAAGTTGCCCTGTAGCTATGGTTATAGTCGAAGTACAATCTTGGTCAAGTACAGTTCGTGTCAGTCAAGTCTTAGCAAAGCACTATAGGCTTCAGTGGAGTTTTTGAAGCAGCACGAATAATTATGTTTCAGCACATTGTCATTTTCCGATACTCGCGCTTCTAATTCGGCACTTTATGAATAAAACACTACCATTTTTATGCATAAACGTTCGAAAACACACTAGCTTTGGAAAGAAATACAACAAGGCGACACGACTCTTTCCGCGTTCCCGCCAAAACTCTAAAGAAATGTCTTAACTACGAGAAATGAAAAGAGGCGAGGACCAAGGAAGTAGACCTACTCTAATCTGAAGAGCGTGACCACAGAGGTTCTACTTAGTACAAGACTTGTGTCCAAATTGTCCAATAGTCCCATACTGTTTGAGTGATTGAGCCACATTTTAAATTCATTCCAATTGTTTAGGCACCGTGAATGCGGAGAAGGGCCCGTTGTATGTCTTCACCAGGCCTCTCTTTACTAATTAAACATAATTAACTCAATTAATATTATATGACCCTTGCGGCACTTCCCACTGAGCTCCCGTATCTGCCTATTTACCTTTTAAAAACGGTTCTTATTTAGGGTCGTAAGTAGGTAGGTACTCGTAAGTACTTGGACAACTCCCGCGGGAGTTGTATAATTAAACACATACCTACTATATTATGTATAGTAAAAAATAAATTAAAAAAAACATTTAGGTACATAATTATAATTATATTTTATTTATATTTTTTTAGGCTTGAATCTTGAAAAGATCATTCTGCTTTACTCAATATAAATACTCGCCATTAAACTCTACGAGATGCAATATAGTTTTTTTTTGCGGTTAACCGCCTTCTCGCATGATGCGGTCTATGGTGGAGCACACTGATGTCTAGAAGAAACCGATTGACTCGCGACTTGAAGGACAGATTGTATCTATCATCCCTAATAGATACAATCTGGGTGCCTTCAATGGAACTTGCAACCTGAGTGGGTGTTCCCACACACACTCAGGTTGCAAGTTCCATTGCTTAGCGGTTCGTACAATAAAAGTGGATTCAATCTGTTTAGTTCGAATTTTTGGAATACTTATCATGAAGCGCTTTTTATAGCTCGTGTCTGTCTAATAAAAGAATGGGCATGGTACATCTAAAAATAGTTTCGCTTTTACGTGAAGGTGTGACACTGTATTGACGATGTGGTCGAAGATGGTACACACATCTAGCCTGAAATGGAACTGGCTCTCAAGTAAGGCTGCCGGATCACGCCGTTAGATTCTTTGCTTGGCGGCAGATTTTAAACTTGAAGTTGGTAGCTATCCAAACGAGTACCAGAAAATACCCTACCACTGCTATGGTTTCGTCACGATGTTTTCCTTCACCGGCAACTCGAATTCATTGTCAGGGTTTGAACCCACGCCCTTTGACGTGTGAACCGACCACGCTAACCACTGAGCTATCATCGCTACAAAGTCTATTGTATGTACCTATATAATTATATGTATTAGTCACTACATTACTACCCATTTCGTGTAATTTGTAAATCTACACTAAGAGGAAAGATTTGATTTTTTGTTTGTTTGTATTGAATAGGCTGCGAAACTATTGGACCGATTTCAAAAATTCTTTTTTATCATTAGAATGCTACGTTATTACTTAGTGACATAGGCTATATTCATAAACGAGTTTTGTTTTCCCGTGCGAAGCCGGAGCGAGCTGCTAGTATAGTATCATTTTATGCACTAGCTACTACCAGACATGTTGTTATTGAGCAAGTGCAAGCAATAAGTTGACCCCAAGTTTGATCGCAATCAGATGAACAGTACGACAGCGCATAAAATAACAAACACATTCTCTGGCAAGCCCTCGAAAAGTCATTACGTTCTGAGCCTTTACTTGTGTGGAGGCGAAACACGTGTCGGCGACTGGTCACTGCAGCGAGAAGTGAATATATGTACCTACCATAGATCTAGTATGTACTGATGACGATGTATGATCTAGTATGTGCTCTAGTATGTAGGTACACACTACACATACTAGATCTATGGTACCTACAAACCTACATTATTATGTAAATACTTGTAGTTATTGTAAATATGTAAAGATTTTATTAATTGATTTAGATTTTAAGTTTGTCGGATTTCAGTTTCAAATAAATATTTAAAATTGTCTTTAAGTTAGAAAAATATTTTTAAACTATATTTAAATTAAATTAAATCCTCGTTTTTTTTTAAATTTAAACCAAACCGATTTAAAATCCCACTAATATTATAAATGTAATAGTTTGGATGGATGGATGCATGTTTGTTACTCTTAGCAAAAACTACTTAACGGATATGGATGAAATTTGGTATGGAGGTAGCTGAGACCCTGGATTAACACATAGGCTACTTTTTATCCCGAAAACATGTAGCGGGTAACACCGCGGGGCGCAGCTAGTATTGCATAAACGAAAATTCATTTTTATACGTTAGAAAGATAACTTACATTTATTAGGTGTTTGTTTTTTCGAACTACCTAGCGTTATTATTTATGTACGCAAATCCAGTGTTACACTTTGGTTCATACATATGTACAGTCACGTTCAAAACAGCAGAGAAAACTACTAAATTTTTAATTGAACATTCGCTGGTTATTTTCAACATCACTGTAATTTCGCTAGCTGCAGTACCCTTCAAACTGGAACACAGAAATGTTTACACATTACCGCTTGGCGGCAGAATATTTGGTACTTCGGCAGCTACTACCAACCACCTTCTAAGGAGATCTACTACGTCGTACTTTTTTACCTACCGCTAAGAAAAGTGATTTTTAGCGTTATTGTGGTAAATGTACTTATCAACTTGGTGGTAGATCTCCTTAGCAGGAGGTAGTCTAGGTAGGTACCACCGCAGTACCAGTTATTCTGCCGCTAAGCAGTAGTGTGTAAACATTACTGTGTTCCGGTTTGAAGGGTACTGCAGCTAGCGAAATTACTGGGCTGTTGAGACTAACCATCGAAAGTCTCAAAGTAATGAGCGCCAAAGCAGTGATGCCCTGGACTATGTTGTTCAAAGTTCTGTGTATCGGTGCAATGGTCATGGACAGGCGTTATGTCTTACCATCAGGAGAGCGTCTCGTTCGTCTTATTACTTTTTACATAAAAAAAACCAACTATTTTACACCTCCCTTTTGGCTTGTTCTAAAGTAGAGGATAATCTTTATGGATTTTTGAACAAGGGCGTATTTTCTTAGGGAGCATTTGAATTTCTGCGGAACGTGAAAAAAGATCCTTCTATCGCTTTTCAAACCCCAACGCAAAAAAGGGGTGTTATACGTTTGACGTGTCTGTGTAGGTAACACACAAAACTAAGGCACTACGCACACTCAAGGCTCACAAGATGATTTTATTTTCTGTACTTATTTGGGTTCCGTACCCAAAGGGTAAAACGGGACCCTATTGCTAAGACTCCGCTGTCCGTCCGTCCGTCCGTCTGTCACCATATATTCCATGTACCGTGATAGTTAGACAGTTACAATTTTCACAGATGATGTATTTCTGTTCCCGCTATAACAACAAATGCTAAAAACAGATTTTTTGCCGTTTTTATAGATAACTCGCTGCGCCCCGCGGTGTTACCCGCTACATGTTTTTCATTTCATCCAAATCCGTTTAGTAGTTTTTGCGTGAAAAAGTAACAAACATCCATCCATCCATCCAAACTTTCACATTTATCATATTAGTGGGATGGTACGGAACCCTTCGTGCGCGAGTCAGATTTTTTTAAAACTATGAATCCTTAATTCGTTATACGATTATTTTGTACCAGCTGCCTTGGTAGGTATACAATTTCCTACGTTTATTTATACTAACGTCCCAAAAGACCCAAATTTAGGTAAATGCACTGAAATCTCTGCTACGCCGTGATGTATGAGCCACTCGTGTTCACTTGACGTGTCTTTTATTTGTAAGGAAAATGGGACAATGTTTAGGTACATTTGGGGAAATTATATAATAAGTAGGTTCCTTCATAAGTGACGCATGCTTCTTATACTCGGGGTTGAATTTGATTTACTGTGTGTAAATAATAAGGCTATAACTAGGCTAGGCTATACGGTGACAGTTCTGTTGGAACATTGGCAGTATGTCTGCTTCAAGAGCTGTAGCGCGTTCGATTCCCACCCAGAACAAACATTGTGTGGCATAAACAAATGTTTGCTCTGTCTGGGTGTACTGTATCTCTTTCAGGGTTGCCAGACGTCCCGATTTTTAAATCAAATTTAAATGTCCCGCGCGGGACAGGCTCAGTCCCGCTTTTCGGGGATAACTGTTGCACCCGTGTAGTTTCCGTTCCCGTGGGAATACAGGGATAAAATGTAGCCTATGTCACCCGGAAATAGTGTAGCTTCCTAACAGTGAAAGAATTTTTAAATCGGTTCAGTAGTTTCGGATCATTACAAACAATCAAATCTTTCCGCTTTATAATAGTATAGATAACAGTCCATCATATAAGAATATAATCTTAATATACATACATAATTATGTATAATATGTTTCTAACAGTGGTATAGCTCCGAGTGGTAAATTTTCAACGACTTCACCGATCATTTAAAAAAAAACATACGGTTCAATGACGCCATCGCGCCGTCCTGAATTCTGCACCAAATTAATATTAAGTAGTTTTTTTGTGGATGTGTGAACTCATGAACCTTGTGTGGGTTAGCGTATTCCCACGTACGGCAATTTTGTTTGTTAAGGTGGTACGGTTTCCCTATAAATAATTTTTTGCTATTTATGGGCAAATAGAGCATAATTTTACAGTGAAATCACACCTACTGGCATTTATTTTGGTCTTTTATTTGCAGTACATCACAATTGCTTGAATAAAACGGTAGATTACTTATCAGCATAAAATCAAATTTGTGAATAATTTTTGAATTTATGAGTTTTGAATAAAACAGTAAATTATGCTTATAATCTACTCTGTCTAAATCTATCTACTACTATCTAAATCTATTCAAGCAATTGTAATTTACCGCAAATAAAGACGAAAACAAATGCCAGTAGCTCTGATTTCACTGTAAAATTATGTTTCATTTGCCCATTAATGGCAATAATTTGTTTGTATGGAAATCGAACCACCATAACATAACTATTCATCCAAAAATGTTCCTCGTCGCTAAAGATGTTTTTATGAACAAAATTGGTGTCCTCTTCTAAACACTCCTAAGCCTAAACAGTGAACAAACGGCGTTATCTTTGCATTGTGCTAGGGCATTTTTTAGTACTTGGCTAGCTAGCTACCATCCATCGTTGCTTAACATCAGAGAGGATGTAGTCAAAAGCAAACCTACTCCTCATAAAAAAAACCTCGAGTTGAAAATCTGTCGCCAAGCACCTAACGGTGTGTTCCGGCAGACTCACTTTACAGCAAGTTCCATTCCAGGCTAAATAGGTGTGCTCACTAACTTTAATGTTCCGACGAGTCTTAAAATAAATATTCGATAACACTAAAACTACGTTCTCTATAATTATAAAACGTAAATACAGCCTACGTAACCAAAGAGTATATACCTAATTTATTTTAGGGTAAGTAAATGCTTCATTTGTTGGACGAAATTCACCCTTCTCGACCAAAGGTTACTATTTAAAATAATGACTACCGTTTAACTCTGACCAATAAATTGTACCCAAAATATAAAAGTTAATGTTAATTTGCTTTAGTGTAATTATTTCGGGATAATTGTTAGCTGAGGGTAAAAGAGAGTTCTCTATGTAAACTCAGTTGACCTTGAAAAGAGAATTTGAGGTCTTGTGTCACAAGTTTTCATGTCAGTGACCTTAGTTGTTATTATTAAATATAAATTAAGCGAATAATTTAAGCGGCCGTGTGCACTGTGAGGAGAGGAGGCTGATCAGACCTAAAACTGTCCTTTTTTAAAATGTTTGACGTCACATATTATGTATTTTGTTAGTCTCAGGTATTTAATATTTTTATTGCGATTTCAAAAAAGAGAAAGGTTCCGTATTTTTTAACGGCATAAGAGAGCGTCACGCCGTATGCCGTCACGGCACATGAGTTCGTTTTACTGCCGAGGCGCAGCAATACAGGGATCACATTTACAATACAGGGAGAGGAAAGTTAATTAAATTGATAAGCAGAGATGCGACCCGTAAGTAGCACCCGATCACTAGTAAGTACATAATTATATAGCATGTGCCAGCCATGGCCCTCCTCAACCATATCTGAGGAAAGAGAGCGATCCGACACACGACGCCGCCGCAAGAAGTGAGTGCCTTCGATGGTGAGCATGAATGCTCGAGACATACACATTACACACTAAATCTAACGACTACATTGATTCGATTTACATTTTAATCGCCTCCTCTCGGCTCAGGGTCTTCCGATCACTTTCCTACTTAATTTTGTCATTTTTGTTTTTTATTAACTGACATGTAATCAGTGTTTTTTGACATATTCAACTACTTACTACATAACTTACCTTTTTTTTGTTATGTTTGAAATCATGTTAGGAAATTCGACTTGTCACTTTGGTGTAATCAATAAAGTATGTGTATTTGTTTTGCCGTTAATTACAAACGGTGAAGCGAAACATCTTGAAGAAACTTGTTTGTCTTTGACTGCCTTATGTTGATGTCACGTCTCATGGGTCTTTTTTCACTGCCAGGAGCCCTGGCAGTGAAAATGGAAATGCCCCTGGATTAACAGGGACAGTTTATAAAAAACCGGATTGATCCGAAGGAACCTAAATAATTATGCAAATTCTACCATCATGTCTCCCTTCGCAAAGCTCTGATCAATCAGATTTTCCATTAGTAGTACGCATCGGGTAGTACCTTTAAAAACAAAGAATTACAGAGTTCGTTAAAAAGGCTCCCTTTAAAGCTTCCATTCATTGGTCTTTAAAATCATTTCACTTTATCAGATTACGGTTCATTTGGGTCACAAAAGAAACAGCGAGAAAACCGGGCCCTTTAAATCAGTTAAGTTTTGGGAAATAAATAATATGACGAGAAAATATATATTTTTTTAATACGGATAAGTCCGCGTTTGACCACCAACTCGCTTAATGGTAAGCGACGATATGGTTAAAGATGAAGCACACAGACTTAGAAGTTACCTACTCACCTTGAAAAGATACAACCCATCTAATTATGGCTGTAAGTATGTACATACTTAATCAAAGGCGAGCATTTCATAAGTCTTTTATTTAAAAAACCCGAAAAGTGTTTAAAGTTTTCTAATCATTTTTTATGGTTGACAAGCAAGTTGTTGTTTGCGAGTTATGCTATTGTTGTATTTGTAAGATATCTAAGTAATCGAGGAAACATAAAACACAAAATAAAAAGAAAATAAACAAAACAAAAAATAAAAAGGAAGGTATTTACCTACATTTTTATAATACATATATAGTGTATACTTTGTATTAACCCATGCATACGTTACCTAATTTTTTCCTGGAAAACACGAGTCAAATCGAGGAGTAGCTATAAGTATGTATAACATTCGTTTGGTGGTAATGGTTTATGAATATAATAAAACGTTGTCCCCTTTCATTGACATGGAAAAATAACTGCCTCAGTGAATGTTAGTTTTTTTATTGGTCTAAAAAAATTATAACAAATAATTTAACTACAGGTGGGCGATATTTTTTGTAAAAATTTCACCACACATCAGACCTGTTCTCTACTGATAAAAAATTATTATAGTTAGACCGTAATAGTAGTGTGTACTACTACGGTCTTGGATTCAACTGGTATCAAATAATTTTGTTGACCCAATAAAGAGCGCAGGAACGCGCTGGATGCAGGCCGCTTCCAACCGGTCTATAAGGAAATCAATGGAATGAAATTTTTGATTTTTTGAGAGCCTTGTGCTGGCACCCGCTATCCTGCGATAACGGTTCCCGTAAGATAGTGGGTTGTACCGAATATTTTTTTGTTTGTAAGTGTCAAGGTTATGGTTTCCGTAGGATAGCATATAGAAACACATATTTTTGGTTTTTTCGTTTCGGAGCGGCTTGAGCTGTCACCTTGTTCTACGATTACAATACCCGTAGGATAGGACGTAGGATCGTAGGATGGCGGATAGATACTTTATATTCTCTATCCTTCATTTTATATTTTCCTTCCCGATAACTGTGTTAGACTTATCAGGCACGGTGTAGTCTAACGCGAGCCAGAGTAAAAAGTAAATATGTTAAATCAGCAAATAAGCTGTCTTCATTTCGAATTTTAATTAAAATTTGTCCTAAATCCGGTCAGACCCTTACGTCGCCGAATAACTAATAGTATTATTTTATTTTAGTATTTATATTTACAGATTTTTAACTAAAGGTCGAGGAGTAAAATGACATAAATGATGCAGTTTCTATTATTTGTTTAATTAAACTTTTTAATGATTATAATTATTTATTAAACAACATTTAAGTCTTAAAGAGAAACTTATGTCTAAATAATTTAGATTCTATGTTTATTATGTTTTATAAAGTTGCAATTTGTCTACACAAAAAGAAATCATGTACCTATGTTTATTATATTTTTGAATGGTATAGACATCTTATATCAACACAAGAACTCTAGTTTACCGGAATATAATATGTATGTAAATAAATTGTAATGACCTATATAATAAATATATTATGTTTTGATACATATACAATAAAATTAAAGTACATTTTAGTCAAAATTGCAACATCACAATACATAAGTTTTCGTCGCCAAAATAAGTTAACTTACAATTTTCGAAAAACAGTATAACCACAATTTTAACAATAATTTACAAAATAAAAACATTTTTTGCTACATTATAATTAAGTTTTTGAAAGTATAAAATATATCCAGTAGGTACCAAATACTACTATTGGTACAATAAATAATAATCAAAACACAGGTAAACATTTCAGTGGAGTAGGCTAGTACTCAGTAAGCTTATCAAACTCTGTAGTTAGGAAGATATAAATTTTATTACAAATAGCTTAGAATAAGAACAATTAAACGTTTTATATAGAATACTTATATTTATCTTGCAAGATATAAGATTGCAACACTTATAAAAGCTGCTGACAGAAGTCGCATGCGATTATATAGGTAGGCTCTTTGTCAATGTCATCAAATCAATTATGTTTGTCTCGTAAAATGAAAAATGAAAAACTCCAGTCCAAGATATTAAGTTTAACATCGCCATTGAAAACTTACGGAATGTAAAAAATCTTTTTTTCAACTGAATAATCATTTGTCTAGACAAATTAATCCAACAAATGTATCCTTGGACACTTTATAAACTTATCTGTAATTAGGCTAATGTACTATTTGCCAATTAGAATAATTAAAAAAAAAACATAACACAGACGTTTTTCTTGTGAAAATTGGCTGGTATTTTCACAAGAAAAACTTCAAAGAAGTCATTCCGTATTTGTTATACAAAATCAACGAAGCTAATTGGCTCGAAAAATATCTACAAAATGTTCAAAATAACCCCGTAAGTTTTCAAACAAAATAACAATTTACATATCTTCATACGTATCGGGCTCGAAAGAAGGATCTTCTGATCGCTTGCCCAGGCCAAAACTAAACCTGTGCAGATCTCTCTCTCTTTTGCCGAGGCCAAAATTGAATTTGCTGCTTAATCGCTTGCCAAGGCCGAAGTTGTAACTCCTGGCTCGTTTGCCAAGGCCGAAGTTGTAAAGTGGTAGCCGTTTCCCGAGGCCAAAGCTGTACATGCGAGCTCGTTTCTCTTCTGACGCTTCATCTTCAGAAAAACGCTTACCCAGGCCGAAACTGTAGGGCCGGGCACGTTTCTCGTAATCTGGGAATAGATTAAGTTATACTATAATTTTGACAGCTGTGTTCATTGGTAGTATGTCTCTAGCTATCCGATGGCGCTGTGTGTATAATGTCCTATGATATTTATATTTATACGTAAATTCGTCTTAAGTTACGTTAACGTATTAAGTACGTAGTTTTTTTTATAGTTCACAGGCTAGGAGTTTGGCCAGAGCTCAACTGCTGTTAAGTGACGGTGTGATCGACTATGGTAAACACACCTAGCCTGGAATGGAACTGGCTTTCAGGTGAGGCTGCCAGAATACAGTTAGGTACTTGGTGGCAGATTTTCAACGTGAGGGTGGTATCAGCCGAGTACTAAAAAATACACCACGATCACGATATAGTTTTCTCACGTTGTTTTCTTTCATTGGGAGCTTAAGCTTATTATAATTATCGGTGTTTGATCCTACATTATTCGGCGCGTCATCCGACCGCGTGAACTACGAATCTACAATATAATTACTGAAATACTTTGTTTAGTAATAATTAATATTAATTATTGACACATTTATTATATTACGAATATTATGATTTTACTCAGCATTATTTCACAGACTTCCATATTCTCGAAACTACGTCGCTGATCATTACTGTATGTTGCGATGACTACTCTTCGATGGACCATGTCAAATGAATTGCGACAATAGAGAGTTCTAATTAAATATATTGTGTACAAAATAGTTCAAAGTGACTTTTAATTTCTCTATTGTTTTTCGTTCACATACGGTAGCCTTTTTCATGGAGACAAAGCTGAGTACAACGCGCGCGCGGCCTCGTCTTGCTTTCGTGTGCGAAGCTTTATCTCCATGAAGAAGGCCACCGTATGTGGCCGAAACTATAGTCGTAGTAACCGCTACAATTAAAAGTGAGTAATCCAGCATAAGTTAAACAATAATGTGTAAAAACGTCACTTTCCATAATTTAACATTATTAAATTTACCAGCTTCATCTTCGTACTGCTCGAAGAGGTCTTGCAGTGCAGCTTCGTTGAGGTCATTGGTGTTGATTCCGTCTTCTTGCACCTCATCGACTGACCGCTTGCCGAGACCAAAAGAGTATGGGCGAGACCTGGTGAAGATAATGCAGAAGTAAATAACTATTACACAGATTTTTAATGTTTCTAAGATTTGTAATGTTTCTACTTAACGTTTACCCATGTTCTTATATAATTCGTGAGCGGCCGGACCCCACGAAGCCAAAGATGCAACCCCGAAAAGCAGAAACAAGTACATCTATCTAAATAACTATATTTGTGTCGTTTTAGGTTTTCGGCATTAGAGTTCAGCAGCACCAGCTTGTCCCGAAGTCACAGAAAGATGAGACGGTGCCCGAGACTGTAAGCACGATTATATAGAGACCTGACCAAATGTTTAGAGGAGGCGGAGGTGACAAGAATGCTGGCATCTACTTCGGTCTAAAAACTCAGCATTGCCATCCAGTGTGGCAATGCTGCTAATATTCTGGCCACATTTCCTTTCTCTGATTAGATCAGGTTATTGTTAAGTTATTTTTATCGAATTGGAAATGAACGAACGAGTTGAATGTAGATGGCATTCCGCCCAATCTTAACTCTTAAGAGGCTGGATTAATTTATGCACTGGCGAAATCCTCTAGACTAGAAATCATACCACATTGTTTTGTGTATTTCCCTCTACCAGCTACCCGAGCCAACCCAGCTCCTTGAAGTACCGGAGCGAGGCTCTGGACCGCTGGCATAGTAGTTCCAGTGAGTTGGGTGGAATGTTCATGACATGAATGATAGCGAAGCAGCTTCATGCAGCTTAGTAGCAATTCTAGTTCCTTCTGTGGCTTTGCAATGCAAAAGCACATGCAATGTAGAGCTTCTATAGCTAACCTCTTTCCCAGGCCAAAGTTGTAAACCGGCAGTCTCTTATATTCCGACACATAGCTGTAAGCTCGCTTGCCGAGCCCAAAGTTGTAATGCGGGGAACGTTTCTCCACGGGCGCCACGTGGTCCAGGTCTGCAGAGTCTGTGATGTGCTGAGTATCGTGGTCACCGCTGGACGCGTCTACTTGGACCCGTTCTGGAGCGCAAAGGGCCGCTCCGAGGACCAAGAAGCAAACTGGTAAAGATTTGGATAGCATCCTGCAACAAATAATGTGATCATTTATCTACACTAATTGTAACGAGGAAAGATTTGATTTTTTGTTTGTTTGTTTGTATTGAATAGGCTCCGAAACTGCTGGACCGACCTGAATAACTCTTTCGTCATTAGAATGCTACATTATCACTGAGTGACGGAGGCTATATTTATATTGTTAGTCGAGTTTTGTTTTTCCGTGCGAAGCTGGGACGGCCCGCCAGTCATTTATAAAATAACTATTAATGTTTTTCTTAACATAAAGTTTTTATAACTATATGCTATAATACTAATATTATAAACTAGCTGCGCCCCGCAAATAATAGATAGGAACTCTTTATTGTGTACACCAGAAACAAAAAAAATATTGTACCACAAGTGGCGGCCTTATGGCTAAAAATGATTTCTTCCAGGTAATCAATAATGGAAAACACTATTAAGTTCAACAAATTTAAATTAGTACCTGATAAAAATAATACATATACTTAGATTAGTTTTCATGTGAAATTTTAATAAAGTTGTAGTAGTATTCCTAATTCTTTGACCGCGGCTCACCTGATATTAAGTGATGGCGTGGTCGAAGAGCTTGAAATGGATCTAAATCTCAAATGAGGCTACCGGAACACATCGTTATTTTACATGTTTGTATATTGGCATACCTTATTTTGACTTTTGTTTAATTCATTGACATGTAAACAGTGTTTTAAAACTCATATAATGACATACAGATATTTGAAATTTTGAATTGGTTTGTAACATTGGTGTTATCAATAAAATATTGTATTTGTTATATGCAAAGCTAGCTAGCCGAGTACTAGAAAGTACCCTACCACCATGCTATAGTTTCCTCACGATGTTTTCCTTCACCGGCAGCTCAAACTCATTGTTGGGGTTTGAACCCACGCTCTTCGGTGTGTGAACCAACCGCGATAACCATCGCTACAAAAGGTTGTAACCATTGAGCTATCATCGCGATGTGACTCTAGTTGAGTAATAATGCTTGTTACATCATATATTGCACGAATTTATCTATCATAAATCGTTTAAAATAATTTTGATAGATTGTCGCAGTCAATGCGTGTGCCCTTTACAAACTCAGGGGATATATAAGAGCGTTCGAACCTTTATCAATCTTAAACACATAAAAGATTGTTTTCAAAATTTCCCAAATCGGATCACGATGTTTTTTTAGGATGACATTGTAATCCACTCATATGGTGTCGAATTTTCAGTAAGACAAATGAAAGTTATTTTAAAACTTTTCTCAAAAGGATATTGGTATTTAGGCGATTGAGTCAGAATAAAATAAATAGCTATTATATGTCTAGAAGTGAATCGAGTGTTTTAACCCCCGATGCATAAAAGACGGGGTGTTATAAGTTTGACGTGTCTGTGTGTGTGTCTGTCTGTGGCATCGTAGCTCCCGAACGGATGAACCGATTATGAATTTGTTTTTTTTTCTTTGAAAGGTGAATTAGTCGGGAGTGTTCTTAGCTATGTTTGATGAAAATCGGTCCAAGATGGCCGCCGCCACAAAATGGCGGATTACATATTTATTTGCAACTCCCTCAATATGGGCATCAAATAAAGGGCTTGACTAGTAGAATATGACAACTTTCGCTGGTCTAATCAAGTCGAATATTGGTATACTAGGCCGTCGGGGATGTTTTAATTTTTTAATTTATACTTGTTCCGAAATGAATGACTACGTAACCTACCACCATGCTATGGTTTCATCGCAATGTTTTCCTTCACCGACAGCAGAAGCTCATTGTTGGGGTTTGAACCCACACCCTTTGGCGTGTGGACGAATCACGCAAACCACTAGCATCGCTAACACCACACCCCTGTCTACTACATACACACATACTGCCTACTTTATACAGATACTGAAAATCACAGACCTCTATTTTTGCATCGAGCAAAATGTACTCGACCCAGCAAAATGAAAATAAGATAAACACAGACGGAATAAACTGTCGCATGACATGAAAGGAAGCACTATTCGTTTCACTCAAGGGAGTCATTCTGTACGGTTAGTGCAACCGACCGCACAAAGATCCTAATTTGTACCGGATTTGGGCGGAAACTTACATTTCCCGGGTTTTTAGTGCATAAGTCACTAAGGAAGTTCTAGGCGGCTTTTCCTTGTCGACATTTAAATGGCAGCGTTAGTTAATCAAACAATTTAAAAAAAGACACAAATTACTATATGTACCTTGTTAAAATCTTTCAGTCGTATACTTATTGCAAGGTCGTTCTACGAAATTACATTTTTTGCATTTATATTTTTTGTTTCTAGGTAGAAAAATCCAAAATGACGTAAAAACTATATCTTCTGCTTTATGAACTGTGGGGCGTGGGTTCGATACTCACACAAGACAAACATTTATGTGACGAATATAGATATGTATTATATCTGGGTATTCTATATTTATTTGAAGAATTGTGAATAAAATATATTTTATTTGATGATAAACTAAAACATATATAGTTTTTCATCTGTCAATCAAGCTTTGCTTATTTCAAATTAAATAAATCTGATGTGGCAAGTAGCTGGATTAACGTGATTAATCCTGCATCAGTTAAACAACAATAATATATAAATTTACAATTAAAAAAACTGACTCCATGACCCCTTTTTTTTTTTTTTTTTGCTCACGGATATCCTTAATGGATACCACCGGGCTCCGGGGGAAGCACGGTGGTTATGTGGGACTCTCCGCCAAAGTGGCGGCCTACCCACTAAAAACCCTGGGGTGTTTCTGCCTGACACCTATGTGCCGGGGCTACGGGAACGCTTTCGCACTCATCCGCGGAACTCCATTACCCTTAGGCCAACTAAACGCACTACTCTAATGAAACAGCGAGGTTTCTGAGTAAACGAAAATATCGATGTATGTATGCAATTTTTAGATTTTTGTTGATTTTTTAAAAACTGCTCTATCGATTACCTACGTTAAAATTTACATGGGACCACCTCTGAAGTATAATCTACAAGGCAAAAAAAGAATCATCAAAACCCATTCATAATTGGCGGAATGATCGCGTAACACACATACAAAAAAAAAACATACAGTCGAATTGAGAACCTTCTTTTTTGAGTCTTTTAAAAATGTGTCAAAACCACCTCAGTTTTGCATTGTAAAATTTTTCTATATCTATATAATTATAAAGAGGAGGGATTTGATTGTTTGTTTGTATAATCTATAATTATGTAAGTAAACGCATATAATAAACACACAAGAATTGACCTAAAATAAAATAACTTAAAATAATAACTACTCTAAAAGACCGCTATCAATGGGAATAGTTCCCAAAACTCTGGCCCCATTGCCGCGTTGTATGGCAATACTCAAACGCTGAGCAAAATAAAGGCCAGCGTTTTGTTCACGTGTGGCGTCGACCAAACGAGATTGTTTGTATTGAATAGGCTCCGAACCTACTGGACCGATTTCAAAAATTGGGAAGCTACACTATCCCCGGGTGACATAGGCTACTTTTTATCCCTGTATTCCCATGGGAACGGGAACTACGTGGGCGAAACCGCGAGGCGTCCGCTAGTAGTATTAAGGTGGTACGATTTCCATACAAATATTTTTTGCCATTTATGGACAAATGGAGCGTAATTTTACAGTGATATCACAGCTACTGGCATTAAATGCTAGTAGCTGTGATATACATTTTATTTTGGTCTTTATTAGCGGTAAATCACAATTGCTTGAATAAAACAGTAGATTATTAGCATAAAATCAGATTTATCAATGATTAATGTTTTATTCAAGCAAATGTAATTTACCGCAAATAAACACCAAAATAAATGCCAGTGGCTGTGATTTCACTGTAAAATTATGCTCCATTTGTCTATAAATGGCAAAAAGTTATTTATATGGAAATCGAACCACCTTATTAAATATACTTCCAACACTACATACATAGATGGCGCTGTGTCAAATGCCCATCTATATTTAATTATTTATAAATAAAACGGCAAAAAGTAAACTGAGCCCAAACAGTACACTCCTATGTCTAGTAAACGTCTAGTAATATGTATTTATAACCTTTCTCAATTAGGAAGGTTATTCTTTGTTATTAGCTTGGGCCCTTATTCTGATGCGAACCATAAACTCCTGGTTTCAATTTCAAGGCAAATAAAACATCATGCTTGCTTTCCCATTTGTCAAATATTTGTATTTGAGCAAACTTTATGATTTGAAAAATAAACTTCGCGTTAGTCAAGAAACCTTTTCCATTTTATATTACTTTTGTAACGCAAATAACGTGTAAAAAGATTTAAAAAGCTTTTTCAATTGCTGTATTGTTAATGTAATTCCGAATTGGCGCTAAAATGCTATAACATTAGGTACACACAGCGCCATCTTTTTTTTTTTTTTTTTTATAAATATCGTGGGACTTTACACACAGCGCCATCTGACCCCAAACTAAGCAAAGCTTGTGTGATGGAAGTCAGATAACTGATAGAATACATAAATACTTTTTTTTTTGTAAATACTTACTTATAATACATACAGAACACCCAGACACAGAACAAACATGATTGTGTTTATTCACAAAATGTTTGCCCTGAGTGGGAATCGAACCCACGCCCTATAGCTCTCAAGGCAGATATACTACCAATGAGCCAACAGGGCTGTCAATCTGACCCCAAACTAAGCAAAGCTTGTGCCAAGGAACTCATCTGACTTCCTGCTGACAGCAATTGTGATTTACCGCAAATAAAGACCAAAAAAATGCCTTTAGCTGTGATTTCACTGTTAAATTGTGCTCCATTTGTCCTTATATGGCAAAAAATTATTTGTATGGAAATCGTACCACTAGTGAAAAAAAACCAAATAAATTTGTTTACAAGTGATTTTAATATCACCATTTTGTTCCTTACGAGAAAAACATTTTTGTTGTTCCAATTCAACCCACATCTTATCGTTCCACGAATGAATACAATATCAGTCTCTAACGATCTGTTATGATCTTCAGATAGATATATTGCTATTTCCTAAATTAATGCTGTTATTAACAATCACGGGTAATCATTTATGGTGAGAGCTTTTTCCGCTTGACTTGTTTCAAATAATATTTATTTGTATTCCGCTTACACGATATTTTCCTCCATATGATTGTTTCCGTTATGTTTTTGCTTTTTGGGTGATCAACGTATTATATCATCATCATCATCATCAGCCTATATTAGTCCACTGCTGAACATAGGCTTCTCCCAAGACACGCCACTCAGCCCGATCTTCGGCTTTTCGCTTCCATCCACCGCCAGCTGTCCTACGTACATCGTCACTCCATCGAGTCTCAGGGCGTCCTACGCTACGTTTGCCAATACGCGGTCTCCACTCTAGAACACGTCTACCCCAGCGATTATCGGTTCTGCGACAGATATGTCCAGCCCATTGCCATTTCAGCTTACTTACGTATTATACAATATTTTATATTATATAAGAATACTATTGATACCGGCTTCGCACAGGTGCAATGTAGGTACTAATGTGGTGTCAGAATGATGATCTACGTTAAATGCACGACGTATCTAACGTATTTAAATAAATATAATAATAAATAACTAAGCAAAGCTTGTACCTACTATGTAAGTCTGATCATAATATGGAAGTCAGATAATAAATGATAGAATACTTGCATACTTTTTTTGTAAATACAATACCTTTAATAAAATAATATAGAACACACAGAACAAACATTTTTTATACCACAGAATGTTTATCCTGGGTGGGAATTGAACCCACGCCCTTTAGCTCTTGGAGCAGCCATACTACCAATGAACTAACAGGACTGTCTCTGTCAAATGGATAAGGAATAATACTTTGTTTTGTTTTAGAAGTACCTTACCTTAAATAAAACTGAGTTTTGGTATTTTCTTTTACTTTTTCTCTGTTTGTCTGTCTGTTTCTGTGTTTTTTTTTCTCCAGAGGTTCGGAAAATACTCTTACGTATCATCAGGCCTCGCCTGGGTATGTGGGACTCGATTATTGAAAACATCCATACCGACCATACCTAAACCTCCTCTGACATCAACCTCTTTTTCTCCTCTCTCTCTCTCTCTCTCTCTGTGTGTTTGTGTGTGTTTTAATTAGTAAGTGTGTAATCTCAACAAGTGAATTATGTATGTGTAATTCTTATGCGATTAACATTATTAAATATTCTTTAAACCGTAATCGTTCAACGTTACATCAATATTCCCTTGATAAGTATTGTTAAACTCACAGGAAAATTCAAAGAGCGTCCCATAAAGGTCCACGTCGAACACAAATACCTCGACGCCAATAAGCTTTTCCGGAAATACCAACACTTCTCACAAAACCGTACGATTGAATTTTAAATGAGCTCTGCATACCGTTTACTCCAAGAGCCAGATTATGAAAACCCGGCACAGAGTGATTGTAAACCTTCCCGTAAAGAAAATAAGGGCGACAATAAGGCCTAAGTAAGACTGAAAGACATTGTAAGAAAATGATACAAGAATAGGGGCTGGAAATAGTTCACCTCTTTAGTTTCGTTGATTCAAACTAAACACGAATTTAGGTAATAATGCACGATTGCTCTATCGATTTCTCATCACGGAATGGGTAATTCTCAAAATGAACAACATATACAAAAACAAAGATGTTTACAAGCCTCGGGGGAGTTATCATAAGGCTATTAAGCCAGCTTGAATGGGTTATGTGCTTATGATACAAGTTATACTTACATGTAAACTTACTAAATACTTAACCTGATATCTAATTTGAGCATGAAATATCAAGTTGTGATAGTTGTGTTTATAAGTGTCGGCAGCTTAGTTGGGAGATCGTCTTGCTTCCAATTTCGCGGTCCTGGGTTCGAACCCCACATGAACCTGTGTCTTTTCTAAGTTTTCGTATTGCCGATAACTTCAAACTTGGGGAGTTTTGGTGGGAACGCGGAAAGAGTCGTGTCGCCGTATTTTTTTTTCCAAAACTAGTGTTCTATCGTGTTTTATTCACTGAATCACAAGCGCAAGTGTGGGAAAATGATATAATGTGGTGAAACATGACTTTTCGTATTGCTTCCAAAACTCCATCGAAGATTTATAGTAAAGTCACCACTACTATACTAAAGCATGACTGGACTAGACTGACGCGGACTGTACTTGAGTATAACTATAGTTACAAGGCAACTTACGAAACTTTTGAAACTTGAAAATATAAAACACTTGACACTGGCAAATGCACAAAATGCGGCGCCAAAACCAAAGAAAAAAAAAACTTCAAACGGTGAAGGAAAACATTGTGAGGAAACCTATAAGTATAAGAGTTCATAAAAAAAGTTCTCGAACATGTGTGAAGTCTGCCACCGCGCACTTGGTCAGCGTGGTGGACTGTATGACCAAACAAAGCCAACCATAAAATATCCACTATAATGAAACATGTATATTTCACTCATGGTTAGTATGCTGCTCTCGATCAAATAACCAAACAAATACCATTAGACTTTACATTTTATGTTTTCAATGTATTTTGTAAAATGATATGTAGTCATTCTTTGAAAGAACCTGAACTTCGTTATTTGTCCGGCCTTTAAATTGGAACACAATCCGTAATACAATTTAACCTATTGTAAGTTCTCTCTGCTCAAATTCTTGGCCAAACAATTGCTAACTGAGATAGTATAATCAAATTATTGAGAACCTTTATTGAATCTTTAATTGAGAGTAGCTATTGAAATAGATTTAGTTTGTCTGACCACGGCTAAGAAACTATTCGCCTATTTGTGTCGTCGAAACGGTGCTTTGCTTACAATCGTCGAGTTACTAAAAAGGCAAGTTATTTAAAATACGGTAAAAAATATTGGCTCGTCCAACGGCTAACCACGGAGAACCGCGCCACTGCCATTTGGCTAACGCAGAACAAAGAAATTAAATTAATATATTTTTCGTTCAAGTACACTCGATTACCGGGGACCAATAACATAAATAGTTTTATGGTCAATTTTTATTAGCAATAAAAATATGAGCGAGGAGGAAAACACGATTTATAATCAGAAACAGACGAAAGATGTTGTAACATTAATAAATTAAAAAATAAATAAATATATTAATCATTTATTTAAATAAAACGACGTTTATAATACATAACATATATTATATATAGGCGGATTATAAAGTAAATAAGTTTAATTAATTAATTATTTAATTTTATTTTTTTAAAGGTCAATAAGTTGTATAGGCTATAATATATAATTATATATGTACATAAAGATAAAACAAAAGTAAAATAAAAAACAACATCAGCAGCGACGTAATAAGTATATCTAATCCGATTGACAGCAATGTGACAAAAATAATGCAACTTTACTCTTGTCTTTGAAAATATTCAAGAACAAAAAACGAATAATACTCAAACAACAACCCTATTCAAAACAAAAAAACCGGCCAAGTGCGAGTGGGACTCGCGCACGAAGGGGTCCGTCTGTTCCGCATGAAGGGGACCGTTGTATGGGAGCCTCCCTTAAATATTTATTTTATTTTATTTTTAGTATTTGTTGTTATAGCGGCAATAGAAATACATAATCTGTGAAAATTTGAACTGTCTAGCGTCTATCACCGTTCTTGAGATACAGGAGACCGTTCTGGTGACAGAAGGCTGGACGGACGGACAGCGAAGTTTCAGTAATAGGGTCCCGTTTTTACCCTTTGGGTACGGAACCCTAAAAATGGCTTGTAACGCTGACAGACTGGATCTAGTCACTAAACCATTCTGAATATACAGTTTTGGTGAATAGTATAAGTTTCCAAGGCCTGATGATTGGGCTTCAGAATTGATCTTCGAAGCGATAAACCAGGTGCAAACTAGTCAAATCTGGACAATAGGAAATCGTAGACCGTATGCTAATAGTTCGTAAGACTATTGTTCACTGGTAGATTGAGTTTTGCAAATGTAAGCCGGTATAGCCGTAACTCATTCTATTACTATGAAAGGTGGTTAGATTGGAATTTGATTGAAATGAAGTTTAATAAATAACTTAGTGACAGCGTCGGAAGTACAGACAAAGTTTCAAATGGAAACCGCGAGGTAAAAATCGATCCCCGACATTTCATTTCCTTGTTACCGGAAGCCAATAATAAAAGTATCTTAAAGAAATGTCTTCAAATCACGAAATGTAGATGAATTTATTCTAATTTTAAATTATATTTGCATTATATAGCCGTTTCGAAATATGATGAACATATTTTCGGTTATCATTGTGCTGTAGCTCTGTTGGCTTCGTGTACTGTGTGGATTCAATTCCCACTCAGAGGAAACGTATTTTTAAGTAACATTTGAACATATAGGTAGATGTTTGTTTTGTGTATGGGTGTTGTATATGTATCTACTTATACATATGTATTTTGATTTACAGAAAAACTGCGAGACGGACTCGTGCACTGAGTTAGTAGTTAGTAAAAAAAAATAAACACAATCTAGGTGTTTTCAAGTCACGAGTGAATCGGTTTCTTCTAGGCAAGCGTGCTCCACCGTAGACCGTATTTTCGCTTAACATCAGGCGAGTTGGCGGTCAAACGCAAGCCAAATAAAAATACTCAGTATTGTCATTATTAAAACTAGGTGTACATTTGTACAAGCTATATTTCTATTCGCTGCTAACCACAACTGCGAATAGTGTCGATTGAAAATAATACATATTTCTAAAGACGAGTCGACATTATTGTTTTCTATGCGCGTACAAATTATTGTATTGCAAAATGTTAAATAACTTCAGTCGCGGACTTCATTCTATTGTTGTATTTTGGGCTTTAGATATTTTTGTTTTTGAAATGTATTAATTTTAGTTTTTAACAGAAAATATATCGATCGCTTTGATTCCGTTTTTACAACCTTTTATTAACTTCACTTGTAACTTTTGTTTAAATGATTGACAGGCTAGGTGTTTGACCACACCTCACCTTCAGTGACGGTGTGGCCGAAGATGGTAAAGCATACTTAGCCTGGAATGGAACTGACTCTGTATGTGGATGCAGCCATCCACTTACATCGGCTGAGGTGGTGGTCTAAAGAAAACCTATTTATTATTTTGAAAAAAAAATATGGAAAAAATTAATTGTATTACATTAAAATATACGTGTAAAATGAGCGAAGAAAAAAGTATTAAAATAATAACTAATTACGAATGTTATTCCCAACCTCAAAGCCACTTCATTACAGTAACCAAAAAGGAAGTAAAAGCGTTGATACGAGTAAAGCGTTTAGTTAAAATGTATTTGTATTAAAAATTATTTCTTTGATACAATATAAGAGTGTTTATGACGATTAAACTAAGCTAATACAGTTAAAAACACATTTAAAAATGATGTGGCAAATGGTTTTTTTACTAACTGCGCCCCGTGGTGTTACCTGCTACATGTTTTAGGGATAAAAAGTAGCCTATGTGTTAATCCAGGGTCTCAGCTACCTTCATACCAAATTTCATCCAAATCCGTTTGATAGTTTTTGCGTGAAATATTAACAAACATCCATCCATCCATCCATCATTGACAGCCCTGTAGCATATCTGCCTTAAGAGCTGAAGGGCGTGGGTTCGATTCCCGCTCAGGACAAACATTTTATGTATCAACAAATGTTTGTTTTGTGTCTGGGTGTTCTGTGTATGAGTATACATTTACAAAAAAAAGTGTATATATGTATTCTATCAGTTATCTGACTTCCATCACACAAGCTCTGCTTAGTTTGGGGTCAGATGGCGCTGTGTGTATAGTCCGACGATATTTATTTATTATTTATCAATCCAAACTTTCAAATTTATAATTTTTTTTTTTTTTTTTTTTAATACGGATAAGTCCGCGTTTGACCACCAACTCGCCTGATGGTAAGCGACGATGTGGTCGAAGATGAAGCACGCAGACCTAGAAGATACCTATTCACTCTGACCTTGAAAAGATCTAGATTATATCTATCAGGAAACAAGGAAGCCGGTAGCTTGTTCCATTCCTTGGCCGTACGGATGAGAAACGTAGAGTCGAAACGTTTGGTACGCACCCAAGGAAATTCCACTACGTATGGGTGGTAGTGGGCCGTCTTTCTACTTGTCCTGTGGTAAAAAGGGGATGGAAGAACAAGGTATAGTCAAGTCAATAATACTAGCTGCTCCCCGCGGTGTTACCCCTTACATGATTTTTGGGATAAAAAGTAGCCTATGTGTTAATCTAGGGTCTCAGCTACATCCATAGCAAATTTAATTAAAATCCTTTCAAAAAAATGTTTTTGCGTGAAAGAGTAACATCCTTCCATACAAACTTTCACATTTATAATATTAGTGGGATAACCTTGCGTTGGACTTCCCAACCTCCTTGATGCAAACGGGATGCAGTTTAAGATTAAGCACGCTTGCTTAGAAAACCCTGTTTACTCTGGATTTGAATTGATACTATTTGATACCCACATCTAGAAAATGACATAAAATATCTAATTCATTGACATCACGGTACTAGAGCTGGACTTTATATCCCGACTGAGTTTACTGCTAATAGCCACTTTAAAATTACGACAATGCTCTTTCAACCTTTAAATAAGACGTTTTATGTTTATTTCATCAAATTGAAACTTTTTTCTTCTATTTACGTTGCGTAAGTGACCTATACACGTTTACGTCTTTATTAGAGAAATATCTAGCATTTATAAAAAATAATAAATAAATAAATATCGCAGAACATTACACACAGCGCCATCTGACCCCAAACGAAGCAAAACTTGTACTGTGGAAGTCAGATAACTGATGGAATACTTAAATAGTTTTTTTTTTGTAAATAGATACCGTACACACAGAACAAACATTTCTTTATACCACACAATATTTGTCCTGGGTGGGAATCGAACCCACGCCCTACGGCTCCTGGACTTTGTTTTGTTACTCAAAGTTCTGTGTATCGCTGCGACGGTCATGGACAGGCGTTATCTCTTACCATCAGGAGAGCGTCTCGTTCGTCTCATTACTTTTTACATTAAAAAAAGAAAAAAAAAATGGACTATCAAATCAAATAACTTTTGTAATCAATATTAATTTGGTAAATTATGTACGGAAGCCTTCTCGAAGGAATTCTATCCTGAGATCTGTCCTTAGCTTATCTAGCCAATTTCGACAATGTCTCGTCTGCCCATCTAGCATACTGGCGGCTTTTCGGTCTGGTGCCACGTGGTCCAGCCCACGCTAGTTATCTTGGAGTCCATCGCTCGTCGCTGTAAATAGGCTCGTGACCTGCCCACTTCCATTTCCTTTGTAACGAGAAAGTCAAGACGTCAGACGTCGTCGTCATCTTTATTTTTTTGCTAACAATAGCATTTCTGACCCTGTCTCGATTTTATGTTTGGGTAACTTCTTTCCATTCTCCTCTGAATAGACTGAATTTTGATTTTGGTTTTCCAATCGAACGTCCAAGTTTAGCAATTATACAAGAGACATGGTAGTATTTTTTACCATCAGGAGAGCGTCTCGTTCGTCTCATTATTTTTTATATAAATAAAAATATTTATAGAGAGATTTCGCGACAATCCTTTTGCTTGCTTCCAGATCATATAAAATGACCATGTAACCATTTATGGTCATCCCTATTATAACGTCAAAATATGCATATACTAGCGGACGCCTCGCGGTTTCACCCGCGTGGTTCCCGTTCCCGTGGGAATACAAGGATAAAAAGTAGCATATGCCACCCGCAGATAGTGTAGCTTCCCAACAGTGAAAGAATTTTTGAAATCGGTCCAGTAGTTTCGGAGCCTACAAACCTACTAGATACAAACAAACAATGAAATCTTTCCTCTTTATAATAGTGTAAATTTAGCTTTATCATGTCTGATATTTGGTGGGTTTTTTGGATTGGTGGTAGATTTCCTTAGCAGGAGGTCGTCTAGGTAGGTACCACCACAGTACCAGATATTCTGCCGCCAAGCAGTAGTGTGCAAACATTACTGTGTTCCAGTTTGAAGGGTACTGCAGCTAGCGAAATTACTGGGCTGTTGAGACTAACCATCTAGTCTCAAAGTAATGAGCGCCAAAGCAGCGATGCCCTGGACGTTGTTTTGCTACTCAAAGTTCTGTGTATCGCTACAATGGTCATGGACAGGCGTTATCTTTTAACATCAGGAGAGCGCCTCGATCGTCTCATTACTTTTACATAAAATAAAATATTTGTTTCCCATGGTTCAAGGTATTTATTTAAGTGCTTCAATATTCAAAATGAACTTCCGCAAAGTAACGCCTGAATCAATCAATTATCATGGTATATCCCATGGTTCAGTAAGTTGAACAAATACTACACATTTGAGTTTTTTTTTGACAAGAGCGATGTGTCTGTTCTGGAAGACGAGAAAGCCATGTCCTTAGGGATTTCACGTTTTCCATTCGCGTTCATCATAAGAGTCCAGTCGGGCGCAGTACTTAGGGTTGAGTAGGGCTTGTTCTTAGGATTCGCAACTGAGCCCTACTTGAGGCTACTTGTACTGAGCCCTACTGAGCCTACTTGTACTTTGCAAAAACTTGAAATAAAAGAAAGTTTGCAAGGGTTATGTTTTATTGTTGCAAGTACGAAATTGGTTAATCTACATGGTCTAATTGCCCTATGGGAATTGATTGATTGATGTTCCTAAAGTAAATATATTTATGTGGAAAATGTATCCCTGATGTGAAGTGATGGTGTGGTCGAAGATGGTAAACATACCTAGCCTGGAATGGAACTTACTCTCATGTGTGGCTGTTGAAACACACTGTTAGGTGTTTGACGACACAGTTTCAACTTGAGGGTCGTAGCTAGCCAACTGATTACTAGAGAGTACCCTACCACCAAACCACCATGCGATGGTGCTTGAACCCACGCCCTTCGGCGTGTAAACTGGCCCCACTAACCACTGAGTTATCAACGCTACAAAATTGTTTTGCATCTAAACCGCATTTGCAAGTCTGTTGAACAAATTCCTTTTCTGACAGCGAGACGGTCCTCAGAAATATTCAAATTAATTAGTGGAAACTTGTGTAATACAAAATGCAGTACTTACAGCGTTAGTTTTGCACAATGTTTAAAGCTTGGCTAATTAACGGTTTGTACACCACAAAACTACAAAGCCCAGCTTTTGTAAATACATCGTCTGAACGTAATTGTATTAATTTGGTTTGTGCATTGTTTTGGTGACATTCAAGTCCAAATTTAAGTTAGGAAAGAGATTAATTTAAATACATTTTTTACAAAAATAGATTAATCCTACTATAATAATATAATATTACTAGCGGACGCCTCGCGGTTTCACCCGCTTAGTTCCCGTTCCCGTAGGAATACAGGGATAAAAAGTAGCCTATGGCACCCGGGGATAGTGTAGCTTCCCAACGGTGAAAGAATTTTTGAAATCGGTCCATTAGTTTCGGAGCCTATTCCATACAAACAAACAAGCAATCAACTCTTTCCTCTTTATAATATTAGTATAGAACTGCTACCAAATGAGCTAACAGGGCAGTTAAGTTTATGTATTAAAAAAAATAACATTTTCTCAACTCTGCGAATCAGCAGAAAGACATGCTGTTATGTATGTAGATATCTTTTTTTTTATGCTTGACAGACTAGGTGTTTGATCACAGCTCACCTGATGTTAAGTGACGGTGTGGTCGAAGATGGTAAAGCACACCTAGCCTGGAATGGAACAGGCTCTCAAGAACGCTGCCGGAACACACCGTTAGATGCTAGGCGGCAGATTTTCAACATGAGGGTAGCTAGGTAGCCGAGTACCTACTAGAAAGTACGCTACCATCATGCAAAAGATAAAAGGCACCAACATATTTTTAAAGAAATTGCCAATGAAAAAAATGGCCACGTATCACCAGTTTTCACCTTGTCTCAGCGTGAATACAGTGTGGGTGTAAAATAACAAGTATTTTCCAATACGTGCTACGAGAACCACGAGATCAGAGATAGGTCAGGGCAGCGATTAGCTGATAACTGCGAAATTCCCGAGAGCTTATTACAAGATGGCCGATGTATTCGCTGGAGATAACTTTTCAGTAGGAAAATGTGCTTTGATTGCAACCAAATTTTTTTAAGCACCTGTATTTGGAAGGCTTAGCAGATTAAAGTAACAAAAAATAAGTTTACAAAATAAAAGTTTTTTTTATGAAGTATATACACCTATATAGGCTTGCGTTTGATCGCCATCTCACCTGAAGTTAAGTGAAGATGCGATCTACGATGGAGCACGCTCGCCTAGAAGATACCGATTAATTCTCAACTTAAAGACAACCAGATTGTATTTATTATTATTTATTGTTATTTTTCAGTAGGTAGTACTACTGAAAAATCAGGCTCTTAAGATGTTGTTATGTAGAAACTATTCGATGATATAAAAATGTAGTTTGTTTATATATTGTTGTAAAAAATAAACAACTTACATGTAATAAACATTATATTGTATTTCATACATATTCATCGAAGTGTTCAGAGGATAACCGTGGCCGTATGTTACTTTGCAATACATTGTTTTGTTACCACCATATACACAATTTTTTGTTCTTGACTTTGTGCCCCTAGAGGGCGGTATGTTTAATCAATGTGACGTCACATTGCCTATAACCAGCAGACAAACAAAACGTTGGTTTTTTTGGCGGGAACACGGAAAGAGTCGTGTCGCCTCTTTGTATTTTTTCCAAAACTAGTGTTTTGTCGAGTGTTTATGCATTAAAATGGTGGTGTTTTATTCATAAAGTGCCGAATCACAAGCGCGAGTGTGGGAAAATGATATAATGTGGTGAAACATGACTTTTTGTGTTGTTTCCAAAACTCCATCAAAGCTTTGTAGTAAAGTCGCCACTACTTTACTAAAGCATGACTGGATTTGACTGACACGAACTGTTCTTGACAAAGACTGCACTTTGACTATAACTTAAGCTACAAGGACACTTATTTAACTTTTGAAACTTGAAAATATACAAATACTTGACTCTGGCAAATGCTCAAAACGCGACGCCATAACCAAAAAAAAAGCAAAACGTTTCCAACGACACCTCATTTGTAAAGTTAGGATTAGTAATTTAGAAGTTATGAGGGAACAGATGAACATACACACATACCGGTCGAAAACATAACCGCCTGACGCTTCGCGGTTTCACCCACGTAGTTCCCGTTCCCGTGGGAATACAGAGACAAAAAGCCTATGTCACCCGGGGATAGTGTAGCTTCCCAACGGTGAAAGAATTTTGGAAACCGGTCCAATAGTTTTTAAGTTACATACAAAAATACAAATCTTTCCTCTTTATAATATTAGTAAGTTAGATAAATTAACAAGACCCTAGTCCAGAAATTTCAACACTGCTGTTAAATCGGTAGCAACTCAGAGAGATAAAAATGATTGCTATTTATTTCGACCATAATTACATAATGGAATCGCTTTGGTTTTTCTCTCAGCTAATATTCTCGAGTAAAGATAGGTCACGTTCTCTCTTTTATTTGTGTATGTTTATTTCGTAACGAAACTCTTTGTGAAATCAATTGCCTACATCTGAGGTGTGAAAAAAATCTTAAACTCAAGCTTTATGTTTTAGTTTTTTTGTGGCGATGACAGCTTAGTAGGTAGTTACCGCAATCGATTCAGACGCCGAAGGGCGTGGGGCCAAATTCCAACAATGAGCTTGAGCTGCCGGTGAAGAAAAACATCGGGAGGAAACCATAGCATGGTGGTAGGGTACTTTCTAGTACACGGCTGGCTAGCTACCACCCTTAAGTTGAAAATCTGCCGCCACGCATCTAACGGTGTGTTTCGGCAGCCTCATTTAAGAGCCAGTTCCATTTCAGGCTAGGTATGCTTAATATCAATTTTGACCACACTGTCCCTTAACATAAAGTAAGCTGTGGTCAAACACCTAGCCTGTAAATTTGTCTTTTACTTAGTGGTAGAGGTTGTCTAGGTAGGTCTCACCGCAGTGCCTACCAGATATTCTGCCGCCAAGCAGTAGTATGTTAACATTATTATGCGTATTTCCGGTTTGGAGGGGGACTGCTAGCGAAATTACAGGGCTGTCGAGTCTGACCATCGAAAGTCTCAAAGTAATAAGCACCAAAGCTGGATTTTCTTTTACTACTGAAAGTTGTGTATATCGCTGCAATGGTCATGGACAGGCGTTATCTCTTACCATCAGGAGAGCGCATCGTTTGTTTTATAACATTTTACATAAAAAAAACAAGTAAATCTGACACTTATATTAGAATTTGAACTTATTGGTGTATGTTGCTGATTTCTTTTAAATCATTATTAAGATTCTCCATCAAAATGAAACGATACATCAGCACGTCGCGTGCTCCTCATTGGCATGCAGATTATAGTGTCACGCGTCTCGTCTCCCGCATCTTCGGCGCTTGTCACCAACATTATTAATAAAGTGAATGCTATAATTCAGTTATTCACATCCCTACATAATAGTGTTTACAATATTAGTGGGTATAAAGGGTAGGTATACCTAATACCTAATTAATTCTAAATAGGCTTGCGTTACCGCCGTAGTAGAGTCCATCGTGGACGGTCTACGAGGGAGTACGCTCGCCTAGAAGAAATCGATTGACTTGCGAATTGCAGGAACACAGATTGTATCTATCAGAGAACACCCACTCGGGTAGCAAATTCCATGATAGAACACACTGTCAGGTGCTTGGCGGCAGATTTTAAACTTGCGGGTGGTAGCTAGCCAGTCGAGTACCTACTAGAAAGTAACCCTACCACCATGTTGTAGTTTCCTCACAATATTTTCCTTCACTGGCAGCTCAAGCTCATTATTGGTTGGTAAGCATATTAAGTATTTAATATAGGTATGTAATATAGGTATATAATATAGATATGTAATATCAGGACAAACATTTTGTGAATAAACAAATGTTTGTTTTGTCTGGGTGTTCTGTATGTATTATAAGTATGTATTTAAAAAAAAAAAAGAAAAAAGTAATTATGTATTCTATCAGTTATCTGACTTCCATCACACAAGGTCTGCTTAGTTTGGGGTCAGATGGCGCTGTGTGTATAGTCCAACGATATTTATTTATTTTATTAAAAATGTATTTTTATTGCATTTCAAATAAATGAATGAAATAAGTAAAAAAAACAAATTGATTAATTAAAAACAATTATTTAATATAGGTACGAAATATTTAGGTAGGTATGTATTAGGTATCGTTATCAAGCTCTGATGGAACACAAGCTTTGCTTAGTTTGGGGCTTAATAGTGCTGTATAAGTCTTTAAAAATTTAGGTATTTGAATGCAAAGTAGTGCTTTTTTATTTTCGTAGAATAGTTTGTCTTTGGCCTAAATGTTGTTACAAGAAAAGTTTATGATTCTCAAATCTCGTTCTTCGAAGTGACGATCTCATGGCATTTTTTCATTGTTTTATAGAGAAATACTAAATTTAGTGTTGAGTAATTTCCGACGTTAATTAAAGTTCTGTTTAGTCACCTTCTAATACTCAAATGAAAGTTAAATGTGGTAAAACCATTTCCCCCTAAAGTATATAATAATGACAATGCCTCTTTGCGGCAGCTTATTTAGTATTTTATTAATTATTTATTTATTTGTTGAATTTTTTGTAACTTGATATGTCCAAGTGTTCTAAATGTTCCAATGGAATGTAAATTACCACCATTTTTACTTGGTTGTATATTTCCTTAGCAAGAGTTCGTCTAGATAGGTACTAACGCAGTACCAGATATTCTGTCGCCTAGCAGTAGTGTGTGTAAACATGCGTATAATATATCACAGTTACAGATGTCATCTGACAAGTAGGTACAGGTAAGCTACACATATATATGTGTATGTACAGGTGTTATACACATATGGAATGTTTATGTATGACATACCCACCCTTAATTCATTTCTCTTGTATTCATTGAGGGTGACGTCATAAAATGTTTCTTATTCAAGCAAGAACAACGGAATTATTATTCAGCGTGTGATAAAACCGAAATAAATTCGTATATCTTGTTTCAACCGCATTGAGTAACATGTCAAGTAAAAAAATGTGTTTTATAACCATCGAGTACGTACGTGCGACCTCGGGAAATAACCCTGCAAACATACAAGTACACGTTTTTATCAAATTATGACTCGATGCTTTGAAATATGCGTTATTTAACACTAAGAAAAGCCTTTTCTAGGTTTAATCTTCGACACGAAAATCCCACTAATGTTATAAATGTAAAAGTTTGGATAGCTGGATGGATTGTTGGGATTCAAACCCACGCTCTTCGGCGTGCGAACCACTGAGTTATCATCGCTACAAAAGTATGTGGTTTTGGCATATTTTTGTTTTACTAATGCGGGATTACTCACGTTTAATTATGTCAGATACTCCAACAATAGTTTTGGCTACATCCGGTGGCCTACTTTAAGGAGTCGAAGTATAGTACAGCGCGCGTGTAGCCTTGTCTGGCTAGGCGCTACGGGTCTTATCGCGCTCGTGAAGACAGCGGTTATAAGTCCAAATATCCAACCTAATTAAACGTATGAGTAAAACAATGTAGCGATGATAGCTCAGTGGTTAGCGCGGTAGGTTCGCATGCCGAAGGGCCTGGGTTCAAACCCCAATAATGCGCTTGAGCTGCCGGTGAAGGAAAACAGCGTGAGGAAACCATAGCATGGTGGTAGGGTACTTTAATACTCGGCTGGCAAGCTACCACCCTTAAGTTGAAAATCTGCCGCCAAGCATCTAACGGTGTGTTCCGGCAGCCTCACTTGAGAGCCAGTTCAATTCCAGGCTAGGTGTGATTTACCATCTTCGACCACACCTTCACTTAACATCAGATGAGCTGTGGTCAAACACCTAACCTGTTAACTATAAATAAATAAAAAATGTAGCAAAGCACGTCAGTTTTCTAATCCCACTAATTATAAATGTGAAAGTTTGGATGCATGGATGAATGTTTGTTACTCTTTTACGCAAAAACTACTGAACGGATTTGAATGAAATTTGGTATGCAGGTAGCTGAGATCCTGGATTAACACATAAGAAGAAAGAAAGAAAGAGAGAAAACATTTATTTTGACACACATAACACTACAACTGAAAGATTAAAAAAAAAACTACTGTTACTACTTTGGCTACTTTTTATCCCGAAAACATGTAGCGGGTAACACCGCGGGGCGCAGTTATTAAAATTTAAATATATAATCAATAAATATTTATTTTAATTTAATGCAAGCATTTTTGTTTCTTTCGTGAGAAATCTTTACCCTTCATTTTTGCCCCCCAACTATTTTTGATACACGGTACGCGACGCCACTGATACCTACTGGTTTTTCTGTAGTTAAAATAACTTAGAAATAAATTCTATTAAAAATAAATTGAAAAAGATTACGAAGTGTATCAATGAATGGTTTTTCTTGTCAACAAATTTATAAATGCTATGCGAGAATCGCCCTATTGACCCATTTTTCTCTCTCCAAATAATTAGACCAGGTAATTGTATTTACCTTCGTTTGTGCCTGTGCCATGTTTTCCCTAAAAACATAGCTAAAGCATATCGCAATTAGCTTACTGAATTACACCGCGTTAATAAAGAAATGGCTTTTTAACGTAATAAGGTATATGTACCAATGATACTTTATTTATCTACTGTCGGTTTACATTTTATTTGGAATGACTGTTCTACCGTGTGTTAGAACTTCAGTTACTTGGTAGTAGATCTCCTTAGCGGGAGGTCGTCGTAGGTACAGCAGTGTCAGATCTACCGCCAACCTTTAGTGCGTAAACATTACTGTGTACCGTTTTGATGCAGAAACTGCAGCTAGCTAAATAACATGGCTATTGAGACTGTCATAAATCTAGACAAGCAAGATGCTTGACCACAGCTTAACTGATTTTAAGTGACGGTGTGGTCGAAGATGGTAAACACACCTAGTCTGGAAGGGAAACCTCAGGTAAAGCTGCCGTAACAAACCGTTAGATGCTTGACGGCAGATTTTCAACATGAGAATAGTCTACTAGCCAAGTATTTGAGAGTACCCTACCGCCGTGATATTTTCCTCCACCGGCAGCTCATGTTTTGACCCACTGAGCTGTCATGGCTACAAAAGTTGTTTTACTAATGCGGGATTACTCACGTTTAATTACGTCTGATATTCCAACAATAGTTTTGGCTACATACGGTGGCCTTCTGCAAGGAGTCAAAAGTTTAGTACAGCGCGCGTGAAGCCTTGTCTCGCTTCGCGCTGCGGGTCTTTTCACACCTCACACGTGTTGACAGCGGTTATAAGTTCAAATATTTAACCTAATTAAACGTACAAATAGAACTAAAATGTATCAAAGTACATCAGTTTACATCCTTTCCTACTAATCCCACTATATTATAAATGTGAAAGTTTGGATGGATGTTTGTTAATCTTTCACGCAAAAACTACTAAACGGATTTCGATAAAATTTGGTATGGAGGTAGCTGAGACCCTGGATAACATGTACATAGTCTACTTTTTACCCCGAAAACATGTAGCGGGTAACACCGCGAGACGCAGCTAGTAATATTATAAATGCGAAAGTTTGTGAGTATATTTGTTGCCCTTTTACGCAAAAACTACTAAACGGATTTCGATAAAATTTGGTATGGAGGTAGCTGAGACTCTGTATAACCGCATATGATTTTTTTCCCCGAAAACATGTAGCGAGTAACACGGCGGGGCGCAGCTAGTTGTTACATAATTTTATCTTATTTTGTGCTTAGAAAAATAAAAACTCAAGATAATTATTAGCTTGTGAATTTATGATGAAATGGACACTAAAATTTCTAATTAGCACGTTGTAAATGTCACTCTTACATCATTTCACGTCACCTGTTTTAGTTCATTGCCTGTGCTTGGCTCTTTAGGGAAATCACCGTAACAAAGTATGATCGTCTGAAATTTAAAGTGTGGTTGCTCTTTAAAACCCGTTACAACTGTATTTTACTATCTTGAGAGAAAATTAATTCATCAGAACAGTGACTAATACTTTAACCAGTTTTAATAAAGTTTGGACTTCTTTACTAAACTTCAACTTTTGTAGACTGCTCTGACCGTTTCATTTTTAATGGTTGACAGGCTAGTAGTTTGACCCCAGCTCACCTGATGTTAAGTGACGGTGTAGCCAAAGATGGTAAACACACCTAGCCTGGAATGGAACTGCCTCGCAAGTTAGGCTGCCTTTAGATGTTTGGCAGTAGATTTTCAACTTGAAGCCGGTAGTTAGCCAGCCGAGTACTAGAAAGTACCCTACCACCGTGCTATGGCTTTCTCACGATGTTTTCCTTTACCGGCAGCTCAAGCTCATTGTTGGGGTTTAAACCCACGCACTTCGGCATGCGAACCGACCGCGCTAACCACTCAACTATCATCACTACAACATCAAAGATATAAAATCACTAGATATATATTCATAAAAACTTGCAACCGTTAAGTAAAAATACTGAGATTTCTTTGGCGTTAAATCAAATGCTATGCCAATCTCACCTAAACGCCAATCGTATAAAATGTATCGACACTACAATCTATCGATGTCGATAATTTGTGCGGTACATAAAATAGTTTATGACGTGTGTAGTGAACAAACTAAGATTCTTTCATATTAGATAGATAGACAGATAAAACTCTTTATTGTGCACACCATAGACTGAAAAAAGTACAGAGAACAAAACCTTATGAACTACTTATACTACTACTATTACTTTATTATCTTCTTGACAAACTCTGATTGCGACATCAACCTACTTTCCGTCAACTAGTGCGGAACAAAATATACCCACGACAAACAATCTAAGCAAACTTGCAAGAAATAACTTACTCACTCCATGGCTTATCACTTTATTAAAAGAGTTATTTTTACCAAGTTATTATATCAAACTTTCCGATGTAGGGTTTGCAACTTTCTGCATCGATATTGACGTTTGAAGCATATTCCAGCGTAGTCATGGAAACGATATCATACGATAAGTTTAGTCTAGTTACAAAGCAATTTTAATAAGCACTTATTTCGTAGTTATTTCTTTAGTGTATTTCCGCTTAAAAGTCTTTTTGGTTATAACAACGACGATGATTGTATTTACTTGGTGGTAGAACCACACCTTCACTTAACATCAGGTGAGCTTGGTCAAACACCAAGATAAAACTGAAAAAAAAAATTGAATTAAAAATTTTAATTAAATTAAATTATATGAAATTTATTTGGCAATTATATACGTCGTCTATCTGTAGTTATATAAATGTGAAGGTTTTTTTTGTTGACAGACTAGGTGTTTAACTACAGCTTACTTGATGTTAAATGACGATGTAGTCCAGGATGGTAAACAAACTTAGCTTGATACGGAACCAGATCTTAAGACAGGCTGCCAGAACAACCCGTTATAGGATTGGCGCTAGATTTAAAATTTAATTTTAATTATGTCCGGGTATGGTTTCCTCAAGCTGATTTTTGGGATTTGATTTTGAACCCAACCCGACCGCGCTACCTACTGAGATAAAAAAAATATCATCGCAACAAAAGTTGAAAAGGTAACATTCATGTAGAAGCATTGTTACCCATACTAGGAATTGAACCTACATACATACAAAATACAAAAATATTTATTTACCGGAATATATACAAACATCATAATCTATCTACACTAATATTATAAAGAGGAAAGATTTGTATTTTTGGATTTTGTTACGTTTGTAATGAATAAATTAAAAAACTACTGGACCGATTTCAAAAACTCTTTCACCGTTGGGAAGCTACACTATCCCCGGGTGACAAAGCCTACTTTCTATTCTTGTATTCCCACGGGAACGGGAACTACGCGGGTAAAATCGCGAGGCGTCCGCTAGTATTTTATAATAATCCCCGCACTAGGGCTAGCTTGTATCGCGGGATGCAGGGACCGCTTATGACACAATGTTATTACCTATGTTATGACATAACGCTTCCCCTAAGAAATAAACATTTTCAAACAACTTTTACCCTTTTCAAACAACTTTTTTTTCTACTATCGGACAGCCAGGAGCTTTAAAAAGCGTCACCGCTTCATGGTTGATGTTCCAAAAGCTCGAACTAAGCGGTTTGATTCCACCTTTTTCATGCGTACCGCTAGACATTGGAATCAGCTGCCCGAGTGGGTGTTCCCCGATGAATACAGTCTGGGTACCTTCAAGTCGCGAGTGAATCGGTTTCTTCTAGGCGAGCGTGCTCCACCGTAGACCGCATCTTCGCTTAACATCAGGCGGGATGGCGGTCAAACGCAAGCCTATCTACTATAAAAAAAATAAAAAAAAATACCCTAATTTAAATTAACTCTTAAATCGTAAAGAACGTGTTCCATAGAAAAATGTCATTGACCTCCTGACCTCCAATAAAATCCCCTAAATTTTTTTTACGAATTCAGTGTCAGTCTTATATTAAAAGCTATTTACGCCCTGCGGTGTTACCTAGTATAGTAGTTTATGTTCTAATCCAGGATCTCAGCTACCTCCATACCAAATTTCATCCAAATCCGTCAGTAGTTTTTGCGTGAAAGAGTAACAAACATCCATCCATCCAAACTTTCACATTTATAATATTAGTGGGATTATTCATAATGATAAATAAATTCAACACTTTTTGGATTATTACTACTCTTCCGCATAGCCCTCTATAATTCTGAGAATAAATAAATAACCGAGACTTGGGATTTCACGTACTTTCTTATTCTGTAAAAAATATTTTAGAACAAATACTTTGCCCATGGGCATTAATTTAGAAAGGAGAATCGAAAGCAAAAGTTAGATAATGGTACAATTTTTCTTTACCCGGAGATGTTCCGGTTACGCTTGAAATTAGTTCCGAAGCTTGGAAAAGTTTTAAGACGATAAACATTGCTTTTCTATCTTTAGGCGTGCTCGAGCCAGCGTATTTACATGACTACCCAAAAAAGGAGTGTAGTGCTTTTAGGGTTCATGTGTTGTGTATGTTTGTATAAGTTTATTTTCGGAAATTTCAGGATGCATTCCAACGTTATTTTTTTGTAGTTGACAAGCAAGGTGTTTGACCACAGCTCACTTGAAACGTAAAGTAAAGCGTAAAGCGGTTAAAGGTAGTAATTGCTCTAATTACTGAGTCACCATTTTATCGTTTTTTTTATCGAAATTGTGTTGCACTTTTGCAACTTTTTTTTATAGTGGCGCGGAACCTTAGTGTACAAATCCGACTCGCACTTGACTAGTTTACCACACGTTTATGTAAATGAATGTATGTAAAAATAGCGCAAACTTTATCCTACAAAAACCCCCAATTTTTCCGCGTAACTAATTTACAATATTACGTATTTCGCGCCTAATCGTGGTCGCAGACCGAGAATATAAATCAAAAATAATGACATGACATATTTTCTGGTCACAATATGTGATTTACACCGATCCTAATAATAGGGGTTTGTCATACAGGGTTACGCGGAACGTACGCGAGTATTACTTAGCTGAAAGGAGTATAACTCAGCATTATAAGCAACTTTTATTCTGAAATAATGTTTTATTTGTAGCAATGGGAGCTCCGTAGGGATGATGCAGCTTAAGGTGCCGGTGAAGGAAAATATCGGAATTAAATTACAACATGGTGGTAGTACCTTCTAGTACTCAGTAGACTAGCTGTCACCCTCAAGTTGATAATCTGTTGTGTTCTGGCACCCTCACTTGAGAGCTAGTTTCATTTCAGGCTAGTGTGTTTACCAGCTGTTTTCACCAACTTCAACCAAACTGTCAATTAAGATCAGGTGAACTGTGGTCAAACACCTAGGCTGCTAAGCATAAACAAAATCTGTTGACTTGAATTGACATTTCATTATGTTGTCCTGAGTTTTGATTTTGACATTTTTAATGTAATTTTTCTATTAGAATGTATAATCAATAATAATATGTAACTATAAAAAAACTGACTCCATGACCCTTAGGCCAACTAAACGCACGGCTCCAATGAAACAGCGAGGTTTCGGAGTAAACGATTTTTAACGAACAGTTTTTAGTTTTTTGTTGATTTTTTTAAAACTGCTTGATGGATTTCTAGGTATAAAAATTTTAGTGGGCCTCCTTCGAAATATAATCTCTCTAGCTAAAATAGAATCATCAAAATCGATTCATAATCAGCGGAATGATCGCGTAACATATGATGCACATGCGTCATTTTTTTTGTACATACAAAAAAAATACAGTTGAATTGAGAACCTCTTCCTTTTTGAGTCAGTTAAAAATGACTCGTAACTTTGGTGCTATCGATAAAAATATTTGTTTTTGTACAGAAGATGCGGGTAAAACCACTCGGAAAGGCGGACAATGAATAGGTACAGAACCCTACAAATTGATATGCAAAAACAAGTTTTGCCCCTTATTCTCACTGTAAACAAAGTATTAAGACCTCTTCTTACAATCTCTTTATAGACGTTCTTTTCCCGTTTGATTTCTCTCTCCAACATTTTATTTTAATCTCTTTAACTAATAGACTTTAAGTCGATTGAATTTTCAGATTTCAATGAGGTTTCCTGGTCTTCGTGCGTATTGCAAACTTCGCTTTTTATTTTACTCGGCTGGCTAGCTAACAGATGAAAATCTATCGCCAAGCACTTAAGTACTAGCAGTGGCACTTGAGAGCCTACCTCATTCCAGAGAAGGTGTATTTCTCCGACCAAACCGTCACATAACATAAGGTGAGCTGTGTTCAGGTTAGCCCACGCCCAGTTTTGGCACAGCTTATAAAAAAAGGGATAATTTATAATGTAACTGAGATGCGGGTATGTTATTACAACTTTTATCTTTCCATCTATCCCGAGACGTCGTCCCTTTCCGATCAACTCTTTGATATCCCAAACAAGATTTCTCCCACAGAATTCGCCGAAAAGAACATCTAGGTACTTCATATTCATACCAGTGGTTTTACACTAACTTACTTACTAAACAATTTGTTATTTTCAAACTCTCGCAATTTGAGCATATTGTGTTTTTCATCAGGTATCCAACAGCAAATTGACGGTATAGTTTAGTTCATGATAAGTTGGACAAAATAATTGAAACAATCGCTAATTTGGGTCAATTTAATTATAAGTATGTTAATACCGGTTTGACTTGTAAGTTCTCTTCAAGGTGAGGTATACAAAGCGGAAAGGTGGTTATTGTGCTTATCACTATGAACAACGTCTATCATCTTTCACCTACGTTTTTCACTGGAATTATAAGTTTTTCTGATGTTCCAATTTTGACTACGTTATATCTTGCTAGCCGCTGAAAATATTCGGGTATTCTTCGATTCTTTTACTTATATTATTAAAGATAATTAATTGATCATTTGTACTATGTATTTATTTATTTACTATAAGTTTTGTTTTCGTTTTTTTTTCTATGGGCGCAAATCTGAAATTGGGAATAATGATAATATATAAATTTGCAATTTAAAAAACCGATTCTATGACCCTTAAACCAACTAAACGCACTGCTCCAATGAAACAGCGAGGTTTCGGAGTAAATTAAAATATCATACAAATAGTATACAATTTTTAGATTTTTGTTGATTTTTTAAAAAAGGTCTGTTTATAAAACTCGATAGTTCTAGTCATACGACAAACAAACCAGACATTAATTTTATATGTCGCCCTATCCACAGCAGCACTCGCATCGTCACTCGCGGTCACCAAACATATGATTATTAATCGGTTATAATCGATTGAAAACTAAACATTTCAATTCCAATACTATAATTACGACTATATCTTTTTTTTATATTTGACATTCATTTTTACATATCATCGAAAATATTTAACAGAATGTGTTTTGTTTAACAAATAACGGTTAACGGGGAACGATTTTTGTTTTCAGTCCTAAAAGGGTTGCTGGTGACACTTTTTAATTAAACTCGCCTTTCTTTGTGATATAAGCGACAAATCCACTTAAAAACACTGTATAAAATTAAATAATTTGACAGTGACAACACAAAAGTTATTTTTACGAAAATTTTGTACTCGAATTTTTACATTATGATTAATAGTGATATTAAATAAATTATCAATTACCAATATTTATTATGAGTTGCCTTAATTTTTTTATTGTGTGATTTTTTTGTTTTTTTTTTTACATCAGACCTATTTTTTTTATCTTTGACAAGCTGGGTGATTTGACCATCACCTGATTAATGTCAGTGACGGTGTGGTCGAAGATGATAGAACACACCTGGCCTGGAATGGAACTGTCTCTCATGTGAGGTTGCCGGAACACACCATTAGATGCTTGGCGGCAGACTCTCAACTTGAGGGTGCATGTTTTTGATGTTTTTGAGATAAAAACCTGAGCAATGCTGTATGGTGTGAGGGTAACAGCTGTTACGCAGTGATCGAATGAATCCAGTGATTACGGGTGAATAATTTCACCCATCATAAAGAGATTTGATGACAAGAAAAATAAATTACAGGGCTGTTGAGATTAACCATCGAAAGTCTCAAAGTAATGAGCGTCAAAGCAGTGATGCCCTGGACTTTGTTTTGTAACTCAAAGTTCTGTGTATCGCTGCAATGGTATTGGGCAGGCGTTATCTCTTACAATCAGGAGAGCGTCTCGTTCGTCTCATTACTTTTTATATAAAATACACAAAGAAAGAAGAAGAAAATTATAGAAAAGTCTACAATTTACTATCAGAATATGGCTTCAAAAATATGAATAAAATATGAACCCTTGAAAAACTTTTGATGATAGTAGACAGATGGCGTGCCCCTTCTTCAGGCGTTTTAAAAAAATATGTTAAACACTTTCTCTAGGTGTAACTGCTATGCTGTTATCTCAAGTTTGAAAATCTGCCGCCAAGCATCTAACGGTGTGTTCCGGCTGCCGCACTTGAGAGCCAGTTCCATTCCAGGCTAGGTGTGCTTTACCATCTTCGACCACAACTTCACTTAACATCAGGTGAGCTGTGGTCAAACATCTAGCCTGTCAACCATAAAAAAAAATAAAAAAAAATACTTCTTTACTTAGTATTATTATTTACGTACATATATTTTATAAACTATTTATATGTATGGGTTACATTACAACAAGAGGAAAGTTACGTTAGTAATCTTAATCTAAGGTTAAAGTAGGTACTAGATTGTGTGTATAGCGCAATCTAGTACCTACTTGGCAACCGTTGGGAAGCTACACTATCCCCGGGTGACATAGGCTACTTTTTATCCCACGGGAACGGGAACTACGCGGGTTAAACCGCGAAGCGTCCTCTAGTATAATATATTTTTAGTTTATGTAAGCATGCTATAATTTCTCCCTATGGCAAACATCGTTCTTTACTTCTTCCACAAATCCTTTCCATACTGTGATTGCCTGGAAAAAGATCGCTTTAAGCAATAACACCGCCTTTTATTGTACTACTAGCTGCGCCCCGCGGTCTTACCCGCTACATGTTTTCGGGATAAAAAGCCTATGTGTTAATCTAGGGTGTCAGCTACATCCATACCCAATTTCATCCAAATCCGTTCCGTAGTTTTTGCGTGAAAGAGTAACAAACATCCATCCATCCAAACTTTCACATTTATTATATTAGTGGGATTATTAAGCTAACAACAGGGACACCTGTTAGTGTATATAATTTCTTATAATTTCGGGTATGAACAATAATGAATTATCTAATAAACCTTTTTGTCTACCTCAGATCTTTTCCCTACAATTTCTTCGTGTCAAAGCTCCTTATAGCACATTTAATTAATCAAAAAAAAACTGAGACATCGTTCCACCCGAGCATCGTGCCGCTTCTAAGTGTGGTTTAACGACCGTCTAGGAGTAATTAAGAGAGAGAAAGCGTTATTATAGTTAATTATGTAAGACGATCCAAGTATTCACGCGTGATATTATAACACGTTTAGTAGGTAACAGAAACATAGCGGTTAATAGTTTTTGTTTTACTTTGAAAAGTGACGCTGTTTTTAACATTTTATTTTGGTTTACTAATGCGTTGTGATTATTCACGTTCGACGTTAACCGGTTATTTATTTAGAAATGTATTTACATACATAATTACATACTTAGTACTTCTTACGGAAGTTCTTCTTACGGAACGAGATAATGACGGTCATTTTACTTTATATCTATAAATGCCTCTTAGAAATTCACGCTGAAAAAGGAAAGAAAATTTACTTGGTGGTAGATCTCCTTAGCAGGAGGTCGTCTAGGTAGGTACCACCGCAGTACCAGTTATTCTGCCGCTAAGCAGTAGTGTGTAAGCATTACTGTGTTCCGGTTTGAAGGGTACTGCAGCTAGCGAAATTACTGGGCTGTTGAGACTAACTCTATCAAAAGTCTCAAAGTAATGAGCGCCAAAGCAGTGATGCCCTGAATTTTGTTTTGTTGCTTAAAGTTCTGTGCATCGCTGCGATGGTCATGGACAGGCGTTATCTCTTACCATCAGGAGAGCGTCTCGTTCGTCTCATTACTTTTGAAATAAAAAAAAAAAAGGAAAAAAATACCCAACAATAAAAGACACACATAATTTTAATTTAAGATATGCAGACAAGCTTGTGCTCCTTAGGGTAAGATTATGCAAAATACAAAAGCAAGGTGTTTTTAATAAAATATACTCATGTACAATAAGTTGCCAGTTGCTTTAAGAAATTTACCAATGCCTGACTTTAATCGAAAAATTAAAAGATTCTTTCTCCGGAACGCTGACTTTATGAAAACTAATTGGAATGAGCAATCTTTTACATGTGATGTTGACTAATGCAATTCATAATGTACGTATATCTAAATTTATTATTTAATTAATTAATTGACTCAATATGACATAATAGTATAATTTTCATTTATATATTTTTTAATTATTATTTAACCAACTGTATTGAATTGAATTACCTAGTATAACGAAACTCTGTTATAAGGTGAATAAATAATCTGAATCTGAATCATAAATATACCTTTAATCAATACTACATACGTAATATATATAAACTCAATAAAAACAAAATTGAAGGCTACTGCGTGTGGCCGAAACTGTAGTCAGAGTTTCCGACTAAATCAAACGTATAAGTAAAACTATAATGCGTCCAGTGTACATACTTAATATTCCCAACATTTTATTGTAGCGATGATAGCTCAGTGGTTAGCGCGGTAGGTTCGCATGCCGAAGGGCGTGGGTTCAAACCCCAACAATGAGCTTGAGCTGCCGGTGAAGGAAAACATCGTGAGGAAACCATAGCAGTTTCAGCAGCATAGTGAGTGTCCATTAAGATTAATTGCATTGTGTTATATTTTATATCTATTCCTATGTTTTAAAAGTGCTACAAATTAAAACAATGAAAATCTGCCGCCAAGCATCTAACGGTGTGTTCCGGCAGCCTCACTTGAGAGCCAGTTCCATTCCAGGCTAGGTGTGCTTTACCATCTTCGACCACACCTTCACTTAACATCAGGTGAGCTGTGGTCAACCATAAAAAAAATAAATTAAACGTAATAAAAACAAAAAGGAAGGCCACTGCATGTAGCCGAAACTATAGTCAGAGTTTCCGACTAAATCAAACGTGAGTAATTCGGTATACGTAAGTAAAACTAAAACTGTTCAGTACACTTAAGGCTTTACTTATAGCATGCTTAAATTAACCAATATTAAGTTACGAATAATATGCTTCAGTAACGAATGTTATAGTTATTTAATTTTATGGTACTCACTTTCTTTTTGCTTTAAACTTTTTTTATGTTTTTTTTTTTTTATGTAAAAAGTAATGAGACGAACGAGACGCTCTCCTGATGGTTAGAGATAACGCCTGTCCATGATCATTGCAACGATACACAGAACTCTGAGTAACAAAACAAAGTCCAGGGCATCGCTGCTTTGGCGCTCATTACTTATATGAGGATATGAGGATTCCGATAACTTCATTGGCATAGTCAATAACTGTGCTCTGTAGCAGCTGTGGTAACGACTAATAATAATGTATGATTTTCTTAATTTTATGAATAAGTATTTAAATGAAGGACTAAGAAAGAAGTAAGGTCCTTATTTAAGTACTTTTTAATAGCCGGAAGACTTATCGATAGGTACCTACCATCGCAGTGCCAGGTATCTTGCCGCCAAAAAGTTGTGTGTAAACACTACTGCGTCCCGGTTTGAACGGTACTGTAGCTTTAGCGATGATAGCTCAGTGGTTAGCGCGGTAGGTTCGCATGCCGAAGGGCGTGGGTTCAAACCCCAACAATGAGCTTTCGGTGAAGGAAAACATCGTGAGGAAACCATAGCATGGTGGTAGAGTACGTTCTAGTACTCGGCTGGCTAGCTAGCGAAATTACAGGGCTGTTGAGACTAACCATCGAAAGTCTCAAAGTAATGAGCGCCAAAGCAGCGATGCCCTGGATTTTGTTTTGTTACTCAAATAACCGTGCATCGCTGCAATGATCATGAAAATACGTTTATCTTATGTAGAGCTGGTAATCTTTTTCATTTAATTTAGATTTCGATTATGATGGAAGTAAATAAATTATCACTTTCGACGTTCATATGAATCGAATTTGTTCGCCGATTGCCAATTTGACTTCGCAAATGAAACAAAACAAATGAAACATTCATTTCGTGTTGAAACAACTTTATAATTATTGAAATTGTTACAGATATAATTTGAGAAATTTCTACGGAATTAGACAAGGGGCTGCCCTAAAGTCAAAATTAATAAAATGTCAAGTTTTTGTACGCCAAATAACAAAAATATTCAAAGTTCCAAATAAATAGATAGTTCGATAACAGGTTTTAAATTTTTTTTAAATATAAAATTAATGTGGCTAACAAGACGCTCTCCTGCCTGGTAGTAAGAGATAACAGCCCGTCCAAGACCATTGCAGCGATACACATAACTTTGAGTAACAAAACCAAGTCTAGGGTATCGCTGCTTTGGCGCTCATTACTTTGAGTCATTCGATGGGTAATAGTCCTGTAAGTAGCTCTAAAACATCTCTGACTACAGAATAAATAACTATAAGCTAGCTATAGAGATGTAAGGCGTGGGTTCGATTGCCAGCAGGGCAAATTTGAGCTTGAGCTGCCGGTGAAGGAAAACATCGTGAGGAAACCATAGCATGGTGGTAGGGTATTTTCTAGTACTCGGCTGGCTAGCTACCACCCTCAAGTTGAAAATCTGCCGCCAAGCACCTAACGGTGTGTTCCGGCAGCCTCACTTGAGAGCCAGTTCCATTCCAGGCTAGGTGTGTTTTACCATCTTCGACCACATCTTCACCTAACATCAGGTGAGCTGTGGTCAAACAACTAGCCTGTCAACCATTAAAAAAAAAAAAAAAAAATTATGTGACGATAAATGTTTGTTCTGTGTCTGTTCTGTATGTATTATAAGTATGTATGTACAAAAAAAGTACAGAAGCATTCTATCAGCCAAATTCACCTACACTATAACATCAAAGAAAAATATTTTAGTCTATGTCACCCGGAGCATATAATATATTATATTGAATAGGCTCCGAAACTACCGATACTACTGGACCGATTTCAAAAATTCTTTCACCGTTGGGAAGCTACACTATCCCCGGGTGACATAGGCTACTTTTTATCCCTGTATTCCCACGGGAACGAGAACTCCACGGGAGAAACCGCGAGGTGTCCGCTAGTGATAAATAAAATTGTTAGAGCAACCCTGACTTTTAAATTTGTTTTTATAAAATCGAAATTCACCTACATCCGGATAAAGATATGTGAATCAAGATTTTGTTCGACCCAAGGGACAAACCTAAGAATGCTCTTCAAACCAATGGACAAAGTTGAAAAGGGTTCACCATAATTATACCAATTTTCGCACCCCAGTACAAATTGTCTTATCTGTTACACTAACTCAAAATTTTATTAAAGCCTTATTTTCAGTTTAAAGACATTTATTTTCTCCAAAGAATTACAATTTAATTCGCTTATTTGAGAATTATGTACGTAGTATTTTGATGCTTTGACATTAATAAATAAGTACATCATTTATAATTGTTGAATTATAAATGATGCACTTAATCATATTACACACGTAATTATCTAACTATAGACTAACTAATTACTATTAGCATTAATTTAGCATTTAAGAATAGAATAGAATATAACTAAGACGACCAATAACATCACATAAACACATAACAACTGACGGAGCCATACATCGCACCGTTAGCCGTCTCGTCCCCGGTGCTACTGCCGTAAAATGACAACAAACGCAGCAACAGATAACCGGCCGGCGAGGAATGCAGTATGTCATAGTATACTCAAAGACAGTGAGACAAAGACATGCTTTTTTGTTTTATTTTATTTTGTTACATCCGTTTTTACATCGAATATACGTATATTATAAAATAAAAATGAATATAATAACAAGCGCTAGTGTTATTTACGCACCGATGGTTCCGTACAAACTTGTATAGTTCATTTATCATAGGAATCTAGTCTTAATAGTTAATTTTCATTATTGTGACATATGTTATGATTTTGATATTTTTAAATATGAATGGAAAAGTGACCTGTAACTTTGGTGTTATTAATAAAACAAATGATTCGTATTTGTATTATTTTTTTTTACAATGAAAGCGTTAGAACAGTGATCTACTAAATAGATAAGTCAGTTTGAAGAGCAAATTGAATATAGTGAAACGTTAAAAACGGTAAAATTATGTTAAATTAAACAGAAAATACGACTGCTTTAAAGGAATGGAACCATATTGCTGTCATATTAAAAAAAAACCCAGTGTCACTCTGGCAGATTTCATAATTCATAATCCATTTATTTGCGCTATGGGTAAGTACAGATGTAAAACATAATATTTAGTGAAGAAGCACCACAGACTACCTTTCGGCATGCAAGTTAATTTAAAATTTAAAATTAGACATTATTAATTCAGTATAATTTCAGTGAGAATTCTAATGATACCCCATACATTAAAATCTGTTCTGAAACAAAGAAACTCACATGAGTACATCCCACTAAAATTATAAATATAAAAGTTTGGATGGATGTTTGTTACTCTTTCACGTAAAAACTACTTAACGGATTTGGATGAAATTTGGCATCAAGGTAGCTGAAACCCTGGATTAACATATAAGTTACTTTTTATGTATGTATTATAAGTATGTATTTACAAAAAAAAAAAGTATTTAAGTATTCTATCAGTTATCTGTCTTCCATAGCACAAGCTTTGCTTAGTTTGGGGTCAGATGGCGCTGTGTGTAATGTCCTGTGATATATATTTATTTATATTTATATATATTTATTATATATATATATATATTTATATATATATTTATATATATTTATATATATATTTATATATATATTTATTTATTTATCCCGAAAACATGTAGCGGATAAAACCGCAGACCGCAGCTAGTGCACCATAAAAACGTTACACTTCTTGTTTGTGTCGTCGTGTAAACACTCCTTTTTGGGCAGTAAAATGAATTTTATTGCCAAAAGTTTAGAGATATAAATTGAAGCGCGAAAGTTTGTCGATAGGGGATAAAAAGCTTTATGCTGTAAGTATGTCTTTTCTTAGTTTACATTTACCATTATTTATATTTAGTCCCTTTACTCGAGTTTAGGTGGCAGTCATTTTTGATTTCCTTACGTCGATTATGTGGTCAAATTTCCCTACATTTTATTGCAAAAAATTTAGGTGTATTCACTTAAATAAAAACAGAGTAAACTAGTTATAGAGTAAACTTTATGATGCACTGAAACAGCTCGCATATAGTACAACCTTATCGCCTCAAGCGATATCTTCCAAGCATAATATTTTTAGTAGTTGTAGTTTTTTCTTCTTCTATGCCACAGGTGGCAAGCAGACGGGCGGCATGATGGTAAGCATTCACCATTGCTTATAGATATCTGCAATACCGGCAATAGTATACATACGTTTCCGACTTTTTAAATTTCTATTAACACGCATTTTGAAGAGGCCTAGTAGTTGTTTTTAGCGGTTTTGATTTTATTTGATTTTGATAGATATACCTAAGATAGACAAACAGCGAATTGATTCACATAGCGATATTATAAGGGTTATTTTTACCTCTTGTGGTATAGAACCATAAAACGGAAAATTAAAATCTAAATGCGATTTAATATTCACACGACCCATGTCATTTCTACCCACAGAATGAGAAACAGTTCACGATATCCTTAACAATGCCAACAAGCGATTCAACCCCAAACTTTTCGCCGCAGACCGGAAATCCGGCGTTTTTATTGATATTTACAAGCGTTCCTAGAACTACCACCGGATATTGACGTTTCGAAGCGGAAGTGACGTGTGCCATGCCGTAGATTAGCCACGAGTACACCATATGACAGTGCTTTCAGAAAATTTAGAAGACAAGTAAATAATATTTTTTTTATTATAGGTACGCTCCACAGACCTTTGCCAACTTTAGTTACATATTTTTTTTTTTACAATTTTACATTACAAAAAGAGGAAAGTAAATTATTTAACACAACAGACGGCGAAAACATGACACTAATATAGTTTCAGTAAACTCAGCTTAGCTTTACGTATGTACCCCCAGATTAGACGGTCGGTCTCCCAACAAAGCTGCCGTGACTTCAGCCATTAAAATAAATAAATAAAAAAATAAATATCGTAGGACTATACACACAGCGCCATCTGACCCCAAACTAAGCAGAGCTTGTGTGATGGAAGTCAGATAACTGATAGAATACATATATACTTTTTTTGTTGTTGTAAATACATACAGTACACCCAGACACAGAACAAACATTTTTGTTTATTCACAAAATGTTTGCCCTGAGTGGGAATCGAACCCACGCCCTACAGCTCTTAAGGCAGATATACGACCAATGAGCCATTGGTAACTAAGTTATTTGACGGGGCTGTCAAATAACTTAGTTACAAGTAAGTCTCTCAATAAGCTAAAATAAACTAATAAAAAAAGCAAAGCTTGTACTATAGCAGTCAGATAACTGATAGAATACTTAAATACTTTTTTTCTTTATTTTTTTGGTTGACAGGCTAGTTGTTTGACCACAGCTCACCTGATGTTAAGTGAAGGCGTGGTCGAAGACAGTAAAGCACACCTAGTCTGGAATGGAACTGGCTCTCAAGTGCGGCTGCCGGAACACACCGTTAGATGCTTGGCGGCAAATTTTCAACTTGAGGGTGGTAGCTAGCCAGCCGAGTACTAGAAAGTACCCTACCACCATGCTATGGTTTCCTCACGATGTTTTCCTTCACCGGCAGCTCAAGCTCATTGTTGGGGTTTGAACCCACGCCCTTCGGCATGTGAACCTACCGCGCTAACCACTGAGCTATCATCGCTACAAAATAGTTTTGGAACTCTATATATTAATACATTATATATTTATACTTGATGCATAATTCGATTATAATATTTTTATTCATCCCAATCACTAATTATGCCATTATTTTGTTCTGAATACGAAGAGAGGAAATTGGACTCGGTCACAAAAGAATCCTGCATTTGACAGGTCAAATGTACATTTGATACATAATATATTGCGGACAGTTGTGTTCATCGCTGCAGTAGGCAATAATTGTATTAACTGTGTGTATAGAAAGTTAACTGATTTTATGAAGAATATAAACGAAACGAAACAGCTCGAATGGAGTTTTGGCGGGAACGCGAAAAGTATCGCCCCGTTGTATTTTTTTCTAAAACTAGTGTTTTATCGAGTGTTTATGCATAAAAATGGTGGTATTTTATTCATAAAGTGCCGGGTCACAAGCAGGAGTGTGGGAAAATGATATTATAATGTGGTAAAACATATCTTTTCGTGTTGCTTCCAAAACTCCATCGAAGCTTTATAGTAAAGTCGCCACTACTTTACTAAAGCATGACTGCACTTGACTGACACAGACTAGACTTGAACAAAACTGTACTTTGACTATAACTATAGCTACGAGGGAACTTATTTAACTTATGAAACTTGAATGTATAAAACACTTGACACTGGCAAATGCTCAACATGCGACGCCAAAAATAAAGAAAAAAAAACTGTATGTACAGAAAGTTAACTGGCTTTATAAAGAATATAAACGAAACGAAACAGCTCGAATCGAGGGCAACCGTCAAATTTTAACGCATAATGTGTTTTCTATATTTTTATTTGAAATACTTCCAGATGGGTCTGATACAAATTACATGAAAAATTTGTTGAGTAGTTTTATTTTAAAACAATAATATCTAATACCTAGCCTTGTTCGAGCTTAGGGGTAGAGTCGATATTTTGAATTGTAAATTTTTACTTGTTTAAATAAGTACAGTTTTTTATAAAAAAACTATTTATATTTCCAATTCAAACTCGAATTCGCTGACGCACAAAACGGTTTCCAAGCCAATTATAAACTAATAAAAACACAAAAAAAAAGCATTATTACAAAAAATAGCTTACACTATTTTATGCCGGATAAGTACGCGTTGGACCACCGACTCGCTTGTTGGTAAGTGACGATGTCACTGAAGATGAAACACGCAGATTTATTAGATATCTTTTCACTCTGACTTTAAAAAGGCCTCCATTCTCTGACTGAGATATGGTAAAAAAACTCGCCTGTTAATCATAAAAAAATTGATTGATTGATCGACTAACTATTGTCCACATCAAAGATTATAAACATCTAGCATGTCATCCATAAAAAAAAATATACAGAAAGAAAAATAAACTTTATTAATAGGCGAAACAACTGGCGACCTTATCGCTCAAAGCGATAGCTTCTAGGCACGGAACCTTAGGATGGAAAAGATTAAAGGAAGAAAGACGAAGCGGAACAACGAGGACAAATATATAGGAGAAGTCATAACATAAGCATATAGAACTGCAGAAGAATAAGCTAGTTCATAATCCAGCATTTGATCGTGCCCTTATCGTTAATGCCTTCTCTGCTTATTTCAGCAAAAGTCAAGGGCCAGAAAAAGGGTGCAATCTACGCGAGCGCTACTCGACGAGATGGCGACTAAAGTATGTATGGCCCGTAGTGAGAACCCTGCAGAACCCTTTAGGGGTTTCAGGTAATGTTGGGCACTCGACGTAAGATGATGTATTCGTGTATTGAATCATTTTGGTAATGTATTTTATTTTTGGCATCGACATTTTACTGAATTGACATTTAATTGTATTGACATGTGTTATATTTTTAAATAGACAATAGACAACATTTTATTTATGACATGAAACAATTTTCTATTACATTAACAATACATATGTATATACAAAACAAAAAATATTAAACATTGATAAAAAAATAAATTAAACACAAACCGGCCCTAACTCTGCATAACGCCGACTGAAAGTACCCAGCCGGCGCTGGTCTTCCGTCGAACACGATGTGACGTCACACACGAGCGTGCGGGCGGTATTAAAAAAACTAAGCAAAGCTTGTGCTTTGGAAATTATCAAATAAATAAATTGAAATACTATATTCCAGAAATGGTTGCTGTAACAGAGGCAGTTTGAAAGATAAAAACAAGACAGCCGGCGATGGGAGACGTGTTGGCGGATAGATAACAGTGAATAGAGATTGAGACCTTATGATAAAACTGTTACATTTCAATAGGTATATTGATAAAAGCATGTGAAAAGGGTAAAAGTTTTCATTAAAAAAAACTGTCTCGATAATAATTGTTTGTCCACTAGAATTTTGAATCCTACGCGTGGCTCGCACAAACCTGCAGATTTTCCGACGACAAGTAAATGCGACAATAACAAATTGAGGCACAGTAAATTCTCCTTTATTTTTTTTATGCCACAGGTGGCAATCAAGCTGACGGGTTGCCTGATGTTAAGCAATCACCGTCGCCTATAGATATCTGCAATACCAGGGGTACTACAAATACGTTTCTGCTTTCCGTTATACGGGGAAAAGGAAATAAACGCATAGTGCATTGAGGAAGCAATGGCAGGAAAGAGGCAGGAACCCAGAACTGTAACAAGGAGCTGGTAGCAGTCAAGGTAATAAATATACAAATTTACAATTAAAAAAAACCGACTCCTTGATCCTTAGGCCAACTAAACGCACTGCTCCAATGAAACAGCAAGGATTCGGAATAAACGAAAATAATTATCATCGATGTATACCTTCAATTTTGAGATTTTTTTAAAAACCATTCAATCGATTTCTATTAAATCTATATGGGTATCTGTGTGTAATGTCCTAAGATAATATTTATTTATTTATTTTTATCTAATGAAAACCCAAATGCAAAACAAACATAAATGTTTTTGGTGGAAATCGAACCCAACCTACAGCTCTTGAAGCAGATATCCTACCAAATAAGCTAACAGGACTGTTAAATATACCCCGATATTTATTTATTATCAAAATGAACTCTCGCATTAAGGTAATAGGTACATACCCTTCACTATTAGACCACTACCTAGAAATTTAAGAAACAAAACTTTGTTTATAATGTTATTTCAAGATCTCAGATTGTTTTCAGTTGGTGAGTTTCATTAAACTCTATATTTGTGTTTCCTTTTCGCGGAAGCCAAATAATTAATGATTAAGAGTAGCTAACAATAATTCAACAAAATTATGTTTGTAGAACGTACTCCGTTTATGTGGTACACAAAAATGAGGGTTCCGAGAACTTCATTGACGCAATAAATAAAATGGATTGCTAGCAAAAGCTCTTAATCAAATTGCATAATATGTTCATATTGTACTGTATATTTTTGTAGCGATGATAGCTCAGTGGTTAGCGCGGTCAGTTCGCATGCCGAAGGGCGTTGGCTCAAACCCTAACAATGAGCTTGAGCTGCCGGTAAAGGAAAACATCGTGAGGAAACCATAGCATGGTGGTAGGGTACTTTCTAGTACTCGGCTGGCTAGCTACCACACGAGAGTTGAAAATCTGCCGCCAAGCATCTAACGGTGTGCTCCGGCAGCCTCACTTGAGTGCCAGTTCCATTCCAGGCTAGGTGTGCTTTACCATCTTCGACTACACCGTCACTTAACATCACGTGAGCTGTGGTCAAAAAGATTAAATATATATATATATATATGAAACTAGTGGAAACTTGTCTTATTTACATCTGAGCGCGCTATTGTCTCTCAAGTGCCAAGTTAAATTGCATTATAGTATTTCTCAGTAACTTTCTAGATCTCTTTAGTGAGGCGGTAACAAACTGAATCCAGAACCGTATAATTTTCAACGTCATGGACGCCCGTATATCGCCTCGCCGTACTTCTTTACATTACAGCACCCTTATCAAATTATTACCCATTTTACGTCGAAGTTAATTACATTTCTTCATTAATTTTAACAAGGGCATTATTGCAACGATGCCTATTTAAATATCGTATATCTACTGTCTTGCTAGCTGTGTTTTACTACAACATTGTTTTATATAACTAAGTTGTATTGACACATTTTCGTCTTATCCACGTTTAATTATGTCAGACTAGCTGCGCCCCGCGGTGTTGCCCGCTACACGTTTTCGGGATAAAAAGTAGCTTGTGTGTTAATCCAGGGTCTCAGCTACCTCCATACCAAATTTTATCCAAATCCGTTTAGTGGGTTTTGCGAAAAATAGTAACAAACATACTCACAAACTTTCGCATTTATAATACGAGCTGCACCCCGCGGTGTTACCCGCTACATGTTTTTTTTTTTTTATGTAAAAAGTAATGAGATGTACGAGACGCTCTCCTGATAGTAAAGAGATAACGCCTGTCCATGACCATTGCAGCGATACACAGAACTTTGAGTAACAAAACAAAGTCCAGGGCATCACTGCTTTGACGCTCATTACTTTGAGACTTTAGATGGTTAGTCTCAACAGCCCAGTAATTTCGCTAGCTGCAGTACTCTTCGAACCGGAACACAGTAATCCATCCATCCAAACTTTCACAATAATAATATTAGTGGGATTCATTACAAACAAATGTACAAAAAACATTTTTTTTCTCTCCTTAAATACCTATTATTATTAATTTAGCCAAGAAAGTGATTCAGTTTGTTTGAGACTCTTTCGTGCGGCAACGGAGCTTCGGTACGACGTGGTTATGGCATGAATATAGATTAAAGGCCTCTCTCTCTCTTGTTATGCCATTTGCCCCGGTCCTGTGCTAATCTAAGGTTGAAAATAGTTTAGTCATATTTCAAGTGTTATGAAACAATTTGTATCAAGCACAAGTCCGGTCGTGTGTGGAATATTGCTGCCACCTCTGGGACGGTTCAGCCAAGTACCAACTTCAAGCTCTTGATTCGGTAGAACGGCGTGCTGTTCGACTTATTGGTGATGAAAAACTTTTGAGTCTTGAACACCGCCGGAGGGTAGCAAGTCTCTCAATTTTCTACAGGGTTCATTTCGGAGAATGTGCTACCGAGCTGTACGACCTTGATCTTCCATCCCCTTTTTACCACAGGACAAGTAGAAAGACGGCCCACTACCACCCATACGTAGTGGAATTTCCTTGGGTACGTACCAAACGTTTCGACTCTACGTTTCTCATCCGTACGGCCAAGGAATGGAACAAGCTACCGGCTTCCTTGTTTCCTGATAGATATAATCTAGATCTTTTCAAGGTCAGGGTGAATAGGTATCTTCTAGGTCTGCGTGCTTCATCTTCGACCACATCGTCGCTTACCATCAGGCGAGTTGGTGGTCAAACGCGGACTTATCCGTATTAAAAAAATTTAACATCACATACTAATTCAGGATATGCATTATAGTACTTATTAATTTCAAACCTCCACGTAATGTATAACGTCAGATAAAGTAATGACAAAAACACATCGATTGCCTTAATTACACCAGACCAGCCTTTTAAGGTGGTTCGATTTCCATACAAATAATTTTTTTCCATTTATGAACAAATGGAGCACAATTTTACAGTGAAATCACAGCTACTGGCATTTATTTTAGTCTTTATCTGCGGTAAATCACAATTGCTTGAATAAAACAGTAGATTAATAGCATAAAATCAAATTTATGAATAATTTATGATGTTTGAATAAAACAATATTTGATTATGCTAATAATGTACTGTTTATATATGTATTTGTCCATAAATGGCAAAAATGTATTTGTATGGAAATCGAACCGGCGACATGTCAGCTTATGACAAGCCCGTACATTTTTGGCCTTTCTGTTAGCGTTCGAATGTTACTTTGTCTAGGTCCTGTGGTCCAGATTCGACACGCGATTTCGTAGGGCTAAATACTCAGTGGTTAACGTGGTTGGTTCACACGACTTCGGGCGTGGGTTCAAATTCCAACAGTGAATTAATCTGCTGGTAAAGTAGAAATTCGTGATGAAACCATAGCATGATGGTAGGAAACTAACCTGTTAACCATAAACAAAGTATAACAAAGTAATCTATACCCAATCAGTCAGTACATGTATGGTTGTAAACAAAACGTTTGCAAACATAAATAGTGGTGCTCGATCATTAATGAAGTACATAGATTACCGAGCGGTCTGATCCTATTAATTATGGACGGATTGGATTAGATAGCTGATTTACCAGCGTGGCGGTTCGACAAGCCACTGTTAGATCAGTAAAATTACTATTAAGTATTATGCTGACGGATTATGCAGTTTTGCTAATTCAATTCACTGTGAATTCGTTATTAGAAAGTTATTGGCAGTTTTCACTTTTCCGCACAAGTTTTCAAATACTTTCTTACAATGTACATAAATATTGTATATTTTAGCTACATGGGTATTTGTAAAGAGCAGTATAAACGTTTTTGATGTTAAAATTATATAAAAATCACGTAAAACAAGAGAAGGATATTGTGTATTACCCCCTCAGGGTCTTAAAACAAAATTTTACTGTGAAAGTATATAATATGTGGTTTGTACAAAGCTATTTAATTATTTGCCTGATAAAATGAAGGCTATGTGAATAGGCTATCGGTTTCTTCTAGGCAAGCGTGCTCCACCGTAGACCGCATCTTCGCTTAACATCAGGCGGGATGGCGGTCAAACGCAAGCCTATCTACTATAAAAAAAAAGGAAAATTTAAAAATAATTTAATTAAAAATGCTGTTATAATATTGAATTTTTTTTTAATGATAAACAACTGACATTCATAATATTTAATAATACTATGACATTAATAATATAATTCTTGCGATTTTATAATATTAGTGTAGATAGGTAGTAAATAGGCAGGTAAAATTTAATAATAATAATGTATTTAAATGAAACAAAACATATAGATCCATAATTATATAAATAAACATGTATAGTTATTTTTATAAAAGTAACTATTTATAGTAAAATGATAAGCAAGCACAAGACTTTTTTTAAAGCTGAATTAATACTTATTTTTTTGTTTCACATTTTGTTTCTGTACTGATTACTAAGTAAATATATTTTAGGGTATTTCTAAAGAAATCGTTAAAAGGTTAATTTGTAACATTTTCCTGTTCCGAAGCCCTCGATAAAGGGATGAATCTTTTTATAACCCTATTAAAGCCTTATTCAGAATACGAGGAACAAACCGTTGAAAAATAGATAACGGTTAAGTATTTGGACGTATCTACAATTTGAAGAATTAAATAGAAGCTACAAAATCCCTAGATAAAGTCTTAAATTAATGAGCGCCAACTGCGATGCTCTGACTTTTGTTTTGCTACTCAAAGTTCCGTGTATCACTGCAATGGTCTTGGACATGCGTTATCTTTTACCATCAGGAGAGCGTATCGTTCGTCTCATTACTTTTACATAAAAAAAAATAATATTCCAAACGACCACACAATTAGTCCAGTGATTAGCGCGGTCAGTTCACACGATGAATGGCGTGGGCTCAACCCCCAACAATAAGCTTCAGCTGCCGGTGAACAAAACATGGGAATCGGCTGGCTAGCTATAGCTCAAAAAATGCCATCAAGCATCTTGCGATGTGTTCCGGCAGCCTCACTTAAGAGCCATATATATGTATATATGTATTCAAGACCAGGTGTGTTCACCATCTTCAATCACACTGTCGCTTAACATCAGGTACACTTGACACTGGCAAATGTACCAAAAGCGACGCCAAAATCAAAGAATAAGAAAATGAGTAGATTAGCACCTTGCACCTAGCATGAAAGCTGTACAACACTAAAATCTAGAAGTACATCGATTGGACTTGTGATTAACTATGTTTACAGGTTAAAAACTTCGGTAATGGATTAAGAGACCTCACGAAACTCTCGCCATGAACATTTTGACTTTGACTTGGGCAAGCGTTTACAAATAAACTAACGGAAGTTTACTTAATTTAAGACGTTTCAGATAATCACTTTGAAAACTAATTTATTGAAGTAGGTAGTTGATAAAAGAGGCGACTCAGCTCTATCTTTATATATAAAAAATAATTTTGCTCGACCGGTTTGAAGTTTTTTGTTTTGTTCTCCTGCATACTGGGATGGTTTAGGAAAAAAGAAAAGTAGGAAATCCAGGGTGCGAAGCGAACCCACGCATTTTATAGCGCTTAGCTTAGCGCACTTCCTTAATGTAATCAAGGAAGTAAATTTTTTTTTCTGTGTCATATAATGTATTATTATTGTTCTCTGGACTTTTTTCTGTTTTAGGTGTGCATAATAAAGAGTTTCTATCTCATCATCATCATCATCAGCCTATCAAAGTCCACTGCTGAACATAGGCCTCTCCTAAGGCTTGCCACTCAGCCCGATCTTCGGCTTTTCGCTTCCATCCACCATAAAGAGTTTCTATCTCATCATCATCATCAGCCTATCAAAGTCCACTGCTGGACTTAGCCCTCTCCCAAGACACGCCACTCAACCTGATCTTCGGCCTTTCGTATGTATAATAAAGAGTTTCTATCTATCTAATATTAACAAACGTAATTTCATAATTTTGAATGATTTCTCTCTGTAAACATTAATTAGGTGCTTTAAAGTAGCTGTTATCGTAGCTTCCATTCAAATGACGTCACCCACGCCATAGGGGTCTCGTCATAACTAAGAGTATAATTAAAATTTCCTGCGTAAATTGACTTTCAACCTCTCAGGGTGCTTCCGTTAAATTTGAATGGAATGGACCTCGATTGTGTTTTCGAAACGCTTTCTTACAATTAAGAGAGCTATAGCATAAACAATAGGGAGAAATACGCGTCAGATAAATGAAAAGGTACGATACGGTACGATAGAAAATGTTTGATAAATGCAACTCTATGTAGGTAGTAAAGAATTTCAGAACAAAATGTATGCAAAATGGAATTTAATAATGCAATTTCCGTGATTATTCTGCAGAAGATTTGCCATTCGTGACTTTTTAACTGACTCAAAAAAAGAGGTTCGCAATTCGACTGTATGTTTATTTAATTACGCTATAATATTATCTGACAACTATATTATTATCTGTTGGTTTATTGGTAGTATGTCTGCTCCAAGAGCTGAAGGGCGTGGGTTTGAATCTCACCCAGGATAAACATTTTGTGGTAGAAACAAAATGTTTGTTCTGTGTCTGGGTGTCCTATATGTATTTACAAAAAAAAAGACTATTTAAGTATTCTATCAGTTATCTGACTTCCATAGTAGGTACAAGCTTTGCTTAGTTTGGGGTCAAATGGCGCTGTGTGTTTTTTTTTTTTTTTTTTTATGGTTGACAGGCTAGGTGTTTGTCCACAGCTCACCTGATGTTAAGTGAAGGTGTGGTCGAAGATGGTAAAGCACACCTAGCCTGGAATGGAACTGGCTCTCAAGTGAGGCTGCTGGAACACACCGTTAGATGCTTGGCGGTAGATTTTCAACTTGAGGGTGGTAGCTAGCCAGCCGAGTACTAGAAAGTACCCTACCACCATGCTATGGTTTCCTCACGATGTTTTTCCTTCACCGGCAGCTCAAGCTCATTGTTGGGGTTTGAACCTACGCCCTTCGGCATGCGAACCTACCGCGCTAACCACTGAGCTATCATCGCTACGCGTCACTACGTGTGTAATGTCCTACGATATTTATTTATACAATTCCGCCAATGATTATTTTTTTGCGTGGTAGATCATACTTCAGAGGTGGCCCGTACATATCGAAAACGATCTAGCGGTTTTTAAAAAAATCAACAAAATCTGAAAAAATCGATGATATTACTTATTAAGTGGTTACTGCAGAGAGAGGAGGCTTTTAACACTTATGGTAATTTTTTTCTATTTTTTGTTATTTTAATTAAATTTTTGTCAAATTATATTTTTAATTTTGTAGCGATGATAGCTCAGTGGTTAGCGCGGTAGGTTCGCATGCCGAAGGGCGTGGGTTCAAACCCCAACAATGAGCTTGAGCTGCCGGTGAAGGAAAACATCGTGAGGAAACCGTAGCATGGTGGTAGGGTACTTTCTAGTACTCGGCTGGCTAGCTACCACCCTCAAGTTGAAAATTTGCCGCCAAGCATCTAACGGTGTGTTCCAGCAGCCTCACTTGAGAGCCAGTTCCATTCCAGGCTAGGTGTGCTTTACCATCTTCGACCACACCTTCACTTAACATCAGGTGAGCTGTGGTCAAAACAACTAGCCTGTCAACAAAAAAAAAAAAAAGTTTATGTCAAATTAGTTCTAGATTTTAAGTAAAATTAGGTTTTTAATTAATAAGCTGTGTCAAATTAGTTTAATTTAAGTCCTCATCACTGTTAGAACTGGAGCGACTGTTAAGCGGAAATAAATACCTTAAACATTCAAAATGAGTTTCCACAAAGTAACGCCTGAATCAATTAATTATTATCGATGATATTTTCGTTTTCTCCGAAAACTCGCTGTTACATTGAAGCAGTGCGTTTACTTGGCATAAGGATCATGAAGTCGGTTTTTTAAACTGTTAATATGTACATTATATTTAGGTAAATTTATATTCCTGAAAAACAGTCAAACGCACACTGTGCTATACACAACGCCGCCAGGCGTTGCATTTATCAACCATCACATATCGTTCTCAATTATGCTCTTGTACCTATTCCTAAATTTTGGTTCGCATTATGCAATCTTTATGCCAAAGAGCTTCACAGCGTGAAATGGATAACGTGTCGTCCATTTCAAAAGTTTAATATCACAACGTTCAAAGATTTAAGCTGATATTAAACTGGCGTGCCCAGGTATTGTCGCTCTAGCGCTGCCTCCTATATTGACGTGAGGGATTGTTGTATCTACATTTTATTTTAAGTCATCATAGTTTTCATAGTATATTCATAAATAGTTTATTTATTTCAAACTAGCTGCGCCTCGCGGTGTTACCCGGTACATGTTTACCCTACCACCATGCTATGGTTTCCTCACGATGTTTTCCATCACCGGCAGCTCAAGCTCATTGTTGGGATTTGAACCCATGTCCTTCGGCATGCGAACCGACCGCGCTAACCACTGAGCTATCATCGCTCTTGGAGCAGACATACTACCCATGAAACAACAGGGCTGTCAAATGGAACAATGTTGATAAAGTAAACGAGAAAACACTAAATGTAACACACGTTCTTAAACTTAAATACGGTTTCATGATTTAAAACACATTACCCCTATACTAACTTATACAAGATAAGACTGAGGACAAGTCTTTTGTTTGGTTTGAAATGTGAGAGGTGAAACGGCAGCAACTTGTGAAGTATGCGACTCTCAAGTTGGAAACTATTGCTCCGGTAGCCTCGATAGAGAACCAGTCTTACCTTACAGGTAGATCTGATTAACTAGGCGTATTTGCCACACGATTAAAATACATACCACTTTAATGAATAAAATAAGTATGTCATTATGATTACACATTGACATACTTATTTTATATGTGACTAGCGGACGCCTCGCGGTTTCACCCGTGTAATTCCCGTTCCCGTGAGAATGCAAGGATAAAAAGTAGCCTATATCACCCGGGGATAGTGTACCTTCCCAACGGTGAAAGTGTTTTTGACATCGGTCTAGTAGTTTCGAATATTCAATACGAATAAACAAGCAAACATTCAAATCTTTCCTCTTTATAATAGTATTGACATATTATTTCATTGAAATTTTCTTTGTTGTGATTGTGATATTTTTAAATATGAATGGAAAAATAACCAGTAACTTTAGTGTTATTAATAAAAGATTTGTATTGGCATACGTATTTTTAACGGACTCACAAAAGGAGGTATGTATGTTACGAGATCATTCCGCCAATTATGAATCGATTTTGATAATTCTCTATTTACCTGGTAGATCATACTTCAGAGATTGTCTCATATACATTTTATCGAAATCAATGAGGCGGTTCTTAAAAAAAACAACAAAAGTCTAGAAATTGTATACATCGATGATATTTTCGTTTACTCCGAAACTTCGCTGTTTCATCGGAGCAATGCGTTTAGTTGGCCTAAGGGTCATGGATTCGGTTTTTTAAACTGTAAGCTTAACTATATTTTATACTCTGGAAACTTTTAGAAAAGAAAAGGGAAGGGCGAACGTTTAAACCTCAACAATGAGCTTGAGCTATCGGTGAAGGAAAACATCGTGGGGAAACCATAGCATGGTGATAGGGTACATTCTTGTAATCGGCTGGCTAGCCATCCTCAAGATGAAAATCTGCTACCAAGCGCCTAACGGTGTATACCTGAGCCTCACCTAAGAGCCGAAACTTCCACGCACCTATAATATGTGGGTGCACTTTTGGCGATGGCGGCCAGTACGACAGAACCGAGATGGGAGGTTCAAAAAGTTCATAAGAATATTCCCCATTATATTGTTAATATCTAGGCATTTAGAATACTAGATTTCGTAATTCAACAATCGTAGAGCCTTCAATTTTTTAGTTTCAGTAGAATAAGTTTGCTTTTTATCGTAGTCTTATTTCAAATGTTTGTTATAACAAGTGGTTTGAGTTTCAAATGGGTGATTACAAGAAAGTTTTTAGTGTTATTGTAATGTTTGGGTTACGAAATGTAGTTGAAACTAAAGTTAGAGCCAGTTTTGGCAGAAATGGTTCGCTTGTGGTCGCCTGTAGAATCCGAAACGAGGTCTACGACTGTTTTTCTCTGTGTTCAATATTAACACCTGTAACCGTCATATCTTTAATTGACGTCATGACTATTCCAAACAATTGTTTCTAGACAATTTATTTTTTATTAATTAAACGTTTGCGTTCAAATATCTTTTCGTTTAATTTTTTTTTCAGTGTGTAGTCGTGTGTGTTAATTTTACATACATATACGTATTTATGTCCTTGACATCCCTGTTAGCTGATTGGTAGTATGTCTGCTTTAAGAGCTGTAGGGCGTGGGTTCGATTCCCACCCAGGACAAACATTTTTTGAGATAATCAAACGTGTGTTCTGTGTCTGTGTGTTCTGTATGTATTTACAAAGAAAACAGTATTTAAATACATATTCTATCAGTTATCTGGCTTCCATAGTACAAGCTTTGCTTAGCTTGGGGTCAGATGGCCTTGTGTGTAGTGTCTTACGACTTACAATTTTTTTTTTAATTCTTTTTTTTCCAAAATAATCATCACATTCACTTATTGGTACTAAACAAAAATAAATAAAGCAAAACCATGAGTTATTAGACGATTAAATCGAAAGACAAAATATCTCTTAGACAACTTCAACCGCAATTCTACATAATCTACGAGTTTATTTATAAGCTCCAAAAACTTTAATCTTCATCTAACATAATAACGCTGCAAAAATTAAATAAAAATATCACACTAATTACATGTCAGTCATAAAACCCAAAACAATTCAGTTATTTCAACAACTTCTTATCTGATTACAAAGCTAAAATACACAGCACTAAAATAGAACAGATGACACTTTGTGATTTCTTTTTTTCTTATCCTGTAGTTTGGAATAACGCAACTAAACTTTCAGATAGACAATTATTCGCAACTAACAATTAGAGATGAAACGGATAGATGTTTTGCCGGATACCGGATACTGACCGGCTAACCTTAAAGCCAGACAGCTGGATATCCTGCCAACGAACATAGCCGTTTTAGCAAACGCGACTGCATGAGAGATTGATTTTTATCTGAATTCAGTGCGCATTGGTCGCCATCGTGATCCTTATATTTGTTAGTCGGCTAATGTTGTACAATACCCATAACAAAGTTTGTTAGTCTATCTTTCAGCACCCTGCAACAGTGTATACAGCGAAAGACTTTTTTCGGGAGCTGTTCTTGTACACGCGAAACCGTTTGTTGCCTCTTAACGCAAAGGAATTGGTATTTATTCATGATAATTTGCCCTTAGTGCAGTTCGAGTATTTATTTTCTTTGTTATGTAATAAAAATATGGATGATTCACTTTGTTATGCGGATTAAATGAAGTATCTCTAAACTTTATATGTCGTATTATTTTGATATCCGGTATCCGGCCGGATACTGGTTTATTATCCGGTACCGGCCGGATTTTAAATTCAGGCCGAATAGGCCCGATACCGGATAGTTAGCAAATATCCGTTTCATCTCTACTAACAATGCCGTCAAATAGGAAATTTTTAACGAGACAAGGTTGCAGAGAGTACGGCATTTCCTCGTCCAATGCTGTCGTCAACTCAGCAGATAAGTTAAAATCAAATTAATTGATGACGTAGATTGAGGTCCGGCTGTAGGTGTGGCTTGTATGGCAACTTGGGCTCTAAGGGTGCACTCAATTTCAAACCCTATAAAGCCACTCTTATTTACCACTTTTTTAGTATCGACTACTCGATCAATGTTATCGAATTTACTATGTCGCTACAATCAAGTACCAGATCGTAAAACTTTCTGGTGCATTTTTTACTTGGTGTTCGGTCTCCTTAGCAGGAGGTCGACTAAGTAGATACTACTGCAGTACCAGATATACTAACAATGTGTTCTGGCTGCCTCACTCAAAAGCTAGCTCTATTCCAGGCTAGGTGTGCGTTACCATCTTCGACCACACCATCACTCAACATCATACATATTTATTCATACTCATGTTTTACATTACATAAAAAAAAATACATGGAGTGAGTTGTGGTCAAGCACTCAGCTTGTCAACCATAGGTTTAAAGAAACTTTATTATCAACGAAGTACTGTACTGTCACTTATGTGTTATTTCTTTATATATAATTATTTATAATAATGAAATAATAAAAGTTTAATAAAAATAATTATATGCAGTCTTAACAATGCATTTAAATTTATCGAAAACAATATAAATAAATAGACAGCCCTGTTGGTTCATTGGTAGTATGTCTGCTTCGAGAACTGAAGGGTGTGGGTTCGATTCCCACTCAGGACTAACATTTGTGTGACTAACATAGATGTTTGTTCTGTGTCTGGGTGTACTGTATGTATTATAAGTATGTATTTACAAAAAAAAAGTTTTTAAGTATTATGTCAGTTGTCTGGTTCCCATAGTACAAGCTTTGCTAAGTTTGGGGCTAGATGGCGCAGTGTTAAATGTCCTCCAATATTTATTGTTATTATTTATTAAATAAACTAACATAGCTTTACAAAATTTGAGGCAAAAGATTAAAATGAACTAGGCCCGTTCTACGCACTTATATCACCACCAACATATTACCAACTTTAATAAACACCAAGAACGCGACACATTGTACATAGGTACGTGTTGAAATGTTATTACTAAATAATTAACTTACATACAAGAAACAAACACCCTTTATATACTCAAGTAAATATTCTAACAGCTTGTGAAATTACTAAGATTCCTGTAATCCAAACGTATAAGAAATGAACGTAAATTATTAAAATCTATCATATTGGTGTACGGAGAACCCTCAAATATTTACTCGGAACATATTCGTGTCACACATATGAGATTTACAGCATAAATCTGTGAACATGTATATTCAAGACTATCTGCGAGCCCGTGCCTAGAATACGTAATAATCAATTTAAAGTTTGCTTCTATCCCACGACGTGTTTCTTTTTACAGAATTTCATGTATCCAAGTTTATTATACGACTTTTCGTGACAGCTTCAAAGTTTTCTTACCTAAATGACATAATAATGTAGGTTTTATTACTATGACATTTAGGTAGGATAAGGTGAAGTACCTACCTAGTTAACGAAATAAGTTTATTTATAATAAGTTATTTAAAAATCCTTACTTGATGGTAGGTCTCTTTAGAAGGAGGACGTTTATTAGTTAGCTGTTGGTTTATTGGTAGAATGTCTGCTTCAATACCTGAAGGGTGTTCGATTCCCACCCAGGACAAAACTTTGTGGCATAAACAAATGTTTGTGCTGGGCCTGGGTGTTCTGTATTTATTGTAAATACATATTTACAAAAAGTATTGAAGTATTCTATTAGTTAATCTGACTTCCATAGTACAAGCTTTGTTTAGTTTGAAGTCAGATGGCGCTGTGTGTAATGTCCTACGATATTTATTTATGGTTGACAGGCTAGGTGTTTGACCACTGCTCACCTGATGTTAAGTGAAGGTGTGGTCGAAGATGGTAAAGCACACCTAGCCTGGAATGGAACTGACTCTCAAGTGAGGCTGCCAGAACACACCGTTAGATGCTTGGCGGTTAGCACCTTGAGGATGGTAGCTAACTAAGCTAGGTAGGTAATAGAGTACTAAGCAGTACACTGCCACCATAATATGGTTTTCTCACGATGTTTTTCTGCACCGGCAGCTCAAACCCGTTGTTGGGATTCGAATCCACGCCCACCTACCTACCATCGCTACAAATATCTATCTCTTACAATCAGGAAAACGTGTCTTTGCGTTGAACTTTTACATAAGAAAGTCTGAACATTAAACTTATTAAATGATGTGATGGCTTGCGACGGCAGGAAAAATAAAATGCATCTTCTAAGAGTAGCATTACTCCACTAACAGCATTTCACAGATACAAACTTTTTCCGCATTCTTCTCCTGGATCGGATAACACGATTTTCCTACAAAGAGATTATAGAAAAAGCCTGATAGCCGAGAGTGGTTTGTTGTGTAGCTTATTATATAAAGATAACATGATAATCGGGAGATGTATGGGCGGTAAAAGTAAAATCATATTTCGGGAAGATTCGCTTGGTAAGCGGAAGGAAAGTCTTAAAAGGGCGGAGCGATGAAATTTCATTTTTATTTATCAACAAATTTTTTTGTTTGATATCAAATCAAATTTCTTTTTATAAACTGTCCCACTGCTGGGCACAGACTTCTTCTCATTGTTTTGTTTTTACCCACGACGGAACGGAGACGGTATATGCGTTTGGGGTGAGAGGGTATTTATTTGTGCAAATCCATGTTGCCATTTTTCTCCAAAACTTCTAGTCCGATTTTGATGCAGTTTTCAGTTATGGGTTTGGGTTTGATTGGTGCATGTTCTTAGATAGGTGTCAATTACTTTTTAACTGTTGTGGGTTTTTACAAAAAATTTAATTTTGCTTTTTGTTGGTATTACACGACTGCCCAAAAAAAAGAGGGCGATATTAATCTGATCGGCCTTAAACTAAAATTTGACATGTCTTCATTATATCTCCGAAACCATGCATTATTTTTAATTTTGGTATCATGTATTTTATGATTTTGGGTTTATTGACTTTATAAAAACTTTTTACAAACTACTGGTAACAATAGTTTTAGCTGAATAGACCGAAGCACCGATTGTTTCAATTAACTCAACATTTTTTTTGTGAACCGGTTGAAATAAATCTATAAATACGGGAAGATTGACACAAAACATCAATGAAAACGACATTCAAATCAATTAAGCTATTTCTGCGATTATCGTATACAGGCAAAAAAATCTAAAAACTATTTTTTAGCTTCGGTTTAACTAAAACTTTTAGTAACAATTTTTTTTTAATTTAATGGACAGACACGGCTCATTTACGATTTTATTATATGCATTGAAATAGATATAAATCTACATATTATGTTAGAATTACAAAGCGCCATCAAAATTATTCAGGAAAAAAATGTTTTCTTTTTCTCTTTCGTTTGAATTGTTATCACAATTTTTTTTACCGAGATTCATTTCTGTATTGATACAGTAAAATACAAGGATAACTTCGTTTGCATATATGTCGACGAGGAAATGTATTTCAAAGGCTGTATTTATGAGTTTTTGTATTCGTTTTTTTAATTTGAAATTGATTTGTTACTCTTACTTTTAATTTTATATTGTAACCGTCCCGGATTCGCACATTCGACATTTATTTTTTAATTAAATTCAAGTAATAAATATGGCATATGTTACATGAAAGAGGTTTTGAAATCGGTTCAGCAGTTTTTGAGTTTATTCGATACAAACATACAAAAAACTAAAAATCCAAAAATACAAATCTTTCCTTGTTATAATATTAGTGTAGAATGTAGATTAGTGTACATGTAGAGAATTTACTATGGTAAGTACAGTAACCAGGTTACATTGTTAAAAAAGCTCTCAATTATGTATGCTAGATAGAAAAACATTATAAAAGTAAAAGTAATGGGCAGATAAGACGCTCTCCTGACGGTAAGACATAACACCTGTCCATGCCCATTGCAGCGACATACAGAACTTTGAGTAGTAAAGCAAAGTCCAAGGTATCGCTGCTTTGGCGCTGATTACATTGAGATATTTGCTGGCTAGTCTCAACAGCTCTGTAATTTCGCTAGCTGCAGTACCCTTCAAATGGGAACACAGTAATGTTTATACTCTACTGCTTGGCGACAGAATAACTGGTACTGCGGTGGTACCTAAACGGCACCTACCTAATAAAAACTAACAAAAACCTACCCTACCCTAAAAAAAACCTACCTAAACGGCATCCACCTATGGATACCACAAATCTATGACCAAGTAAACAAAGGCATCCATTATACAAGGTCAGAGTGAATAAGTATCTTCTGGGTCTGCGTGTTTCATCTTCGACCACATCGTCGCTTACCATCAGGCGAGTTGGTGGTCAAACGCGGATTTATCCGAATTAAAAAAAAAATATACCTACAGCAAGCAATTTTTTTTTAATGTTTGTCAGCTAGGTGTTTGACCACAGCTCACCTGATGTTAAGTGAAGGTGTGGTGAAGATGGTAAAGCACACCTAGCCTGGAATAGAACTGGCTCTCAAGTGAGGCTGCCGGAACATATCGTTAGATGCTTGGCGACAGATTTTCAACTTAAGGGTTGTAGCTAGCCAGCCGAGTACTAGAAATTACCCTACCACCATGCTATGGTTTCCTCACAATGTTTTCCTTCACCGGCAGCTCAAGCGCATTGTTGGGGTTCGAACCCACGCTCTTCGGCATACGAAGCGACCGCGGTAACCACTGAGCTATCATCGATACGAAATTATCAATTCCTTAGATGAACATTTAGCTCTTTCCATACCTACCTGAGTAATTTTAAACTCGTGAGCTACAAAGCTATAAAAATACATTAAAAATATTAAAGCTAAAAGAAATCGAAACAATAAATCTTCAATAACATCTTATCTTTGATGACATTTGATCTTCGCCGACAATAGTGTGGTTTTAATAATTGAGGAAAGTATTAGGAGTAACCTTTTTCAATTACACTTTACGTTGTTATGAGAGGGGAAAACTTCAAAGCTGCGAACTTTTCATATCCTCTGAGGCATTAATACAATGTGTGGTTAGGACGAGAACAATTGTTTTACTTCATCTTGTTTTTAAGATGTTTATATTACCGGCTTCAAAGGAGAAGCCACCCGGTTAAATTAAGAGAGAGTAACTTATGTTCGTATCACTCCTTGATGTCACCTGAATGGCTACTGTTTCAATTTGCGAGATTTACGCACGAAATGAACAAAAGAAAAACATATTGAAATTAGGATACCGCCCCTGGCGAGAGTGAATGGAAACTGCTTTTTGGAAAATGGAAATCATACATCTAACAATCGTTGATGTAATTACGCGCTTGATGGACACATAAATACATATCGGAAGACATTTTACAAGCGCTATCTTACCCCAATTTAAACTCACTAAAATGTACTATGAGAACCAGATAACATGACTAAATAATAATAATAAATACATACTGGCAGAATGTACGAAGTGCTATACCAAAACTAAACAAGAAATTTTGTAACGATGATAGCTGAGTGCTTAGCGTGGTCGGTTCACACGCGGAAGAATGTGGGCTTAAACCCCAACAATAGACTTGAGCTGCTGGTGGTAGACTTTCTAGTACTCGGCTGGTTAGCGATCATCCCCAAGTTGAAAATCTATCGTCAAGTACCAAACGGTGTGTTGCGGTAACCTTACTTGAAAGCCAGTTCCATCCCAGGCTAGGCGTATGTGCCATCTAAGATCACACCATTACTTAAGATTAAGCTGTGGACAAACACCTAGCTTGTCAAACTTTAAAAAAAGGCTGTGTCGTTATTTAAATATAACGAAAAACTTATGAACGAAAATCCTGTGCCAAAATCCAAATGAACTCCAGTCTTAGATTTTTGTAGGCATTGAAAACAAAAGAAATATTTCAAAGTGAATATATTCAGAGATAATATTACCAGTGGAAACTTTTACCTAAATATATTCAGAAATAATTCCAGTAAATGTTGTTTTTTGCTTACTTTAAAACACAATTTAGCAAAGATAACAGACTTAAGATAAAAGCTCACTCGTTGAAGTCTTTCGTATGTAATATCTACTGACACCACAAGAAATGTATTTAAGTACAAATAGAATGTTAAAGAAATGTCAGGAAAAATCTCATTATAATAATCATGTTTGTAAAAAGCTTTTTATTTACGACTAGCTCACGCCCGCGACTTCGTCAGCGTTGACTTAAGAATTGAGTTCAGAGAGAAAAGAAATATTTGTAAGTAACAAAAAGACAACAGTTCCATTCATCATAAAACTTACGCCACTTAATTTATCTTATCATAGGACATTACACACAGCGCCATCTGACCCCAAACTAAGCATAGCTTGTACTATGGAAGTCAGATAACTGATAGAATACTTAAATACTTTTTTTTGTAAATGCATACTTATAAAAAGCCTGACAGCCCTGTTGGCTCATTGGTAGCATGTCTGCTTCAAGAGCTGTAGGGCGTGGGTTCGATTCCCACCCAGGACAAGCATTTTGTGATATAAAAACAAATGTTTGTTCTGTATCTGGGTGTACTGTATGTATTATAAGTATGTATTTACAAAAAAAAAAAAAGTATTTAAGTATTTTATCAGTTATCTGATTCCCATAGTACAAGCTTTGCTTAGTTTGGGGTCAGATGGCGCTGTGTGTAATGTCCTACGATATTTATTTATTATTTAAAAAATACAGAACAGCTAGACACAGAAAAAAATTATTATCCTTGGGATCCGTGGGTGGGAATCGAACCCACGGACCCTTCGGATCTCGGAGCAGACATACTACCAATGAACCAACAGGGCTGTCGAATTATTCATAGGATACTGTGTATTTAGTATTTATACCAAATCAATAAATACTATAGTTAGTTTTCTGATAATGCCACAGGAACCTTATATTTTCTCGGGACAAAAGATACCCTATATGTTAATGCAGGTAATAAACTATACGTGTAACTATACGTGTGCCAAATTTTATCCAAATTTAATGAGCCGTTTTTGCGTCATTGAGTAACAAACTTTCACATTTATAATATTAGCATAGCATAGGGTTACCAGTTGTATCGTGGTTTCGTCTAAAACATCTATTTTTAGGGTTCCGTACCCAAAGGGTAAAACGGGACCCTATTACTAAGATTCCGCTGTCCGTTCGTCTGTCCGTCTGTCACCAGTCTCATGAACTGTGATAGTTAGTTATAATTTTCACAGATCATGTATTTCTGTCTACTATTTTACTTAACTAATTGTGATTTACCGCAAATGAAGACCAAAATAAATGCCAGTAGCTGTGATTTCATTGTAAAATTGTGCTCTAATTGTCCATAAATGGGGGAAATAATGTTTCTATGGAAATCGAACTACCTTAAGAAGATTCGTCGCCTGGCCCTATATCATGTACTTACAACAAAATGGCACTATTTTTTCCGACAAAAAGTTCCTTTTATCTACCTTATTTTAATTATTGTCTAACTTGCGCCCGTGACTTAGTCCGCGTTAACTTTAGAATTAGGTTCAGGGAGAAATGATGCATGTGTAAGTAACAATAGTTATGAAACTTGCGCTAGTTAATTATATTTATTAGATTAAGATAAATTATACCTTTAATGTTTCATTGAATTACTAAGTAATTATTTAAGTAAGTAATTATGATTTTATTGTCATGTCATTTTATTATATTGACAAGATTTTTTTGGTATTGACATATTTTATATTTTTATTTTTTTTATTTTATGCTCCACATACACTGGGGTCCGTGACCTTTGTCAACTTTAGTTACATATTTTTTTTTACAATTTTACATTACATAAAGAGGAAGGTTACGTTAGTAATCTTAATCTAAGGTTAATGTAGGTACTAGATTGTGTGTATACCGCGAGCAGACCAGCGACCCGCAAGCAGCACCCGATCACGAGTATGACGCATTTGCCAGCCATCGCCCTCCTCAACCATATCTGAGGGAAGAGAGCGACCCGACACACGACGCCGCCGCAAGAAGGAGCCTTTGATGGTGAGCATGAATGCTCAAGTCATACACACAATCCTTATTTCTATTTACATCATGAGACATATTTTATATTGGCATACCTTATTTTGACATGTAATCAGTGTTGTAAAATTCATTTAATGACATATTTAAAATTTTGAGGTGACTTGTATTGACATTGATGTACAACATTGGTGTTATCAATAAAATATTTGTATTTGTAAGACGCATCTATGCCAAATTTCAAGTGGATACGCCCAGTAGTTAGCTTTTTGATAATTCCACAAAAACTTTACATTTTTCTGATAAAAAACTATCCTATTTATTAATCCTGGTGATACGTGTACCAAATTTCATCCAAGTAACTCTAAGTACTCCAAGTATCGCCAACTCGTCTGATCTTAATCTTCTATTAGTTTGAATTCTATAGCAAATCAAAAATAATACACACGCACGTTTATAAATGAAAAAGAAAAATGAATCGCAAAATTATAAACCTGTTTGTAATTTTCCTAGATTATGTAAAATTTTAGTTATTTGACTTTCAAGTAGGCCTTTTCGTCTTTAACTCGTTGGTATAGATCAAAATCTGCAGACATATATTATACATGTTAAAATGAAAAAGGAGATATTTCTATTAAGTTCTTTCTATACCATTCTAAAGAGGAAAGATTTGATTGTTTGTATTGAATAGGCTCCGAAAGTACTGGAACGATTTCAAAAATTATTTCACCGTTAAGAAGCTACACTATCCCCGGGTGACATAGGCTACTTTTTATCCCTCTATTCCCACGGGAACGGGAACTACGCGAGTAAAACCGCGAGGCGTCCGCTAGTTTATTATAAAGAGGAAAGATTTGTATTTTTGGATTATTGCACGTTTGTAACGAATACACTCAAAAACTACTGGACCGATTCGAAAAGTTCTTTCACTATTAGAATTACTACATTGCTGCATTATCCCTGAGTAACTGAGGCTAAATTGTTATTTTTACCCGTGCGAAGCCGGGACGAGACGTTAGTTAACTAATACAATACAAGATATGTATTTCGTAATCGACCAAATTAATTCGAATCAGGTATAAACCAGCATATAAGAAAACAGCAATATAATTGGTATGAGAACTTGCAATAAAATGTTTTTTATTTATAATACATTTACGTAAAACAAAATAGTAACACGCATTTGTTTTTTTTTTGCATTCCACCGATTTTGTTTAAAGTATAGATAATTGCCATAGATGCGACGATTTAAAGCACATTGCGGTTGAAGTCGCCAAGTATTTTTTATACAATTTAAGTTAAAAAGCTTTCTATTTCACTTTTCACTACGCAATACTTTAAATACTTGATGATACCTCGCGCAAAGTTTCACAAAAACTGGGCGAAAACATTTTTTTAAAAGTAAAACTCTTTTTCTTTGTTTTTTTTTTTATTTGCTTAATAAAAACACATTTATACGTTATTAAAACGAACTAATCTAAATTATCATGATTTATTGTATATCTGAATATATCATTGCTTTAATTCAGTTATTTTTTTAACTCAGTTTCAGTTATTGCTTAAGTTTATGTTTAAAAATCAAACGGAAAGTAAAAGTTGAAAAACTCACACAAATTTTCAGTTAAAGTTATCATTAACACTCGTTTTGTTTTAAGGTAACACCTTTGAAAGTAGAAAAGTAAGATGATGTTTTTTAAGAATTAACTTCACGCTACTTTTTCAATTTAAAATTATATCCTATACAAATTTCCTTTAATAAAACTCTCACAAAAATGTTCGTCGGGCAGAATGAATGATATAATGATCGATAGTGAATAAAAATGAGTATTTATTCTAAAAAATATGACTTACCTGAAATCGTTCGTCGAGTAGAGTAAGTGGTACGCTGGCAGTCAGTTCGGCATGCCTCGCGCGCTAGAGTATCACTGTGTAGAGTGTTTCCCGTCAGCTCTTATATAAGCAAGCGCCGCCCATCGGTTGGGCGGGCGGGAGAACTCGCGTCGTTGATAACCACAAACTTTGTTAATCCATCGCGGGCAGGTACTGGCGCAATCACTTTTTTGAAACTTTCAATTTACTGAGGCATAACACGTTAAGCAAAAAATAATTTGTTCATTACTCGGAAAGTAGTAGAAGTTGCCTAAGGTCTTAAAATAGTATTGAATCAATCGTCATCATCATCCACAGCCTTCTTTATCGCACTGCTGGGTATAGGCCTCTCTGCCTCGGTCTTCTGAATTGAATCAATGTCGTTGTTGAATTATTAATCTATTTACATAAATCATTGACCCCGTTTACTTTAGCCACTAAACACAAAGCGACTACTTGGGCAGTAAAATTAAATTTTCTATTAGTAAGAAATGTGACAGTCTGATTTTGATTGGCAGCAATTATAATTATCTATTTCTGCCAGATTCGCGAAAACGAGTTATTGATTTTCTGGTACTTTGAGCTTTAACAATAGCTCGTCAGATTTTTTAACACTTATTAGTCCGCTTTTCATCACCAACTCGCCTCATGGTAAGCGATGATGTGGTCGAAGACGAAGCACGCAGACTTATAATTATATCAATTATAAGTCTGTTACTGGGCTGTTGAGACTAACCATCGAAAGTCTCAAAGTAATGAGCGCCACAGCAGCGATGCCCCGGACTTTGTTTTGCTACTCAAAGTTCTGTGTATTGCTGCAATAGTCATGGACATGCGTTATCTCTTACCATCAGGAGAGCGCATCGTTTGTTTCATTACATTTATATTTAAAAAAAACCACTGACTAGACACATATAGATTTTATCTCGCAGGAAACAAGACAAACGGCAAGCCGATGTGCTACCGTTACTGCAGCAAAAAGAGAAAATACTTGACTTAAGGAGACTTGTGAGTATTTTAATTAGTTATGTTTAATTTATTTAGATTTTAAGTTTATTTCGCATTTTAGTTCTAGATATTAAGGAATATTTCGGATAGATAATTGAAATTAGTATCAAGTTAGATATATTTTAAATAAAATCCTCATCACTGTTGTATCTCAAGTGCATTTGCCGGAACACATGGGAGCTTTTCAACTTGTAGCAGTAACAACTCAGTGGGTAGCGCGGTTGGTTCACAAGCCAAAGGGCGTGGTTTCAAATCCCAACAATGAGCTTAAGCTGCTGGTGAAGGAAAACATCATAACGAAACCATAGCACGGTGGTAGAGTACTTTCTAGTACTCGGCTGGCTAGCTATCACACTCAAAGATCTGCCGCCAAGCATCTAACGGTGTGTTCCGGCAGCCTCACTTGAGAGCGCCGGTTTACTAGGTGTGCTATACCATCTTCGACCAGACCGTCACTTAACATCAGGTAAGCTGTGGTCAAACAATTAGCCTGTCAACAAAAAATAATTGCTGAGTTTGTGGATCAAACTGGTGTGATTTGTGGTCTGCTGCACTGCTATGCACTGCCGTTGAACACTGCTGGACATAGGCCTCCCGGCCTTCAGACGTCCTACGGCTGAAATGATGATGAACTGAGTTTATTTCCGCTGTAACTCGTAGGCTATTTGACCAAATTGTTAGAAATTTAATGTTCTATAATTTTTTGTATTAATCTAGATTACGTTAAAGATATTTACGAAGAACGAATTTTTGGTACCTTTTCTCCAACATGGCGGGGCGAGTGGAGGCCACAAATTCAGAATTAATTAGGGCACTAAACCGTAACACTGTTAAATTAGAACACTCATTGATCTTTTGTAGCGAAAGCCCTTTTTATATCTTGAATTACTGGACTAAAGTTAGCACTATTAACATCGAGTATTATTCTATTCTAGCTCTGGAGTTGGAAGCAGCTACCAGCCCACAAACATATTTATCATCTTTCCCACATTGTTCATTTTCTTACAATAAGCTTACTCAAGGTATAACGGGCTATTTGAATACACCTTTTACATTTGTGTGCCCATGGTAATTCTATTTTTGACTTGAATATTCATTTTCGTTCTTTATTTTCAGACTGAGAAATGATATTTATATACTCACAATGAGATTAAATATTTTCTGAAAATATTGGGAAACTAGCTGCGTTTCGCAGGTTCATCTGAAGTGATCTTTTTTTTAAACTTAAAATAGGAGGAAGTTCTCAATTCAACTGTATGTTTTTTGTATGTACATAATGTACATATGTTATGCGATCCGCCAATTATGAATCGATTTTGATAATTCTTTTTTTGATTGGTAGAACATACTTTAGATGTAGTCCCATGTAAATTTTATCGAAATCGATTGAGCGGTTTTTATAAAATCAACAAAAGTCTAGAAATTGTATACATCGATGATGTTTTCGTTTACTCCGAAACCTCGCTGTTTCATTGGAGCAGTGCGTTTAGTTGGCCCAAGGGTCATCACGCCGTCCACTTCAGTCTCAAGCTTTGTGGATGACATCAGCGATTTTAGTTTCGTATTGTAGTATCATGCTCTTTATAAGGTATGTTAATTTGACTCTCGAGATACGCTCCATCGCTCGCTGGCAAACCCCGAGTGCGGTCTTCTGATCTTTTGTCTGTACGTGAGGATGGGAGGAATGCGTACAGCCATAAGTTTACGTTTTAGGCGTAGCGGGATTTCGCCTTTCATGAAATCTTGCAGCAATTATCTTACAGGAAAAAAAAAACTTTATTTGACTCCTAATTTACAGTAATTATCTTAGCTATGGTTCACAAATATGACCAAACGACGTCACTCAGCTTAAGAAAATATATTTATTAGGTCACGTTCAATCTCATAGAGATATTTAGGCTACCAGATGGCCTCTCATTTACAAATATATGCCGATAATGTGACACACGTTTGTACAGTAAGAGTAGTTCGTACATATTTTAATGTTTTCAAAATCTTAGCGATGATAGCTCAGTGGTCACACGCTAAAGGGTGTGGGCTCAAACCCCAACAATAAGCTTAAGCTACGGGTGAGAGGAAAATATGAAGAAATCTTAGCTCGCTGGTACTTTCTAGTAGTCGACTGGCTAGCTACCACCCTCAAGTAGAAAATTTACCGCCAAGCACTCAACGGCGTGTTCCGGCGGCCTCACGAGCCTTTTTCATTTCAGGTTAGGTGTGTTTACCATCTTCGACCACACTGCCACACCACCAGGTAAGCTGTGGTCAAACACGCGTAGCCTGTCAACCATACCAAAAATATAAATACATTAGGAATAGACATTATTTTATCTTGTTACTTTCGTTTAATAATACTAGCGACCCAACGCGACTCTACACGGATGTACTTTAGAAAGAAAAAAAACTGTTGATACGATCGCTACTAAACCTCAGAAGCTGAGCTAGTCGAAGATTGACTGGAAATTTCATCAAAATCGATTATTCCGTTTTGAAATCCATAGTCAACAAATATACACACGTCGAATTTTTGTCGTCTATTTTCTTTAAATAGTTTATAATTATGTAGTGTGTTGTTGTTGTGCATGTCAAAATAAATGTTTTCTATCTTTCTTCTTTACAAGTATATCAAGTAGGGACAGGCTATTTTCTCTTCTCCCCCATACTGCTGATTGTGTGTATGGAGCCGTTAATGTGACCTACGCGTGATTGATTGGGAACTTTATCTGTATTGGCTCGTAATAAATAAGAGGACAGTTGCCCCGTTGCGGACACTTTATCCTTATTGTTGTGTAAGGTTACACAAAAGACTACGCGAACTCGAAAGGGTTATCTACTTGACAAAAGTTGATAATTACGAAGTGTTGTAACTATATACAGGATTGTAAGCTTGAGGTAACTAAACTAAACCAAAAAGGTGAAATCGGAAAAAAATCATTTGGGTCAAACATTTCGGTCAAGGGCCAAAAATATTTTTTTTTTCTATCGAATAGCATTCTAACCTCCAACGTAAAAATGTGTTATTTACTTTGTTACTTTAGATGGATTTCGTTTGTCTAAATAGCTCTGTAATTTTACTAGCTGCAGTACCGGAAAACAGTATACAGGAAAACAGTAATGTTTACTCACGTCTATAGCGTTGATAGCTTAGTGGCTACACCTAGCCTGGAACGGAACGGGCTCTTAAGTGAGGCTACCGAAACACACCGTTGGATGCTTGGCGGCAGAATTTCAACTTGAGGGTGATAGCTAGCCAGCCGAGTACTAGAAAGTACCCTACCACCATGCTATGGTTTCCTCACGATGCCTTCACCGGCAGCTCAAACTCATTGTTGGGAATTACATAATACGATACCTTGGGTAGGTGGACAGACGACCTAATAAGGACCGCAGGAACGCGCTGGATGCGGGCCGCTTCCAACTGGTCTTTATGGAAGTCAATGGGAGAGGCCTATGTCCAGCAGTGGACGTCCTACGGCTGTTATGATGATGATGATGATATGTGTAGGTATTGGCTTATTGTCGGGGTTTAAACCGACGCTCTATATGATATGGTGTAGGCGAATTTTATTTTCCCGACTGGTATCTCGTTTGCAGTCACCACCTACCACATGTATTTCATACTATAGTTTTAAACAAGACTGATGTGACATAACTTTATGATACGATATTATATTTTATGTACACGAACAAAGTTGACAGAGTCCGACTATCGCCCCCGACACTCCCGTAAGCCCCATCACGCCACGTTGTTAAACTTTCATAACACTGCAACTGTCAAATATGCAGCAGTAACATAAGTCTTCATTTATAATATTTGCATATTCGGCAGTCAGTCAGTCAGTCAGTCGTCAGTTTTCCATTTCTCATATACTTTTCCAGATGGTAAGATTAAGTCTTTTTTGGTATTGGGGTAAATATATATATTTTTTATAACAAATAGGCTAACGTTTGACCGCCATCTCACTTGATGTTAAGTGATGATGCGGTCTAAGATAGAGCACGCTTGCCTAGAAGATACCGATTCACTCTCGACTTAAAGACACCCAGTTTATATCCATCGGGGAACACCCACTCAGGTAGCGCATTCCACTGCCTAGAAGTCTGCACAATGAACGAAGATTTAAATTGTTTCGTTCGAGTTTTTGGAATGTCGACCATGAAACGCATGTCGCTTTTTTGAGCTTCTGGCTGTCCGAAAGAAAAAAGTTCAAAAAATTGAGGTAATAAAAGTTTAATAATAAATTTATTGAAACTAAAATTACAGAGTTAATTATTTTTTATCTCATACCTGAAAATTAAAGCATTAAAATATCAGAAAAGATAATTATAAAAATATTTCATCATACGGTTTCCACAGTACAAGCTTTACTTAGTTTGAGACTAGATGGCGCTGTGTGAAATGTCTCCCGATATTTTTAATTTAATCTGTTCAGTAGTTTTTAAGTTTATCGCGAACAGACAGACGCAGCAGATGACTTTGTTTTATAATATGTAGTGATAACTTGATTTTGTTTTAAGGAACAACATACCATAAGTTTGTTTTAAAAAAAAAACAAAATTAAGTTATTTTGTTAAGAGTCCTTGTTGTAACCAAAACGACTTATAAGCGGAAATACACTAAAGATGTAACTTCAGAATCAATAAAGAAAATGAACTTTAGCAAATAAAAAAACGCCTGAATCAGAAAAAAAACTTTTCTGTAGTAAGTTTCATCAAGTACAATTCCGAATTAAAATTGATTTGAATTTTCTTTGTAGGCATTTACGTCGTTTCATCGTAGCACATATAATGGCTACGCCGTAGCGTGGGCCGTAGCGCCAGCCTACGCGAGTTGTTATCTATGTGACTTAATTTTCAGTAACCAATTCTTGAGTCAACCTGAGTGGTTGTTTAAAGAATTGATTTCATTACAATTTGCAACCTATTCTTAACAGCCACTATTTTTAGAAGAGAGGTAACTTCAAAAATTTGTTATTTTTACCTCTTTTTCGTATACAATTTCAGATAGTATTGTTTAGACTTTTTAATGTAAAACTCTGGTACTATTTTAAGTTTAACCACTGAAACTACTGAAAAATAATGAGAGAGAAAAAAAACGAATAACTTAGCATATAAGTATTCACATCAAAAATTTAATGTATTCGGTTTTTTTAACTTGAAATAGTAAAAATCTACTCTATTATTTTTATTTATTTACTAATTATTAAAATATTTTTTGTTGGGTAGTGATCAAAGTTCAATTTTATTTTTGAAATAGACTGCAGAGCTACTGTATTGACGTCTCGATGTCATGAGTGACTCGTAATTTCATTAAATAAATAATTTTTATTCGACTTCGGACTTGGCTAGGAAAGTTTTCCCATTTTGCCATAAAATAATGTTACCAAAGAGTATTTTAACACTTGACAAAGATTAATAAGAGCTATCAACTCTCGACATTTGTAAGACAAAGTTTTTCTTTGCGAACAAATTTGACAGACTGTAAACACTACTCAATAATGGGCGTCATTTGTTTCTCTTACATGGATCGAAGGCTACGTAGTACGGATGTATGTGACAGTTTTGTTTTGTGATGTGTGTTCACCATCTTCGACCACACCACAAATATGTCAACATTAATAGTGATGTTGTTACTGTTGTAGCAATGATAGCTGAGTAGTTAGCGCGATCGGTTCACACGCCGAAAGGCGTGGTTCCAAACCCCAACAATAACCTTGAGCTGGTGGCAAAGTAAAACATAGCATGGTGGTAGGGTACTTTGTAGTACTTACATGGCAAGCTACCACCCTCAACTTGAAAATCTGCCGCGAAGCACCTAACGGTGTGTTCCGGCAGTCTCTTGAGAGGCAGTTCCATTCCAGGTGTGTTTACTATCTTCGACCACACCGTAACTTAACATCAGGTAAGCTGTGGTCAAAAACATAGCATATCAGCCGTAAAAAAAATTGCTGAATAAACCACTATTTAGTAGCAAAAAAAGCAAAAGTCTATAAAATCATTAGGCGTTTACTATGTTTAAATTTCATGGATTAAAAATAGATTCATATAATAAGCCGCGAATCATTATCAGATAACAACATAAACACAAATTCGGCCATCAGATAAAAATACATCATTTTCAAATAAAACAAGCTATTTCCCGGCAGCCCTATCTAACATTGATTGTGCCCTATATACCGAACGGTAAATGGTACGTAACTTTATCTTACCACTTACTGCTACATGACTATTCCATAGGTAAGGCTGAATTGTAAACAAATAAAAAAATAAGGGTTCAGTCAAATCTCATTGCTAAAATTGCAACGAAAGGCGTCGAGATGCGAACAAGTTTAATAAGTATATTTAGGTTTTTTTTGAAAAGTTACTTAAATACTTTTTTTTGTAAATACATACTTACAACAAATACAGAACACCCACACATAGAACACACAATTGCTTATACCACAAAATGTTTATCCGGGATGGGATTGGAATCCACGCTTTTCAGCTCTTGGAGCAGGCACCAATGAACCAACAGGGCTGTCAATTTTTTTTAATGTAGAAAATAATAAGACGAACGAGACGCTCTCTTGATGGTAAGAAATAACGCCTATCCATGACCATTGCAGCGATACACAGAACTTTGAGTGACGAAACAAAGTCCAGGGTATCACTGCTTTGGCGCTCATTACTTTGAGACTTTCGATGGTTAGTCTCAACTGCCCAGTAATTTCGCTAGCTGTAGTACTCTTCGAACCGGAACACAGTAATGTTTACACTCTACTGCTTAGCGGCAGAATAACTGGAACAGCGGGGGTACCTACCTAGACGACCTCCTGCTAAGGAGATCTACCACCAAGTTGGTAATTATAGGTACGCTGTAAATAAAATGTCTAAATAAATAAAATAATTAGAAACAAGTTTTTTATTTTATTTTATTCTTATTTTTATTGGGGGCTTTTATCCTAATGCGATAATGCCAGCCCCGTATTACAAAACAAATCATATTTACATATTTATAATATGTCATCTGTACTTCGATTGGCTAGTACTTCCGAGATGCCGGCATATAAGGCCCTCGCCGCATCACATGTGGGTGCGGCCAGGATACCTTGAAACATGCCAACATCTCGGGCGTTAACACCATATTTTAGCGCCTTTTTTTCCTCACAGTCTTGGTCCGACCACATTCCACCAGGAGGTGAAAAACGTCTTCAGGGCTCCCGCAGAGAGAGCAGGTGGGGGATTCAACTCTGCCCATTAGATATTCAAACCTATTAAGTGGCATGTGGCCAGACCGAAGTCTATGTGCTAAGACTATAAAGCCTCTTTGCAGATTACTGTTTGTGCACCAAGGTATTCGAGGAGGTTCAGCTTGCAAAGTTCTGTACCAGATACCTTTTTGTGAACATATGTTGATGTAGTCAGTTTTCCATTTCTCATATATTTTATATCTGTATTTTGTCAACACTTCCGTATATTCTGGGACGATGTACACCTCTTCTCCGTTTGATACAGATTCCTTTGCAAGCTGATCGGCTACATCATTTCCTCGGATACCCGTGTGTGATGGAATCCATTGCAGCCTCAGGTTCACGCCCCTATCCAAAAGAAGTGATACCTTCTTTAGGATCGCATATGCTACGGTAGCACTTCTGATACCAGAAGCACATCGAGAGATATGCTGTAAAGCACTCCGACTATCCGTTAAAACTACAGCGTCTTTAACATTAACCATTCCTATTATATGGGATAGTGCCTCTGAGACTGCAAATAACTCCACTGACATTATACAGTTAGTATGTGAGATAATTTTGTATCTTTCTTCCACATTGCGACTGGGTACGTAGTAGACTGCGCCACAACCATCTTTTGTCTTGGACCCGTCGGAAACAAGTTAAAAGATAAAAGAATATTCACTCCCTAACAAAAAGTAAAATAATTATGATTATTTATCTATATAATTATAATTATTATATTGATAGCGCTATTATGAGGCTCATACAAATTAGGATATTTTGGTCACGAGTTCTAATTTTTAGTGTGCTCACACCTTTAGCAAGTTGATAGCATCATATTACATTCCGCGAAACATGATTGTGTGAAATAGAACACCGATGACGTAGCTGTAATAACTTCAGCTTCTACTTTCAAGTAGATAAAACTTAACACTTACTAGCAAACATGTACTTTTAACTGCAAATTAAATTATCAAAAGAAAGAAAGAAAACAATTTTATTTTAAGGCGGCACTTGGCCGTAAAATTCAAAATGTAATAATATGTGTATTGTGTACCAACATTTTTATATCTATATTATGTTTATGTTTATGTTTTGGTGAATATAAATCTGTGGACTAAAAACATTTTTTTTTATTTCAAATATTTTCTAGTTTATAATTTTTTTATTTCATTTCGAAATTTGTTAATAATTATATTTTTGCATTATATTTTAAACTAGCGGACGCCTCGCGCGTTTCACCCGCGTAGTTCCTGTACCCGATGGGAATACAGGGATAAAAAGTAACCTATGTCACCCGGGGATAGTGTAACTTCCCAACGGTGCAAGAATTTTTGAAATCGGTTCAGAAGTTTCGGAGCCTATTCATTATAAACAACAAACAATCAAATCTTTCCTCTTTATAATTATATTTTAGATTGATAGATAGTACTCTTTCTTGTGCACACCATAAACAGAAAAAAGTACTGAGAACAAAAGTATCTTATGAACTAGTGCCACATGTCGCGGCACTTTATTGAGTGACAAAATATGTATCAATTTTTTCATTTCAATTTTAATGAGTAATATGGACGTAAGTAGTCTGAAATTACTGATTATAATTTTTCGTTATCAAAATCTTTTTAAAATAACTTTATGTTTACATCACCGCATTTATATGTGTTTGTTAATATTTATTGCGGAGTCAAAAGAAACCATATCCTTTTTTTCAATTAGGCCTAAATCCAAAAACCATGGTCAAGACATCGCCACAAATCACTATTAACTTCGACAAACAAGCTTACCTCCTGCAGAACTGCCTTCGCTACCAAAACAGACTAGAATGTAAATAGATGGACAAGTTGCACAGAGTAAAACCATAAGGATAATATAACATGTTCATTTGTAAAATAAGATAGAACACCAAATCCAAAACTATAAAAATTGAGCACAAATTATTTAGTACAACTGGACTTAACGATAAGATATTTGACAGCCCTGTTGGCTCATTGGTAGTATACAAATACATATCTGCTTTAAGAGCTGTAAGGCATGGGTTCGAATCCCACCCCAGACAAACAAAACCGTTTGTTAAGTGCGCGGCGCGAGATACACATACATACATGGTAAAGTCTTTTTTTACGAGAACACGAGGCCCCTGTAAGAGCGAGGCCCCGGGCGGTTGCCCTGCTTGCCACTCCTTAAGGCCGCCCCTGTTTATTGTATAATATATATATACAGATCAGGACTTATTGGAGCAGAAAATACTAAAAACTTATTAATCACATATATATTATAGAATTATGTCAAAAAAACAATCGCGTTTGTTTAAAAATAAACAGTGACAAAAATTCAATAAAATAGTGTTAAGATATCACGTTGGATAGCAAATATAATTAATCGAGTTTGTTAATCATTGTTCATAGTTGTTGGTTATGCGGATGCGATGCGGTTTGCGGTATGCGGGAAGAGAGTCTCTGTTACACACCAAGAAGAAGAAACAAGAGAGTGAGCACTAACCTTGCTTGCCGACTGGCTTCTGGCACGGAGCTGGTGAGTGGCAATGCACTGCGTTCCTTTATAATGCACACACTAGTTACGGCGCAGCGGGAAGAGAAAAAGGGAAATAGCGGGAACCGCGGGATTGAGGAAGGGAAGAAAGGTATTAGCGCGTACAAAATGTCGGTTAAATCAAATGTGAACATAGGTATGTACAGGTGCGATGCGAGAGAATGACAGCGAAGGAATGCTCCCGCCGCAGGCGAGCGCCTGCGGCGGTTAAAGTCGCTGAGTGCTGCCCATTGGCCAATTGCGCGAGAAACGTCAACGGCCGGCTTAGGCAGTGTCTCACTCCGATGCATCATTCCTCTTGCTTGTGCAACAGAGAAGGATAGAAACGGCGTAAACAGTTGTCATTCTGTCGTTCTCTACTCTTCGCCTTAAGCCTCCATGGGTAGTATCGTAACACCGCAGAAAGCTGTGGGGGTGTAATTAGAGGACAACTTTATGGAACCCCAGTTTCCTTAAAACGAGTGTCTAGATTCAGATTTATTTGTTTTTGATTGCACAAATGGGAAGGCTTAATTGGTAGGAAGAAGCTGCGGTCATTAGAAAAAAAGCTTTAGTATAGCTAAGTGAGTATTTTCGCAGACGAGTTGCTTAGTGACAAATCTGTTTTTCTTTTAATCGAAACACTCACTATTCCACTACACCCTATTTTTTTTTTGGGCTAGATGTTTGACCACAGCTCACCTGATGTTAAATGACGGTGTGGTCTAAGATGGTTAAGCACACCTAGCCTGGAATAGAACTGGCTTCAAGTGAGGCTGCCGGAATACACCGTTAGATGCTTGGCGGCAGATTTTCAACTTGAGGGTGGTAGCTAGCCAGCCGAGTACTAGAAAGTACCCTACCACCACGCCATGGTTTCCTCACTCACTCAGATTTTATGCGAGTAATCTACTGTTTTATTTGAGAAATTGTAATTTACCGCATATAAAGATCAAAATAAATGCCAGTAACACTGTAAAATTATGCTCAATTTCTTCATAAATGGAAAAAATTGTTTGTATGGAAATCGAACCACCTTAAACTCTCCCGTTCTGTTTAACCCACACGGGTTAAAAATACAATGCAATACAAAGTTTTTTGCATCGTCCATCTCTCAGCGCGAAAGGTTAAACCCCACTATGTCGACAGTACGACGGTCTATCGGACGCAAGTGTGTGCCGCATCAGCGTTCTACTTCGCGCTGTAAAACAATAATGAGATACTCGATGCAGCTTCATAACTTTTCTCACAGGCACCGAAAATAGCGAACATGTTCGCGTACTTGTTTGGATAACTTTTACAAGAGAAAATGTGTGTTTTGAGTATATTTTGCCCGTTGAACCCACAGCTGAGCTGAGCTGAGCTGGACAAAACAAAACGAGTTGAAGCGAGACTAAGCGAAGCGAAGCGAAGCAACGCGGCGCGAGACGAAACAAAGCAATACAAAGCAAAGCAAAATGTTTTTATTTACTTGTTTAAAAACTCCGCCAATATAGTTCATTAAAAATTTTCCAAATTACAAAATTAAAGGCAAATTTTTTTTTTTTTTTTTTTTTTTTTTTTTTATAGTAGATAGGCTTGCGTTTGACCGCCATCCCGCCTGATGTTAAGCGAAGATGCGGTCTACGGTGGAGCACGCTCGCCTAGAAGAAACCGATTCACTCGCGACTTGAAGGTACCCAGACTATATTCATTGGGGAACACCCACTCGGGCAGCTGATTCCAATGTCTAGCGGTACGCACGAAAAAGGTGGAATCAAACCGCTTAGTTCGAGCTTTTGGAACATCAACCATGAAGCGGTGACGCTTTTTAAAGCTCCTGGCTGTCCGATAGTAGAATGGGCAAGGTGGAATTAGGTCATGCAGATCTGACGCGCACTCTCCAAAATGTATCCGGTAGAAAACCGACAGACAAGCAACTTTCCGTCGATGTTCAAGGCTTTGGAGCCTTTTCTGAACAAGCGAATCGTTGCTTATGAGCCTCTTAGCACGTTTCTCAATGGACTCCAACGCCTCAAGCTGGTATTTGGCTGATCCGTCCCAAAGGTGCGAACAATACGGTATGCATTAAATATTCAGTCAAAAACCATAATAGTTTAGTTAGTTAAAAGCTACAAACTTGACGGTGTCATCAACGATTTTAATCGTACCTAGTCTAAAATGGGAACAGGTTCCCAATAGAGGCTGCCTGAACACATCGTTAGATGTTTGGCGGTCGATTTTCAACAAGTTAAGCTTTAGAAAGTACCCTATGCTATCGTTGCTTCACGGTGTTTTCATTCACCGATAGCTCAAGCTCATTATTGGGATTTAAAAGAAAAAAAAAGAAAGAAAACCATTCTTTTATAAGACAATATAAAAGATACAACAATGAATATCTATAGACAAAACACACAAATAAAAAGATTTAAATTAAAATACAGACACAACAAATTTTTGATTGTCACTGTATGAGCGTTACTTTTTGGATATTTAAATTTACGTTAAATTTTCTGATCTATGTGATAAACTACATGCTCGTATCTTTTTTTTATTGTTGACAGGCTAGGTGTTTGTCCACAGCTCACCTGATGTCAAGTGACCGAAGATGGTAAACACACCAAGCCTTTTAAGCCAGTTCCACTTCACTTCACTTAAAAGTGAGGCTACCGGAGCACACCGTTCGATTTTTGGTGGCAGTCTTTCAACTTGAGGGTGGTAGCTAGCCAGCCGAGTACAAGAAAGTGCCCTACCACCATGCTATGGTTTCCTCACGATGTTTACCTTCACCTTCCGTATTTAGTTCAATTGTAAGCATGCATTTTTATTCTACTTTAAAAATATGTTTTTATTCATTTTTCTTTATTCCAGTGTGTCTCACGGCAATAAAACAATACACACAGTTTGCACGAACGCACTGGACGCTGTACCATCGGCAGAACAATCGCGAACTTGACAAAGTTGTCGTGTGCACAACTCCAAGTTTGTAAAAGCTGTAGGGTGTCGACACCATTTTCACCAGGACACACATTTATGTGACGATAAATGTTTGTTTTGTGTCTGGGTGTTCTGTATGTATTAAAGAAGAAAGAAAGAAAGATATATTTATATGCATAAACATGAGTCGTAGCATAGTACAAATCTTATATTAAAAAAAAAAAAAAAAAAAAAAAATATCGCAGGACATTACACACAGCGCCATCTGACCCCAAACTAAGCAAAGCTTGTACTATGGGAGTCAGATAACTGATAGAATACTTAAATACTTTTTTTTTTGTAAATACATACTTATAATACATACAGTACACCCAGACACAGAACAAACATTTGTTTTTGTATCACAAAATGCTTGTCCTGGGTGGGAATCGAACCCACGCCCCACAGCTCTTGAAGCAGACATGCTACCAAATGAGCCAACAGGGCTGTATTACCGAAGTCTCATCATGTTCTTGCCTCAATGGGCGGACAAATGTTGTCACACCTTTTTTTATTAGAATTCAAATTACATAAGTAATTACGTCATTTTAAGTACATTTACAAAAAATAAGTACATGTTATGTATTCTATCAGTTATTTGATTCCCATTACACTCCTTTTTTGGCAGTCGTTTAATAATGATATGACGTAATTATGACTTTTAACTTTAGTAGTGTTATCAAAAAAAAATATCGGTCACGGGACACCCGGCCGATGGGAAAATTTTTAACAGTACGCAGCTTACACAGAGAAGCAACGAAGTGTATACGCATTAGGCACGCACACACACGAAGGAATCGAGAGAAGTGGCATAGAGGGGATAAGACAGCGTCACGCCGATGGCCGTCACGGTACACGAGTCGCTTTTATAGCGACGGCGCGCCATCAAAAATTGTCTTGTATTGTATTGAAGATAGTCACACCTAACTGCGGAATAGTTTATAAAACTGACTGATCTAAAAAAAGATTGATCCCGGTATAGTTATATTATGTACCTATTTACTAATACTTAGTTAGCCTTCAATTATTTAACCACTAGTCGCGGTGTTACCCACTACATGATTTCGGGATAAAAAGTAGCCTATGTATTAATCCAGGATCTCAGTCTCTATACCATTTCATCCAAATACGTTAAGTAGTTTTTCCGTGAAAGAGTAACAAACATCCATCCATCCAAACTTTCACATTTATAATATTAGTGGGATTAGATATATATATATATACATATATACCTACTCAAAGATATAACAAAATTAAACAAAAGTCTGTGGTTGACATTGTGTATTTTTTTTATTTTTTTTAGTCATAGTTTTTGTTGCTAACCGTGTCTGCTCGCGCATTATGAAACAACCAACTCAGAGCTTTGTTTATTTTGTTCCGGAATCCCGATTATTCAGCACGTATTTAAATTTGTGGTTAGGACTTTAAAACATCCATTCAACTTTATTTTTATTCTTTTCCATCATCATGCATGGTGTGAGTTAAACGGTATGGTGCTGAATGCGGATAAATGCTGTCAGATATCCTTCAGTAGAAAAGTTCGTACCATCAACACAAGTTACAGAATAGGTACCGCTCAGTTAAAATCAGTTAAAACAATTAGAGACCTTGATGTGATTTTTGATGAAAAACTGACATTTATTCCTCATATAGAAAATATTATGAAAAAGTCGTCTCAAATGTTAGGGTTTCTCATACGTAGCAGCAAGGAATTTCACAAACCTAGCACAAAAATGCTATTGAATAACTGCCTAGTTCGTAGCGTGCTAGAGTATTGCAGCTCGGTGTGGAGGCCACATTATGCAGTACACTCATTAAGAATAGAAAGGATACAAAAAAGATTCTTATGGCACTTGGCTATCTCCGCAAGGAAAGCTAAAGTGTTGAGTTCATACAATAAAAGACTAGCTTTTTTCAATATTCAAACGTTAGCAGATCGTAGAGTGAAATTAGATTTGATTTTCCTTCATAAATTACTACACAACAGCATTAATTGTCCAAACCTACTAGCCAAATTTAAACTTAGAGTTCCATTCAAGTATCCGCGTAAACCCATAACTCCTTTCGCTCCTGTGTATCGTAGAACTGTGTTAGGAGCAAATTTCCCTGTTCCCAGAATTAGTAGGCTCGTCAACGAATGTCTACATAATAGTAAGTTGGACATATTCGGAGACAGTTTGTCAAAATTTAAAACTAACCTTAACTCTCTTTCGGCCGAAATGGCCAAACAGTAAAATATTAAATTTAATTCTTATTCTTAAAATGTAACTTAATGTAGTCCATCAATTTGCTTACTTATATGTATAACCTTAGTTTCTGATATTTTTTAAAAAAATTGTTGTAATAAAGCATGCGGTACTTCCTTAAATGATAGCACATTTAGATATATTATATTGTAAGTTTTATAACATATGTAGTAATGTAGTTATCTATGTGAAGTCGAATATAATAAAATAAAAAAATAAATAAAAATAAATCATCATCAGCTTATAGAAGTCCACTGCTAGACACGCCACTCAGCCCGATTTGCGGCTTTTCACTTCCATCCGCAGCCAGCTATCATATTAATGTATATCGTCACTTCATTGATCTCAGCGCATCTTCTAGTACATTAATCTTTAATCAGTTTTTATAATTTTCACTGATAATCATAAAGAATGAATTAAAATATGCAAATGTGTTAGATAACACATCGTTCGATGCTTGGCGGCAGATTTTCAAATTGAGGGTGGTAGCTAGCCAGTCGGGTACTAGAGAGTACCCTACCTCAACGCGCGGCGGTGTTATTAATAAAACATTTGTATTTGTAGTCTTTTTTTTAAATCTTTGACTAGCTAATTGTTTGACCACAGCTCGCCTGACATTAAATGACGGTGTGGTCGAAGATGGTAAAGCATGTCTAGCTTGGAATGGAACTGACTCTCAAGTGACTGCTGGAACACACCGTTAGGTAATTGGCGGAAGGTTTTCATGTTGAGGGTGGTAGCTAGCCAGCCGAGTACTAGAAAATACCCTACCACTTTGCTAAGAATCACGATGTTTTTCCTTCACCGGCAGCTCAAGTTCATTGTAGGGGTTTGAATCCTCGCCTTTCGGCGTGTGAACTGACGTGATAACCACTGAGCTATCATCGCTACAAAATCGCTAATAATCTATTGAAGCCTTGAAAATTACAACTTACATGTGACTTTCTTAGACTACTTAGTCTAAGAAAGTCACACAGTTGTCTTAGTTTGACTTAGTTTGTAACGATGATAGCTCAGTGGTTAGCGCGGTAAGTTCGCATGCCGAAGGCCGTGGGTTCAAACCCCAACAATGAGCTTGAGCTGCCGGTGAAGGAAAACATCCTGAGGAAACCATAGCATGGTGGTAGGGTACTTTCTAGTACTCGGCTGGCTAGCTACCACCCTCAAAGTTGAAAATATGCCGCCAAGCATTTAACGGTATGTTCCGGCAGCCTCACTTGAGAGCCAGTTCCATTCCAGCATAGGTGTGCTTTACCATCTTCGACCACACCTTCACTTAACATCAGGTGAGCTGTGGTCAAACACCTAGCCTGTCAAACATAAAATACAATAAATAGACTAACAAAAGATTTCTGCCACGGCTAATACGACACCTTACAGTACACAGCTGTCTTTATTTTTCTACACTTCTACAGCAATGTAAACTGACAGGTTGAGTTTGACCTTTAGAGAAATCTCTTCAAAATTGCTAAGTACCAAATAATATTTCAAACTTTTTCATCAAATGAAAACCTCTTTAGGGACGGCGAGTGATGGATAACGTATTAATAGATTTCCTTATAGAATTTGGCCCGGTTTGTTTCACAATAAAACCTTGGGTTCCGCTTGTCCTTTTCTATCACAGCATATTACAGAACTAAAACAATAAAAAGTTCTTAAAAGAATTTTTGGCGAAAACGCGGAAATATTATGTCGACGCCTTGTGTTACTGTCAATAACTTGTATTTTTTTATTATTTATGTGTAAAAATCATCATTATTATCAGCCCGCTTTGCCACTGCTGAACTTAAGCCTCTCATTATCATCATCATCAGCCTATATTAGTCCACTGCTGGACATAAGCTTCTCCCAAGACACGCCACTCAGCCCGATCTTCGGCTTTTGGCTTCCATCCACCGCCAGTTGTCCTACGTAAATCGTCACTCTATCGAGTCTCAGAGCGTCCTACGCTACGTTTGCCAATACGCGGTCTCCACTCTAGAACACGTCTACCCCAGCGGTTATCGGTTCTGCGACAGATATGTCCAGCCCATTGCAACTTCAGCTTGCTAATACGCTGAGCTGCGTCTATGACTTTAGTTCTCTGGCGAATTGCTTCGTTTCGGGTACGATCCCTCAGAGAAATGCCAAGCATAGCTCTTTCCAAAGCCTCTGCCAATAGATAAATATAAATCATCGCCATATGCGTCTAAATCGCATAAATCCTTCACTTGGTGGTAGATTTCCTTAGCAGGAAGTCGTCTAGTTAGGTACCACCGCAGTACCAGATATTCTACCGCCAAGCAGTAATGTGTAAACATTGTGTTCCGGTTTCAAGGTGACTGCAGCTAGTGAAATTACTGGGCTGTTGAGACTAACCATCGAAAGTCTCAAAGTAGTGAGCGCCAAAGCAGCGATGCCCCGGACTTTCTTTGCTACTCAAACTTCTGTGTATCGCTGCAATAGTCATGGACATCTTACTATCAAGGGACCGCATCGTTCGTCTCATTACTTTTACATAAAAAAAAACTACTTATTTAGAATTCTATGCCTCCACGGTCCTAACAGAAAAGCTGAAAGTTGAAATGGTGAAGATTATTCAATTTCTTCGCACTGGTATAGACGTTGAAGAATTGTTGTCAATCTATAACACATTTCCACACGCTGTATGTTTCATCGTAGTCTTTAATTTCCCACAGGAGTTTGGTACTATACATGTTCATTATACATATATACGAGGTGTCTGTTCGGTATCATACTTTTACCAAGATGTGTGAAATTTTGTATAACTTGTTTTACGTAAAAGAAGTGCTGTCCATGTTAATTGCAGCGGTGCAAAGAATGTAAGTTGATAGATTGAACGTCGAAGCATAAACAAACTTACATTCACATTCATAAATTATTTAAATAAATAAATATTGTAGGACATTACACACAGCGCCATCTGACCCCAAACTAAGCAAAGCTTGTACTATGGGAGTCAGATAACTGATAAAATAATTAAATACTTTTTTTTTGTAAATACATAATTATAATAAATACAGTACATTTGGGATTACATTATAAAACTAATCTTTATTAATGACTTATTTAAAATGATACCTACGCAGTCTACGAGTATATCCTTGAACATTTATTTTAAAACTTTGAATTTTTTCCATAATAGATAGGCTTGCGTTTGAACGCCATCCCGCCTGATGTTAAGCGAAGATGCGATCTACGGTGGAGCACGCTTGCCTAGAAGAAACCGATTCACTCGCGACTTGAAGGTACCCAGACTGTATTCATCAGGGAACAGATTCCAATGTCTAGCGGTACGCATGAAGAAGGTGGAATCAAACCGCTTAGTTCGAGCTTTTGGAACATCAACCATGAAGCGGTTTCGCTTTTTAAAGCTCCTGGCTGTCCGATAGTAGAATGGATAGGAGGGAATTAGGTCATGCAGATCGGAAGCGCACTCCCCAAAATGCGCAAATTTTTGGTCGTCTAAGATTTGTTAGGTATTTTTCTTAAGAAAACATAAATAATCAAAGAAAATAGACATGACGTGGTTTTATTTTTAAACTGCTGCAAGAAAAACGTTTTTGTATAAGGGTATATGATTTTGTATATAAATATACTTGGACAGTAAAACTCGTGTTGCATCGCCCACCCCGCCGTTAGCGTAGTCGTTACTATGCCTAATGTAACCATTCTCCAATATTTTAATTAATCAGTATTAATACAAGTAGGTACCGTCCAACCATTTCTTTTCGATTCAATTCATTTATTTCAGATATATATAATATCCATATTTACAATTATAAAACGTAATACAAACATTGGAATAGCGGTGGAAAGATCGATGATCGAAGAGCATTGGACTTCAGTTGCACCAAACAAAGAGACTTGGAAAGGAGGAGGAGGCCTTTGATCAGCAGTGGCAAAAATAGGCTTAAATAATAATTAAAAAAAAACAAATATTTCTACACAAAATGAACTCACTGGAGAGCCAGTTCCATTCCAGGCTTGGTGTGCTTTACCATCTTCGACCAGACCGTCACTTAACATTAGGTGAGCTGTGGTCAAACATCTAGCCTGTCAACCATAAAAAAATATGTCTAAAAACAAAATGCTAAAAAACATGAAAAGCACGTACACATACACTATCTTTTTCTCTGTCACACACACATACACACTAACACTCTTGTACTCATTTACAGAATGATTGATTGATTTTGAAAGCTCTTTTTTGCCATTATTCTTACAATGCTGTTAAGTAAAAGTTGTTCATTGTGATAGTTGCAATAACCCCCTTTCGATATAGCTATATATATATAGCTCCATTCCAGGCTAGGTGTGCTTTACCATCTTCGACCACACCGTCACTTAACATCAGGTGAGCAACTAGCCTGTCAAGCATAAAAAAAAAAGAAAAAAGCACGCCCCAAGCGTATAATCCTGTAAATTTGTCTATGTTTCTAATGTACATTAGTAACGCTCGGTCACTTTGTCACAAAATTAGGTATGAATAAAAAAATATTTGACGATGCAATATCTCAAACAAAATACGAGGAAAATACCGTAAACGCAGTAAAAACGTAGAAATATAGTAATTACCGTAATATCATTTGCGGCAACAGTTTTTGTAACAGTTAATAACCCCTTTGTGTCAAATAAGGTCAGTTGGTCACGCGTTGCTACGTAAATAAATCTTGCGTACCTATTTGTTGTCGAACGCCGTCCGCGTTCCAACACCGACCAACCGTGTCGGATTCCTTCCACTCCTCTCCCGTAGTGTTACGAATTATATTTTACACTGACTACTTTATAACCATAGCCAGAGTCACACATACTCTGACACTCTTTTACTTATTAATTTTTTGAGTTTAATCGTTACAAACAATCAAATCTTTCCTCTTTATAATAGTATCGATAATCATAATCATATTTATTGATAACGAAGTGTTACAGGTCAATTTTCAATAATAAATAATCATAAACAAAAATAGGAAATGTCAGTATTAAAAATTATAAGAATATATGCAAAAATGTCAAATCAATAATAATTATAATAAATGACAAAATTCACAAAATTTTGTTTTGTCGGTTGAGTCGTGACTTAAAGCTACCCATAGTGGGCGCTAAAATGATATGCTCTGGCAACTTGTTATATACTGTCGGACCCATAACATGTGTCGACTTGGCCGACCTTTCCAGCGTGCGGGGGACCTCCGCCAGCTTAGCTCCGGCGCGGGCGCTGCGGAGCGTTTTGTAAGAGGCTTGGTTTGATCTGACATATACCGCGACTTGAAATATTACCAGTGCAGGCAATGTCAAGATCCCAAACCTCTTGAAATGTAGGCGTGCAGACTCGTCCTGGGGTACTCCGGCGATCGCCAGTACAGCGCGCTTTTGTTGCTTAAAAACGCGCTCCCATTCCGCAGCCGTACAAATCTGAACCGTACTGAAGGAGAGAGTGGACAGTGGCAAAATAACACGATCTCACCATATCGGCAGATGCCACTCTAGCGACACGATGCAGGGCGAAACATGCGGACCTCAATTTTCCGCATAGTTTATTTATGTGGTTTTCCCACGTCAGACACCGATCAATTTCAAAGTCTAGGAAGGTTGATATATATAGATAGATTGAGATTTACAAACGGAGCGTAACAATGAATCGATTGACACCTCATTCACCGAAACGGCACTACGGTTCTAAAAACATTATCCTTCCGAAGGTTCTGGTCAAGATACAACTCATTTGTCCACTAAAACTCTTAAGTAAAATGACACCAGTAATTTATGATATACCGTACTTTTTATGTAGAAGTAAAGAGACGAACGAGACGCTCTCCTGATGGTAAGAGATAACGCATGTGCATGATCATTAAAATGATACATAGAACTTTATGTAACAAATCAAATGGCAACGCTTTTTCGCGTTTATTACTTTGAGAACTTTAGATATACCTATACATATCGTACGACATTACACAAGCGCCATCTGACCCCAAACTAAGCAAAGCTTGTACAACGAAAGTCAGATAACTGATAGAATACTTAAATATATTTTTTTTTGTAAATACATACTTATATTCAATACAGAACACCATAAGAACAGATGTTTAGGTTAGATGAATGGTTTTCTCAACAGCTTTGTAATTTCGTTAGTTCCAGTAGCCTTCAAACCGGAACACACTGATGTTTACACACTACTGCTTAGCAGCTAATTAGTTGAAAATCTGCCGCCAAGCATCTAACGGTGTGTTCCGGCAGCCTCACTTGAGAGCCAGTTCCATTCCAGGCTAGGTGTGCTTTACCATCTTCGACCACACCTTCACTTAACATCAGGTGAGCTGTGGTCAAACAACTAGCCTGGCAACCATTAAAAAAAAAAAAAAAGCTCAAGAGACCTACCACTAAGTAAGTAATATTGTTTCTAAAATTTCATCCGTGAAAATACAAGCCGTATGATTAAAAGTAGTAAAGTAGGTTAGCTAGATAGGGTTGTAACTTCGTACGTATTTTATTGCATAAACATTTCCATTAAAAAACATGCAAACTATAACAACATCCTACCATAAATACCGCGATAAATGCTATAAATACGACTTGTTAATATCTCTTTATCTGGTACTTGAATGACCAATATAGCAACAATAACTAACTCACGTACTGAAATTTTATAGGAGCATTACAAAATGGTTCAATGTACTTAGATATATTTTTTGTTGTGCTAAAATTTGTCCTTCTTGGGCAGTCAAATAAAAATAACTACTTGACATTTTTAAATATCAAAATTTAAATAATTTCATGTTATTTATTACATATATTACATAGCGGAACAAACAAACAAACTCACATTCACATTTATAATACTAGATGCGCCCCGCGGTGTTACCCGCTACAAGTTTTCGGGGTAAAAAGTAGCTTACGTTTTAATCCAGGGTCTCAACTACCTCCATACCAAATTTCATCCCAATCCGTTCCGTAGTTTTTGCGTGAAAGAGTAACAAACATCCATCCATCCATCCAAACTTTCACATTTGTAATATTAGTGGTATAGTGGGATTAGGAAGGATTTAATAAATGTATATATAAACGTCAAAAGGATAAAGTAAATTTTATTTTTTATTTATTTACCTCTATGGTGCCGAATTTCACATACAACTTTTTTTAATTTGTTAAAAACTCAGACTCGGTACCTCCTTGGTGTACGTTTTTTTTAATATGGTTTGTTTTCACGCCATATTGTCAATGTTGTAGTTAATACCTAAACTGAAATAAAAGTATCTTGTGATTGTAAAAGATTTTTTTGCATTTAGTCATTTCCTCGCTGAGTTGGGATGAAAGTTACGTTTTGCACTCGAGTGCAAAGATTTTGCACCACGTACTCTTTTGGATTCCCTCCCTTCCCAATTTTAGAATCCTTCGCTTGCTCGGTCATCAAAATTGAGCACGCGGTTAAAAAGCAACTTTGCACTCTTGTATAACAAATAACTATTGTTTGTCGTCTTATAATAAAATTTACATGTATGTAGTTATTAATAAATGTAAATAATTTTATCAAACACGTTTAACGAACTAAACTTAACGCTTGAAAGTCTATTTTGTTTAACAGTCTTTTCGAAGAACCTTTTTGTAATTCTGTCTCGAACAGCTTTACCGAAAAGACTGTATATTTATTAGTTACAGCTTTTTTGTATTAACTAGAGTCTAGAAATACCTACTTTGTACGTAGGTTTTATATTTCGACCCAGTCTACGCTGTAATCTGTAACCCAAGCAATAATTTTATGCCATTTAAGAGACGACCTTGGAGTTTTTGTTATACTCAGACGCTTGTTAGGGTTCCGCACCCTAAGGATAAAACGGGACCCTATTACTAAGACTCCGCTGTCCGTCCGTCTGTCACTAGGCTGTATCTCATGAACCGTGATAGTTAGACAGTTGAAATTTTTACAGATGATGTATTTTTGTTGCATTACAACTACAAATACTAACAAGCAGAATTTTACACATTTGCTTTGTAATTTACACAGCAATTGACAGTCCTGTTGGTTCATTGGTAGAATGTCTGCTTCAAGAGCTGAAGGGCGTGGGTTCGATTCCCACTCAGGACAAACTTTGTGGCATAAACAATGTTTGTTCTGTGTCTGGGTGTTCTGTATTTACGAAAAATAAGTATTTGAGTATTCTAACAGTTATCTGACTTCCATAGTACAAGCTTTGCTTAGTTTGGGGTTAGATGGCGCTGTGTGTCCTATGATATTAAATGATTATTAATAAACGTTGTATGGGAGCCATACAACATACGTGATTTTTTTATTGATTGATTGATTGATTAACTCTTTATTGCACACACTAAAAAAACAATACAGAAGAAATAAAATTAATTAATAGGTGTAACAACCGGCGGCCTTATCGCTAAAAGCCGTTTTGCCGTTTTTATAGATAAAATGGTACGGAACCCTTCGTGCGCGAGTCCGACTCGCACTTGGCCGATTTTTTAAATCAGATTTTGTAACCCACTAATAAATATGACGAACTGATTACAATAGATTTAGTTTGGTCCTCAATGAGACTGCATTGTTTTCTTAACATTATCTGTGGGTTAAATGATTACTCGAGCAAATCCCAAGTAAACAAAATTATTTATCAATGAATTAATTGGCGATGACATTTTTTTTTTAAATGTAAATCTAATGAGACGAGCGATACGCTCTCTTGATGGTAATGAAGGACATGAACTATATCGAGAGGTTGCGTACTGTTAAATTCTTCATCATCATCGTCATCACTGCTTTCTTCACTCTCAGAGTATAATTGTATGGTGAAAGGTTCATCCAAATATCCATCTTTTTATGTTTGTGTAATCGGCTCATACGCCGAAAGGCGTGGGTTCAAACCCCAACAATGAGCTTGAGTTGTCGCTGAAGGAAAACATCGTGAGGAAACCATAGCATGGTGGTTATATTTTCTTTCCAGTACTCGGCTGGCTAGCTGTCACCTTTCAGTTGAAAGTCCCCAAGCACTTAACAGTGTGTTCCGACAGCGGCACAGAACAAGTTTTTTTTTTTTGTAGATAGGCTTGCGTTAAGCGAAGATGCGGTCTATGGTGGAGCACGCTCGCCTAGAAGAAACCGATTCACTTGCGACTTAAAGGCACCTAAACTATATTCATTGGGGAACACCCACTCGGGCAGCAGATTCCAATGTCCAGCGGTACGCATGAAAAAGGTGGAATGAAACCGCTTAGTTCGAGCTTTTGGAACATCAACCATAGTTCCATCCCAGGTTAAGTGTGTTCACCATCTTCGACCACACTATCACTTACATCAGGTGAGCTGTGGTCAAATGCCTAGTCTGTCAGCCATAAGTTAAGATAGCTCATAGAATTAAAAAAAAATGTTGTTTTAGCTAGACGAGAACTAGCGCCGTGCCACCATACACTATGTTTTACTTCACCAGCAGCTCAAACTCGTTGTTAGGATTTGAACCCACGCCCTTAGGCATGTGAACCAACCGCGCTAACCACTGAGCTATCATGGCAACATCGCTATTTGGTTTTCCATAGTAGCTTTTTTATGTAATAGTAATGAGCTGAACGAGACGCTTTCCTGATGGTAAGAGATAACGCCTGTCTAGTGTCTATCCATTACAGCGATACACAGAACTTTTTGTAGTAAAACAAAGTTCAAGGCAATCACTGCTTTGGAGCTCATTAATTATAATTATTGAGACATTAGATGGTTAGTCTCAACAGCCCAGTAATTTCGCTAGCTGAACCCTACAAACCGGAACACAGTAATATTTACACCCTACTGCTTGGCAGCTTTATTTATTGTTATTATTTCATTTTATAAAGTGTGTTTAGTTTGGGCCTAGATGACACACTCTGAAATGTTTTTTTTTCTGAAATGATTTTTTTTATTGGTTTGCGTTTTGTCGCCATCTCACCTGATGTTAAGTGAAGATGCGATCTACGATGGAGCACGCTCGCCTAGAAGATACCGAGTTACTCTCGGCTTGAAGACACCTAGATTGTATCTATCAGGGAACACCTACTCGGGTAACGTATTCCACGCTTTAGCCGTTCGAATAATAAAAGTAGATTCAAAACTACTTACTTCAATATTTATTTATTTAAATTGGTTTCTTATAGGAAAGTGTGCTTCATCAAAAAAATATTCTTTTTATATCTGGCGAGTTGGCGGTTGTACGCAGGCCTATCTATACTAATAATTTAATAATAATTAATAATCATTGTCCCGATAGTTGTCACGGTGGACGGTCTTATAGCGAAGAGTCTCGACCAACATCCGCTAGACGGTTGGGTCAAGGGTCAGCTTCAAAAGGCAGTGATCCTTGACACGGCGCGCGTTGTGAGGAGGTTCCTCACTCTGCCCTAACCACCGGCAGCTTGAGCCCTGCCCCACTGCCGGCGGCACCCTAGTTTTTAAGTTTTTTATATTATTTATGTTTAATGTTATTTAATGTAAAAAAATTAAAACACACACAAATTTTTATATGTAACGATTAAACTTAATAACAACTGGACCGATTTAAAAAAATCATTCACCATTGGGAAGCTACACTATCCCCGGGTGATATAGGCTACTTGTTATCCCTGTATTCCCACGAGAACGGGAACTACGCGGGTGAAACTAGGAGGCGTCCGCTAGTTCGTAGTTAAAAAAAAGCGTTCTGCCAATCTTAGCCACACAAACAAATAAATTGTAAACCTTATGAATAAAGGCTATTACAAATAAATAGACTACCGTCTCTTTGTGTTCTCTATCAAATCAACACAGGTTATGAAAGTGTGAATAATCCCTCAATATCTATTACTTATGTTAAACAAGGTAAGCCGTGTCGCAAATGTCGATTGCGATCACGTATCAAATCGGTAAATTAATTCTACGATTTTGTATGGCTGTGTTGGTACCTTATTATCGAGTTGCGACGGAAAAGCAGCCAGGTTCAGTCCAAGGTTGGGTCGTGACTTTTCGTGATCCCTCGGTCTTGTGGTTGAAATATTTTGAATATTCGTATCCTTTCCATGTTGCATTTCCAAATATTCAATACTAGCAGCTCGCTTCGGCTTCGCACGGGAAAACAAAACTAGATTAACAATATAAATATAGCCTATGTCACTCAGTGATAATGTAGCATTTTAATAATGACATACTTATTCAGATCGGTCCAATAGTTTCGGAGCCTATTCAATACAAAACAAACATAAAAATCAAATCTTTCCTCTTTATAAGTAGTGTATATGTAGGTGGATGACAACTGTAGTAGTTAGACATATGACATTGCGGACTTATTCGTAGCTGTCAATTTGCTCTATAAAACGTCACTTTATTCATTGTCAATAGTTTTCTCTGTAAGAGTTTTTTCACAGCTTGGGTTACATTATTACAGAATTTTTCATACGGATCCCTAATTGTTTTTTAAATAAAATATAGCCTATGTCCGTCACGGATAATTTAGAATTCAAATAATGAGAGAATTATTAAGATCGGTCCAGTAGTTTCGGAGCCTATTCAATACAAACAAACAAATCTTTCCTCTTTATAATAGTATAGATAGATAGATTAGGTAAACTTACTTCGCAATCCAGTGACGTAATGCCAGAATTTTGAGCACTTTGCAATACAATACGAGTACATTGCAAGTGCAACGCAGTGCATTGCAGCGCAGTGCAGTTCAGTAAAATACAAAGAAATGCAATGCAATATAACATTTTATTTTATTTTACAAGGAAAACGACCAGATGCTAATCAATAAATCAAATAGGAGATGAGTGATAACACAAGAACCAAAAAAGTTTTCACTTGTGCTGAATAGAACACCGGCGCGGGGAGAGGTCTAAGAATACCTACCATATTATTATACACATATATATAAGCATAAATTCAAAATATTAAATTAAAACTGACAGATAAATAAATTGACAAAAGTATTTTTGATAAACTTTTCTTTTCACTTTTTTTGCTAGCAAAGTCACTAGCACTTCACTGTAGTGTCTTCAAAAAATTACTTTTAAAAACATTTTTTATTACATTTTAACTTTTTTTTTTAACAAAATAGAACACCCTTTTTGTTTTCTGTTTGAGTGTTTTAAATGTATGTATGAAAAGATGCAACTAACACCTTCGAGTAGCAAATCTGCCGCCATAAACCTAACGGTGTGTTCCGGTTTGGAGCCAATTACATTCCACGCTAAGTGTGTTTACCATCTTCGACCACACTATTAACATCAGATAAACTGTAGTAACACCTAAAAAGTTTCGTGTCAGTTATCTGGTTCCCATAGTACAAGCTTTAGTTAGTTTTAGATTTGAAGGTGCTATTTATTCTATAACTCCAAAATCCGCCAAACTTTCTTACAAAATAGTAAGATCCGACAACTATTCAACGTTTTTCAATTATATGACGAAAAATAATACTAAGACTCAAGCAAGTGAAATGCATTGCTACTTTGGTAAGGGGTTAAAATGAACTATTTAGTCATAGTCTGAAGACAACAATCAGGTGCTTAGGTAACATAAAATAAACCATTTAAATCACTAAATAGGTCCGCAAAAAATCAATTTCTTATCACTAACAGAAAAGTTCATTGGCTCTAGTTTTTACAAATCAGTTTATTTGCAATTGGATGAACTGTAGCGGTAGAACTAGTCACACGAGCGGTTGTCGTCATATAGCCTTGGAAGGCGAACAGACCGGCGGGTAAAACGTGGCGTCTGAAACGCTACGTGACTTTCCTATATCAGAAAAGAATATCCCGCGTTCCGTGTTTGATCAACAACTCCCCAGTTAATAAAAAGCTATTTGTTCAAACATGAATTACACAAATTTAGAAAGCAAATTTAGCCTTTTATTGATATAGCCTGATCAATTAGGCAACAAACAAGGTAATTTCTACAGTACGTTTTAGTTATTTATTTAACTTAAAAATAAACTTGACATAATTGATTAATTACGTAACATTGACATTTCCAAATTTTTAACAATAATTATAAAATTAATAACATTGTATTTTTATGCGTGTCGTCATCACCTGTAATTGTTATGACATCTAGTTTTTTTTTGTTACTTTGGTGACCATTATTGAATATTATGATGTGTATAGTGTTGGTGATAAATGACTCGCCAATTAAAACTATATTACAATGTGATACAATACAATACAAAATAGCACAACACAACACAAAACAATACAATATTTTTATTGAAAACACCAAAGTTGACAAGTTATATTTCAATTTATATCAAAAATCACATTAAAAACGTCAAAATATTAATAAAATGTTAACATAATAATATGTCAGTACAAAAAATTCACATCGAAATCACAGTAATTCATATCAGTAGTTATCCTGGGTAAAAATCCAACCAAGCCAAATTCCAAATAAACTTGTCAAATTAAAAAAAATACAATAGTTCCATTCCAGGCTAGGTGTGCTTTACCATCTTCGACCACGTCTTCACTTAACATCAGGTGAGCTGTGGTCAAACACCTAGTCTGTCAAACATTTAAAAAAAAAAACAATAAAGGAATGACTTAAAAGTGATCCATAACATTTTGAAGTAAAAGAGTTTAAAATTTATTTTTAGGAATTTATTTTTCATGTAAAGTGATACATAGTGTAGTGTTCGTATGGAAGATGTAAATATTTAGCTTTATAAGTATAACATAAAATCAAAATAAAACAATTAAATAGACTTTTATGATCAGTACGGATTAAATTGGCATAACTAATGTTTATAAACTGTACTTTTGACGCTCGTTTACAATACACTTCAAACTGAAAATTGAAGATTTCACGCCACTGTCTCTGCCACGATAGAAAATTATGGATAAGAAGAACTTAAGTTTAACATTTCAAATAAAAACTATAAGATTGTAAGATTGTAAAGATTTGTAGCGATGATAGCTCAGTCGTTACCGCGGTAGGTTCGCATGCCGAAGGGCGTGGGTTCAAACCCCAATAATGAGCTTGAGCTGCCGGTGAAGGAAAACATCGTGAGGAAACCATAGCATGGTGGTAGGGTACTTTAGTACTCGGCTGGCTAGCAACCACCCTCAAGTTGAAAATCTGCCGCCAAGCATCTAACGGTGTGTTCCGGCAGCCTCACTTGAGAGCCAGTTGCATTCAGGTGAGCTGTGGTCAAACACCTAGCCTGTCAACCATTGAAAAAAAAAAAAAAAAGATCATATAAAAGTAGATAACGTTTTTAAGAACACAATTTGTTTCTCTCACTAAAATGGACAATGGTCAAAACCACATTGTAGACTATAATCAATCATGATGGCCCATTGATAAGAATCATTTCATATCTATTAAAAAAAGTCTGAATAACCGATTAGTTCCCTATTTTGTTTTTATAAATCTTTATACCAATAATAAAGAATTGTTTGGAATATTCGATTGTCAATTTATATCTCACAAAAGGACATTCCAACATCACCATTAATAAATAAATGATGAACATCCTTTTGTTACGAAAGGTGTTAGGCATTTGTTGTTTTTTTTTTACAATGACAACTAAAACAATATTTATTTAACTTTCAAGAATAAACCAAGATAAATAAAGATGACATTTTCTTAGCATGACGTTATTCAAAAATGATTGAACACTGATTTAGAATAATGCATTCAGCTGCATTCAAGGTAGATCCACATAATTCTTACCCGACACCGCCGATCGACACCGCAAAGAATAGTTTACCAAACAATATAAATAATAGTAGTTTAAACTATCGCAGACAGTTTGATTCGCGCAACCGCGGTGTGGCCACCTCCAACTGGTTACTTAAATGTCTTAGAAATGTTTACAAAACTACTAACTCTAAGTGTTCTGTTCGTTTCCGCCTCGTGTCTAAGCATTGGAACTGTGAGTGAAAAAAATGTGACAAAACGTGGGGCAAATTCTGGAGACCTTTTCCCGGATTGGGTTCCCTTCAAAAACAAACATGGCAATGAGCTTGGAGAATTTGTACAGGTAAAGAAAAACAAAGTCAAGAAAAGATTAGCTCCGCCTATAAATTTCTTACTAAGGGCAGTAGCTGAACCGGAAGGTGAGGACTACTATGACAAAGGACCGGGAGGAGAAAATGATGCTGAAGATTACTATGAAAAGAAAGACTGGTCTGATGTAAACCGACCCGCAGAAGTTGTTGCTGAAAAACCAGTTGTTGTCAACCATACTGATATCTCTGACATAGATGGCGTAGTAAGTATACTAACAAAATCAGCTCCTAACCCTATTGTAGAAGCTATATATGATGCTAATCCTTTAAAACCAAAAGGAAGACAAGTAAAGCCAGAGCCAGACCCTGAGCCAGTGTTGTTAGAAGAAGAAAAGATTATAGAAAAGAGCACTTCTACTGAAGCGTCAGTTTATCCCGCTTCAGTCAGACCCCAAACAACTGATGAAGAACCAACAGATACAAAGAAGTATATCAATAACGAAGAAGAAATTGAAGAATATGAAGACGAACAAGCGCCAAAATCAAAAAAAACACTAGAAGAAGACAAAGAAAGCGAAGCGAATAAAGCCAGTATTTTAAGTAGCGTAGATGAACTTAAAGAACGTCACGCAGAAGAGCAAAGGGAATTAGCTGAAAAAATTAAAGAAGAAGATATGTTCAAAGATGAATTTGGTAAAGAACAGTCTTCCAATGAAGCTCCAGAACGATTTTCTGGAAAATCATCAGAAGAATTAACTGATCATCCCGAAAAGTACAGAAAACTACGTCGAAAAAAGCCAACTACAAAGCCTGATTATGATGAATATGAAGACTTAAATAAATCTATGGGGGACAAATACAAAATAAATATTTTAAAGGAAGAACCAACGCCAGTTTCTACGGAACCAACTAAAAGAAAAAAACTTACACCCATCAATGGGCGTAAAAAAGACGTACACTTAGAACCAGGAAAAGTGTCTGTATTTAAAAACCCACAGTTGTTTGTAATGTATGACGATAGTGAAGAAACAACTGTTGATCCAGGCAAACAAAACAACAGTAATTTGCGAGGACCAAAAAAATTCTCTTCGAAATACACAACTATCACACCTGTTAGCAGTGACGAAAGGATTTCTCTTATCCCGGCTGATTCTAAGGAAGGAGAACCTACATTGTTCTTCCCAAAATCAAGGAAGAATAAAAAGAAGAAGGTTAAGACGACCACACCTGCATTTGACTCTACTGTCGCTGAAACGGTTACAGATAACTATAAACAAACTACAGCATATGACGTCACAGGGCCAGACACTCTTGCGAATTCAACAGAGGGCATGACTACTGGAACTGCCGAAGTAGAAGACACGGACACTACTGGCACTGATGCCATATCAGTGAAAACAGATGCAGTGACGGATGCCATTCCAGCGCCTTCTGATCATAAGAAAGAACATCACAAAGATGAAGATTACCACAGAGAGAAGGGTAAGTACTTTCATATACATTTTAATAGCTAAAGTGAGTAAGTTCATGTAAACTGAGTTACCAGCCCTAATTTAAGTGATCATAAAAACTACAAGCATAGCTTGATCGTCATTTTATAATTAATAGACATAGAATAAACAACCGGGACCTACAATGAAACATATCTCAGATGAAAATATCTCACGCGGTCATCCATCCGAAGACTGACTTGATTGTCCTTTGCTTAAAATTGGTGATTACTTGAAAACTCTTCGTCAACGAGTGTGACTATAAACAGCGAAAAATACATAAGAATAATGTATAAACACAAAAAAACGTTTGGCATGGCAGTATCATCAAAAACATTCCGAGCCAGTCCTGTTTTTTCATAAACTGTCCCACTACTGGTTTTCGAATATAAATTCGAAATGCATTTTGAGAAGGTTAAGGACATAGTACACGACGCTGGTCTAAAAAACTTATTACCTTTAAAACAGCTGTAATAACTAAAATAAATAATTATTTGAATTGAGATGCGTATGATTTTAAGTTTCGTTCTTCATGTAAAAACAAAACCGACGCCAATAATAATCTACAGGAAGATATAACAAACAAAATTAGTATATCGTGTTCATAACCATCGGTCTTTCTACCACCCTCCTTAAACTCACTGCTTTTAGAATTCTATAATGAAGAGATGTCAGTGCAAAGTTTTGATCGGTCGTCAATGTATTTCTATTTGAAACGTATCTGAAGTACGTAATCAGATGTATTACTGTTTTTGTCAACGCCGTAGGGGGAGCACGAATTTCCGAAACACAAGTTAATCTTGGCTTAATTCGAAAATCCGAAGGTCTGCGATTCCTTGTATAGCAAACAATTATAAATTATTGAGAACTAGCTGCGCCCCGCGGTGTTACCCGCTACATGTTTTCGGAATATAAAGTAGCCTATGTGTTAATCCAGGGTCTCAGCTACCTTCATACCTAATTTCATCCACGTCCGTTCACAGTATGGTACGTACACCATAGTACGTGTGTAGTAGGTACTTGAGTCAATGAGTAGCCCACCTTCTTAGCGACTTTGAATTTAGAATTAAAAAAATCAAAATTATTTTGTTTGGCACAAGTTATGGTCACATTAAAATTAACCCATTGGCTCCGAACTTATGATAACTGTGTTTCGGGAACCAATGGCTTCTCCCGATATCTTGATACAAAATGCCAAAGGCAGACTAAAAAACTAAGCAATCGCATGAAATTTTTTTCAATATACGATACTCCTAATTTACTTTCTCAATTAAACTTTAGTATCGAATACAGCGCTCTTTGTTCTAATCGTACAAATCTCTTTGCTTTACAAACTTATAATAACAACATTTCTATTTACAATCCTTTAGTACGGATGGCTCGCCAGTATAATGAGATGGCAAATAACAATAAGTTACGTTTTTCCCCAAAATTCTGTACTTATGTTAACACTGTAAAAAGTATCCTATATCCTGAACGCCTAGCTCAGACCGGCCCCAAACTATGATTTGAAAAGTTTTATTGTTACTATTTATAAACTGTAAAACTAGATAATTATACTATGTATCAAAAGCTTGTTTAAAACGCTATACCAATACTGCACACAAATTACAATCCCGTTCAAATTCAGCAATCCTCTAGATTCGTTTTTGTTGATTGTAATTTGTTTTGTCTATTTTTGTCTTGAATTGTTATGTTTGTATTGAATAGGCTCCGAAACTACTGGGCCGATTTCAAAAACTCTTTCACCGTTGGAAAGCTTCACTATCCCCGGGTGACATAGGCTACTTTTTATCCCTGTATTCCCACGAGAACGGGAACTACGCGGGTGAAACCGCGAGGCGTCCGCTAGTACACGATATTTGTGTCAAAGCATTGATTTATCAAGTACTATGCCATTTTGATTTGTCAGAACTTAAACTAATAAACAGTATTGTGCAACTTGTCTTCAACAGCAAGATTACCTCACACTAATATTAATAACTTTAAAGTTTGTTTGTATGTGTGTTTACTAGTAAATACTACTAAATTCGGAATGCTTATAATCTGGCTTATCTAACCATCATCATTAAGGGCCATTTTCATACTGAACTTCTTGGGAGACCAAGCTATAACTTTTTATTAATTTTAGCTCAGTCCAGCCCACCCTTTGATGTTACTTTTTTAGCTCATGTGTTACTATGATGTTACTTTGTTAGCCCGTGTGTTACTTTTGTCCTGAAGAACCCGTGTGGCACAATAATTCTTTATACATTGATCGAAAGGTCATCCTAATCTTTTGATGTGAAACTGATGTCATTATGACGTCATTAATGAATGTGTTTGAAGTTTCAAATTAGTAACATAACATTGGAACCTCTTTATAATAGGCTTGTTTTGATTTCCTGCAAACAATGGTATTAAAATCGTTTAGCAAGATTGAAAAACAAACGAATGACAAAATATATTGTAACTAACTAGTTTAGTAATAGGGTTCTTTTTTTTTTTATGGTTGACAGGCTAGGTGTTTGACCACAGCTCACCTGATGTTAAGTGAAGGTGTGGTCGAAGATGGTAAAGCACACCTAGTCTGGAATGGAACTGGCTCTCAAGTGAGGCTGCCGGAACACACCGTTAGATGCTTGGCGGCAGATTTTCAACTTGAGGGTGGTAGCTAGCCAGCCGAGGGTTCATAGGAGTTTGGTTACAGTCTGACGCGTATCAGCGTAGTTACGGATATTAGCACTTTCAAACTTTATAAAAAACTAGTTGTTACCCACGACTTCGTCCATTTAACAATAAGTTTATTCAGTTCACAGAAAGTTAATAATTATGTATTCCTTGCAAAGAAATACCCATGCTAAGCTTAACTTCGTTCTTCTTCTTTGCTAATCAATGTATCGTGTTTTTTAAATATTTTTGTGTGTTAATATGTCACACTGTCTATCTGTCAATATGTCACTCTTTCAATCTGTCAATCTATTAATATTCCACTTTGTCAATCTATCAATATATAAATCTCAGCTCAATCTACCAACTTGTTACTATTTCAAACTGTCACTGTCATTTTATCAATATGTCACTAAGTCAATCTACCAATATATCACTATGGCAACACCGCAGAAGCCAAGAAGAAAAAGTTGAAGTTGAATATATCACTAATTCAAAGAGTTTTGGCGGGAACGCGGGAAGAGTCGTGTCGCTCCGTTGTATTTTTTCCAAAACTAGTGTTTTGTCGAGTGTTTATGCATAAAAATGGCGGTGTTTTATTCATAAAGTGCCGAATTACAAGCGCGAGTGTGGGAAAATGATATAATGTAGTGAAACATGAGTTTTCGTGTTGCTTCCAAAACTCCATCGAAGCTTTATAGTAAAGTCGCCACTACTTTACTATAGCATGACTGGCACGAACTGACACGAACTGGACTTGACCAAGACGACTTTGACGATAACTATAGCTAAGATACAGCAGAAATAACACTTAAGACAAGGCAGAAAGTACCTGTGCCGTATAGCCGGGAGGGAACCGACAACCGGGTGCCATCACTGCAGGTGTGACGAGGATACGGCGCAGCATACGTTGGAGGAGTGCCCGGCATGGGCAAGTGAGCGCCGTGATCTCGTCGCAGTAGTGGGGAGTGATCTCTCGCTTCCAGCGTTGATACGTTCAATGCTCGGATGCGAGAGATCGTGGGAGGCGGCAGTTTCCTTCTGTGAACAAGTGATGTTCCAGAAGGAAACGGCGGAGCGCGAACGGGAGATCACAACAGATCTCCCAATGCGCCGCCGGAGAGCTGGGCGTCGGAGGAGAATCCACGCCCTCCTCCAACCTCCATAACAGGGGCGATAGACTCTGGGGGGTCCATCGCCCGACAAGAGTAGCCCCTGAGGTGGCGCGCGCGGTGTTTCCGCGCGCCCCTCAAGGAAAGAGGGATGGAGGCATTACAGCTCCATCCGTAACAGGGAAGGGTCCCAGGGGACCAGCGCCGCCGGGGCGGCGGACGAGTGCGAAAGCGTTCCCGTAGCCCCGAGACACGGGCGCCAGGCAGAAACACCCCAGGGTTTTTAGTGGGTAGGCCGCCACTAGGCGGAGAGTCCCACATAACCACCGTGCTTCCCCCGAAGCCGGTGGTATCCATTAAGGATTTCCCTGGGAGGAAAAAAAAAAAAAAAAAAAAATGGCTTTATAGCTTTAGCCTGCCCGAAGGGGCAAATTATTAAAAAAAAAAATTCACTACTTCAATCTAACAATCTGGCAATAAATAATTAAAGTATAGATACACGCGAAAGTTTAAAAATGTATTTATAAATCTCCTATTTTACTCACGCATCATCTACATAGTTGCATCCATGCTAAAACAATCTGTAATTATTTACTAAGTTAGTAGTTAGCTAGTTAGCTTAGTTAAGTTAGTAATTAGCTGTGAATATTCATTTATGCGTCGTTTTAAGCTTGATACGTATTAATGTAATCGCTTTAAATTTAGAATTTACTAATGAGTATTACAGTAACCTAACTACAGCTAATCTGTTTTTACCCACGATGGAACGGAGACGGTATATGCGTTTGTGGTGAGAGGATGTTTGTTTGTTTGTTTTTAGTGAATGTGAATAAGGGCGTTGTTACTAAAATTATATATAGTTCCCAGAACTGTAGGGCGTAGGTTCGATTCCCACCGGGATAAACATTTATGTGACGATAAAGGTTTGTTCTGTGTCTGGGTGTTCTGTTTGTATCATGAGTATATATGTATTATGTATTTACAAAAAAAAGTATATTTTTATCTATCAGTATATTGTATTAGTTATTTGGTTCCCATAGTACAAGCTTTGCTTAGTTTGGGGTTAGATGGCGCTGTGTGTAATGACCTACAATATTTATTTATTTTTATTTCACTCGCACCCTTTTCTCTCGCTTGGAATAAATGGTTACCCGACAACGGCGATAAGAAAACTATCCTTTTAACTATTTATTTTTCGCAATTTACACTAAAATTATAAATGTTTAAATCTGTCGCCAAGCACCTAACGGCGTGTTCTGACAGCTTCACTTGAGAGCCAGTTTCGTTTCAGGCTAGGCGTCCTTTTGTCATATTAAAGTAATAAGACGTACGATACGTTCTCTTGATGGTAAGAGATAACGCATGTCCATGACCATTGACAGGCCTGTTGGCTCATTGGTAGCATATCTGCTTCAAGAGCTGTGGGGCGTGGGTTCGATTCCCACCGAGGACAAGCATTTTGTGATATAAAACCAAATGTTTGTTCTGTGTCTGGGTGTACTGTATGTATTATAAGTATGTATTTACAAAAAAAAAAGTATTTAAGTATTCTATCAGTTATCTGACTCCCATAGTACAAGCTCTGCTTAGTTTGGGGTCAGATGGCGCTGTGTGTAATGTCCTACGATATTTATTTATTTATTTATTTATTGCAGCGATACACAGAATTTTGAGTTGCGAAACAAAGTCCGGGGCACCGCTGCTTTGGCGCTCGTTAATTTGAGACTTTCGATTGTTAGTCTTAACATCCCAGTAATTTCGCTAGCTGCAGTTCCCTTCAAACTGGAACACAGTAATGTTTACACACTACTGCTTGGTGGTTGAATAAAAGTAATAATACAAAAAAAAAACAATGAAACAAGTGCTTTACCATCTTCGATCACACCGTCACTTAACATCAGGTGAGCTGTGGTCTAACGTTTTTCCGGGCCAGTGCGGTGGTGGCTTAACAATCGAAGGGCTACAGTTCTGCTTTGTGGCGTTTGTATAGCCACGAAAAATATAACTACTAAATATTTCGCCATATTTTATTAAATATGTTTTACATTGAAAAATAATTTTACACTGTTTTTGCGTTAAATAAAAATTACGTGTAATTTGCAGACACCCGTCACGTTCGATTGGATGACATTAGACTCGACCCCCCTCCCCTCTAAACGGCTCTCGTAATTATTGGACGCCCCTAGTGATAAGAAGACATAACACACTTATAACGTTACGAACCTTCTTGAGTTGAGTCTACTTCTAATAGATAAAAATATCCAACATCGCTTTTATCGATAGCGCCGACACAATTTACATCTCAGAAATCGTGTAAGACACATTTCACCTATCAAAGGTGCCAACATATCGCTGGACCTTGCCAAAACCAAACTCATAACAACAGCAATCGAATCTGCTTCCATTAGTCATACTATATTTACCTTATCAACCTTGACAGCTCAGAAATAAGGTTCTAAATCATCACAGATATGTTTTTCATGTGATGTGTAAAGATGGTATTAGATCAAAAGTACCTACCCTAATTTCATAGACAGCGTTTAAGGGTCTGGGTCAGTTCAAATACAATATTTTTATCGTTATCTCGAATTTTTGGGGCAAATATTAGCCATTATGTCAGTTTCTTTGATGCTTGTTACGTGTAAGGTTTAAGGATAAATTTATTTTTGTTGTATTTCGTCTAGGAAGGTTTTCTTTGGCTGTTGTTTATTTAACTTTATATTAGGTAGGTGTTAAAATGTTTTTATATAAAACATAGGAAGGTTTCCCGTTTGTCGGAACAAAATCCAATGTGAATAAATACAGTTTTGTTATTTGAAAAGTTTCTTAAAGAAATTATTAAAAAATATATACAAAAAAGAAATAGAAATTACAGGGATGTTGAGACTAACCTTTAGACCTATATTAGACCTTATACAGACCTTTTTTGTCGTCAAACTTTTGTGCAATAGTCATGGACAGGCGTTATCTCTTACCGTCAGGAGAGCGTCTAGTTTGTCTCATTACTTTTACATAAAAATATATATAGATTAAATGCCCAAATAAAAAAAACAGCAAATAATAAACCAAACAACTAGAAATAAACTAGATATATACCTTAAACATTCAATAGTAAACCAGTTAAAAAAGCAACAAAAAAGTTGCAGCCGTCTACAGAATATAATCTTATCACGTTGATAAGTAAAGTAACTAAGACATGCAACATTTAAAAATGTACATTAAATGCACTTTTTTATGTACATTACTGTATTGGATTATGCTTTTTGGTAAATTTCATGATTCTAAGTTCAAGGGAATAAATATTATGTATGTCACATTTATTCGTAAGCCTACATAGAAAAACTAACAATACCAACTTATTTCGTAATGAAACGAAACTCCTTTCAACGCACCGAAGCGTTATAGATGCATTAGTACGGTGCCTTAACTAATGCACCGTAAATATTGCTTTATGAATCACCTTAACTAAGAAGGTTGCCGGTGTCAATCAATTTGTTTAGAAACTTTGATGAAAGAACAAGGGCGTTTTGGACACTCGCAGCCCCAGTTCGCCGTACTTATTGCAAAAATACCTATCGATTTGTGTAAATTTGCAACTATTGCTTATGCTAGTTTACTGGCGTAATTTGTAAATATGAAATTTGCTACGCCACGTTTCACTCGCATCTCCGGGATAAAAAATGTTCTGTCAGTTTCAATTGAGAGCCAGTTTCATACCAGGTTTTACGATCTTCGACCAGCAGAGGTGTCGTCAAACACTAGCTTGTCAAAAATAAAATATTAATTTAATTGTCATTCATCATCATCATCATCCACAGCCTTCTTTATCCCACTGCTGGGTATAGGCCTCTCTCTTTACATGCCATCTGCCTCGGTCCTGTGCCAATCTGGTCCAGGTTCGACCCGCGACGGTGACAATATCGTCGACCCATCTTGCGGCTGGACGACCGACGCTCCGTCATTATTTTCCACTAATCAATATTTTAACATTCCTAATGCTAAATTTGAAATGTTATTACGTAACTTGACTTGTAAATTTGGTGTTATCAATAAAACATCGTATTGTATAATTATTTACTGATAATTATTACTTTTGCAGTAGAATGAACAGCACTTTCTTTTCTTTCTCTTTTTAAGTAGATAAAAAATACGGTTTGGCAAAATCCGAACATTGTTTGAGCTGCACAATGGCTCGAGTAAATAAAAAAAAAACATTCCTATTGCTCACAAACGTCATTACCAAAAGCTGCAAATTTCAGCTGTCGTATTTTTGAAGTGAAAAGTGCGATTTTTTTGGTAGGGGCAAAACTTATGCGTTCGCGTTACCGACAATGTGGCGTGATTTAAAGTTTTCACTTCTGTTGGCAGTATGCCTGTCTATTCTTTATTAATTGTATGTTTGTAAAAAATAAGTTTTTTTTTTATAATTTTGGAATTTTTTGTGAACTTATTGAACAAAAAACTGAAAAAAAATTGATTAATAAACATTGGGTGCAAATTTGGAAATAAGTTATTTTATTTCATTTTATTAATAGCCTCAAGGCTACTTTTAATCCCGAAAACATGTAGCGGGTAACACAGCGGGGCGCAGCTAGTATTATAAATGTGAAAGTTTACATGGATAGATGTTTGTTTCTCTTTCACGCAAAAACTATAAAACGGATTTGGATGAAATTTGGTATGGAGGTAGCTGACACCCTGGGTTAACACATAGGCTACTTTTTATCCCGACAACATGTAACGGGTAACACCGCGGGAAGCACCTAGTATTAAATGATACCCAAAGATTACTCTTTTTAGTGAATTTTGTGCCATACATCTTTATATCAGTGAAGAAATCCTTAGGTATAATACCCAAAACTTAGACTTAAGACCTATCAGGAATCCTTACAATCCTTTTAACTTAGCACCTTAGCGGAAAGCTGCTTACGTAAATATTAATCAGGGATTAGCCTCGAACTCTCGAGAGAAGCCCACAATCTAATTTCGCACTAAGATTACATGTTACGTATCAACTTTGAATTGAAAAAGCTAATTTTGTCGTGAAATTATACGAGTGAGTGTAATTTGTGATTGAATCGCGTTGTGGTTAGCGCACAGAATACGACAAACCAGATGTATATCTTTTACATTTAGAAGAGTAACTATGGGCAGGGCAAACACTTTGCGATAAAAATTGTCTTAGCTATTTTTTTTTATTTTTTTTTAATGGTTGACAGGCTAGTTGTTTGACCACAGCTCACCTGATGTTAAGTGAAGGTGTGGTCGAAGATGGTAAAGCACACCTAGCCTGGAATGGAACTGGCTCTCAAGTGAGGCTGCCGGAACACACCGTTAGATGCTTGGCGGCAGATTTTCAACTTGAGAGTGGTAACTAGCCAGCCGAGTACTAGAAAGTACCCTACCACCATGCTATGGTTTCCTCACGATGTTTTCCTTCACCGGCAGCTCAAGCTCATTGTTGGGGTTTGAACCCACGCCCTTCGGCATGCGAACCTACCGCGCTAACCACTGAGCTATCATCGCTACAAAATTTTAGTAGTGCGAAAATGTGAAAAATATATTTTTAAATAAATTGTTTTTTTAACGATTATGAACGTTATCGAGAACAATATGCTCTCCTGGTAAAAGATAACGCATGCCCATAACCATTGCAATAATACACAGAACTTTGAGTAGTAAATTAAAGTCCGGGGCATCGCTGCTTTGGCGCTCATTACTTTGAGACTTTCAATGATTAGCCTCAACAGCCCAAAAATGTTACTAGATGCATTACCCTTCAAACAGAAACACAGTTATTACACACTACTGCTTGGCGGCAGGATATCTGGTACTGCGGTGGTACCTATCTAGATGACTTTCTGGTAAGGAGATAAAAAGTAAAAGTAAAAGTTTAAGATATTGACAGCCCTGTTGGTTCATTGGTAGTATGTCTGCTCCAAGAGCTGAAGGCCGTGAGTTAGATTCCCATCCAGGACAAGCATTTTGTGATATAAACAAATGTTTGTTCTACGTTTAGATGTACTGTATGTATTTACAAAAAAAAATCTATCAGTTATCTGTCTTTCATAGCACAAGCTTTGCTTAATTTGGTGTCAGATGGCGCTGTGTGTAATGTCCTATGTATTTATTTATTTATGTATTATTGAATCCTTTCACCAATGCATAAAAATCTACTAAAACTATATAATAAACTGCGGAAAGCATTTCATGAAAGTAATCACATGATTATGGACCGTTCATTCTCATATTTTTTAAAGTTGTTTATCTGTTCTTTCCTAGTGTGTGACTAGCGTGAAATCCCGCCGGAGTACAAGTTAAATGGCTGCCAAATAACGTTATTTGACTGCATTTGTACAAACAAATACTGGGGCGTAATCGAATATTACGACTTTTATTAGAAAGTACTTCTATCATTGACTTTAAGGACTTACTTATAAACGTTGCCTAAAATTAATCTTTACTTAAAATATATCTCGTTTTAACGGTTAAAATGAAGGTCCTTAATTTTTAACTAACATTTTACCTATTTATATAAATATGACTTATACCAATATGGGTGTTTGACTACGGCTTACCTGATGTTAAGTGTCGATGTGGTCGAATATTGTAAATCACACCTAGCCTGGTATAGAACTGGCTCTCAAGTGTGGCAGCTGGAACACACCGTTAGGTGCTTTGCGGCAGATTTTCAACTTGAGAGTTGTAGGTAGCCAACCGAGTACTAGAAAATACCCTTCCGCCATGCTATGGTTTCCTCACGATTTTTTCCTTCACTGGCAGCTCAAGCTCATTGTTGGGGGTTGAACCCACACCCTTTGGCGCGCGAACCGACAACGCTAACAAATGACCTATCATCGCATCGCATTATTACTTTTAGATATCCGATCGTTATCATCACATCGCAATATAACTTTTAGACATCCGATCGTTAGTCTCCATGGGCAATGGGCATGTTATTAATAATTGTAATCCTTTGATTTGTCACAGGAACAGTACAATTTTACACTCAAACTAACATGTCATCAAAATAGTTTGGCTGAGTTATCTATGAGGTTTATCGGTATATCGAGTTTCCGTCCATTTGTTCTCTCATAGCCAAAATAGAATTTATGAACAAAGATCAGTAGATACACTTACTGCCTACTAAGTTTGCTAATAAATTCTTTTTTTTGGAGATAAACAAAGTAACGAAAACACTGGTAGAGCAACTTTTGCCTTTTCTTGGAAAGTCTTTTTATAATCTTTCATGCTTCTAGTTTCTTTAGAAACTTTTTTAATGTTATTATGAATAGATTTGCGTGGAACGCGTCCACTTTGATACGATTTAGGATATACCACGATTAGCTTCCGTAAATCTTAATTTGAAGACAGTTGGTGGCGATGACAGTTCAGCTATTGATCTCTCGACGAGAGACGTGAGGAAAATCCCAACAATATTCGTAACTTTTTTTTATGTTTGACAAGGTAGGTGTTTGACCACCACAGACAGCTCACCTGATGCTTTGGGGACACCTAACCCCTAATACTAGGGGTTAGGTGCTTGGCGATAGATTTTCAACTTGAGGGTGGTAGCTAGCCAGCCGAGTACTAGAAAGTACCCTACCACCATGCTATAGTTTCCGCATGATGTTTTCCTTTACCGGCAGCTCAAGCTCATTTTTGGGGTTTACATTCACGCCCTTCGGCGTGCGAACCAACCGCGTTAACGACTGAGCTATCATCGCTGCAAATACATTCTTAATATTGCCTCCTTATATGGAAGCAAATTTAAAGACGTATTCGCGTCAATAGACTTGTGCAACCTCAGGGCATGCTCTCCAAGATGTATCCGAAAAAACCGTTGTATCTGTAAATAAATAATAAATAAGATGTATCCGATAAAACCGTTTACGATCCGAAAGCAAACAAAAAGTATTTACTAGTACAATAAAAACTAAGATTATTACCATACTCCGTCACAGCTCGTGAGCACAACCTTCCATGTCATTGCACTTCTTCGGCCGATAGCCTTCGATCGACCGCAACCGGCAGAGATCTAGAGATGATCCCAAACCGCGTCAATAAAACTAGCCGCAAGAGAATTTACAATCAATTCAACCGTTTCAAATTCATTATAGGTATAACCCCGACACCCGACTAGACAAAGGGGCTATTCAAGTCTTACGGAAGCAGAATTTAAGTCATTTTTAACCCCTCCCTCCATATTGTCAGCTAAAGTAAGCAAAGCTGTTACTCCACCCTCCTACGCTTACGTGAACATTGGCTTAATTGGTTAAAAGCGATTTCTTTTTCAGGCAATAAAGTATCGAAAATAATTTTAAAAAATTGTGTAGAAAACGAAGTGTTCCCATAGCAAGCAAAATAAACAATCAGCATAATTGTCATTGCTGCATTATCGTCCTCCAAATTTTCCCATCACACATGTCATAAAAAATAAGCAAAGCAAAGACGAAAGGGATTCGTGCTTTCGTAATACTTAAAAGGCATAAAGAAGGAAATAATAATGTTAATGTTGGCATAATGTTTTTCGAATAAAAAAAATGTAAAATTATTATTTTAGTTTTTGTTGCAATCATCTTCATTCTAGGATTTAACTAATTTTGAAGAAAAGAACGCCACTTTATTATTAAAACAATTGTTTATCGGTAGTTATTTTTCTGAAAATCTTTCCATGTACATAGTTTAGTCTTATTATAAAAGTCCTAGGTGTCAGATGCGTCTATATCAGTTGTTTATCTCATCGGTATGACATCGCTGCTTTGGTGCTCACTTCCTTCGATGGCGGTTTGCGAGCACGCTTTCGCACTCTACCGCGGCCTCGACAGCGCTTGTCCTCGCGGACTCGCCTCGGAGCCCAGGCTCCCTTGCCATGAAGACGATGTGTCGGAACACCAGATACATCGTCATCCACCTCGGAGACCGACACCGCCAAAAGAACGTCAGACGGCCCCACGTCTGCTCGCCCGTGGACTGCGGTGGTAGCTAGACCATCTCTAGCTAAGGAGATCTACCATCAAATAAAAGATTTACCACCAATTATTATTTGTTAACCTCCATGAAATGTATTTATGATTTTTTTTGTCTTTGATTTTGGCGTCGCATTTTTAGCATTTGCCAGTGTAAAGTGTTTTATATTTTTAAGTTTCATAATTTAAATAAGACGCCTCCTAGCTACAGTTATATAGTCAAAGTCCAGTACGGGTCAAGTTTTTTTTTTTTTAATGTGACAAATAATGAGACGAACGAGGCGCTCTCCTGATGGTAAGAGATAACGCCTGTCCATGACCATTACAGCGATACCCAGAACTTTGAGTAACAAAACAAAGTCCAGGGCATCGCTGCTTTGGTGCTCATTACTATGAGACTTTCGATGGTTAGTCTCAACAGCCCAGTAGTTTCAAAGTCCTGTCCGTGTCGGTCAAGTCCAGTCATGCTTTAGTAAAGTTGTGGTGCCTTTACTTTAAGCTTCGATGGAGTTTTGGAAGCAACACGAAAAGTCATGTTTCACCACATTATATCATTTTCCCACACTCGCACTGCAATTCGGCACTTTATGAATAAAACACCGCCATTTTTATGCTTAAACACTCGAAAAAACACTAGTTTTGGAAAAAAATACGATGGTGCAACACTCATTCCGCGTTCCCGCCAAAACTATTATGATTTGTTTAATGCTGACAATAAACATCATCTCAACTCATCCACAGACTACTTATTAACAAGAATGGCTCCAATCGATAGCTATTCCGAGCCCACTTATTATCCGATGACATCACAAACCAGTTTTATATCAATCGCTGTGCCCATTTAATTTTACGGATATTTGTACGACGATTCGGATAACGGTCGTGCCACAGATAGAGAAAAAGTAGCATGTGGGTAGATGACGAAATGCGCATGATAACTAAATAACTACAACGAAACATGACAATGCACCCTGGACTAAATGATTACTAGACACAAATCAGCTTCATAATCATACTTTTTACTAAAATTATAAAGCCGAAAGATTAAATTTGGCATGGAGGTAGCTAACAGCCTGGATTAACACATAGAATACTTTTTATCCCGAAAAAATGTTTTTTTTTTTATAGCTGACAGACTAGTTGTTTGACTACAGCTCACCTGATGTTAAGTGACGGTGTGGTCGATGATGGTAAACTGGATCTCAAGTGAGGCTGCCGGAACACAGCGTTAGATGCTTGGCGGCAGATTTTCTACTTGAGGGTGGTAGCTAGCCAGCCGAGTACTAGAAAGTACCCTACCACCATGCTATGGTTTCCTCACGATTTTTTCCTTCACCAGTAGCTCAATACTCATTCTTGGGGTTTGAACCTACGCCCTTCGGCATGCGAACCGTCCGCGCTAACCACTGAGCTATCATCGCTACAAAAGCGTGTAGCGTGTAGCGTGTAACACCGCGGGGTGCAGCTAATATTATAAGGGCGCAAGTTTATGAGTGTGTTTGTGTGTTTGTTTGTTTTTTACTTCTTCGCGCTCTAACAACTGGACCAATTTTGATTACGGAGATCGCCGACACCCTGAATTAACACATAGGGTACTACTTTATATCCTGAAAAAATATAGTGATCACGAGCGAGTGATTTTTTATAAGACTTTTGACTTATAGACCTGGTGGTCCTAGTGAGTGTTCTTCCCGCGATTTGAGTCGCGCACTACGAACAACGGACACAGTCATGATTTGCGTTCGTCTAACCTCGCAATTAACCGAAATCTACCACCAAGTAAAGTAAATTTAACTGCTAATAAATACTAAGACAAGTAAGGAAAGATCAAATTCGCTAATATGAGTTCAATTAACACGGTACATAAGTGAGCATGGAACCCTCAGATTCGCGCTTGACTGCTTCTATTCTTCAAAAACGCTACAACCGCTAATCGCTATTGGTTATGCCTGCTCATGACCCTCGCAGAGGGACCCAGAATTTTGAGTAACCAAAGAAACAAGATGTATTATACAAATACTTTGAGACTAATTGTTTTGGTCAGTCCTATAGGTATACAACAAAATCGGAACTTTCTAAATTACTTAATGTTTAAATCGTTTATTTTACGGTTTTCGTAATTTCGCTGGCACGCCACATTATATTTATATAGTTTTAAAGAACTTTGTTCCATATAATTTTACTAACAAGCGTCATCTATGGTGACTACATCTGTGACTGTGTCGGCTATCTTCTTTAGTGGAAACGGAGGAAATTATATTCTACCATTTTATGTTTAAGATTAAGTATTATTTTGGTGTAGTTAGATGAAGACTGCAATCTTTTTATCAAACCAGTTTCCGGGTAAAAATAAAATAACTATTCAGTGTATACTTTTGTGTAGTGAATTTTGAGAAAATGTTTTATAGTAAAATGTAATTAGAGCTACGAGCTCGTCGCATGTTAAAAGAGATGACGTATGTCCATGACCATTGCAGCAATACCCAGGACTTTGGGTAACAAAACAAAGTCCAGGGCATCGCTGCTTCGGCGGTCATTACTTAGAGACATGCGATGTTGAGTCTCAATTAGGATTTTTATAACAAGAATTTAAGCACTACTACTACTTGAAGGCAGAATATTTCTGCGACGTACTAACTTAGAAACTTACTAACTTGTCAATAACTTAATCTACCACCATCCATACAAGTCAGTGAAGTTTGAAAACTTTCTCTTTTTACACTTTCATTAAAATTAAACTATATTAACTACGGTTATTGGTGGGGCATTGCATAACTTCGGTAATTAGCTATAGTTTTCAAATATTGTATTCGTATAGGCAAAGTTGATAGCTGTAGTGTCAGAGTTAATATGCCTCAATAAAGCCTCAAATATTACTAGACGGTTGTTGTTAGAAAAGTAGGTCAAACATCTGAGATCTACAATTTAACGTTTCTACGGATTCAAATATTATTAGTGGCATAGCAATAAGACCGAGTTGTATGGTTTAAAATAACATTTTTTTGGGAAGACGGGTAAAAAATGGTCCTTCGCGCTCGGAAATTTACAAAAAAGTAGCTATGTCGTCTTAATATAAGTTTACATGTTTTCAGGTGGTGGCAGAGAACACGATGAAGAACATTTCGAAGATCACGAGGAACATGGAAAGAAGGCTTATGAGGTAAGATTCCATACTGCAAGTATAAATCCTTTAATGAGAGAGAACTATCGGTTTTAAATTGTGCACCCATGACTTCAAATAAATGGTTACATGATCGATTGTTCATATTATATCGATCAAATAGATTAACCTCGCTTTTAGTTAATATACTTATATGCCCCTGAATTTTGGAACAAGCCATCGCTAGTAGGTCCATTTAGGTTTTCACCTCCAACATATTTTATGCAACTCAAAAAACATGAACTACAAACTTTTATAGGAAGTCATTGGCTTTAGTCAAAATATAGGTAATATTAAAAGTCATGGATGAAAAAATATAATATGGTGAGCATAGGGTGGTAAAAGAATATGATTCAAAGATTAACTTTATTCTAAATGGATACAGACACTGAGGTCTCAGACAAAGTAATATTCGATTAGCGATAATTCCAATCGAAACACCGTCTCTTCCATATTAGATAGATAGATAGATAGAAATTCTTTATTGTGTACAACTGTACACCATAAACACAAAAAAAGTACAGAGAACAAAATAATCTTATGAGCTAGTGGCGAACAAGTGGCGACGTTATCGCTAAGAGTGACCCCTTCCAGGCAACAAACTTTTTTATTATTCGTGACATGTACCTACGCACCTTTGTTTCAAAAACACAGGCACAAAAAAAATCACGCTTCCGATAACTTTCAATCCGTATTTTATTAATTTTACAAACATAAATATAACAGACTCGCTTTCATCATGGCGCAAACAGGTTGACAATTACGCGTCAGTGTTGCCAGCTTAAATAAATGTAATAGTTTGGTAGAAATTGCGATGGTACGTCTCACCCGCTGGTCCATCTCTCATGGTTTTACCCTATATGTAAACTTATCATCACAACTTATGTCAATCTCGTACATTTTTAGCTTTTCTATTAGCGTCTATTTCAATTATTTCCTATTATTTGACATAATTATTATGTATGTCAATTTATCACCACAACTTCTGTCAATCCCGTACGCTTTTTTGGCGTTATCGCTAATAATAATCGAATGTTACTAGGACCTGTCTATGTCTAGGACCTCTGATTGGAACTCGCAACTCTTGTGATCGAACACAATGTTCTACATAAAACATTAATATTTTTGAAACTTTTCTGCTTTACGCACTTTAGAAATCTTTAGGTTTAAAGTGTATTTGAAAAGAATACTAGAGAACGCTCCACAGGACTAGGCGCTGCATTTACGTAAATCTTCTTTTGTAATTAGTAGTATTTTATAACTAAACGAAAATTGTCATCAAGAAAAAGTGTAGAACGCTAATCCAATTTAAATCTACCACAAATGAGCGTTAAATCTCTAGCACATTTTTTTCGTACAATTTCTTATCTAGAGCTGACAGATTGCAGTATAAATTCTAACTCATATGGTATTAATATGTCTCAGCGAAGATGAATTTAATTAAACTAAGAGCGGCACTGCTCTGAAGCCAGCGGTTACTGCATCTAGGGGCGTGAGTGCTATATATGAATAAATAATTAGACTAAATCACAGTTTAACACAGAATAAATTAAAGTAAACGTTTTCATAAGTAAAAGTGTTTAATATGTTTTGGTTAATTGCAAGACGAACCTTTCTTAGTATTAAATGGTAGGTCATAACCATACAGGGAGCCATCGCGTTGTCGGGAACCCGCACAGTGCCCAGGACTTGCGACCTGGGGAACGTTAAATACGTATTAACGCTCACCTACACGACGCGTGCTCTCATCCATGCTCAACCAAACACAAACAAAAAAAAAGAATTTTTTTATGCCCTCAATTCGCGCCAAAATACAGTTTCAATCACAATAAATATTGTAAAAAAGTTATAGGTTGAAACTAAACTAAACACAACTTACAATTTTTTTTCTCGATTTTAATGACCTAATTTGTCAAAAGTTGTTCATTATGGTGGTGATCTATGAAAGTTTATAAATTATGGTTTAAATATAGTATACTGTGCCAGTTGAGTTTATATTTTTACAATTATTACATACATAATTATGTTTAAGGGTAGGTACGGAAAAATCATGTCATCGCTTTGAATTATATTTTCAATTTCAACTTCTCGAACGGTGTGTTCTTGCAGCCTTACTTGAGAACCAGTTTAATTCCACGCTAGATATGTTAATCATTTTCGACCACACCGGCACCATCAGGTGAGCTGTGGTCAAACACCTAGCCTGCCACCAAAAAAAACAACTTGAGTGTTTGTTATGTACAAATTACGTGAGAGAGTTAGCGTTGGAAAGCGATCAGTGGTGAAACAAAACTTTTTTCTTATTGCTTCCAAAACTCCAACCAAAACGTCAACTTTCGTAGTGAAGTTGTCATTACTAGGGCACGACCGGACTCGACCTTGACTTACTTTGTATGACTTTGACTGTTAGTCTGACTTATTTCACTTGAAAACTAGCGTGATTTTGATACATTCGATCTTCTTCTTCTTCTTTTGCTTTTAGCGATAAGGTCACCAGTTGTAACACCTTTTAATTAAATTTTATTTCTTCTGTATTTTTAGTGTGTACAATAAAGAGTTAATCAATCAATATATCAATCAATCATCAAACGTGTGTAGTGCCGTATAAATAAAACAATAATTATTTCACTTGATTTACTTATTATAAATTACAAATTTTAATACGAGACTATTAAAAACAACTGTCACAGTAGTCAATCTATATTTAACGTAGTGATTCTTCTCTTATTTTATTTTATTTACTCAAAACTTACAGTAATACACCAAAACTTTTTAGAGTTAATTATAATACAACGCACATTATACACAACAAAGGACAGTTACAAAACAATATTAATACAAGCAACAAATATTTATACAATTACTTAAATATTACTCCATTCCAGGCTAGGTGTGCTTTACCATCTTTGACCACGCCTTCACTTAACATCAGGTGAGCTGTGGTCAAACACCTAGCTTGTCAACCAAAAAAAAAATAGATAAATTAATATACAGACAAATACTTATTATTAAATTTATCAACGAGTTTTGTTTTTTTTTAAGTAGAGATGTCAAAATTGGTACCTGCTTCTGTCATTGTCAAGTAATTTATGGTCCGTGATATGTTTCGGTCAATCGATATTCGGCTATCGGGGCATTAATTAAAAAGCACAATATCTCGCTATCAAGGTGTAATAAAATATTTATTGCGTGTACTCGTAAAACAGAATTATTAGCTAGAAACATGATACAGCTGACCAATTTACGTAAAGAATTGGATGAGGGCACCACTGTCGTATTTTCTGAGCAAGCTAACAATAACTTTTTGAAAATAGATCGCAAAGAGATTATTTTTTATAGAGAGGCCGAAACGATCAGCTCTTGAGTAAAATGTATGTGCATTAGGGCATGCAGTCTTCAAACCACATCGAAATCATTAGAATTGTTTTTGAGATCTCAATATATATGTATAAATACAAATATTGCTCATTCAATAAGATTTAAGATAACCGTTTCATCACATACAAGTTAGGTATGTACATGGTGGTAGATACCAGATATTCTGCCGCCAAGTAGTAGTGTGTAAGCATTACCTACTGTATCGCAGCTAGCGAAATTACTGGGCAGTTGAGACTAACCATTGAAAGTCTTAAAGTAATGAGCGCCAAAGCAGCGATGCTCTAGATTTTGTGGACATGCTTTATTTTTTATTGTGGACATGCTTTATTTTTTACCATCAGGAGAGCTACTCGTGCGTCTTATTACTATTAAAAAGTTTGACAGTACAGTTTTGATTTTAAGGTGGTGACAGTAAAACAGTTCCGAGTCCTTCGACACATCTACGGAATAAAAATTCTCTGTGTAAGATTGCCGTTCTCAAAATGCTGGCCCATTGCATATGTGATGGATCTATATAACTATTTATCTTACTGTAATTTATTTAATAGGACGTATATGGGCGAGATGGGTCGCCTGACAACGTTCTGAACGTGGTGAAGAAAAAATCCTGGTACATAATGTTTGGTGGTGGCGTAAGTCGTCATTGTGTCGCGTCACTTGTTCTCTTTTGTTTTTAATGAGCCGGTGTCATTAATCAGTGTTCGCACGAACAAACTCGGTATCGTAGCGCGAATAGACAATAGACAAAACAACAATACTTCAATACTTTATTTGTAACATAAAACACAACAAACAAACAACAACAAACACAACAACACACACACACACAACACAACAACAAATATAAACAAACAACATAAAACATACTAATGCAAAAACAAAAAAAAACACAATAAAAAATACACACATACACAGGTACATACTCTCCTTGTTAAATATTTATTTTATTTCCGCTTAACAGTCGTTTCAGTTACAACAGTGATGAGGACTCAAATTTAACTAATTTCACAACAATTTATTATTGAAAAACTTAACTTAACTAATATATTTTTAATTAGGTTTTTGTTTAATTTTTATTTTTTAAGTTTATGTCAAAATTAGTTCTAGATATTAAGTAAAGTTACGATTAAATTTTTATTTAATAAATTGTTGTCAAATTAGTTAAATTAGAGTCCTCATCACTGTTGTAACTGAAACGACTGTTTAGCGGAAATAAACTAAATACATACCTTGAATATTCAAAATGAACTTTCGCAAAGTAACGACTGAATTAATTTATCAACTATTAAGCAAAAATTGTTCTCGAAAAAACTGAAATGTCGTCAAATATTAAACGACTGGCCAAGAATTTGTGTCGGATCATGTCTTAAAGGGTCTTCCATTAATGTGTGTATATTCACAGCCTCAACGTTGCTTTTATTGATTTCGGGTTGTTTGTTCGTACGAGCTATCGCCACAAACGATGAAACTATTTCTAATCAAGAAATTATTCCTGTTGTAACACACCTAATTTAGCTTTGCTTCTCTGATTAATAGTAAAAATACTGATACATCTTGAAAAATAACATTCAATACTTTGTTTTACATGAAACTAAACTACTTACATATAACATAATTTTTTTTTTAAACTAAACTTCAAATAGTTTGTCTAGGTATTTTAAAAAGACCACAAAGCCACGGACGGTCAGTGTTCGGGTAGGTGTCCGTGGTTTTTAATGTCAAAGACTTTCATGTGACATATCATACATATGTGTTGACATAATTATATGTGTGTATCTTTGACAAGGCTGGCCTTTTGAGCCTGTTTTAAAGCCACATATTATAATTTGGCTATCTTTACATACAAATCTAATTTTAATCACCTTTTTAACTCATTACCTTGTATGACCCACTAAAGGTCTCCTAGGTCTCGTTAAAGCTACTTATCTCAGCCTTCACCTAGAAGAAACCGATTCACTCGCGACTTGAAGGCACCGAGGTTGTATCTATCAGGGGACACCCACTCGGGCAGCGAATTCATTTTTTTAATGCTATTGTTTTTTCAAATATTTTAGACAAAAGAAAATAAAATGTAAATGATTACACATTACTACCTCATCCACCCATCATCAAACAGATTCATTGTTAGAGACAACGCGTATTGTCTGGCGGGTAGCAGTGTTTGGCTTCTAAACCTCATTGTTTTCATAATAATCTATAACCTAGGTATTATCATTAGGGACATTGTCAAACTTTCTCTCTTGTAAATTATAAATGTTTTGTTCTACAATATATGGTTTGTTCAAATCAACATCTTTCACATTTACCTTTGAACATATTACAAGAAAAACATTCCTGCGCTCGCTGCAGTGACCAGTAGCGGACACGTGTTTGAACCCTACACGAGGCATCCTCAGGACGTGTTGAGTAGCGCTCGAAGAGTCAACACGTCCTGAGGATGCCTCGTGTAGAGGCGAAACACGTGTCGGCAACTGGTTACTGCAGAGAAAAGAGGATATAAAGAATTGTGGTTATTTTAATCAATTTTTTGTAAAACATTAGAAATTGAGTTATGTTTCGTACATTTTTTAAATTGTCGCCAAAATAATTAAATTTTGATTTAAATCCTCTTTAAGACAACCTAAACGGGGAAAAAACTAAATATAGGTATACTTTGAACAACTAGTAATTTATGAAAACCTACAGGAAAAACTTGTTTGAAAATATTGCAGTCAATTAATTGTATCTCTTAATTTAATTAAATGTTTTTTTCTTACCTAGACTTCCACTGGAATAAGTTAAGTTTATCACTCGTTGTTGGAAGTTTTTGTTTCTAGAGAACAGGTTTCCTTCCACGATTTTATCTAAATAGTTTTTATTTAAAAACTATCCCAATGCAAATCCCGATTGTATAGCTGTTAAATAAACAAGCTATTTGCTGTTAGTTAAGGTTGAAAGTTTGTTTAAAATTTCGTCATTTTTGACGTTAGAAATGTTGAATTATATGTGTGCTCATGCTTCAAAACAAAAGCTTACTATATCATTATTTTAAACTACAAAGTTTTCCTTGGGACTAGTGGTATCCATCAAGGATTTTCCCTGGCAGAAAAACAACCTTGATTGTTGAATTGAATGTTGATTAAATTATGTGTATTAACGCTTTGCTTTATCTAGGGGCACCATGAGGATACGAAAACTGCCAAAGGTCATCATGACAAAGAAAACCATCTTGGTAAATATGATGACAACGGAGGAGTTGAGAAGCACCACAGCCAAGAGTCTGGTCACTACGGAGACCATCACCACGAAGAGCACGGAAAAAAACACGCTAAGGTAAACAAAAACGTATTTGTAAGAATTCCTTTTTAAAATTGGGTATTTCCCGAATATTCCAGGCTTTTTTTATGTTTGACAGGCTAGATGTTTGACTACAGCTCACGTGATGTTAAGTGACGGTGTGGTGGAATATGATAACTTAGTATGTAATGGAACCGACTCTCAAGTGAGACTGCCGGAACACACCGTTAGATATTTATTGGCATTATCAACTTGTGAGTAGTATCCAGTCAGCTTCATGCTAAAATTTCTTTACTATGTTTTATTTACCGACAGCTCAAGCGCATTGTTGGGGTTTGAACCCACGCCATTCGGTGTGTGAACCGACCGCGCTAACCACTGAGCTATCATCGTTACAGAATTTCACGAATATGCCTAAAACCATTTTAAAATGCGAATCATAAAACCTTTTCTTCTTAATTGACATAAAATTTAAAATGTTTATAAAGCTTGTCTTTGCATTTTTTAGTACGAAGAATCAGGTAAACACTCGAAAGGCCACAATACCAAAGGCAGCCACGACATCCATAAAAAAGAAGAATATGAAAAGAAAGTGGAATTCTTTGAAGAGGAAGGAGATTCTGGCGAGGAAGAGAAACATGGCGGCTACAATCAAGAGAAAGAGCATTCCGAAGTAAGTCCTTTTTAAAGAATTATAAGAAAACTTGAAGAAAGATTTTTTTGAAATTTTGTATCACAAAAGAAATATCAAACAAACACTTATGTATCTATACAGCGTGACTGGTGAGACACCTACGATACTGAAGGAGAGTACTCGGTACTCGATTCTCGTTATAATTATGTAATAAAATAAGGTACTTAATTTGTATTCTATTGTAATACAAAAAAGGCATGAACTTACTAAAATTACGAAAACAAAACACAAATATTTATTGATGACACCAAGTTACATGTCAAAATCCGTTATCTCATTTCCAATTATAATAAAACAAAGTGTCAAGATATTCATTATAATTATGACAATAAAAAATGTCAAAAAAAATATTTACTAGTAAATTAATAATCTTTTATTAAGATAATTCATTATCTGTATGTAATTAAATTTTAGATCATATGTTGGATACGACATATGATCTAAAATTTAATTACATACATAAGAATTTCAAGGTATAAATACGTAAAGTAACTAAGACAAGCAACATTGAAAATAATAACTAATCTAAAAGGCCGCTATCAATGGGAATAGTTCCCAAAACGCGGCCCCATTGCCGCGTTGTATGGCAATACTCAAACGCTGAGCAAAATAAAGGCCAGCGTTTTGTTCACGTGTGGCGTCGAGTAGACGATAACCTTTTAGTTTTAAATAATCATCAAGGTCGTAAAACAAGGACTCTAGCAGCCAAGATCTCAGGTCAGTTCTGAAGCATGCGGTAGAAGATGCATCCCGGACGGAAGTGGGTACGCGAGTAGACCGCGGGCCCTAGATTATAATTATATCGACCTCTCCGACCTGACGAGCTGATGCGACGGCGTTACCAGTTGACCTTTATTTTTATTGCTGCGAAAATTTAACGTGCTGCGGACTTGAGTAGGGCTACATGGTTCCTTCTTTTTTTTAATGTAATAGTAATGAGCCGAACCAGACGCTGCCCTGATGGTAAGAGTTAACGCCAGTCCATGACCATTGCAGCGATACACAGAACTTTATGTAGTAATAGAAAGTTCAAAGCATCGCTGCTTTGGCGCTCATTATTTTAAGACTTTCGATGGTTAGTCTCAACCGCCCAGTAATTTCGCTAGCTGCAGTACCTACCCTTCAAACCGGAGCACAGTAATGTTTACACACAATTGCTTGGCGGCAGAATATCTGGTACTGCGGTGGTTGCTACTTAAACCACCTCTGTCTAAGGAGATCTATCACCAAGAAAAGTAATAAGATCAATGTTTATTTCATTGGGGTCGAGAGAAAAAAATAAACAATGTATAAATAAAGTATAATCATAATCAAGATAACACCCACTTTCGTTATAGTCTAGACGGCATTTGTCAATAACGCACAAAAACTCGATTAACTTCAATATCCTTAGCACTTAAATTGATTATTCAAAAGTCCCAACAAAATTGATTTAGTTACAAAACTGAAACCTTGAATTTGAAAACGGCCGGTGTTCGACATAAAATGCTTCGCCGCTTTGTTATTTCACAGTCAAATGGTCGTGAAATTAGGTATACAGATGTTTTTGAAACGGTCACAAAAAGTTGGTGAAAACCATTGATTGATTTTCTTGTTGATTTTAATACCGTTAAAATCGTGAGTCAGACCTGAGGGTCTAGAACATGCAACATTTGGTCAGTAATAACGCTAATGGAAAAGTAAAAAATGTACGGGGTTGCCAGAAGCTATTTGGCACGTGGACAGCGTATGCCAATAATTTCTCTCTCAAATATAACTTTGTCTAGCTAGACCTTCTGAACACACCGGCGCGTGTCCAAAGCAGATAAAATAGCAATAGATAAACTGCGTATCCTGAAATGAGGTGTTTTTCAATACAAATTGGCTTACGTTTGAACGCTATCTCTCCGGAAAATCTCTCCGGAAGATGCGGTCTACGATTGAGCACGCTTACCTAGAAGGAACCGCTACACTCGCGCCTTGAAAGAATCCAGATTGCGTGATTGGATATAGTTTGAATGGACTTTTTTGTTTGATTTGGAACATTTACGGTCATGTCATTACGACAGCCCTGTTGGTTCAATGGTAGTCGGTCTGCATTGAGAGCTGAAGGGCGTGGGTTCGATTCCCACCTAGGACAAACATTTTATGATATAAACAAATGTTTGTTCTGTATTTATTCTGACTCCCATAGTACAAGCTTTGGGGTCAGATGTGTGTAATGTACTACGATATTTATTTATGTTTATTTTTTGTTCCATGACAAAACTAGATGCTTTTTATGGTTTGCTAAGTGTTTGGCTACAACTCACCTGATGTTAAGTGACGGTGTGGTCGAAGATGATAAACACACCTAGCCTGGGAATAGATACCGCAATACACCGTTAGGTGCTTGGAGAGAATCTTGGAGATTTTTTAACTGGACCCTAACTACCGTAATAAAGCCTAGGTCCAATTAGCCCTAGTAGTTTCCATCCTCAAGCAACGAAGAGGTCCGGTATCCCGATAGCTCTTATAGTACGCTAGTTGTATATGTACTTTAAGAGTTGTAGGACGTGGGTTCGATTCCCACCTACAACAAACATTTTGTGATATAAATAAATGTTTATTTTGTGTCTGGTTTCCTGTACGTATTAGTTAGGCTCCACATAAGATAGTTGTACTCATAAAAACAAATTTTGTTGCGTTATTTATTTACAACAGATAGACTTCAGATCTAGATTTCAGACCAAAATAAAGGCTAGTAGATACGTGAACAATTTTTATCGCAACATTTACGTCACTGTAGGTTTTTTCTAGCGGTTAGTGAAAGTGAATGACAGTAATATGTATTGTTATTGCCAAAATGCTAGAAATCATTTAGTAATAGACAAATCGGTAATGGGCACGTAAACAATTTCTTTTCTAACCTCTCTGCTCAGTAATTTGAGTTTTTCAATATATCGCAAAAGTTTCACCATTGGATTTTATAACTTTCATAAGTATAATCGTTAATAAAAATATAGAAATCCAACTGTTTCTAAATTGATAGCCCTGTTGGCTCATTGGTAGTATATCTGCCTTAAGAGCTAAAGAGCGTGGGTTCGACTCCCGCTCAGGACACACATTTTGTGTATCAACAAATGTTTATTCCGTGTCTTGGTGTTCTGTATGTATTATAAGTATGCATGTACAAAAAAAAAGTATTTATGTATTCTATCAGTTATCTGACTTCCATCATACAAGCTCTGCTTAGTTTGGGGTCAGATGGCGCTGTTTGTAATATCAAACGATATTTATTTATTTATATATTTAAACTTGTTGTTTGCAAAAATTTTTTTTTTTTTTGCTTTTTAATTGTTGTTATGGTTGACAAGCTAGGTATTTGACCACTGTTCGCCAAATTTTAAGTGACGATGTAGTCGAAGATGTACACTCACCTAGCCTAGAAAGGAAATGCCTCTGGAATGAGGATACCGGAACTAACCATTAGATGATTAGCAGATTAAAGATTGAGAGATAGACATGAGGATGGTAGCTAGCCAAACGGGTACTAGTAAGTACCCAACTGCCACGTTATGGTTTCTTCACCATGTGCGTGGTCGGCCATTTGATGTAAAGAATAAAGATTCCGCAAAATTCCGCCTACTTTTTATTCCGAATACTCACAATGACTTACATAAATCGATATACTTCGTAGAAGAAAGGCGATAAAAGTCACTTTTGGCAAAAAATACTTAATCGTGCAGTTTTGTTCAGAATTTAACGCTCTATCGATCTGTATCTTTAAAGTGTTAAAGTTCAAAAAAGATTATTATTACACATTTATTTGTATCTTCTAAACCAATTTTTCAAAAAACCTACATTTTAATGTCATTGTACTTTAATAAGTTAGGCGTATCGCTACTGTAATTAAAAACGGTTGACCTTTAAAGTCTTAATTAACTATTATGAGTCTAGAATTAAAAAATATGGGCATGTTTTTTTGACTCTGCTTTATTGCTTCTCCTGTAAAGTTTATATTTTGGCCTTTACAAGCTTTTTTCCCCCGAAGTATCGATATGAAAGTAATTTAAAGGCTTGAACGTCGAGGCAAATTTGCTTATCTGTCGGTTTTCTACTGACCTAATTCTGCCTCGCCTATTCTACTATCGGACAGCCAGCTCTAAAAAGCGACACCGCTTTATGGTTGATATTCCAAAAACATGAACTAAACGGTTCTATTCCTCCTACATCGTACGAACCGCTAAACAATGGAAATTACTGCCCGAGTGGGTGTTCACTGATAAAAACAATCTGGGAGCCTGCTAGTCGCAACTGAATAGGTTTCTTCTAGGCAAACGTGCTCCATCATAGACCACTTAACATCAGGCGAGATAATAAATAAATAAATATCGCAGGATATTACACACAGCGCCATCTGAACCCAAACTAAGCAAAGCTTGTACCTACTATGGAAGTCAGATAGAATACTTAAATGCTTTTTTTTTGTAAATACATACTTACAATAAATACAGAACACCCAGACACAGAACATACATTTCTTTTTTATACCAAAAAATGTTTAGCTTCAGCTCTTGGAGCAGACATGCTACCAATAAACCAACAGGGCTGTCAGAAGATAGAAGTTCTTCCGGTTAAAACCTTTTAATTAATTGATTCATTAATTAATTATCAACCATTTCAAACTCATTGATCAAATTCCAATTTAAGAGATAAGATTCAGTTGTCTATCTATACTATTATAAAGAGGAAAGATTTGATTGTTTGTTTGTATTGAATAGGCTCCGAAACTACTGAACTGATTTCAAAAATTATTTCACCGTTAGGAAGCTACACTATACCCGGCTGACATAGGCTTTTTATCCCTGTATTCCCACGGGAACGGGAGCTACGCGGGTAAAACCGCGAGGTGTCCGCTAGTCTCTTATAAATGCCGATATACATAAACGTGAGCGTGAATCATGTTTCTTATAACTGTATTTCTAACTTCAATGATTCGGTTTATCGTGAAGGAACATAGGGAGTTTTATTACATGGCTGGCTAGCTACCATTCTCAAATTAAAAATCGAATTATCACTCACTTAATGTATTTTCCAATAGCTATATTTCGGAGACAATTTACAGTTAATAGGTACATAGTTTTGGGTTCAAGTCCCAAGTCACGAAAGTTTGCTTTTATAAATTATGTGCATTACCTAGCTTCAAACGGTGAAGAAAAACATCTTGAGGAAACCTACGTGTCTTAAGAGTTTTAATGTTTTCGAAGGCGTGTGAAATCTATTACCTGCATTTGGCCAGCGTGATGAAAGGCAGCCTTTCTATTCTTAAATTGAGAAGAGGCCCCCGCCCAGCCGTGGGACAGATCATAAAAAAACAGGGGTCTTTGAATATGAACATTCAGCACGTCAGAAATGTATTAACATTAAATAAAATGAAATTGCTAACTTGCAGCGTGGCGAGGCGTGGGTGGCGTGGTTAGGCGTGGCGTGGGGTGGGGTGGTGTAGGTTTGCAGTTATGTCGCTTGGGGTTTCCTTAGTTAGCTCCGTTATCCGTTTAGACTGGAAACTTTCCTAGAGACCAAAACGCATCGCGCTTTAACTAAACCAAAACTTGTTACAATCTTAAAGGTGGTAACTGAAACATAACCAGACAGCGTTACTGATTGTAAGCACGAAGTAGTGGCTTGCGGTGGCAAACGTTAATACTTCGATATCAACAAAGATATGTCTATGCAGCCGTAGCAAAATTTATGAAAAAATAAATACACTAAATAAATAATAAACATCGGTGGACATTTCATCATGTCATCTAGCCTATACTAAGAATTTCTTGTACTATGGGAACCAGGCAATTGACTGGACACTTACCTGTATACTTTTTATGTAAATACATACTGTTCTTATAATAAGGACTACCCTTTACTTGGTGGCAGATCTCCTGAGCAGGAGGTGGCCTAGGTAGGTACCAACGTAGCACCAGATATTCTGCCACCAAGCAGTGGTGTGTAAATATTACTGTGTTCTGGTTTGAAGGGTACTGTAGCCAAATTACAGGGCTGTCGAAACAAACCATAAAAAGTCCCAAAGTAATGAGCGCCAAATCTACGATTTAGTAGTAATACAGAAATTTTATATAACGTCGTTTTGGCTCAGTGGTAGTACCTATAGCTGCCTAAGAGCTGTAGGGCATGGGTTCGATTTCCACTCAGGGCAAACATTTTGTGTATAATAAATTGTTGGTTCTGTGTCTGGGTGTTCTGTATGTATTATAAGTATGTATTTACAAAAAAATATATTTAAGTATTCCATCAGTTATCCGACTTCCATAGTAGTCCAAGTTTGCTCAGTTTGGGGTCAGATGGCGCTGTATGTAATGCCCGATTTTTATTTATTTACAAACTCGGAAATAATAATCCTTGATGCACGGTTAAAAAGAAGAACCTTGGTGAGATAGGAGATCACGAGCAGTCGTAATTAAAAATGCAAGGTTTAATACACATAAAGTGTTGTTTTTATTAGTTCTGCTGTAATACAGTAGTTAAGATGAATTTTACTATGTGGTAAAAGTAAGCAGGCGACCAATATGCATTCATTAGTCTTCTGCCCGGCTGTCTAGAAATCTTACTTGTAAGTTAAAAAAAAAACATTTCGTTGTTGAAAGTTTGTTTGTCTACAGCGCGCCTGATGTGTTTGGTCGAATATATTAAACATACTTAGCCGGGAATGGAACTGGGTCTCAAATGGGGCTGCCGGAACACATCATTAAGATTGTAATCTATACTTTGATACTATAATATTACAAAGAGGAAAGATTTGATTGTTTGTTTGTATTGAATAAGCTCTGAAACTACTGGACCGATTTCAAAAATTCTTTCACCGTTGGAAAGCTACAGTACCTCGGGTGACATATACTACTTTTTATTCCTGTATTCTCATGGGAACAGGAACTACGCGCGTGAAACCGCGAAGCGTCCCTAGTAATATTGTAAAGAGAAAAGATTTGTATTTTTGTATGTAACGAATAAACTTAAAAACTACTAGACCGGTTTCAAGAAATCTTTCACCATTGACACAAGCTACCATGTATTGCTACGGGAACGGGAACTACGTAAGTAAAACCGCGAGGCGTCCGCTAGTATCTAATAAATTAAAAAATAAAAAAATTCTTGGAGGCAGACTTTTAACTTGAGAGTGGTAGCCAACTAGCCGAGTAGATATTATTAATAATTAGTAGTACTTAGTAATAATTTTAAACTTCTATTTTCAGGGAGGAAGATTCAAAAAAGGCAATGTAAAGGCGGGTCACCACCAGCATCACAAAGGAGAGTCGGGACACTTCGACAAGGGAGGTCACCATCATGTGCATAAGGTAACCTTTTATACCACATGTCTGTGAAGCTTTGGTGCGCCAATAAAATGTAACGTGATCTGAAAAATCGTTAGAAAGCGGCTTATGAACGACATTTACTGTAATACTACACACATACGTACACACACTATGCACATACATACTACATAAAATATAGGCTTTAAAAAAAAATAAAAAATCTAATTTTTTTTAAATGGACGGCTTGGTTGATTGGGGTAGGAGAGAAATAATACAATTCTGTTTATAAAAAGTCACTAACCTATTACATTTTAACATGAACACCTACCTACACAACAGAAAACAATGACTTGTAAAAATAAATTTGACATTTAATTTTCCTATTTGAAAGTAATTAATATAAAAATTAATTAAATTATTATTTTGTATAATATTAATTTATTATACAAAATTTTAATAATTAACTAGATTTTGTATTATAAATTAATATTTGCATGATATGCTAACCCCGACTTCTCGGTCGGCACTCGCGTAGTGATCGCCGGCAAGCGTCCTCTGCCCCCACCGCACCGCCTCTTCCCACTTGCGTGGCCTATTTATCGCGAAGATGTTCTACTAAAGCGCGTCACACACGGTGAAGATGCTTTAACATTTTATCTTAAGATAAAATATCGCTCGCCATACAATCACTATGAGCCATCACACACAGTTAATCCCACTAATATTACAAATGTGAAAGTTTGGATGGATGGATTGATAGATGTTTGTTACTCTTTCACGCAAAAACTACTAAACAGATTTGGATAAAATTTGATATAGAGGTAGCTGAGACCCTGGATTAAGTCATATGCTACTTTTTATCTCGAAAACATGTAGCGGGTAACACCGTGGGGCGCAGCTAATGTAATATATATTTTCATATTACGATATCTGAGGATACTGAGCGATAGGGCGACTTCTGTATGCGGCGGGTGTACTGTATGTATTTACAAAAAAAAAAAAGTATTCAAGTATTCTATCAGTTATCTGACTCCCATAGTACAAGCTTTGCTTAGTTTGGGGTCAGATGGCGCTGTGTGTAATGTCCTGCGATATTTATTTATTTATTATTATTACTTCATCTTAAAAAGCTTTGCTATGGAAATATATGTTAAAAATATAAAAAATACGTGTGACACCTTCGCCGTTTTTCAAGAGAACGAGACCATAATATATATTATCGTATCTTAACAGTGTGTGATAGGTACCTTAAGATAAAATGTAATAGCATCTTCAACGTGTGTAACGCGCTTTAAAGATTTTTCACTTACTTCATAAATCTGTAAATTACAGGGTCACAAGCAGTCCGGCGGTCACGACAGCCACGGTAACCAGGGCAGTAAGCATCATATGAAAGACGGCAAGAATGGCGGTCGGAAGTGGATCTACCACCACGGCCACCCTGCTAAGACTGCCAACCTGGTGTCCATAGACCGCCGAGGGGACTTGTATTACCATGGACCACATTATTATGGCTAATATTTAACATTGCAATTTACCAGTGAGCTGCTTCTATTTATTTAATCAAAAACCAGATGATAATTGTGATTAGCTTCTTATAGAAATTTCAGTTAAGCGTTCACGAAAAAAACTACGCAAGCGCAATTTGTAGACCCGCGCATTAAGGTGCTTAATCGCGTAACAGAGATCGCATTAAAAATCTCACAGTTTAAATAAATAGTGAATCCTTATAGGTCAAGAAATTTAAATTCTAATTAATGATTTAGTGAAATTAACTATTGAAATTTCCCTTGCGTACGATTAAACAGAAAATAAAATAAAATATACAATTAGCGATTTATTTTCAAACAAATACCTACTTCGTTAATAATTTTACTAATGATTTTAAGCTCTTTTGTGCCTACGATATTCTTATATGTTTATAAGGTATAAATAACAATTTGGACTATATGAACTGAAAATTAAACAACCGTTGTTCACTATAAGCAAGCTAAATAAAACCGTTTAAAAAGATACAGATGTAGATGAATTGTAAGAACAATTCGAATTCGTTCCTAATAGGTAAATAGTATTGCTTAAGTATCGCACAAGCCAATATTTGCAATAATCACCGTGTAATAAATATCACGTCATAATGTGTGATAACTTTGTCCAAATAATTTTATAAACTGTGTACAGTAAAACCCAATAAATAAGTCTCACTAGTCGATTAAGGACTTGAAACAAGGAAAACCGTAAGAAAACCGTAAAAGTTCAAAAATGTACACACATTTTTTTTCTATTATTTATTATCAGTAGAACATATTATAACATTGGTAGTTTTGTTTCTTTAGTTATACAATTTTTTAATCTGCTTTTACCTTAAACAATTAATGTATAGTAATACATTAATTGGTTTTACCTTAAACAAATTCCTGTACGTAAATTCCTGTACGTATTTAACCCTATCCACATGAAGTTGTTTCGTTGCAAAAATACTAATAAAAATTGTAATTATTTTTACTGCATATGAAAACAGCACGCAATGTAGCGTAAATTGTAAACATATACCTATACATGTATACGTTATTGTGTTACTAGGAATAATTATGATTAAATGATTAATTAAAGATAAAAATTACGTATAGTATTAAATGAATAGTAATACATTAATTGATTTTACCTTAAACAATTTACGCATTGATTTTACCTTAAACAATTTACGCATTGATTTTACCTTATACAATTTACGTATAGTAATACACTAATTGCTTTTACCTTAAAAATTAATGTATAGTAATAAATGTATAATAATATATTAACTGCTTAAGGTAAAATCAGATTAAAAAATTGCATAACAAAACTACCAATGTTATGTTCTACTAATTATAATATAATTAAAAAAAATGTGGTGTGGCCGTTTTGCGAACATTGTCATGTGCACAAGTACATTTTTGAACACTAAGTTTTTCGGTTTTCGATGACCTAGAAAATAAACATTAAAATTTGTCTATAGGTACGTTTGTTGTTCTTGATACTATAATATAACAGTTGCTTGGATTTGGATGGAAATTAGAAAGGAGCAAGCGTATTCTGCACATTAATTATATTAACATTTAGGCTATTTTTATCTCGGAAAACATGGGTAAAATCGCGTAATAATAAAAACTTTACGTTTGCTTTAGTTGTTTGAACTTTACGCAGACAAATTCGGTAGACTTATATTTTGGGTTCAACTGTGAATAGGTAGAAGATAAGATATTGTTAGTTACGTTGATATGTCCTAACCATGTAATTATTTAAGAAAATGTCTGTATACATCGAACTTATTTATTTTTTACAATTGTGCGTCTTTTTATCCGGATGCTTTTTATTGAGTTAGTTATAAGCAGTTATTATAGTAGGTTATGTCATTTCTTTCTTACTAAAACACCTTTTTATTAGCAAGCCATTAAAGCTATCTTAGTTCTAGGTGTTTAGTAAGTTCCAAAGTGATTTTTATGTATAAACTGTGATGTGTGAACTTTTTTACTTTTGTAAATATATTATTCTTAATAAATAGTTTTTTTTTTAAGATTTATTTTTTATTTACAAACTGTACCCCACAGCTTTGGTCGTGATACTGCGTTGATAGCGTTAGTTTAATATGTACTACTTTGTACCCGATGCATTAAATAAATAAATATCGTAGGATATTACACACAGCGCCATCTGACCCCAAACTAATCAAAGCTTGTACTATGGAAGTCAGATAACGGATAGAATACTTTTTTTTGTAAATACATACTTCATACATTACCGCTTGGCCTTCGACTTCGCATCTAAAAGAACTCTTTTTTTTTAATGTAAAAAGTAATGAGTAGAACGAGACGCTCTCCTGATGGTAAGAGAGAACGCCTGTCCATGACCATTGCAGCGATACACAGAACTTTGAGTAACAAAACAAAGTCCAGAGCATCACTGCTTTGGCGCTCATTACTTTGAGACTTTCTATGGTTAGTCTCAACGACCCAGTAATTTCGATAGCTGCAGCAGTAATGTTTATAGCTACTGCTTAGCGGCAGAATAACTGGTACTGCGGTGGTGCCCACCTAGACAACCTCCTGCTAAAGAAATCTACCACCAATTAAATGTTTTCCACCGGAAAAATAAAGTCACTCAAGTCAGTCAGTAAAATACTTACACGTGCGAAGCGGCCAGTTTGCATAACATAAGTAGTCTAAAGTGCCCTTAAACGGCTTGAAATTGAAGGTTGAAGGTTAGAATTGCTAAACTGAAACATTCATCAAACTATTTGTTAATAGTTGATCAGGGTAACAGAAGCCAGTTAATTTATTATTAATGAGAACCCTTTTCAAGAGGGGCAATAGTCTATGCGAGTTCATGGTAACATTATGTCATCAATTTGATTAGGCTTTGGATGGGTGACCATGTTGGCCCTTATTACTGAATATAAATGAACATGAACATGCTTGGTTGCCTGGAAGAGATCGCTCTTAGCGATAAGGCCGCTACAAGACACAATTTCATAAAATTCTTTTGTTTCTGTACTCATTTTTTTTTGGTGTGCACAATAAAGAGCTATCTATCTACACTAATATTATAAAGAGAAAAGACTTATTATTTTAAAAGTATTTTTGGATTGTTGTATGATTGTAACAAATAAACTCTTTTTGAGTTTATTTGTTGAACTACTGAACCGAATCTACCGCCAAGCAGTAGTGTGTAATATTCAAGGTATATATTTAGTTTATTTCCGCTTAACAGTCGTTTCAGTTACAACAGTGATGAGGACTTAAATTTAACTTATTTGATAACAATTTACTATTAAAAAATCTTAATCGAAATTTTACTAAATTGAAAAAACTTACAAAATGTAATTAAACAAAAATCTAATTGAAAACTTTCTGACATGTGTGTCGCCTCTACACGAGGCAACCTAAGAACGTGTTGACTCTTCGAGCGCTTGGTCTAGACGACCAAGGGCAAGTGGTTACTGCAGCAAAAAGAGGATGAACTTCCGCAAAGTAACGCCTGAATCAATCAATTAGTAGTGTGTAAACATTACTGTGTTCCAGTTTGAAAGGTACTGCAGCAAAATTACAGGGCTGTTAAGACTAACCATCTAATGTCTCAAAGTAATGAGCGCCAAACCAGCGATGCCCTAGACCTTGGTTTATTACACAAAGTTCTGTGTATCGCTGCAATGGTCACGGTCAGGCGTTATCTATTACCACCAGGAGAGCGTCTCGTTTGTTTCATTACTTTAACATGAAAAAACAACGAGATCAATGCGTCACACAAATCTGTCCAAAACACGGCAATATTAATAATCTTGTAACATTGAACCCAATTTCGAAAGTCAAGATTGCACAGCTAATACATATGACAAAGCATTTCTTTATAACTTATCTATCTACTTTTATCTAAGTACTCATTTTAATATTTATTATGATATTGTAAAGATAATTGTGTATTTTATTTGACTTGTAAAAAGATAGGTACCCGATCATTAAGTATACAGGCCGTTGCGTAAAGACGAACAATTCATTTGTTTGCTAGCTGAATGCCTGGTACCTACTATGTACCCAGAGTAAGTTGGCAGCGCCAGGGTACCGGACACACAAAGGGGTCTAATTCTAATCTAGAGACCCAAAAAACACACAAAAATTGCATTAAAATCGGTCCAGTTTGTTTTTCAGTCACACAAAAATTATTCTTTTGACGGTACTAGCTGAACCGCGCCACCCACCGGGTCACTACTAAATTAAAAACATCAAGGAACCGATCAAATACTCGCACGCGGTACCCCGCGTGCTTCAGAACCAAGCTAAGATCTTAGCTTCAAGAGATCTTGTTTTATGACATTGACGAGTATTTCAAACTAAAAAGATTATAATTATTTATGGTAAGTAATTATATTTTCTTCATTAACATTTAATCATTTTGACATATTATTAGATATATGGACATAATTACATTATGGGTTTGACATTTTATATTATAAATGTAAAGTAATAAATAAAAATAAAATAAATATCGTAGGACATTACACACAGCGCCATCTGACCCCAAACCAAGCAGAGCTTGTGTGATGGAAGTCAGATAACTGATAGAATACATGTATACTTTTTTTTTGCGTAAATGCATACTTATAATACATACAAAACAAAAATTTGTTGATACATAAAATGTTTGTCCTGAGCGGGAATCGAATCCATGCCCTTCAGCTCTTAATGATCTGTAACACCGATGTTATCAATAAAATATTTGTATTAGTATTGGTGAGTGTGGAATTGGGGGTGTGTCACAGAAGTACAACAGCTTATCTTAAGAACACACTGTTAATAAATCCAATGAAGCCAAATCGCATAGAGGGCCTGTTTCGCGCGTGAGACACTCGTGGTAACAATAAGGATTAGGGCAACACTGAGTGGCGGAGGCGTGTCTACAGAAGAAGATAACTTAATAATTTCAACATTCGAATTATTCAATTATCAATTACTCATACGTCTAGATAAACCCAAGCAGAACGAGGTATTGTAAAAGATCCTCGTTCCAACGTAGTCACTAGAAAGGTAATTTGGAATGACTAATAGGGGGTTTCCATAAATAATAATAATAAATAAATGTAAATCACAGTCAAAGTTACTGAAAGCAAGTCTGGATCGAGTCTGGTCATGCATAGTACAGGAGTAACGACTTTTCTACAAGCTACGATGAAGATTTGGAAACAACATTGAAAGTCATGTTTTAAGACTTTTTATTTTAAAACTTGAAAATATTTATAAATACTTGACACTGGCAAATGCTCAAAACGCCAAATGCCAAAACCAAAGAAAAAAAGTACAGTTAATTTTTCCACATAACGACGTCTCACTTCTTGAACACATGCTTGAAAACATTAAAAAAACCAGTGTGTATAACACTATTTATTCATTATTAATTATCAGGATATAAAATTTAAATATAAGTCTATAGTCAATATTGAATCTTTTCATAAATCTAAGCGATTACTGAGTCGTAAATTTTTATGTCGTTACTGTACCCACATTCTGTCCTCCAGGTATCTTCGTCACGGCTGAGTTTGGACACTAACTGCTTATAGGTAGCGCAGGGACAAAGGGGAGTGTGGCATCCATCCACCGACAGATAGATCGCTTCATTGACAGGACCTTGCTGGTATATTGGCTGTAAAAAAAAATAGAGTAAAAAATAATAAATAAAATCAGTATAATAAGTTTCCAATAGCTTTTTTTGTTTAGGCTATATGGCGCCGTATAAAATTCTCACCAATTATTTTTTTTATACATTACAATTAGGTTTGCGTTTGACCATCATCTGTGGTCTACGATGGAGCATGCTAAACATTTTTTTTTAGGCTAGGCTAGGTATTTGACCACAGCTCACCTGATGTTAAGTGAAGGTGTGGTCGAAGATGGTACAGCACATCTAGCCTGGAATGGAACTGGCTCTCAAATGAGCCATAAAAAAATTATATTTTTTTACATTAAATATATGTATATATAAAACATAAATAACATAAAAAACTTAAAAACTATGGAGCCGCTGGCAGCCGGGTAGGGCTCAAGCTGCCGGTGATTAGGGCTGCAGAGTGAGGAGCCTCCTCACAATGCGCGCCGTGTCAAGGATCACTGCCTTTTGTAGCTGACCCTTGACCCAGCCATCTAGCGAGTCTCTTAAGATGTTGGTCGAGACTCTTCGCTATAAGACCGTTTACCGTGACAACTATCGAGACAATGATCGTCGAATCAACATTATTATTATTTCAGCCCATTTTGTCCCACTGCTGGGAAAAGGCCTTTCTTCCTCCCTTTCACGCCTCTCTGTTTGGTGCGTCATTGAGCTCATCTTTCCACCGTCTTCTAGGCCGGCTTGGTGGCCGTTTAACCTCCGGGACCCAGTCGGTGGTGGTTTTCGCCCACAGCTCCGCTGGCATTCAGCAGACGTGCCCATACAAATACAAATACAAAATTAAGGACGTGTTCCACTGGACTCGCGAGCACAACGTATTCTCTTGTCTCTTCCACTTGACGAAGCTCAACGCCGAACAAGGTGTTGAATGAAGGAGGCCCTTGTCTTGGGTAAGCCATGAACGCAGCTTCCACGGAGTACACGTTGACGTCGTGCGCGGAGTAAACCCTCACCCGAGGAGTATCAGTTCCAGCGATCAGTTTGTCAGCTTGTTTTGAAGAATTCGTCCAGCATGACACCTAGAAGTATAGAAAAGTCTCAAAGTAATGAGCGCCAAAGCAGTGATGCCCTGAACTTTGTTTTGTTCTAACTTAAACTTAAAGTTCTGTGTATCGCTGCAAGGGTCATGGACAGGCGTTATCGTCGTCGTCGTCGTACTCGTTCGTCTCATTATTTTTCAAATAAAAAAAAGGAAGTTTTTACGAAAATTTGCGATCGCTGCCGCGCGGTATAGTTCCTAGGACACTGGCAGCACCCCGTTGTATTGTAATACAGCTTTTGAGATAAGTAGGTGCTAGCTCAGGGATCCCCCGAGACACCCTTTTTATAACACGATGTTTTGTAATGAAGTAAAGCGAAAGGTATAAGATAGAGAAATGTTTACTTACCCGCCTGAAATGGAAGGTATCTTTCATCGCCAAGCCAGATGTCAATCGCGTCTGCGGCAGCCTTTCTGATATCTGGCATGAGTGCGTCTACCTCGTCACCAAGCGGGATACCCAAATTTCTCTGTAAAATATTACTAAGGTATTATAAAGATTAGGAATTGTCTTAACTATCTTTGAGCAAAAAGTCCTATAGATAAGTATTTTTCTGTTCTTTTATACACCACCAACCGTATCTTCAGCTGAATAGTTCAAATGATTCGATGAACGCGGACGAAGTCACGGACGTAAGCTAGTATTAGGGTTGCCAACCGTAGGTACTATAATATAGAGTATTGTACTGTATTTCAGGCCTCCGTACTGTTGAATAAATATATAGTACGCGAAAATACTATATTTCAGTACGTACAATAGATCAATGTTTACATTTTACAATTAAAAATAGTAAAATAAAAAAAACAGATCCCGCATTTCTTTATTTAAATTAATTTAAAAGTTGACTGCGATAAAGCTTATGCCAGTTTTATTAAAGCCAAAAAATTGTTACAGAATGCCTGAAGTGGAAAAATATAGATTTTATAAAAAAATAAATTAGTAAAAAATGTAACTTAGGTAGTTTATTTTTTATTATTTCCAACTAAAGCACTATATTTTTAGAAGCGTACTATATTTTTTATAGCTTTTTTGTTAAAATAATACTATGTTCATACCTAAAAATTTTGTCAACCCTCGCTAGTATATTATTATTATTACATATTATGTATGTCTGCTCCAAGAGCTGAAGGGCGTGGGTTCGATTCCCACCCAGAACAAGCATTTTGTGATAAAAACAAAATGTTTATTCTGTGTCTGGGTGTACTGTATGTATTTACAAAAAAAAACTAAGTACATATTCTATCAGTTATCTGTCTTCCACAGCACAAGCTTTGCTTAGTTTGGGGTCAGATGGCGCTGTGTGTCCTATGATATTTATTTATTTAGGTAGCTCGTGTAAAAAAACTTCGTACCTGGCCCATATAAATGTCGTATATTCCGTAGACTGAAAGCGGACGAATCGTGATATTGGAATTTATGATTGCTGACAGAGCGTTTAGCACTTCAAAATGCCTCTCCATTCGCGGTGGCTTGCTCAACAAGGTTTGCTTGTTCTAATGTAGTTAGGGCAGTTGAGATAGAATAAATTCTGTAACAAAATATCAAAAGGTAAACACGACAACAAGCAAGATAAAACGTACATATAGCTCGCAAAACAGCTGATCAATATTTATCTTACTATCAGGAGAGCGTTTCGTTCGTATCATTACTTCTACATTAAAAATTACTGTTACTTTTTTTTTACATTTATATTTTAATTCAATTTGACATCATACATTTTTTTTTTAATGATTGACAGGCTAGTTGTTTGACCACAGCTCACCTGATGTTAAGTGATGGTGTGGTCGAAGATGGTAAAGCACACCTAGCTTGGAATGGAACTGGCTCTCATGCCGGATGAAAAAATGTATCGTCTAAAAAATATATCGAAGAAATGAAAATCAAAATTTAGTAGAAACTTCAATGCATTAGTAATGGTAGAGTACATACTTACAAAATCATATTTGGCTGGGACAGTGGTGTAAGGAGTCGGAACCCAGTTGATGTCTTCGCTCCAGCTGCCCGGATGTGCGGAGTACACGGCAGCCATGGCGACGAGAGCTGTCATCTTAGTGCGCGTAGAATCAGTGGATCGAACGAAAATTTTGGATCTGTTATAAGTCGGAGAGAGATGCTTGTCATAGCGAGCGCGGATGGATTTGCCCAGCTTGTAAGAACGTAGTTTTCCGATCTGAACGGAAATTAATCTTGTGTATTGCACCTGTATATGAGCATGTATACATGACATATACCTACTTAGTGGTAGATCTCCTTAGCAGGAGGTCGTCTAGGTAGGTACCACCGCAGTACCAGTTATTCTGCCGCTAAGCAGTAGTGTGTAAACATTACTGTGTTCCGGTTCGAAGGGTACTGCAGCTAGCGAAATTACAGAGCTGCCAAAGCAGTGATGCCCTGGACTTTGTTTTGTTACTCAAAGTTCTGTGTATCGCTGCAATGGTCGTGGACAGGCGTTATCTCTTACCATCAGGAGAGCGTCTCGTTCGTCTCATTACTTTTTACATAAAAAAAGTCAATTGCACGTAGGGGACGTGCAATTGAAATTGACTTGTTCGGTTTTTTTTGCTGCGTACACTTTTCAACGACAGCTCAATTGTACGTTCCTCGTTTAACAGATGTAACGTTAGTGCGAAATTTTTGACATTGACAAATCATTGAATCGTGAATCAAATTTTGTAGCGATGAGAGTGGTGGTTAGCGCGGCCGGTTCGCCAAACCAACAATGAGCTTTAGCTGCCGGTGAAGGAAAACATCGTGAGGAAACAAAGATAACCCATGTATAAATGCAACCATATAATAGTATACTACACAATTTAAGAGTATCTGTATATATGTACTGAAAAATTTTAGTTTTGACATTATTGAGCATTATTGTTTCTTGGTGAGCTGTGGTCAAACACCAAGCCTGTCAGCTATAAAAAAAAAAAAATTATTTATCAAAAATATTTTTTTTTAATTTGATTTTTTTTTCCTTTTTGACATTATTATTTTTATTAATTTTTAAGTTTGACATTAGTTTTTAATCTTGTACCTTCTGACATTTTTTTTTATTGTATTAATGTAATCTAAATAAATTAATTTGCACGCCGAAAGGCAGTCTGTGGCGTTTCTCGACTCATTACTTGTTTACATCTGTACTTACCCATATCATTTACCATACCCATACCATTAAATGGATTATGAATTATGAATAATGTCCATGACCATTGCAGCAATACACAGAACTTTGAGTTGCAAAACAAAGTCCGGGGCATCGCGGCTTTGGCGCTTATTACTTAATGTAACGTGATTTTATCAAAATAAATAAATGTTTATTATAAATAAATAAATAAATAAATATCGTAGGACTATACACACAGCGCCATCTGGCCCCAAACTAAGCAGAGCTTGTGTGATGGAAGTCAGATAACTGATAGAATACATAAATACTTTTTTGTTTTTGTAAATATATACTTATAATACATACAGAACACCCAGGCATAGAACAAACAAAAAATACAACAAGAATTATGTTTCCTTACATTATTGAGTTGACCGTAGCCGTAAGGTGCTGCGGCCGATTTAACTGCGACTGGATTTGTTGTGAGGTTAACTGTGATTTCCAACTGAGTTCTGTCTCCATGGCGATGAACCTACAATATTGAAATTTTGTGATATAAAACCAAATGTTTGTTCTGTGTCTGGGTGTACTGTATGTATTATAAGTATGTATTTACAAAAAAAAAAATATTTAAGTATTCTATCAGTTATCTGACTCCCATAGTACAAGCTTTGCTTAGTTTGGGGTCAGATGGCGCTGTGTGTAATGTCCTGCGATATTTATTTATTTATTTAAGAACTAAAATTGGCGCTCACGAAAAAGCTATGCGATTGCGCACCTTATTGTGAAGGAAAACATCGTGAGGAAACCTACATGTTGGAGAATTCATAAAAAAAGTTCTCTAACATATGTAAAGTCTGCCAACCCGCACTTGGCCAGCGTGGTGGACTTCTTCTTATCCATCGAGTTACACTTCCCACGAGAAGAAGAAGAGGCCTCCGCCCAACAGTGGGACAGTTTCTAAAAACAAGGCTTGTAATTTTGCTCACACCTAAAATATGTCCTAAAATCTAAATTTAGTAATAACTTTTGTATATTTTTTTTTGTAGGACATTCACACACACAGCGCCATCTGACCCCAAACTAAGCAAAGCTTGTACTATGGGAGACAGATAACTGATAGAATACTTAAAATACTTTTTTTTTGTAAATACATACAGTACACCCAGATACAGAACCAACATTTTTATACCACAAAATGTTTATGGGTGGGTGGGAATCAAACCCACGCCCTTCAGCTCTTGGAGCAAACATACTACCAAGGAACCCTGGGCTGTCAAATGTCTCAAAGTACTGAACGCCAGTGAAGCTTTTTTTTGTTATTCAACGTTATGTGTATCGCTGCAAATGGTCATGGACATGGTCATTTTACCATCAGGTGAGCGTCTCGTTCGCCTCATTAGTTATTACATAAAAAAAAGTGTCAGTCGATGCGGTTGACGTTTAGATTTTGGGAAAGTGATAACGTCAGTGAATTTTTTTTATGTGCACCAGTTATCGACAAATTTTATGGCTTGCTTGCGCGGATAACGGATAAAATTAGATATATGTACGATAACATATAGAAAGCATTGTGAACCGTAACGATGATATGACGAAATATACAAGTAAATGCTAATTTATTACGACTATAAACAAAGATAAGTAGTATTATTAGGAAAAAGGATTTTTATGCCCAACAATGTTCTTGAGATGCCGGTGAAAAAAAACATCACGAGGAAACCATAGCATGATGGTAGGCACTTTGTAGTTCTCGATTTGCCAGATACCAACCTCAAATTGAAAATCTACCGCCAACCATCTTACCATCTTATTATCACTTTATGTTATAAATTTACTTTAGTTACCCTTCACATAAAACATAAATATTTTATTGATTTTTAATACTAAATTTCCTTTTAAAAAAATCAAACCTGCAAAGACTTCAACAACAAACCTAGCTATTATTAATATATAAAATTCAATTTTAAAAAGTTGTAATTTTAAACCTTTTTTTATTAGTTTTTTTAAGACAAGAATGTAAGTGGCGTTAGCCTGATTTTTTCATAACATTGAACTGTTACGTGCATTCTTAGACTGTGTTTAGTTTGTATGTGAGTGTATTTATTTCTGTTGAATAAAGAACTTTGAAAAACAAGCAAACATCAAGTTGAAAGTCTATCGCCAAGCATCTAACGGTATGTTGGCAACCGGTAGCCTCACTTGATGTCCAGTTCCTAGGTGCACTTACCATCTTCACATCGTTACTTAACATTGAGTGTCATCAAACATCTAAGTCCAATCAAAAAAAAAGGTCAAAAACTAACAGACGGGCTACGTGGTAGGTATATGCCTACTGTCAGATGTTTGCAACTTCAGAAGCACAAATACATCGCCGACCTTATCAGTAAATAGCAATATGTGACACGCAAGTTCCTTGTATCATTTTGAGTAAATGAAGCTATATAACAAACTAGCTGCGCCCCGCGGTGTTACCCGCTAAATGTTTTCGGGATAAAAAGTAGCATATGTGTTAATCCAGGCTCTCAGCTACCTCCATACGAAATTTCATCCAAATCTGTTATGTAGTTTTTGCGTGAAAGAGTAACAAACATCCATCTATCCAAACTTTAACATTTATAACATTAGTGGGATAGTGGGATTATTTAGTTTTAATAATAATATTGGAGGCCATTTCACACAGCGCCATCTATCCCCAAACTAAGCAAAGTTTGTACTATGGGAACAATATAACAGATAGACTTTTATATATATATTTTTTTGTGAATACATACTTAATAAGGTATGCATAATAACAAACATCTATGTTAATCACACAAACGCTAGTCCTGAGTGGAAGTCGAACCCACGCCCTTTAGCTTTAGAAGCAGAACTTAAGCTAACAGGGCTGTTAACAATAAAAAAGTTTTTGTTCACAGCACAGCTCACCTGTTTTTGAAGAACGGTGTGTTCAAAGATTGTAAACCCACCTGGAAAAGAACTGGCTCGCAATTGGGGAAATACACCGTAAGGCGCTTGGCGGCAGATTTTGAAAGAAAGAAAGAAAAATATTTTATTTTGGAACTTAAAGACACAAAAAACAAAAGCGAACAAACAGAGACAGTTACAAAATAAGGGCAACAACTTAAGGTACTTTTCAACTTAAGGTGGTTCGATTTCCATACAAATATTTTTTCCGTTTATGGACAAATGGAGCATAATTTTACAGTGAAATCACAGCTACTGGTATTTATTTTGGTCTTTATTTGCGGCAAATCACAATAAGCGCGGTCACTTATTAATCCACAGATTCAATAACAATTACATTTACGTGGGCTAATTGAACTTTATCCTAAGGCACGCCAAACCAATCCTAAGTTATTAAGCTTATCAGTATTTTCGTTGATTATCAAAATTTCATCAGAAAATATTTTTGCATTTCATATCAAAAGAGAAAAAAATGCGTTAAAACTAGCTGCACACCGCGGTGTACTCGTTTGAAGGCCTTAATTATTAAACGACTCAAAAAAGAAGGAGGTTCTCAATTCGACTGCATGTTTTTTTTGTATGTATGTTACGCGATCATTCCGCCAAGTATGAACCCATTTTGATGATCCTTTTTTTTGCTAGGTAGATCATACTTCAGAGGTGGTCCCATATAAACTTTAGCACTTTAACTTTTGGTGGATGTTCCCCATGTACGCACAAAGCGTTTTGACTCCACATTTTTCATTCGCACAGCGAGGTTGTGGAACTCTCTGCCGGAGTCTGTGTTCCCTGTTAGGTACAATATTGGCGTCTTCAAATCTAGAGTAAATAGGTTTCTTCTAGGTAAGCGTGCTCCATCTTAGACCACACTACTGTTTAACATCAGGCAGAGTGTGGTCAAACGCGAAAGTATTTTGTATAAAAAAAAAAAAAAACCAAAATCGATTTTAAAAAAAATCAACAAGATTGTTGTCGTTGTTTCATTGGAGCAGTGCGTTTGGCCTAAGAGTCGTGGAGTCGTTTTTTTTATTGTAAATTTATGTAGTAGTTGCGCTCCGTGGTGTTACTCGCTACATGTTTTCGGGATAAACAGCGTATAAGTCGTAATCCACCGCGCTGGCCAAGTGCGGGTTGGCATACTTCACAAATCTCCGAAAACTTTTTTTTAATTCTAGGTAGGCAGATAGACCTGCCTACGGCTGAGAATTAATTACTACTAACTATTATTACATTTATATATGTATGTTTCCGATGTTTTCCTTCAATATTTGAAGGCAACAATACGTATCTAACTTTAAAAAAAAGGTGCGTGCCGTGGAATCGAACTGAAGATCTTCAGACAATAAGCCAAAAGATCTCCCGACTTGACTGCTGAACCTTCACGGCATCACCCATAAAAACGTTACGTTTATAGTTTCACATACGATGGCCTTTTTCAAGGAATCAAAGCAGAGTACAAAGCGCACACGGTCTTGTCTAGCTTCCCACTGCGCGCCTCTTATAATAAACGCAGCTGTTAGTGCGAGGGCGCTGGCGTTGTGGGGATAAACGCGCACGCGCCTTCCTCACCGGAAAACTTAAATGTCTCAAAACTACGTCAGTTCCCATCTACAGTAGACCTTAACTTTATTTCACGAAAACTGAATATCATAAACGGCTGAAAAGATTCAGATTTTTTTTAATGTAAAAAGTAATGAGACGAACGAGACGCTCTCCTGATGACCTGTCCAGGACCATTGCAGTGATACACAGAACTCTGAGTAACAAAACAAAGTCCAGGGCATGACTGCTTTGGTGCTCATTACTTTGAGACTTTCAATGGTTAGAAAATTTCGTTAGCTGCAGTACACTTCGAACCGAAACACAGTAATGTTTACACACTACTGCTTAGCGGCAGAATAACTGGTACTGCGGTGGTACTGGTAGGTACTTTTTTATTTTGAGGCTAGCGAGTGTTGTGTGAAATATATTTTATTTATTTATTTATCACTATACTCGTATAACGCATCAGTGCTTCCAAGGCAAGAAAACTTTTCAAAAGAAAAATACGGATTTTCTCCACAACGACGCAGTAGTCTCTTGGACTTACTTGCAAAAGCAATTAAATCCAAATTTCACAACCTAATCATCAAAAATAAAATTCCCATTAGTTGGATACTTGGATCATACAATGGCAGGAGGATATGAAGGACAGGACATAGGTATTCTAAAACCCTAATGACAAAGTGAACATAAATCTGAAAATAACTCAGGTTCAATTTACAAAGAACTGTATTTTTCAATCCCAGCAGTTGTTGTATCTCATAATCAGCTTCAGTTTATAGTACCTGATAAAATATCGATTGATTGTGATGATAAGTATATCTGTCAATTTTTATATAAATACAGTTGTTTTGCAGTTTACAAACATTGTTAGCAACGGCTCGATCCTAGTTGACAATCCTACAATAGCAAAAACAGCAAAAATGTTGAAGTTTTTCGTTGTACTACTGCTGGCTATAGCTGGACAGAGTTTAAGTGACTCCGTTACAGATGGAACAAAGCTCATTTCTACCATACTTGTAAGCAACTTAATACGCTTTCTTTCAGAAGCTTTAATTGAAATCCTCCAGTTATTTGTATTTGGGATTATTTGCGTAACTTATAAACTAAAGCCATTCATTGTAAACAATTTTTAAAGGACAGATATCAGCTCTTCCGTAGAAAACTCTAATTTTCGACAAAACGCGACATTTTCGCAATTTTAGGATCGGTCTCCTAAAATTTGTTCCCAATCAGTGTTTTTGCGTAGTAGGTACTAACGTTTCGTTTACCCGTGAACATAGTACATTAACATATTACACAATATGTTAATGTACTATATGGTGCCTAGATACTTTATAAAATAATTAAACAAAATAACATTTAAAAAAAAAAAAATTCAGGAAGAAATTTAAAGCTTTACTATGTTTTCTATTTTAGATGCACCGTCATGGAGATAGGACCCCCATCTCTTCCAGTGCTGCCTTAAGCACAGACCCTGACGCTGTTGAAGCGGCTTCAGCTCCTTATGGCTATGGACAACTTACTGACGTGAGTATCAACTGTTTAGTCATAAAGATCTGACAAAGTGTGATGTGATGTGGATGAGTCTACACGATCACCAGTGGCCACGATCGTGACAGTCATCACGATCTGGTTGTTTTCAATAGCAACCCAAAAATGTTTTCTTTATGATTTTTTCCAGGTCGGTAAACGTCGTGCCTACTCCTTGGGTCAAACCATCCGCGAGCGCTACGATGAGCTTCTTTCTCCGCAGTACAACAAGTCCGAAATCTACATCCGCTCCACCGATTCCACTCGAGCCAAGATGACTATCCTCAGCGCTCTGGCGGCTATATACTCTTCTTACCCCGGCAGCTGGAGCGAGGAAATCGATTGGGTTCCCACGCCTTATACCACCGTTCCCGCCAAATATGACTTCGTAAGTGCATTCAATCAATTCAAAAGATAGAACCTCCATAAAAGTTTTTAATGTTTAATGTTTTTATTTAATGTTGTGATTTGTACTCTGCAGAACTTATTCAACATGAACTGCCCCAACTTCCTGACCGGTTATACCTCACTAATACTGACTAGCCCCTCTAGTATGGAAAAGTACTTCGATACTCTTAACGTCGTTGCTGCAGTGTCGGGGTATAACCTGACTTCTGTGCCTGTCATAGCCGCATACAGTTTCTACGATGTTTACGTCAGCCAGGTAAGCCCAGAACACATTTTAATTTGCAAGATTTCTTATAAATTTCAAAAAACACTTAACATTAATTTGTATTTACTTTGTTTATTTTTTAAAACTACGGCAACCTATTGAGTGCCGTCTGGCATGCGCAACTCTTCATTTTAATTGATATGCATATTTGTGTTAGCTGCATAGTGAAAGGAAACATCGTGACAAAATCTCTATGTCAAGGGATTATTCTAATGCTCTTAAAGACGTGTGAAATCTGTCAGCTAGGACTTGGCCAGTATAGTGAGTAATTGCTTTTCCCTTTACTCCTTACCCTTATAATGAGAAGACGTCTGCGTTGTGGAACAGTTTGTAAAAAATGGTATCAGATTAGTGGTGACATGATAACGGTGACTAGTTTCACAGAAGCTGACATTTTAGTAATTTCCTCCTTGAAAAACTCTTTAAATTTAATCAGATTAAAGAACGTCAAAATTTTTAGGTGAGTCTGGGTATCGCATTGAGTGATGAGATCGCTGCCATAATGCCTGATCTTAAAGAAGCTGCAGGTGAAGCCATTGATGTTTTCCTAGGAGATGACGACTACCTTGAATACGAGGGTGGTAAGTCTAAAATATGCATCATAATAATATTAAAAAAGCGCTAAAAAAGAATAAACAAACGCTTACTAGTAACTGCCCCCGTTTATATCAGTTACGCTCAAAGTGGGCGATAATAATGCTCCCTTTTGGCAGTAAAAGGCACTGAAAAAATTTGGGGCTGTTGAAGTGGTGGTGATGGCTGGTTTTTAATTTCATCTACTTGACATTTTAAAATTCACTGGAATTAAAACCTACCTAGCACGCAACATTGATTATTTAGTTCATATTTCTGCCCTGTTTGATTGTATAAAAACTAAAAATATTTAACATTGCTTTCGTAGGATAGCCCGTGAGCCATCAAGTTTTGAAATAAGTTTAAGAACTTCTGGTATATATTTAGATGCTTTTTTAAATTCCTCATACTTTATACCTCTTTAAGATCTTCAGGAAGGACATTCTACATATCGCAAGAAATGCTTAAATAATACCAAAGTTCTGCTGCAACCTTACCCTACTATTTTTATAATATGTCGATTGTACTTGATCATGTCGAATCGTTTATAGCGATGATAGCTCAGTGCTTAGCTTACAGCCCTGTTGGCTCATTGGTAGCATGTCTGCTTCAAGAGCTGTGGGGCGTGGGTTCGATTCCCACCTAGGACAAGCATTTTGTGATATAAAACCAAATGTTTGTTCTGTGTCTGGGTGTACTGTATGTATTATAAGTATGTATTTACAAAAAAAAAAAATTTAAGTATTCTATCAGTTATCTGACTCCCATAGTACAAGCTTTGCTTAGTTTGGGGTCAGATGGCGCTGTGTGTAATGTCCTGCGATATTTATTTATTTTATTTATTTAGCTCGATCAGACCGCCTCAAGGGATCCAAATTCCAAAAATGTCGGTGAAAGAAAAATCGTGAGGAAACCATAGCATTATGGCACTTTCTAGTATTTGGCTGGCTAGCTATATACCTTGTTGTTATATACCTAACAGTGTATTCCAACAGCCTCGTTTGAGCTAGTACCCATTTTAATCTTTATTCTATCTACATCTACAGCGTCACTTGACATACAAGATCCACAACAAATGTTACGTTACAGGTCCTATTCTGAACGAGTTCTTCACTCAAGCTGACGATCTGATTGCGGGGACTGATACACCTCGAGTGAGGATTCACTCCGCTCATGACATTACGGTCTACGGGTTTGAAGCTGCCGCTCATGTCTACCCCAGACAGGGTGTCCCTGCTTACACAGCAGCTTTTGCTCTTGAACTCCGTCAAGTTGAAGCGACTGCGGACTATGTTGTTTTGGTGAGGAAAATCACTATCAGATGAAAAGAAAAATGTTGTGGGTCACTTTTACTTTGTTGTAGAACTCTTTAGTCATCCAGGTAGATACAAGCGCAGTATCAGATATTTTGCCACGTAGCGTTATTGTGTTCCGACTGTAAAGGTAGCAAAATTACTGGGCTTTTGAAACTAGTCAGCATTTTCTGCCTCTAACTTCTTACTGTGATTATTTATCTTTAAGAGGCTATGCGAGCGAACTTTATAGCGCATGCATACTAAAGTCGCGTAGCTATTTCCAGGAACTGCATTTAGTAGATCAGAGTAAGCGAGTGGGACTTTGTTTTGCAGTGCAAAGTTCTGTGTGTCTTTTCAGTGATCAAAGCCAGGCATTTTACTGATTACTATCAGCAGTGTTTCATTCATCTCATTAATTTAACATTTTAAAACTTACTACAAATAATATGTAACACTTGACAACCTTGAAATCATAAAAAAGTATAATTAGTAGTTTGGAAGATATCGCAACAGGATAAAATCATATTCTACTGTTAAAATGATTATGTCCTGTTTTTTTTATTACAGGCCGCCTACCAAGCCAACCCCGGCGACGGATGGGTCTACTTAACCCCAGATGGCTGCGACACTCTTTGTCCTTATGACACGTACAAGGAACTTGTCTCCGCCTACACAGCCGATGAGGACACCTGGAGGACTGACTGCGGCTTCACTAACGACCTCGTAGTCGATGACTCTAGCATCGCCTAAAGTGTCAACGGGATTGAATCAAAAATGGGCATTATCTTTTGCATATCTATTAAAAACTTTGCTAACAAACGTTTTTAGTCGTCTCATTCATCAAGATTTCTAAGAATTTGACAAAAACTAAATGATTTAATTATAAAAAACAAGCTAAAATTATAACACACAAATAACAACTTCTGAGAATTAATATTACTTACACTATTTTTAAAAACAACAATCTAAGAAGAGGAAAGTGGGTGGGAAAAGCGGCCAGAATGCTAGCAGCATTGCCACGCTAAATGGCAACTGACCTGACCACCTGACGATTCCTCTAAACCTTTGGTCCAAACGGCACAAACAAGTACATTCAAGTTAAATAACTACACTTGGGCCGTTTAGGTTAAAACAACTTGATTTAAATACTCTCCTTGCATCTGGGTGGTTAAGCGTAACTAAAAACTTCAGCTTGATTCAAATTTCTCTTTAAAAAATCCGAAACAAAAAGCACAGTCAAGTATTTTAAGGAATGACAAAAAGTCCCAAACACAGTCAACTGTTTTGAGGAATAACAAAAAGTCCCAAACATAGTCAACTGTTCTGAGGCATAGAACTATCAATTCACTGTCAAGATTCATGGTATCAGTGAAATAACCGTCATAGATTACGTGAACGCTATCAGTAGGTAATAGGTCATTATCAGTAGACATTCTGGGCTGAAATAGTATTTTCTTATGAGTCAATCCGATAAGTCATGGTATTGATAAGGTAGATTACTCCAAAAGCACGTCAATGTTTGCAAAATTGCTGAATAACTGATAGTGAATTTCTGAAAGTTGAACGAATGGGTAGTTGGAAATGGACACAAATTTAATTTTAGTAACAAAAACTCTCAAAACGTGGTCAAGTGTCTATTGTAAAGGTTCTCTAAAGTGTGTAATTAAGTGTTACCTGTAGTAGTTAGTACCAGTGTTGCTGGTAGATACTTAGCTTTTTTTAGTTTGGATCTTTCGCAAAATATAGCCAACAATTTTTTCCCCCTCTTCTAGTCTGCACTATTTCAGTCGATCTCGATATTTATGCAGCAAATAATATGAGTACTTTTTACTACTAATAGACGACTTATGTAATTGCCAAATAAAAATATTTTCATTTCGTTACGTTAAGTACGTTTCGTTTCGTTCAGTTTTATTTCACAGAAAATGTGAGCGTGTTTTGGTTACTCTGTTGTTCACCAACCTGATTCAACATGGCACAGTATTTCGTTTAGCAGAGAAAAAATACAGCAATTACGCGTCGACTTTTAATCTATGGGAAAATCATAAATTGCATTATTTAAAAAAACAGTGATATGATTCAAAGTATTATGCGTAACCTTATAGCAATAAACATGTAGCATTGTTGTAAGACTTTTTTTATTTTGAGAAAATTTCTCGGATTGTGTTTCGAGAACGACGGCCCCGTTCTTTACATGTAATGTTGAATACATTTTGCCCTTTTTTAGCGAGTTTTATGCTTACAATGTGTCGATGATTGATCTAATCTCCTTAAAGTTGTGTCGCCATGGTTGTAGATCTAAATTCGTATATACACGTTACAAGAAAATGTACAAAAAATAAAATTTGTCATACATAAGCTTTCCGGGAGACATTTGGCAATAATACAATCTGCAAATACAATAAAAACATCTGCGGAATCTTTTTTCTTTTAATTTGGGCAATAGCTCTTTGTGCGCTCGCTTTTGTGTGTGTCAAGTGGAAGTAGCTATTATTCAGTTCATAACAAACAATCTAATTTAAGAAAATTAAACTTGAACAATTTTTTTTCAAAAGAAAGTTATCTTACGATGATATAAGAATTCTAACGATACCATACACATCTAAATCAGTTAAGGCAGTTAATAGTTATGGCGGTAAAAGTACATAAAGAAACTCGCATATATGCCTGAAAATATCACTCTCCTTTTTTGGGTAGTCATGTAATAACGTTAGGTTTTGAAATTGTCTGATTTTTTAAATTAGGCCTGAAATTATTTTGCGATAAAAAAGGGAATCTATAGTGTCTTACCGCTAACTCACAATATACATACACAGTTAGACATCGTGCTATATAACTTTCAGAAACGGGAAATCTGCCTTTTGCGGATAGCAGAGCCATCAAAAGGTCATTTCCGCTGCGCTCCACTACCGCTTTACTTTCGTAGAACGTTTTACTCTGCGTGAGTCTAGAAACGTAGACTTTCAAAGTACTAGAAGTCCTAAGATTTGTTATTGAAGCACACTGCTGGACATAGGCCTCTCCCAAGACACGCCACTCAGCCCTATCTTTAGCTTTTCGCTTCCATCTACCGCCAGTTGTCCTACGTATATCGTCACTCCATCGAGTCTCAAGGCATACTGCAATACGTTTGCCAATTCGCCGTCTCCAATCTAGAACACACCTACCCCAGCAGTTATCGGTTCTGCGACAGATATATCCAGCCCCATGCCACTTCAGCTTGCTAGTACGCTGAGTTTCGTGTGTGTGTATGTGTGAATGTGTATTAGAGAATATAATCAATTGTTTAGTTTCCTCGTATCCCCTAGACTTTTTAATTTTATCACTCTTTAAGAAAAGAGATGCCACACGACTGTTACAATAAATTCAAAAGGTTTTATACAGTAAATATTAGCAAACCTATATTGATAATGAAAACATAGAATACATTATAAATTTGCTAACCTTATCGTTGCACACATCTTTGCTAAGATTACTTGCTTAACACATCAAACTAGCGGAATTAATGCTATTTAAAATTACATCAAATTTTTATTTTACTCCTTTTAATAACTTCTTTTTTTTTTATTAGGCTCTTATTACTTTGAGATTTGCGATGAGTTTAGACGAGTCTCAACAGCCCTGTAATTTCGCTAGCTTCAGCACCCATGTGTGTAAACATTACTGTGATCAAACAGGATCACAGTAATGTTATACACTACTGCGTGGCGGCAGAATATCTGGTACCTATCTACCTCCAATTACTTACAATACCATTGCCATTAGCCCATTTGATAATGTTTCCTAATTTAGACTGTGTTTTGCTTCTATAACTTTCAAACATTTATAAGCAAAAAGTAGACATGTATAGAAGTCGTGACTACAGCTAGTATCTGATAAAGAGATATCGGTCGTATCTACAACTTTGTAGACAATTCACAATAAAAAATCTTTTGTACGTCCCGTCATTTGATTGTTCAGGGCGCAATTCTCATCATGAGAACAAAATTTCATCCCGTCAGGGAAATTGTACTTATGTCTAGCATATACAGACTCTTGCCTTTTACCTTTCAGTGTAATTAATTACTTTCATATTTTTGCTGATACTTAATTGATAGGCTAAAGAAAGTTTCAGACTATACAAGGAAACATGACACTGTTATACTAAGCTAAACAAAGGTCCACTACTCTCAAATTTTATTATTGTAACAAAACAGTTGTGTGTAGACATTACTGTGTACCACAGGGTACTGCAGCTAGCGATATTACAAGACTGTTGAAAGCTTTAAACGTCTCAAAGTTATGAGCGCTCTGGCAGCGATATCTCTGAATTTGTTTTGTTTCTAAATTCTGGATACCGCTGGAATGCATCATGGACCAGCGTTATCTCCTACCAATGCAATTAAGAGTCCAGAGTATGAGAAAGTGAAGAGTGCTTGCACTCTTCACTTTCTCATACTCTGTAATTTAGAGTCCAGAGTCGTCAACAACTAAGTCTTTGGTGAAACCGCAGCGGATTCTCCAGGTGTCTTCATCCAAGAGGTAGGGAGAAACAATCTTTTTGAAGGTTTTGTAGGGGCACAGAAGAGTATTACAGCCAGCCACAGGCAAGTAAACCAGATCTTCTAAAGGAGTAGGTTGGTACACCGGCTGGAAATTTTAAGAAACACTCTTGATTTAACGACTAAATAAGAATATGTAAAATGTTCAGAAAATGAGAACTTAAAGTTATGAGTGGCAAAATAGATGTAATAAGAGCCAGGACGGATAAAGAATAAGCTATTATATATAATAAATAAATAAATATCGTAGGACATTGACACACAGCGCCATCTGACCCCAAACTAAGCAGAGCTTGTGTGATGGAAGTCAGATAACTGATAGAATACATATATACTTTTTATTTGTAAATGCATACTTATAATATATATTGAACACCCAGACACAGAACAAACATTTTTTGATACATAAAATGTTTGCCCTGAGCGGGAATCGAACCCACGCCCTTCAACTCTGAAGGCAGTATGCTACCAATGAGCCAGCAGGGTTGTCAAGATATACACAGAAGGTATTCAAATTTGCGCCTTTAAGTGGCAGAGCTTTATTATACTTTGACAATAGAGTAATCAAAACGAATAATCATCATTGATCAGCAAGAGTGAAAAGACTCACCAAGACAACGTATTCTCCAGTCTTCACAATCTGGCGGAGTTCCAGAGCAAAGGCAGAAGCGTAATTAGGCACTCCTTGCCTGGTCGTGACTTGTGATATAGCTTGCAGAGAGTACACGTTGAAATCATGACCGGAATATATCCTTACAGGAGGAGTGTCAGTTCCGATTATTTGTTCAGCTGTGTACTTAAAGAAATCGTTTAAAAGAGTGCCTGAAAGAAAGCAGTTCAATATAGAATAAGCTGATTCTACGACCAATAGTATAATGTTTTTATAGTCAGAGACCTTTATTTTTATCAGCGTAGATCTTCAACGAAAGCAAATCACCAATTTAGATCTTGCATAATCTGAACTTCGACATCTATAAGCATGTTTCTTTTTGGAGATGCTGACAACATTCCACACAATCACAAAAAAATTACAACACAAGTACTTTATGCACTTACCGGCCTGGAATGGAAGGATATCTTTATTGCCAAATATGATGTCAACAGCAATATCAGATGCAGCTTTGAGATCAGGCATGATTGCAGCAATTTTTTTATTCAGAGGAATTCCCAAATGAGTCTGTAAAAATGTAAATGTAATATAAATTGCTTTTAACATAACTCATCTTTAAAAACAAATTATTTTAGCAAATATAAAAGTCTGTTGACATTTTCAAACAAAGCATTGTACGAGATATAAACTTGAAAGTTTACCTGGCTGACAAAAGCGTCGTAGACTATGTAGGCTATGCCAGGCATAGTTGTGATGTTGGAACCAATTTGTTTAGAAACGAGGTTCAGAACTTTGAAAAATTCAGCCATACGTGGGTTGTCATTATACTTCAGAGCACTGTAAGCTTCAATGAAGACTGGGCAATTTAACACAGCCATATTCTGAGAAAGGATATCATGAGTTGATAATAATTATGAGGAAATAGATAGATAGATAGATAGATAGATATAACTCTTTATTGTGCACATCATAAATAGTAAAGAGTACAGAGAACAAAAAACCTTATTAACTAGTGCCACAAGTGGCGGCCTTATCGCTAACAGCGATCTCTTCCAGGCAACCAAGAAAAGAAAAATCCGATAAAAAACATAAGAAACAGACGGGAGATGTAACACTAATAAGAAAAAAAAAATAGCTGATGATAATACAGATACTATGTATGTCTTAACCCAAAGCCCAATATTTGTCTGTAACTAAAAATTGTCGCCCATTTCAAATCTTTTAAAGTGATTTCTTATACTAATATCAGATATTTACTCGACTTCACGCAATCTCCTGACTTGACATGCAGGAAGACAACTGTGGTTGAGAAGACGTATATGTACTTAGCGTACTTCTATTTTCTTAACGATTTTACGGAGCGAGGTACCGTAACTTGTGCCATATTTGCCGGTGATTCCAACCTTTTTCGTGCGTTTGGCTATTTCGATAATTGCAATTAAACTAAAGCTGTTTTAATTTGTAGCACTTTTAAAACACATAGGAATAGATATAAAATATAACACAATGCAATTAATCTCAATGGAATGGATTAATCTTAATCTCACTACAAAAATATATGATAAAAAGATTGAATACATTGAAAATGAAAATAATCTCAAAATAAGAACGACCTCTTTCGGTCAACCCTCGGATGATGATAGTGTAGATTATATTGTACACAGTTCACGACACTTACGATGTCATATTTGGCGGGGACAGTGGTGTAAGGTGTGGGGACCCAGTTGATTTCGTCACTCCAGCTGCACGGGTAGGCGGGGTAGACGGCAGCCATGGCGGTGAGGACGGTCATCTTAGCGCGAGTAGAGTCAGTGGAACGGATATAGATCTCAGATCTGTTGTATTGGTCAGAGAGTAGCTCGCCGTAGCGAGTGCGGATGAACTTTCCCAGATTATAGGCGCGCCGCTTGCCGAGCTAGAAATTAAAAAGCACAACAGTAATTTTTTTCTAAAATGTTCTATCAACTGATTGTAGTATTATTCGCGTGCCTTTTGTTGAAATTGACTATACTATGTAAACTATTTGTATCAAAGGCTAAGATTATTTTGACTGTCAATGAATGATTATTTTACTTGGTGCTAGATCTAAGGAGGTAATCTAAGTAGGCACCGCAGTGCAAACATTACCGTGTTCCGGTTTGAAGGGTAACGAAATCATATGACTGTTGAGACCAATCATCAGAAGTTTCGAAGTAATGAGCGCCAAAGCAGCGATGCGCGCTGGACTTTGTGTTAACACAAGTTCTGTGTATCGCTGCAATGGTCATTGACAGGCGTTATCTCTTCTTAGGAGAGCGTCACGTTCGTCTCATTACTTTTACATTAAAAAAAGGTGAAAATAATAATTTAATTATTAACCTCGACTAGTTAACTTACATTAGTAAGCTGTCCATATCCATACTGTCTAATGGCAGGTTCCAAAACTTCAGCATCAGAACTGTAAGCCAGTTGCGTCGCAGATGGGGTCCTGTCACCATGACGATGAATCTAAATAATTATATGGTATTTGTTACTAAATTATAGCCAATTTAAAAGTTGTTATAATAATTATAATAATTATAATAACATCGTAGGACATTACACACAGCGCCATCTGACCCCAAACTAAGCAAAGCTTGTACTATGGGAGTCAGATAACTGATAGAATACTTAAATATTTTTTTTTTGTAAATACATACTTATAATACATAGAGTACACCCAGACACAGAACAAACATTTGGTTTTTTTTTTATATCACAAAATGCTTGTCCTGGGTGGGAATCGAACCCACGCCCCACAGCTCTTGAAGCAGACATGCTACCAATGAGCCAATAGGGCTGTCGGACTATTTACTGAATATAAGATATTTACTAAACAGTATCTAATTAGCTAAACCGTCCAAAATGTATTATGTAGATCAGGTTTCTTTCCATAGTGAGATCGGTAAGGTCTCGCTGGCTAAATCTGCCAACCTGCGGCAGATTTCAAACTTTTCTGAGAATATTATGCACAATTAATGATTTTTTACACAATTATGCGTAAACTAAGACAAATATAAATTTCAAATTTAAAACAACCACCGAAACCAGTAATACACAATTCTTTAATTATTTTTTTTATATGCTTGACAGGCTAGGTGTTTGACCACAGCTCACCTGATGTCCACCAAGCCTGGAATGGAACTGGCTCTCAAGTGAGGCTGCCGGAACACACTGCTAGATGCTTGGCGGCACATTGTCAACTTGAGGATGGTAGTTAGCTAGTCGGGTACTAAAGTACCCTACCACCATGATCTGGTTTCCTCACGACGTTTTCCTTCACCGGCAGCTCAAGATCATTGTTGGGGTTTGAACGCCCTTCGGCATGCTAACCGACCGCGCTAACCACTGAGCTACCATCGCTACAATGATAAACCACACATACCAAAAACCAAACCACATAACACCAAATTTCGAATCGATCAGTGGTAAATACTTACATACATAAATGCTGTTTATGAAACAGTCGAACAGACTTTCTTGAATCATAGTTAAAATCACTTTCGATCAAGTCACATAAAACAAATGTAATTCGCTATTTTGTTGTGGATTTGAAATTTATCATAATGTATAATATCTACGGCTGAAATGATGATGATGATGATACCTAGTGTTCTACTAGTCAAGCGTCAAGTCCTTTCATGTGATATATTGTAGCCCATATTGAGGAAGTTGTGAAAAAATATGTAATCAACACATACACACACACACACACACACAGAGAGAGAGAGAGAGAGAGAGAGAGAGACGTCAAACTTATAACACTCGTTGTCGTCGGTTTTGCTTCGGGGGTTAAAATACTTACTAAAAATGTCGAAATGAGAATAGTTCCTTTAGTAACAGGATCTCCAAGAATCTGTGCAGTAATCACCAACAGCAATAAAATTTGGAACTTGGTTGCCATTTTGATAGAACTATTTTTTTTTTAATATTATATGTATTTATGGCTGTAGTCGCTGAAACGCTACGGCTACTATCTATGTTTGACTTAGAATGAAATTGAATATTCATACTGAATATATTTTGTATTTGTAGCAAATTATTACGAGCACATACAAGGTGTAAGGGAGCTCTCAAAAACGGAAAGTAAATTACTGGTAACAGTGTAAGTGATTTTTGCTACGACACAATTAAAAAAGTAACAAAAAAATGTTTTATGCTTGAAAGCCTAGGTTTTTGACTACAGCTCATCTGAAGATAAGTGACCGTGTGATCGAAGACGGTAAATACACCTAGTCCGGAAAGGAACTCTCGATAGAGGCTATCTAAATACACCGTCAGGTAATTGGCGGCAGATTTTCAACTCAAGGCTAGCTAGCCGAATACTAGAAAGTACCCTACCACCACACAATGTTTTCCTTACGATGTTTTCTTCATATCCAGTTCAAGCTCATTGTTGAGATTTGAACTTAAGTTCTTCGACGTGTGAAACAACCACGCTAGCCTTTGATCTATCATTGCTACAAATTTTCTGCATTTTTATAATAATCTCTAGCTTCACCAGCTTAAAGATCTTATATACAATTATTATTTTATTTTAATACATGACTTCTCATTATAACACAGGTGCAGCCATTACACTGTCCAAGTGACCACGTGATCATCTGAGGAGACGAAAACATTAGCAACTCTTAGAAGTTGTTAATGTTCTCAAAGATGTGTCAAGTTGGTATCGCTTGATCTTTTATTAAAATTCATCACGTATTCTAAAATTTAATAAGAGTACAAACGTAATTTAGAATTATCGACTCCTTAGAAGTTTAAATCAACGATAAACTGACAAATCTTGAGACTTTGAAAAGAGATTGCATTGTAAAAACATGTGAATGGTATAAGATCGACAAGTCTTTAAGAACTTTGTAATAAAGAATTGGATAGATTTTCTTTACTTTTCAAGTAATGTGAAAAATCGAAATTCGACACGCACAAATTTAAGTACCTGTCTACAACAATTTATAATCAATCAATACGCTCTATTAAGTAAAACCTTATATAAAACAATATTGAATCCATAATTAAATTGTTTTAACGTGAGTAGGAGTAAAAAAGAAGGCTTTAACACAGATAAAACCCTTTTTCAATTTATTGTGTTAAAAAAAATTAGACTCTTTTTTTTAGTTATCCCCTTTAGAAGCTTTCCCCTTACACCCCGTACTGGTACTAACACCTGGTTTTAATCTATTCAATGAGGTTGACCTGCTGGTTAAGGAAAATATCGTGAGGAAACCATATTGGGTACTTTCTAGTACTCGGCCGGCTAGCTACCACCTTCAAGTTAAAAATCTTTCGCCAAGCTGTTTTAGCTGGTGGCCAGGCGGATGGATCAGTACTGCTCAATTATTTTAATTTTTCGAATTTTGATTTATGTTTTAACTTTGATTATGATTGCAAGTGGTCATGAATTTGATTTTAACTTTGATTTTAATTTAGTTAATTACATTATGTTATATTTCAAAATTGCATGTTGTGCTTCCTTATATAAGCAATGCAATTAGCGTTAGGTATTTTAGTTAGGTATAATTAGTATAAATGTCATTTTAGTTGCAATTATGAAGCCTCAATAAATAAAATAAAAAAAATATGCAACACTGGACTAAAATCCATTCCGAAACCAAACCGAAGATAAAATGTTCTTAATTTTATATGACATTTATATTTTTAGTTTTGGCATAATTTTAAAATTATTTTAACTCATTAATTAAATATTTTTAAGTGACACTTAATTATGTTTGTATAATACGATTTTGACATATCGTATTATACAAACATAATTAAGTGTCACTTAAAAATATAATTTAAATTACTGAACTTGAATAAATAGTTGACTCCATTAAATAAATAAATTATATCTTTACCACAAGTCTTAATTAAATAACAATAATACTTTTTCAATGTAATAAGTAAGTCATGTTCAGTCCATGCCCTCGTAAACTAACAGTGACTTTACCACAAATGTTTACAAAGTTTTGCTATTGAATTTTTTGTGTTTTTTTTACGAAAACAACACGGAAACACACGATAACAAACACCACATTATATAACTCATACCGTTAGCCCATTTGGTAGAATATATTACGCTTCTTTTATAAATAAAACGGCAATATTATTTTTAAACATAAACACTTGAAAAAATACAAATTTTGGAAAGTAATACAATAAAGTGGCATTATTATTCCGCGTTCCAGCTGAAACTCATTAAAATTCTTATTTCTGAGTTAAACTGTATAACAATAGTCGGAATACATAATAGAACAATACATAAATACATCTTTTCATGGTTGATGTTCCAAAAACATGTGTGAAACGATTTGAATTTACTTTCATTGTTCGAACGGCTAAAGCGTGGTATACATTACCCGAGTGGGTGTTCTCTGATAGATACAATCTGGGTGTCTTCAATTCTAGAGTGAATCTTTTAGGCAAGCCTGCTCCATCGAAGATCGCATCTCTACTTAATATCAGGTGTGATGGCAAACAAACGCAAGGCTATTCATCATTAAAAAAAAAGACAGACGCTGTAGCGATGATAGCTCAGTAGTTAGTCCGACCGGTTTGCACTGTCGGGCGGTAAAGGAAAACATCTTGAATAAACTACAGCATGGTGGTAGGGCATTTTCTAGTACTCGTCTGTCTAGCTACCACCCTTAAATTGAAAATCTAACCGCCAAGCATCTAAGGCAGCCACACTTGAGTGCCAGGTCCACTCCAGGCTAGGTATATCTACAATATTCGATCACACTTAACATCAAGTGAGCTGTGGTCAAATACCTAGCCTGTCAACCATAAAAAAGACAAACCTATCTCACGTATTACTTAATCTACATAATTTTACAATCCGTAACTATGTATGACAATGACAATAATATTCCTAATAAAATATTTCTTTTTATATCATTCTGACATAGCACAAATTTTATTCTTTTCCACTTTTACACACCGTGATAGACAAGTACCGATAAGTAAGTAGGTACACTGGTAGGTAATCGTTATAGTAGCCATTTGTAGGCTGCGGTATAATTATACCTACATCAAAGAGTTTGTATATTGTAGAGTGAACAAAAAGAGATAACTCCATAGAAGCTTATAGTAAAGTCGCCACTAATTTACTAAAGCATGACCAAACTTGACTGACACGGACTGAACTTGACCAAGACTGGACTTCGACTATAACTATAGCTACAAGGCAACTTAAGAAACTTGAAAATATAAAACATTTAACACTGGCATATGCTCAAAATGCGACGCCAAAATCAAAGAAAAAATTTTCTGAGTTTTGGCGGGAACGCGGGAAGAGTCGTGTCGCTCCGTTGTCTTTTTTTCCAAAACTTCTGTTTTGTCGAGTGTATATGCATAAAAATGGTGGTGTTTTATTCATAAAGTGCCGAATTACGAGCGTGAGTGTGAAAAAATGATATAATGTGGTAAAACATGACTTTTGTGGTGCTTCCAAAACTCCATCGAAGCTTTATAGTAAAATCGCCACTACTTTACTAAAGCATGACTTGACTTGACTGAGACGGACTGGACTTGACTAAGACGGGACTTTGACCATAACTATAGCTAAGAGACAGCAGAAATAACACTTAAGACAAGGCAGTATGGCTTTACAGCTTTAGCCTGCCCTATGGGGCAAATTCATAAAAAAAATTACCCATGACGGAACGGAGACGGTATATGCATTTGCGTTCAAGTTTGATTGGTTCTTAGATATGTGTTACGGTGACAATTGACCAGGGGGCGCTGCAGCAAACATTGTTTGTGCAAAACCATTTTTGATTTATTAATATGTATTGGATTTGATTTGTGCATAAAATTATAGCTTTTTTGACATTTTTATTTTTATTGTAAATAGTTAGACGTAAATACCACGTTATAGGTCTGTAAAATACCTCCAAAAGCTAGCAAAAGTACCTAGTTTCATAGACAAATAAATACATAATCATTAATTAATTTAATGGTTTTGTTGTGGCAGGAAATATGAAAACTATTATTACGTAGTGGACAGGTCTTGTTGCGGACCTTGATAGCAAAAGTTGAGGAATTCGCAATCGTCGAATAACCGGACTTTTATTACTATATTTAATTATTTTATTTGCATTTTTTTTCTATTGAATAAATCATACGAATTACAACGTCGATGCGTAACTGCCACATCTTTTACTCGATTAAAAAAGGCACTGTGTCTTGATGAAAAAGTTAGTATCAACTCGTACACCAAAACACGCTCGCATGTATCCGTAGTAGTCGCAGTAGGTAGTTACTGGAACCGCTATAGTTACTATAGAATCGGCCGCCATCGCCAAAATTGCCGCCCACATATTATAGATGCGTGGAAGTCTCGTACCGCTCGATTTAATCGACTATTTCTTCTGCACACCTTATGAGGAACTGCTTACCACCTTCTGTTTTTTCACAGAATTTTAATCTATTTAGCGTTATACAAAGGGTAAATGGGTCCTTAAAGGTAGACAACGACTGACACTGAAGAAAGAAAGATTAACGTTTAATTTTGTAACAAGCATAAAAACAAAAACAAACAAACAGAGACAGACAAAAGTTACAAAATAGGGGATCACCTCAGCATAATGCTGGTACCACCAGTGCTGCTGGTGATGCTGGTGCTGGTATGACCAGCGCTGGTCATACTAAGTGGTATCACCAGCTCTGGTCTTCCGGTGAGCCCTTGTATAAACAACCAAAAAAATAAATAATATATATACAATGTACGGTTTACATTACAACCAGACTTCGAGTTTTGTTTATCTTAGCATTCAGACGAATAACTGATTACATAATACGTACGTCATGTTTACGCGTTTGCCACTATTTCACATAAAAGAAAAGACAAATTACTGGGAAATTAGCGAAAATACTAGGCTATTGAGACTAACCATAAATAGTCTTAAAGTAATGAGCACCAAAGCAGCGATGCCCTGGACTTTGTTTTGTTACTCAAAGCTCCGTGTATCGCTGCAATGGTCATGGACAGGCATTATCTCTTACCATCAGGAGAGCGTCTCGTTCGTCTCATTACTTTTTACATAAAAAAAATAACTTGACGGCGATGGTGTTCCTATACAAACCAAACGTAATCCACCAGACCTAATCCACCAGAAAATAAGATAGATTCTTAGTTGTGCGGCGAAGTGTCCAATAAATGAGTACTTTTTTCGAATACTTTTTATGACAATAAGGTATCTATCAATAGAATACTCACGTATTTTTTTTATAAATACTTATTCACAATACAAACGCCCAGACACAACATTAATCAGCACATTAATGTTTGTCCTGAGTGGGCATCGAACCCACGCTCTACAGCTCTTAAAGCAGATATTCTACCAAATGAACCTATAAGAAAGGCACTCAGTGTAAAATTTTCAGAGTTCATGTATTTATGTTAGTTTTTTTTTAGTTTGACAAGCTAGGTGTTGACATATTTCAAAATTGTTTCTACACCACCTTTGAAGGGCAAAGGCGTTTTTTATCCCTACTAACTGGAGTAGCAATAACTGATTTGTCAGCTGGTTAACTCGCCCGACCTACCGCCGTTATAGAAAATTACCTTAACCTAACATTACACTAACAAAGAAATAATGACTAATTTATGTAATTTCTAAACTACAGTACAAGTAACACCATAAAAAAAACGAAGTACCTACGTAGGTCTGAAAAGAACTTAGTAATCATAACAGCGAAAGCTACAGCTGCAGACAGAGTTACTGATACAATTGTATTTTTTTTACTTGAAACAATAAATTATTTGTATACAAGAAATACAACGTTAATTAACTAAAGTTGAACTCGTCGCTAAGCGCTGGTAAGACACTGACATCCAGTAGCGGCCTCAGGGGGTAGCAAGCAGGGCAACAGCCCGGGGCCTCGCTCTTGCAGGGGCCTCGCGTCCTCGTAGAAAAAAGTCTTCACCATGTATGTACTTACGTATATCTCGCGCCTTGCACTTAACAAAACCCCACCTGAACGTACGGTTCCATTTAGTAGTGCAAGCATGTTACGGCCATTCGAGCACTCGAACTATTTTTTTTTATGAAAACTGACACAAAGAAAAAGCGCCTCACAATGAGCTGTCGCCCCGGGCCTCGCAACAGCTAAGGCCGCCGCTGCTGGTATCTTATAGATGTGAGCGTCTTACCAGTAGCCCCCCTATACCCCAATTTTTTTTTTTAATTTTCAAAGGTCTGCGTAAAATTTATTTGTGTTTTTGACAAGAGCTTAATCGATATCAACATCAGCCGGCTCATTATGACTTATGTATTTGCAACGCAGCCTCCCGGGCTACACTAATGAACTGAGCTATTGAACCATCAGAACTGTCAATTGCATGCGCATGGTTTTACGTGACCCTTCTACAGTTTAACATCTCTATGGTGTAATGTTTCTGAAACGTCGAATTGGAGTTTTGGCGGGAACGCGGGAAGAGTCGTGTCGCTCCGTTGTATTTTTTTCCAAAACTAGTGTTTTGTCGAGTGTTTATGCATAAAAATGGTGGTGTTTTATTTATAAAGTGCCGAATTTCAAGCGTTAGTGTGGGAAAATGATATAATGTGGTGAAACATGACTTTTTGTGTTGCTTCCAAAACTCCATCGAAGCTTTATAGTAAACTCGCCACTACTTTACTAAAGCATAACTGGACTTGACTGACACGGACTGGACTGGACTAAGACTGGACTTTGACCATAACTATAGCTAAGAGACAGGAGAAATAACACATAACAAGGCAGGCTTTACAACTTTAGCCTGCCCGATGGGGCAAATTAATATAAAAAAAAAATGAAACGTCGAATTATTTTGTGCATTTTATTTCGTCACATAGTTGGTCACGGTATTTGTCCGTGAGGGCGTCGTGGGAGCTTCGATAAAACGCGTTTGCGGGCGTGTCTACCATAAAATGATATTTCAACTTTATCTTAGATATCTTCATATCAATGTATGTATAGCATACACGGTTCCGTAGAACAATTGGCGCAATACATGGTTCAATGATTTACTAACTAGCTGCGCCCCGCGGTGTTACCCGCCACATGTTTTCGGGATAAAATTGCCATACTGCGCTGCAATGCTGCCAGAATTCCGGTTACATGTCTCTTCCCTTGTGGGCAGTTAGATTTTGTTTTCATAAATTTTAATTACCTACAGTAATATTAATTTTAAGAAATGTTTTACCTGTAATTTATACGTTGCTAGCTGCGCTACGCGGTGTTACCCGCTACATGATTTCAGGATAAAAAGTAGCCTATGTGATAATCCAGGGTCTCAGCTACCTCCATACCAAATTTCATCCAAATCTGTTTAGTAGCTTTTGCGTGAAAGAGTAACAAACATACATCCATCCATCCATACAAACTTTTACATTTATAATATTAGTGGGATTGTTTTTTATTGTTGTGTTTGACAAGCAGTTCACCTGATGTTAAGTGAAGGTGTGGTCAGAGATGATAATGCACACCTAGCCTGGAATGGAACCTGGCTCTCAAGTGTGGCTGCCGGAACACACCGTTAGATGCTTGTCAGTAGATTTTCAACTTGAGGACGGTAGCTATGGTTTCCTTCGAAGTTTTTCTTCACCGGCAACTCAAGCTCATTATTGGGGTTTGAAACCACGTCGTTCAGCGTGTGATCTATCAATGCATAATTTTTAGGGCAGTTATTAATTAACATTTTATCTTATTATTCTCTATGATACGGCTATCTAAGAACGGTAACTGGCAAGTGAGATTTGCCAGAACACTTGAAAATCTAAAGTGTTTAAAATTTCAGTTTGTAATGCTTTAGAAAGTATGCAAACATATGAAATATACCAAAAAAGTAACCCTAAAAAGATTAAATGTATAATCTCCATAAAATCAATCCCTTCATAAAATATTTAGTATAAATATCCGATTACACCCATAATCAGACATTGCTAACAAGACAAAGGCTTCTAAAGCAATCAAAAATATACAAAAGAACCAAAAATACCTTCAAAATGGTTAAGAACCTGTTGGTTTTGTTCTTGTTAGCTATCGCTACTCAGACCCTTGGAGACTCCGTCACAGATGGAACGAATCTTGTATCTACGTTTCTGGTAAGTGTCTGCAACGAAACAGAGGTAAATCCTTTCCCTTGCGGGAAGGCCTCCTTCTCTAGAAGACCTTTGGAGGTTGTCTAGGTAGTAGCTGTAATATCCGTAGTATGTAAACTTGTTCAGCCCGTCTTGACGTGCCCCTCAACTCAACTCATGAGCACGAACATAACGTGCAAAACCAAGTCTTTTAAGAGATAATGTGAAAACAAAGTTAATAAGACTATTCATCAAATATCTCAAAGTCAAGAGCGCCAGTAGATGCAAATACGGTGATGTCCTGGGCTTTGCTTTTTTATAAGTGCTGGCTGGACACCGTTGCAATATTCATGGACAAAATGGACTTGTTCATGCGCTTTGCTGTCGCCTTCATTAGTGATAGCAACAATAATAAATAAACATTAATAGTTAGTATGAATAATTTATTTTGAATTGTATATTTATTATGTTGGCTCTCTGTGCGGTTTGGAGTAATCTGTAAGCACAGGGAGTATCTGTTGTGCATAAAAAATAATGGGTAGGATTTACCTGTAACCACTAAGAGAGTATCTAGTTTGACAAATTGTCACAAGAAAATTAATTCTATGTCATCTCTTAACTTTGTTAAGAGAATAGTTGTCGTGATAAATCAGTTGTAAAAAAAGTGTTTCACGTTCGGTAGAGGATACCAGAAGTTTATTTTGAATTCACTTGTAAAATTACTATTCACTTGTAATTTATTTTGAATGTACGTTAGCACAATAACATTGTGGTGTCGAGTGCAAAAATTACACACGTTTTAGCATTTAATTACTCTACTTTAAAAATTGTAAATTGCAGTATATCTTTGATAGAAACAGGGAAACAGTGTGTTAGTGGCAATATTTCAATATGTTTTGTTTATATCCCACCTCTATGTTTTAATGTAAAAGTAATGAGACGAACGGTACGCTCTCTTGATGGTAAGAGATAACACATGTTCATGACCATTGCATCAATACACTGAACCTTGAGTTGCAGAACAAAGTCCGGGGCATCGCTGCTTTGGCGCTCATTACTTTGAGACTTTCGATTATTAGTCTCAATAGCCCCGTAGTTTAGCTAGCTGCAGTACCCTTCAAACCGGAACACAGTAATGTTTATACACTACTGCTTGGCGATAGTGTAGTTGTATATAAACAATCACAGAAACAAGTTAACGCTCGGGATTCAGAATTTTTTGTTCGTGTGCTACACTCCCCTTCGATACATTGTTTATTACTACTTACCTATCCACTTATTCATTTGTAATGTCATTTCGAGTGTTAATATAGTGTTATTGTTAAATTTCATTTATTTAATTTGTAGATTCACCGTCATGGCGACAGGACCCCTGTTGAGACCACCCTGGCATTCAGCACCAACTCTGAAGCTCTGGTGGCTGCCAGCGCGCCGTACGGATACGGACAGCTAACTAATGTAAGTGCTAAGTTTATTTTTACTGCTGGAACGCTCATACATAATATCCTCACTGGCTTCAGAATAATTTGATTTAATTTTTGATGTGTATCACAAAACAAAAATTTATTCTCATCAGTTGATACCCCTGGTGATGTTATTACTAAAATGATCACTTCCATGTACGAAAAAGAATATATGTCCATTTGTATTGTGTTATGCACAATACAAATTTGAATGATGTTTAGTTGTAAAAGATTACAACACTCCCAATGTGTGAAGCCTCATGTTAATTATGATTTCTTCTAGTTGGGAAAACAGCGCTCCTACAACCTGGGCAAGTTTATTCGCGCCCGCTATGACGAGCTTCTCTCTGACCAATACAACAGATCTGAGATCTATATCCGTTCCACTGACTCTACTCGCGCTAAGATGACCGTCCTCACCGCCATGGCTGCCGTCTACCCCGCCTACCCGGGCAGCTGGAGTGACGAAGTTAACTGGGTCCCTACACCTTTCACCACTGTCCCCGCCAAATATGACATCGTAAGTAATTCATGATCTCATAAAAAAATGTCTTTTTTTGGCAAAAAAGGAACTAACTTTTTTATGAGGTATTCAAAAGCGCTCTATTAAATTAATGGTATTGTTTTCCAACAGAACATGGCTATGCTGAACTGCCCCGTCTTTCTATCTGCCTACTACTCCCTGATGTACGCCGACAGTACCCGTATGTCTGGGTTCTTCGACGTTTTGAATGTCATCTCTGAACAACTTGGCTACAATATTACCAGCATGCCTACTTTAGCCTACGCTGTCTATGACGTGTATGTTAGCCAGGTAAGATTTTAATTACATTAAACGGTTCGGACTCAAATCTGAGTTGAGCTCGAGCCTTTTTAAATTTTACTCGTTATTGGTAAAGACTCGAGTCCGAGTCAAGCTCTTTTGAATTTTGGTTGTCGTGAACTCATGACTGTGTTTTGAGTCCTTAGCTGGAATAATAACTGAATAAAGATGAACAATAAAGTGTTACTTCATTGACCATAATTTCCATTGAATGTGTATAGTTTTGAGCGGATTTAATTATTTTATCATTTAAACTATCATAACATACATCAAGTATCAAATTCATGAGACACTTCATGTCAAAGAACTTATAGGACTCAAAGGACACGAAAAATCAAAGGGTTACAGTAGCTCGCAAGAATACTAGGGATTGAAAGAACTCAAAAGACTCGTGATTCTACTAGTCTTTTTCTTGAGATAAGACTCAAACCGCGAAATAGAGTCAAGAAGATTTGATTTTTTTACAGCTCTATCTGGAGCTGTCAATCTGATATGTGTTGGCTAGTCATGAAAAGGTAGCATGGGAATAAACCACGTTTAATATTAATCTGTTTACGCAGACCCACTTAGGAGTGGAGCTGACTGACGAGATTGCCGCCATTTTGCCCCAAATCAGTGATGCTGCTGATGTGGGCATGGACATCATATTTGGAGACGAAGATTACATCGCATACCAAGCTGGTAAGCTGCCTTAAATACCTATACTCCAACGTATTGAGCACACTTGTTATAGAGTCAATCAATCTAGTATTGTGTTAGAAAGGGTCTCATTTAGTAATAGTATGGCAGTGTGGGTTAAACTTCGAGTTTTGATTGTTTTTATAAAAATTGTTTTGTTTATTTATTTAAAAAGTTATGAGACGAACGCGACGCTCTCCTGATGGTAAGAAATATCGTCTGTTCATGACCATTGCAGCGATACACAGCACTTTGAGCAACAAAACATATTCCAGGGCAGCGCTGCTTTGGCGCTCATTACTTTGAGACTTTCGATGGTTAGTCTCAACAGCCCAGAATTGTGAGTAGGTAATGATGAGTAAATTAACCCCGTTTCGTATTCTTTTAATAACCTTGTGTACTGCAGTAGTGTGTAAACTTTTCTGTGTTCCGGCTTAATGGGTACTCAGCTAGCGAAATTACAGGGCTATTGAGACTAACCAACAAAAGTCTCAAAGTAGTGAGTGCCAAAATAGCTAAGCTAATCAAAATACTGTGTGTTGCTGCAATGGTCTTGGATCAGAAGAGTATCAATCGATTCAAGACTTTAACAAACAATAAAAACGGTTGAAGAAGGCGCGCTAAATTAAAACTGACTGTTACATTCCAGGCCCACTTTTAAACGAGTTCTTCACATACGCCGATGAGCAGATAGCTGGAACCGACACTCCTCGTGTGAGGATCTACTCAGCTCATGACGTCAACGTGTACTCTTTGATGGCAGTGGCTCAGATCACGCCCAGACAGGGAGTCCCTAAATACGCCGCTGCGTTCGCACTCGAGCTCCGCCAGGTTGAGGAAACTGGGGAATATGTTGTGTTGGTAAGTGTAAGCAAGCAAGCACCTTGCAAAAAAGTTAGCAAGACACTTATTTTTTATTGTGGAAAGGCTAGGTATTTGATTACAGCTTTTTCTGATATTATGGTACGGTGAGGTCGAAGACGGTAAACTCACCTTAGAATGGAACTGGCGCTCAAGTGAGGCTATCGGAATGTCTGGATGTCATTCTTTATGGTTGACAACCTTATATAATTAATTCACTATTAAAAATACCGACTCAATGATTCTTAGGCCAACTGCTGCTTTAATTCAATGAAACAGCGAGGTTTCGAAGTAAACGAAAATATCATCGATGTATACAATTTTTAGACATTTGTTGATCGTTTAAAAACAACTGGATTCATTTCTATAAAATGTGTTTGGGACCATCTCTGAAGTATGATTTACCAAGCAAAAAAATAATCATCAAATTATATCCATAATTGGCGGAATGATCGCGTAACAAAAAAAACATACAGTCGAATTAAGAACCTCCTCCTTTTTTTAAGTGAAATGGAATTAGCAAAGCTAAAAAATCACACATGCCTTGAAATATTACAAGTTATAACGCTGAAAAGGCTTCAGATTGACAATCTCTCCATCTCTGTCTTACAGCCGGTGTACCAGCCCGCTCCAGGCGAAGAGCTGGTCTACTTGCCCGTGGCAGGCTGCGATAGTCTCCTCTGTCCTTACGACACGTACAAGGAGATCGTTTCTGCCTACGTCCTGGATGAAGATACCTGGAGAACCAACTGTGGCTTCACCGAAGACTTGGTCGTCGACGATTCCAGCGTGGCGAAGTAATTAAGTACTGTTATCGAATTGAATTATTACATCATTGTTATTGTTTAAAAACTGTATTTTTCTGAATAACGATAGAGCATCTATTTACATAATTATAAAACCCGGCCAAGTCAGAGCCGGACTCGCGCACGAAGGGTTCCGTACCGCACTAATATTATAATGTGAAAGTTAGTATGGATGGATGGATGGATGTTTGTTACTCTTTCACTCAAAAACTACTGAACGGATTTGGATAAAATTTGGTATGGAGGTAGCTGAAACCCTGGATTAACACATAGGCTACTTTTTATCCAGAAAACATGTAGTCACACCGCGGGGCGCAGCTAGTCGTAACATAAATGTTTGTCCTGGTCGGAATCGAATCCACACCCTACAGCTCTTAAAGCTAAGAAATGTGCTAACAGGGCTGTCAAAAGGTAGGCTTAGTAAGAATTTAGTAATTACATGATAATATTTATCATGCAATAAAACAATTGAACACCTACGATAACACTGTCTAAAAGAACGCGATTGATTCTGCTATCAGGAGCTCCCACGAAGCTTTCATGAAGCGAACACGATGTTTATCGCATGAGTGTGTACAGGATGTTTCTGTATGTAGGACACACCCACATGTGACATTGTTTTATGTGGATATGTGTGGGACTCGAGCCAGATTTAGATTTTAGGCTTAACAAATTGAAATGTTTTTATTGAAGGAGAAATTCTAAAGGAATGCTTGCGTATTTGGGCTCGAAGTTTACGTAAAGTACCTACACCTAGCTTGGAATAAAACTGGCTCTCAAATGAGGCTTAACACATACGTTAGATACTTGGCAGATTTATGTTTTCTCTATTGCAAAAATGAGCAAAAATGCACAGCCCAAAAATGAAATAATAATTAAAATTCAATTTTTGTAGTACGCAAGCAAGCGTATAGGCTAGTATAGCGTCTATAAGCGTATAAATAAAATATGAATTTAAAAACCCCCGACACCATAGTATATAGTACTATACTGTTAAGCCCTTTCATTTGATAGCCATATTAAGTTGTGGAAAAATATGTAATCCGCCATTTTGTAGCGGCGGCCATCTTGGACGAATTTTCATCAAACACTCCCGATTAAATCTCCTTTAAAAAAAAAAAAAAAACAAAATCAAAATAAGTTTATCCGTTCGGGAGTTACTTTGCCACAGACACACACAAACACGTCAAACTTATAGCACCTGTTGGTAATAGGTTTGTGTGTGTAAAAATGTCATCTCTAAGAAAATGTTTTACGTTTTTAATAATTATAAATAATATCTTTATTGTGAAGCAACTTGGGTTTTTAATCGATCTCTAACATAACAACACCCCCGTCGTTTTTGCGTCGGGGATAAAAAATATAAGGCGCGCTTTGGCACCTATCTAGAACAACCAAAACTTAATTTTAGTCCTTTCAATCGAATAGCAAATTTGAATACAAAATTTTTCGCTCGACATTCACCAATTTGTCCGGTCATGTGAACCTAAAACCTACTTTAGTTGACAAGTCCCGGTCCGTGTTTTTAAATTAACATACTACCCTTAAAGCTAAGGGTGACATTTATGCAAATAACATTTTCTATCTGTACTGTCACTGTCGAGTTTTGAATACCATTTATATACTTTCGCTTTAGATTATGTACCTATCTATCTATACTAATAAAAAGAGGAAACATTTAATAGGAGGACATTTAACACAGCGCCATCTAGCCCCAAACTAAGCAAAGCTTGTACTATGGGAACCAGACAATTGACATAATACTTAAATACTTTTTTTTTTAAATACATACAGTACCTACACCCAGACACAGAACAAACATCTATGTTAGTCACACAAATGTTAGTCTTGAGTAGGAATCGAACCCCCGCCCTTCAGCTCTCGAAGCAGACATACTGACTTAATTGTTTGTTTGTATTGAATAGGCTCGTTCGTAAATCGTTTATAAAGCGTTCTAGATGTCATATTTCCATGGAATTTAGGTATCTTGGTAGTCTACCATCCCATTCATACTCGATCACAGTATACGAAACAAGGTTAGTTATATTTTATTCGGATCACGCTGTATAATGTCTAGTAGAAATTAACAAAAATTATCTATATAACAGGAAAGAAAACGTAAATTATCACGATAAGTACCTACAATATAATTTTGACAATAACGATGAAATTGTGTTATAAATACTTACTTATTGGCTACTATAACGTTGGCTTATGTTATCATTATTATGATCAACTACTACCGACTATCTTGTATGTAGATATACTTATTACGTAAGTTAACATCTGTTTTACACAGTATTTCTAATAGACTTGAATAAACAATCTAAGATGCAGTGGCGGATTGACACATTTCCCAAGTAGGTATACCTATGCTGTTAATTTGTTGCCGTCCTCGTCAATAATTCCTAGATTATTTTTTGCAATCCAAAATATATTTTTTTTATGCCAATCAAGCTGACGGGTTGCCTGATGTTAAGCAATCACCGTCGCCTATAGATATCTGCAATACCAGGGGTACTACAAATACGTTGCCGACCTTTTAAGAGTCTATTAACATGCCTTTTGAAGAACCCAATGTTGTAACTCCGCGGGAATACGGAAGAAGGAAGATCATTCCACAATTTGCAAGTGTAGGCAAAAAAGATCGCGTGAATCACAGTGTGCGATTTCCATGAATCAATTACATGTGGATGAGCTTTAAATTGACTTTAAATTCCACAGCAAATATTTTTTGAGTGTTCTTTGGTGTGATTTTAATTTATTGTTTTGTTACTACATATTATAATTTTGTCATTTTCATGAATGGACTACCACTAGATGAAGTTACAAACCATGTCTGTAAACCCCTCCACGGTAGAAGCTGGAGAACTATTTTAATTATGACAAAATATATACAAATAATATGTGCCTAGTGGTTTTTAATGTGGTAAATTTAAAAACATTGGGAGGCGTTGAAAAATAATTGATTTTCAAAGTGGGCTGTAGATGAAATAAGTTTGAGAACCTCTGGTAGACAGGGTGCTTGGATAGTCCTATGCCAAAATAAGTATGAACATTGAGAAAATTAAAAAACGAACGTCCAATAAAAAATGTTTTTTTTTTATGAAAGGCTCAGATTAAGTAGTGTTTAATCTGAGATGAAAGGATTCTAACGATATCCAAAATTAAATGTGTTTAGGCATTTATAAGTTTTGGTAGAATAATGAAACTCACTTAAACATACATACATCAACCCTGAAAACAATATACATACTCCATTTTTTCGCTCACTCGAGCTCCGTGTAAAAAAATACTGTTCAATACATTTTGTCGAGGATGATTGACAAACCAATAAAACAAGCAAACTTTTAAATAATAATTTATTTCTTTACACTTACATTAAAATATTTGTAACATGCATTAACGTACGCTAATATGTAATTAAGCGTATTAATGCTACAAAACAGTACAACTTCTTCGACAAGAAGACAACTTTCGACATGAAACAAACGATAAGGCCTTCTCACACCGTACTCACTCCACTCGAGATGGACCATTGGAATGTGGACTTTACATCGCTGGCAATAGTTTTAAAAGTGGAATGTGATCATACCGTGAATAGGTTAATAAAAAAAAATATGTATTATGCTTTTAAACCTATAAAAGTTACCACCTAGTTTCACAGACTAATAAAATCATTGCATCAGACCGCAGGAACGCGCTGGATGCGAGCCGCTTCCAACCGGTCTTTATGGTGGGAGCCACACTCGAGAGCCAGTTCTAATCCAGGCTAGGTGTGCTTTACCATCTTCGACCACATCTTCACTTCACTTTTGAAGTCAGCTGTGGTCTAACCTAACCTAACATGTCATAAAAAAAAGTAGTGGACGTCTTACGACTGAGATGATGATGATCATCATTGTATCAGTTTTTATCGCTATAAACAAATGGCGAAGAAAATAAATATTATTTCAGATCATCGTTCATAGAACTAGAATCTGACTTCTCTAAGGTAAAATAGTTTTATGACTCGACTGTGGTAAAGCCAAAGAAGGAGGGTTAAAATGTGTTTGACCGTATGTATGTACATCCATATCTTCCTTCGTAACTACTAAACGGTTAAACCGTTTTAGATTAATGATGTGTCACTGCGTATATTGAAATTACTATAAAAAAATGGCAGATTTTTGGCGCCAAAATTTTATTTTTCCTTTGTCGTGTTTTAGATGTTTTAGACAACTACTATGGAACTACTACTATTGGGGAAGCCTGCTTTTGAAAACTACGAAATTGAAGTTGAGTAGAGATGGAAAAATATGTATTTATTTATTCACTAAATTATATGCTTTAGAGCTGTATTCAACAACTTTACTTCAGTCAACAATTACAAAAAATATCAGGCGTGAAAACAACAACACTCACTTTTATCTATTTAACATGAGATGTTTTGTCCCTAATTTCGAAATGTAAGTCGATACGGTGTGAGATGACCATTATTGTAATATCAAAATACATCGATTATAAACAAAGTGCACTCTATTCCTTACATCGTAATTCTATACATTTCGAAAGAATGGAATGAACAATGTCTTCAATTTTAGAAATTTCGTTAAAACACATCTAAAATAAAACTATTTAGTACACCGGCAAATCATAAACGTTGCCGTGAATAACGCAAGCGCCTGAACTCGGATAAACCAAACTGATTATTTCTAAATGTATCCACACAAAAAGACATGATGTCAAATATTGGGAATAGATATTTTGTTTCAACCAAGTTTGAGTCTGATACTCGTATGTAAATCAGCAATCCGAAAGACTAACAGCTCGTAATCGCTCTTAGCCATATGACGTTTTGAAATAAAATCATTTAAGGTGGTACGATTTCCAAACAAATAAATTTTTGCCATTTATTGGCAAATGGAGCACAATTTTACAGTGAAATCACAGCTACTGGCATTTATTTTGGTCTTTATTTGCGGTAAATCACAATTGCTTGAATAAAACAGTAGATTATTAGAAATTCATAAATTTGATTTTATGTAAATGCCAGTGATAGCTGTGATTTCACTGTAAAATTATGCTCAATTTATCCATTTTGGGCAAAAATTATTTGTATGGAAATCGAACCATCTTAAGCCGTGTTGGTTCTAATCAGCGCTAGTTGTCACTGTTAGCGTATTTCGGACTTCACGAAAAAGCGTCAGCAGTATTCTACACAACATATTTGTACATGTAAAAAGTCAGATATGAATTTATTATTATTAAATTATAGTGTATTATACAGTGTGCTTACAATATATATTTTTTTAACAGAACGTTGCAAGGAACATTAGTTTTTAACACCATTCACATTTCTCATATATAAAAATATTTTTTTTATTATCAGAATAAAACAGTTTGGTCAGGATTTCGAAATGTTTGATAAAGATCTTGCCCTCGGATGTACATAAGGATCAAATTGAGTAAACGCGGTAAACAAATCACATTCAACTTGCATTTAAATAACGTCGAAATTAAATACAATGTTACATGCAATTGTATTTCTATTTAATTTCAAACTTTCAAAATAGAATAGGTAATGATTTTTATTTTTTTTAATTTTATATCCACGAAATAAGTTTAAAATTTAAGTTAACATTATTTAGCTTAAGGTGGTTCAATTTCCATACAAATACATTTTTGCCATTTATGGAAAAATGGAACATACTTTTACAGTGAAATCACAGCTACTGGCATTTATTTTGATCTTTATTTGCGGCAAATCACAATTTTGATTTTATGCTAGTAATCTACTGTTTAATTCAAGCAATTGTAATTTAACGCAAATAAAGACCAAAATAAATGCCAGTAGCTGTGATTTCACTGTAAAGTCATGCTCCATTTTTCCATAAATGGCAAAAATTCATTTGTATGGAAATCGAACCACCTTAAAAGGGCAAATACATCGATTTCAGATTTAAACAATAAATTGCGAACGACATTAAAAACTAAGAGATACAAACATTATGGCACAAGTATAAAGTAAAACTATAAAAATCTTAGAGAGCTATAAATCGTGAAAAACTAGATTCAGTAAACTTTTAAGCCTCGGTCACATTTGATTTCTTTTTTTTTACAATTGCATTTTTTTAATAATTTTTTGATTAGCGATAACGAGAAAACATCGAAACTTGAACCATACACAATGACAAATAAAGCTCAGTATCAAATAACACTCTACAAAAATCAATCGTCAAATTTTACACTGCATTCATTTATCACATTATAAATTACTGGAAAACGCCTCGCAGTTTCACCTGCGTAGTTCCCGTTCCCATGGGAATACAGGGATAAAAAGTAGCCTATGTCACCCGGGGATAGCGTAGCTTCCCAACGGTGAATTTTTTAAATCGGTCCAGAAGTTTCGGAGCCTATTCAATACAAAGAAACAATCAAATCTTTCCTCTTTATAATAGTATAGATAGATAGATTCAGATTCGAACGTTTTCTCGTCATCACGAATACTCGCCAATTACAATCATCGTCAATTCTCAAATATTCAAGTATAACTAAAAAATAATAATTTTCTAAAAAAAAAATAACCTCAAATATCCAAAATTATTACATATTTTTATTTTATAATTTTCGACATTTTACGTAACGCAGTCAATGTGTTTAACTAACTACAAAATACTTTCTAAAACTACAATGATTATTTTGATAGTGTGTGTGCATTTTTGTGCCAGTGTGTGTGATGCATCACCTAGATGTTTTTTTTTATACATTTAATCAATATTGCACTTACGCTTATAGGCCATACATAACGATATAATTTATTGTTATGATAATTTAGTTTAAAATAAATAATATCAAATGGCAAGAATGTAACATCACTTCTTATTCAAATAATACAAAAACGAGTATTAATTGTTAATATTTCAATATTAATAACATATAAATTAATATCTAACATATAAGTATTTATGATTTTGAACGACAATACAATTGGATTTTAGATTAACATGCGATAGTTCGAAGATCATGGCACACCGGATATCTTGTCAGGCAACTTTCTATTTTTTAATTTAATAATGTGTTTGTATGAAACTTGGCAAAATAAATACTTAGTACAAGTACAATTAAATTTAGAAAATAAAAAAAAACGAATGTGTTTATTACTTTTTTTTAAAATTAATTGTCACTCAGGATGATGTATGGATTCTATACCCCATATATCCAAATCTGTTCAATGGAATTAAAAAACACACTTCATCCACAATCACAATTCACAATCCATGAATCCTGAAAACATTACACTCCTTAGGGCAGTCGCGTAAAATAAAAGTTTATTTTCAAAAGCATATTTTTCAGTTTAAGTAACGACTTTAGGTAGTGATGCTACTCACTACACACTTTATAACTTAAAATCAAACTTCATCTAAAACTAAGTAATAAAATTACCAAAATGATTTTTATTTTCCTGAAATAAACCTTATTATACACTATCTTCGATCAAGAATGTACTAGATAGAAGCACACTAATACTAATAGGTAGTTTGAATTGTGACAAATGATCGATTACCGGGACCCTCTTAAGCAAATACATTCCATTATTATCTCACGAATCATTGTGTTTGACATTTGTTACTAGCAATTGATAATTTAGTCCAATTAAGATAAATATTGTATTGATAAGATTTAATTCCGAACAAAATGATATTACATCATGACATACAATTTATTGGTTATCATAATTTATAACTCTGTTTTTGTTCTAATTTTGATTTAAAAAATGATTATGTACAAATACAAAATTTAACTTAAAACTCGATTATTTATTCGATTACGCAATCCAATGTTACATCAAGTCAAGTAATCTATAGTCTAGCAACTAACGGGACTGCCATAAGAAAATACATTCGATTTTTTCGGAAATATTTAGTTATAAAGTAACTACAATTATGATTAACAAGAAAAAAATTACACGACCGTGATTTTTATACATTAATAAGCACATTCGTGCTACGCCTTTTTATCTTAAAACTGTGACTTAGATCTATTTATTTTTGTCAAAAATAACACTCGGTGTTATATAAATAACTTTCTCACTCGGTCAAAAATAACTTACATTGCCGGAAGATGCGCTAACGGCTTTCGAGAAGTCTGTAGAAGAGGTGTCTGAGGCAGACTGGAAAAAACTGTTTCGAAAATTGATTCTGACGCGTGAAACTTTGTTTAGACGCTGGCGGAGCTAAAAAGATTGAATTAAAAAAAGAACTTATTTTTTTAGTTTCGAAAAAAAATCCAACTACGAATGAATACGTGATCATTTAAAACTCTGTTGTACATAGCTGCATATAGGGTTCACATTTAAATGTTTTAGTAGCTCGGTTTTACACTTGGTAAAGTAAAGTGTATTTCTCAAACATGCTTGGAAATATGAGCATTATTGTGGCAACCTTCTTCGAGATAAATCGTAATTGCTGTACTGACCAAATACATGCGAGCAGCGGCCTGCAAAAGTTGTAAGAAAATTTTTATATCTGTCGTGGTTTATCGGCCAAATATATTACATAGTAAACTCATATCTGTCATGTAATTTAAAAATGGAACGATCTTTTACTTCGAAACATGGCAACCGAAGAGGTAACTTATCAAAGGTTTTATTAAAATTTCGAACTGGCTTGCAAATCTTCGAGCATGCAAAGCTGGTTTATTTATCTGAGTTGCAAATAGAAAGCTAATTTCCGAGCGTTTTTTTTTTTTATTGTTGACAGGCTAGGTGTTTGACTACAGCTCACCTGATGTTAAGTGAAGGTTATGTTATTTGAGATAAGTACTATACAAGCCTTGGTCACGACTAGGCATTGCTGGACTTACGTATGTGTGGCTCGGCTTCACCACGGCCCACATTTACACGTTCGTCCAACAATGCCTCTTTTGCTGGAGTAATGTAATATAAACACGTCCCGTGGAATAAAGTAAACAAAATAATAAATAGTGAACAAAAAAGGTGTGCACTTTATTCAGCAGGAAATCTATTAGAATCACCACAGATAACAAAATTCTTATTAATCGGTCGAAAATGTATTTCTCTTGTGTCTTTATTACACACGATGGGACCACCCACTAAGTCAATTGTTTAAAGTGTGGCTTTGAGTGTGTCGTCACAGTAACGATACACGCAACTGAACGCATTCGCTGAACCATCAAGCAAAAACGAACATTATCGCCCTTGAAAACAGCCCACAGAATATCACCAATGTTTATGATATAATCGGTGAATTTCTATAAACACGATTTTCAATCGTAAAATATTTACAAAATAAACTAGTATTTTCTTTTATGGTTGACAGGTCGTTTGACCACAGCTCACCTGATGTTAAGTGAAGGTGTGGTCGAAGATGATAGAGCACACCTGAAACAGAACTGGCTGTCAAGTGAGGCTGCCGGAACACACAAATAGGTACTTTACAACAGAGTAGCAGCTAGCCAGCCGAGTACTAGAAAGTACCCTACCACCATGCTATGGTTTCCTCACGATGTTTTCCTTCAGCTCAAGCTCATTGTTGGGGTTTGAACCCACGCCCTTTGGGAACTTACCGCGCCAACCACTGAGCTATCATCGCTGTGCCTTTAATAATGTAATATCCCCTTCCCAAAGGATCCAAAACAAAGTTATAAAAAAAATATGACAATTATTTTTAAAAAAGCTGAATCTATCAATAAACGTCACACTTTATTTCAACTTTATTTCTATCCCACGAAAGACGATATTTACTTGAACGGTTTTAGAGCGTACGACGCTGCATTACCGACATGTTACGAAACCGTCACGAGTAATCTATGAGTATTTGTGTCGTAGAAAAAATATTAACTGTTATTTTATTTAACTGTATAACTAGTCATAATTATAAATATAAATCCCCTTTATCGCATAAAATTAGAAAAATCAACTAAACAACAAAAAAAAATCTTATATAGAAACACTATAAGACCGAATATTTAATGTCACTGTCAAATAAATATAAACGTTACATGCATAACAATAAAGTCGTGTTTATTTATAACATCTTCAAAAAATGTATTATTTCATTTTCACTAATTTTATATGATAGAGAAGTATTTTAACCTATTCCCTAATAACTACTAGCGTAATCTTGACATTTTTAATATCGATTGACGACTGTAAGCAATCTAAAATCGTCTTTATTTCTATACACATTAGGTTATAAACAGAAGGAGCTAGCTCCCAACTTTTTAAAGGCAGTTTACACGTTTCTTAGTTTTTGTCTGTTGTCGAACTTTGCTAGAAGATGGCGCCACGTGTGGTGTCTTAAAATGACGTTGGCATTATTCTGATAAACTAAGTTAGGAGGTTTTGACGGGAACGCGGATAGAGTCGTTTCGCCCCGTTGTATTTTTTCCAAAACTAGTGTTTTGTCGAGTGTTTATACATAAAAATGGTGGTGTTTTATTCATAAAGTGCAGAATCACAAGCGCGAGTGTGGGAAAATGATATGATGTGGTGAAACATGACTTTTCGTGTTGCTTTCAAAACTCCATCGAAGCTTTATAATAAAGTCGCCACTACTTTACTAAAGCATGACTGGACTTGACTGGCATGGACTGTACTTGACAAGACTGGACTTTGACTATAACTGTAGCTACGAGGCAACTTATGTAACTTGAAAATATAAAACACTTGACACTGGCAAATGCACAAAATGCGACGCCAAAACCAAAGACAAAAAAAGGTTAAGTTCAAAAATTTTTAGATAAACGGTTTTATTGAAAATAATGTACTGTCATCAGAACTAAAGGTGTGTACGAAATATCTAATATTAAAAATCTGTAAACATAAAAGAGGTAAAATTTCAATTATCTAAATTTGACACAAAAATAAAAACGTTCAAAAATAATTTTAGCAAACTAAATTATTAGACAATTGCATCGCTCCTCACAACCAAATAAATTAGTAAATAAGTGCACTATAAATAAAGAATACACTGGATCATCACTAAATTTACTTGTGTGGGCCGTACTTTGGCAAGATCGAGGGTAAAAAAGAACAGTGAACATCTCATCACCATCTCAGTAGTACCGGAAACCAACTTCCTTCCTACTCAAATTTTAGTCATACTACCATACTCTTCAACATACTCACAATAACCAAAAGTTAATTAGTCCATTTAAAAGTTACATTTAGGATTGCATAAAAGACAGAGCAAAACACGATTCTATTTTTTGAATGTCAAAACTTTACTCTGGAACAGTATCTTGAAAAAATTGTAATTATTTATTGAGAGCCCCTCAATGAAAATGCTCTGATGTAAAATGACCAGAAACAAGTTATAACGACAAAAGAAAATTTGTTCTCAAATTTTTATCCATTTTCCAATACGTCGATTAGTTCACCACTAGATGGAGCCACCTGTAACTTCTACATGACCGTCTATAGATTCAAATGCCCGAGTGTTATATCTGCAACGTCGATTAGATCACCACTAGATGGAGCCACCTGTAACTTCTACATAAGTCGTCAGTGAATATAGATTCCAGCGTTCTACCTGTAGCTTGGCTAGTTTCACAACTAGATGGCGCCAGCCGTAGCTTCGACGCACGCCGTCTGTTGGTTCAGCTGCCTAAGTGATGAGCCTGGGTGCATGTAAAGCGTGTAAAGTTCTGGCCAGGGGGGGTTTGTGTTTGGGCTCAGCGGTGCTCGGAGCCCAGTCTTGTAGCCGAGCGGCGGCCGCCAGCCGGTGCGTCAGACGGTGAGCGATACTAAAGCCGCCGCTACCCTCAAGTTGAGTTAAGACAATTATCACTTGCCTGCGGGCAAAGAAAAAATTATCTATATATTTTTATAGGTGATAGGCTTAGGCATTTAACAACACCTGATGATTTATTTACTTATTTCTTTATACACAAGTACAAACCCATGGTGAGTATTATAGGTTGCCCCAATTCGTTCACCCAACCAGTAACAATAACATATACAATACAATATAACACTACAATACAATTCAATCTAAAATATATGTCAATTTGTTGGTTTTATTTTTGCATGTTTTTTTTTTTATGTTGGACCGACTAGGTGTTTGACCACAGCTGGTAAAGCACACCGAACCAGGAATGGAACTGGCTCTCAAGTGAGACTGCCGGAACACACCGTTAAATGCTTGGCCGCAGAATTTCAACTTGAGGGTGGTAGTTAGCCAGGCGAGGACTAGAAAGTACCCTACTACCATGCTATGGTTTCCTCACGATGTTTTTCCTTCGCCGGCTGCTCAAGCTCATTGTTGGGGTTTGAACTCACGCCCTTCGGCATGCGAACCGACCGCGCTAGCCTTTGAGCTATCATCGCTACAAAATGATAACTGATAGTTGTCAAAGATGTTAAACACACCTAGCCTGGAATGGAACTGCCTTACAAATAAGACTGAAATAACACCAGTTATAAGTACTTAAGACTGCTGTAACACCAGTGATAGGTATTTGGCGGAAGATTTAAAGGTGATAGCTAACCAGCCAAATAAATAATAAATAAATAAATAAATAAATAAAGAAAATAAATAAATAAATAAATATCGCAGGACATTACACACAGCGCCATCTGACCCCAAACTAAGCAAAGCTTGTACTATGGGAGTCAGATAACTGATAGAATACTTAAATACTTTTTTTTTGTAAATACATACTTATAATACATACAGTACACCCAGACACAGAACAAACATTTGTTTTTGTATCACAAAATGCTTGTCCTGGGTGGGAATCGAACCCACGCCCCACAGCTCTTGAAGCAGACATGCTACCAAATGAGCCAACAGGGCTGTCTATATAGGGCTGTCTAATATCGTTGGACTATACACACAGCGCCATCTGGCCCCAAACTAAGCAGAGCTTGTGTGATGGAAGTCAGATAACCGATAGAATACATAAATACTTTTTTTTTGTAAATACATACTTATAATACATACAGAACACCCAGACACAGAACAAACATTTGTTTATTCACAAAATGTTTGCCCTGAGTGGGAATCGAACCCACGCCCTCCAGCTCTCAAGGCAGATATACTACCAATGAGCCAACGGGGCCGTCAAAAATACTACCACCGTGGTAAGGTTTCCTCACAATATATTTCTTTACAGAGATCTCATTGTTGGGATTTGAAGACGACCTGTGTTCCAACTGCAACCTCATCACTGGACTATCAGCGATACAAATCCTTCAGTGGAGCTTCCACTTACCGATGTAAAGGCGGCACTGAATCTATAGTCTTCAGCTCGCCCCGTGTGGACACCACGTTGTAGCTTTCTTGACAGTCACACTTCACGTGAATCCACTTGTCTGTGTGTCTGTTTTCCACCATCACTACTAACCCCGCCCAGCCCTGCAAAATAATAAATAAATAAATATCACATGACATTAAACATAGCACCACATTACTGTGTTCCGGTTCGAAGGGTACTGCAGCTAGCGAAATTACTGGGCTGTTGAGACTAACCATCGAAAGTCTCAAAGTAATGAGCGCCAAAGCAGCGATGCCCTGGACTTTGTTTTGTTACTCAGAGTTCTGTGTATCGCTGCAATGGTCATGGACAGGCGTTATCTCTTACCATCAGGAGAGCGTCTCGTTCGTCTCATTATTTTTTACATAAAAGAAAAACATCTGACCCCATACTAAGCAAAGCGTGTAACTATGGAACACAGATAACTGATAGAATACTTTTATTTTTGTAAATACATACTTATAAGACATACAGTACACCCAGACACAGAACAAACATTTGTTTATATCACAAAATGCTTGTCCTGGAAGGGAATCGAACCCACGTCCTTCGGCTCTTGGAGCAGACATTACTACCAATGAACCAACAGGGCTTAGTGTAGCGTTTGACCACACCGTGTCTGATGTTACGCACCAGCACCTCGCCTTACTCACCTTAGTCAAGTAATACGCAGTCATGCCTTGCCGACCTTCGTGACGTTGCCCTCTCGCCAGAGTCAAACCTAGAAACCAACAAAAAGAACATATTATACGTAATTCCTTTGAACAGCAGCAAATAAGGCTTTTAAGTGACAAAAGCCAAAAAGTTTAAAGTCCAATCATTGATGCAATCTAGAAGAATTTAAACACCCCAAAGTTTCCAACTTCATCATTATCATCATCATTTCAGCCGTAGGACGTCCACTGCTGGGCATAGGCCTCCCCCATTGTCATCCACAAAGACCGGTTGGAAGCGGCTCGCATCCAGCGCGTTCCTGCGGACTTTATTAGGTCGTCTGTCCACCTTGTGAATGAAGGAGAAAAAAGCGGAGAAACCCCGCTCATCAAGTACTCGCGCAAGGTGGTTAGAAAGTATCTACTAGGATATTAATAAGACGAACGATACGCACTCCTGATGGTAAGTGATAATGCATGCCCATGACCATTGCAGCGATACACAGGTCTTTATGTGACAAAGTCCAGGGCATCATGCTTTGGCGCTCACTATTTTGAGACTTTCGATGGTTAGTCTCAACAGCCCTACAATTTCGCTAGCTGCAGTACCCTTCTAAGCGGAACACAGAGTGGTGACAAGCTACGTATATTTAGGCCTGCCACAACAGATACAATTTTTTTCACGTCAAAACATAAACAATTCCACACACAAATGTAATACAAAGTATTTTCGTATTGCATCCAAAACTCCATCGAACGTCTTACCTTATAGTACCGTTGCCAGTCGCTACTACTTTACTAAGGCATGACTGTATTTGACTAGACTTGACCAAGACTAGACTTTGACTGTAACTATAGATGTTAGACATGCATTGCAAAAACCGAAAACAACTAGATAAAGATGCTGAAGACTGAAGACTGCACACAAACATTGAAACTGGGAGAATACACAGAGTTCGATACCAAGAAGAAAGATAAAAAGAAGTATTTTCTTACCGATGATAGCGTCCGCCAGTATGTGAGCGTGTAAGGGGGGGCGCTCCACCGCGAGCGGCTTGGAGGAGTGGGCGGCCAAAACGTGTCGCGGCCAAGCGGCGCTCGACGCCAGTTCTAACCCAGTATGCCAGTGATTGAACGCTAAGCACACTACTAGATAAAAACCTTTCTCCAGCATTTTGTGGCAACCGACGAAACCTCGGACCTAAAAAATAATCAGAAAATAAATACATAAATATCCTAGGACATTTTATACAGCGCTATCTAACCCCAATCTACTATACCACAATACTATTTAACGGCAGAATATCTGGTACTGCGGTGGTATCTACCTCGACAACTGCAACTGTGACCGTTGGTAGTCGCAATAACCTTGTTAAGTTGCGAACTGAAGCCCCCTTCAAACCGGAATACAATGTTTACACAATACTGTTTGACGGCAGAATGTCTGGTACTGTAGTGGTACCCACCCACCTAGATAACCGCAACCGTGACCGTTGGTAGTCGCAACAACCTTGTTAAGTTGCGAACTGAAGCCCCCTTCAAACCAGAATACAATGTTTACACAATACTGTTTGACGGCAGAATGTCTGGTACTGCAGTGGTACCCACCTAGATAACCGCAACCGTGACCGTTGGGAGTCGCAATAAACTTGTTAAGTTGCGAACTGAAGCCCCCTTCAAACCGGAATACAATGTTTACACAATACTGTTTGACGGCAGAATGTCTGGTACTGTAGTGGTACCCACCTAGATAACCGCAACCGTGACCGTTGGTAGTCGCAACAACCTTGTTAAGTCGCTAGCTGAAGCCCCCTTCAAACCGGAATACAATGTTTACACAATACTGTTTGACGGCAGAATGTCTGGTACTGTAGTGGTACCCACCTAGATAACCGCAACCGTGACCGTTGGTAGTCGCAACAACCTTGTTAAGTCGCTAGCTGAAGCCCCCTTCAAACCGGAATACAATGTTTACACAATTATGTTCGGCGGCAGAATGTCTGATACTGCGATACACACGTAGACGACCTCCTGCTAAGGAAATTGACCACCTAATACCAAGCTGCCGTATCCTCTGCAGAGTAAAGAATATAACTCACTTGTCTTTTGCTGTGTGCCACTAACTTTCCAATTTGCGCGCTCGGACCAGATTTAGTTCTAAACACAACCACACAAAGGTCGAGCTGCGATCGCTGGCTTTTCTCTGAATTCCTGAAAAAGACACGTTATTTATGTAAGAAACTAGTTACAATTTTCTTGACTTATTTTTAATCCTCGACGCAAAACGAGGGAAGTTATAAGTTTAACGTGTGTTTAACGCTAGGATACAACAATGTATCCTAGCTGTTCAAACGGTTGAAACTTTTTTTTTAAATTCTTAATTGGTTCGCGTTTGACCACACCCTGCCTAATGCTAGACAGTAGTGCCTATTACCTCTTCATTTAAAAACACCCATATTGTACCTTTTTTTATGTAAAAGTAATGAGATAGATAGATATATATAACTCTTTATTGTGCACACCATAAACAGAAAAACTTACATAGAACAAAATAAACATATGAACTAGTGCCACAAGTGGCGGCCTTTTCGCTAAGAGCGATCTCTTTTATTTCTGATGGTAAGAGATAACGCCTGTTCAAGACCATTGTAGCAATACGCAGAACTTTAGAGTAAAGTCCAAGGCATCGTTGATCTAGCGCTCATTACTTTTTTTTTTAAGTAGTTGACAGTCTAGGTGTTTGACCTGATGTTAAGTGAAGGTGTGGTCGAAGATGGTAAAGCACACCTAGCCTGGAATGAAACTGACTCTCGGGCTGCCGGAACACACCGTTAGATGCTTGCGTTAGTTAGATGCAGATTTTTAACTTAAGGGGATTACTTTGAGATGTTATATGGTAAATCTCAACAGCCCTGTAATTTCGCTAGCTGCGTTTACACCCTACCATTTTTTTATAGCTGACAGGCTAGGTGTTTGACCAAAGCTCACCTGATGTTAAGTGACGGTGTGGTCGATATAAAAATAAAAATAAAAGTTATACCTCTGTCCTTCTTGAAACAAGGTAAAATCCACTTCGGTTGGTTGTGTAGCGGTGAGCAAAAGGCACGTGAGGTGTCTGGTAGAAGACATCGGCGGCAGTATGCCCGCCAGTCGCACTTCGTGCCATCCCACACGCACCTTGCATATATCTATGCAGTCAAAGTATCTGGTGAAAAAAAAAAATGTTCTTTAAGAATTCAAGAATTTTAAATATTTTTTAACAAATCTCAACCTTTTTAAGTTTTTTCTACGATGGGGAATAATGTGACGAACTAAACGCTTTACTGATGGTAAAAGAATGCCTGTCGATGACCATTGCAGCAGTATCCAGAATTGTAAAATACAAAAGTCCAAATAACTGCTTTGGCGCTCATTACTTTAAGAATTTCAATGGCTAGTTTCGCTAGCTTCGGTTTCGTGTTGCTTCCAAAACTTCATCAAAACTTTATAGTAAAGTCGCCACTACTTTACTAAAGCATGACTGGACTTTGACTATGTGGTGGTGGTAGTAGACCTTGGTGGTAGATCTCCTTAGCGGGAGGTCGTCTAGGTAGGTACCACCGCAGTACCAGTTATTCTGCCGCTAAGCAGTAATATGTAAACATTACTGTGTTCCGGTTTAAAGGGTACTGCAGCTAGCGAAATTACTGGGCTGTTGAGACTAATCATCGAAAGTCTCAAAGTAATGAGCGCCAAAGTAGTGATGCCCTGGACTTTGTTTTGTTACTCAAAGTTCTATGTATCGCTGCAATGGTCATGGCCAGGCGTTATCTCTTACCATCAGGAGAGCGTCTCGATCGTCTCAAGACTTTTTACATTAAAAAAAAAAATGTACTGACTACAAGCGGCATCGCTAAGCATGGCAGAGCGCGGAGTGACGACGACCATCCCGTGCGAGCGGCACGCGCAGACTGGCGCGCTTTTTTTTTTATGATTGACTCTTGCTGTTGGCCGCAGATGGCCTCTACAGCGTCACCGGACTGTGGCGAGCGCAAAGGGCGCTGAGCCTAAAGGTTAAGGACAACTAGCACAAGGGCACCAAAGTGGTACGGACCTCGGCTTGGGCTGTCGCCAGACGAGGGGGACCCGACTTGCCCTAAGTGGGCACCTACAATGGGTTGAAATCTGAGCAAGTGAGTGAGTATCTAATCTACACTAAGCTGACTGATCTTCAGACCGATCGGGGGGGGACCGACGTATGATGGTGTGCCGTTGGTAACCGGCGCCTATACCAAAAACGAAATACCTCCTGTTGCTAGGGGTGGGCGGGTCTTTATTTTTTTTTTTTTTTTTAATGGTTGACAGGCTAGTTGTTTGACCACAGCTCACCTGATGTTAAGTGAAGGTGTGGTCGAAGATGGTAAAGCACACCTAGCCTGGAATGGAACTGGCTCTCAAGTGAGGCTGCCGGAACACACCGTTAGATGCTTGACGGCAGATTTTCAACTTGAGGGTGGTAGCTAGCCAGCCGAGTACTAGAAAGTACCCTACCACCATGCTATGGTTTCCGCACGATGTTTTCCTTCACCGGCAGCTCAAGCTCATTGTTGGGGTTTGAACCCACGCCCTTCGGCATGCGAACCTACCGCGCTAACCACTGAGCTATCATCGCTACAAAAGTAGTTAGTAGTAGTAGTAAGTAGTAGTAGCGGTAGTTCTCAACGCCGCCGAGGTGACGGCGGCGATGGAGTCAAGAGACAGGCGCGCGAAAGGTCCCGCTCATACAGCCCCGTTGGCTCATTGGTAGTATATCTGCCTTGAGAGCTGTAGGGCGTGGTTTCGATTCCCACTCAGGGCAAACATTTTGTGAATAAATAAATGTTTGTTCTGTGTCTGGGTGTTCTGTATGTATTATAAGTATGTATTTACAAAAAAATCAAGTATTTATGTATCAGTTATCTGACTTCCATCACACAAGCTCTGCTTAGTTTGGGGCCAGATGGCGCTGCGTGTATAGTCCTACGATATTTATTTATATATTTATAGTGGTGCGAGTGAGAGAAAACGACAAGCCGTTGCACTCGCACCATCATCATCATCATTTGATTTAACTTTGAGAACTGTGCAAACTAAGTATTGCAATTTCGCGGCTCCGGGGCTGAGAACATTCACTACCATAACCCAGTGATCATCATCATCATCATCATCAGCCTATATTAGTCCACTGCTGGACATAGGCCTCTCCCAAGACACGCCACTCAGCCCGATCTTCGGCTTTTCGCTTTCATCCGCCGCCAGCTGTCCTACGTATAAAGTTCCCAGTGATAAAATTCCTTTACTTGAGTACGTCGTCGAACTGTATCCAGAAGACTCCGTGGTCCGTGTGTCGCGCGGGCTGCACGGCGCGGCGCGCCTCGTCCGTCCAGCGCGGGCACCCGTGCGCCCAGGCGCCGCGCCACGTGTAGTGCCCCCACGGGTTCCGCAGCCGCAGCAGGCGCGCGCGCGCCGCGCCCGTCGTCAGCTCTACCACGTCCAGCACGGAGTACGCGTGCCGCGGACGGAGGCCCAGACGCTGGTATTCTTCTTCGTCTACCTACAATGTAACACATTCTTGTAGCGATGATAGCTCAGTGGTTAGCGCGGAAGGGCGTGGGTTCAAACCCCAACAATGAGCTTGAGTTGCCGGTGAAGGGAAACATCGTGAGGAAACCATAGCATGGTGGTAGGGTACTTTCTAGTACTCGGCTGGCTAGCTACCACCCTCAAGTTGAAAATCTGCCGCCAAGCATCTAACGGTGTGTTCCGGCAGCCTCACTTGACAGCTAGTTCTGTTTCAGGTGTGCTTTACCATCTTCGACCACACCGTCACTTAACATCAGGTGAGCTGTGGTCAAACACCTAGCCTGTCAAACATAAAAAAAAACAGAACGAAGTCTTCAATAATGACTTCTGCGGGTAAAAAAATATGTGTTTAGTATGAATAATTTATTTATTTTTGATTATAGAAAATTTAATATAGAAATGCCTTTTTATTTTATGCCTTTTTTTTGTTTGTTCTGTGTCTGGGTGTTCTGTATGTATTGTAAGAATGTATTTACAACAACAAAAAAAGTATTTATGTATTCTATCAGTTATCTGACTTCCATCACACAAGCTCTGCTTAGTTTGGGGCCAGGTGGCGCTGTGTGTATAGTCCTACGATATTTATTTTATTTTCGTCCTGACCTGTACCTGATAAACGAATAAAGTTACCTTCATGTTGCCGCCGCCGCAGCTGGCGCCCATGAGGAAGGAGGCTTGCCGAGAAGAGAGCAGCTGCGCCCACACCAGGTCGCGGTCCAGCTGCTCCAGAGGCGCGCCCCCACCCCCGCCCCCGCCGCCGCCGCTCCCACCCGCTTGCAACGAAACAGACTCGCAAGGAGCTCCGGTCAACGTGCAAAGACCTGGAAATTTTGTTTACATTTTTAAACGGAAATACACTAAAAAGTTCACTTGGTGGTAGATCTCCTTAGCAGGAGGTCGTCTAGGTAGGTACCACCGCAGTACCAGTTATTCTGCCGCTAAGCAGTAGTGTGTAAACATTACTGTGTTCCGGTTCGAAAGGTGCAGCTAGCGTAATTACTGGGCTGTTAAGACTAACCATCGAAAGTCTCAAAACAATGAGCACCAAAGCAGCGATGCCCCGGACTTTTGTTTTGCAACTCAAAGTTCTGTGTATTGCTGCAATGGTCGTGGACAGGCGTTATCTCTTACCATCAGGAGAGCGTCTCGTTCGTCTTATTACTTTGTGCATTAAAAAAAAAAGTCACTGCAGTTATAACCTTTTACTTGGTGGTAGATTTCCTTAGCAGGAAGTCGTCTAGGTAGGTACCACCGCAGTACCAGATATTCTGCCGCCAAGCAGTAGTGTGTAAACATTACTGCGTTCCGGTTTGCATCGAGCGAAATTACACGGCTGTTGAGACTAATCATCGAAAGTCTCAAAGTAATGAGCGCCAAAGCAGCGATGCCCCGGACTTTTGTTTTGCTACTCAAAGTTCAGTGTATTGACGCAATGGTCATGGACAGACGTAATCTCTTACCATCAGGAGAGCGTCTTGCTCGTCTCATTACAATTACATAAAAACCCCATCTTGCTGACATTTTAAATTTATTGTGTCTGTATGTTTATTTGTGTGTTTTGTCTGTAGTTATTGTATCTTTTTTCTAAAAATATATTTTTTTCTTTTTATGGTTGACAGGCTAGGTGTTTGACCACAGCTCACCTGATGTTAAGTGACGGTGTGGTCGAAGATGGTAAAGCACACCTAGCCTGGAATGGAACTGGCTCTCAAGTGAGGCTGCCGGAACACACCGTTAGATGCTTGGCGGCAGATTTTCAACTTGAGGGTGGTAGCTAGCCAGCCGAGTACTAGAAAGTACCCTACCACCATGCTATGGTTTCCTCACGATGTTTTCCTTCACCGGCAGCTCAAGCTCATTGTTGGGTTTGAACCCACGCCCTTCGGCATGCGAACCTACCGCGCTAACCACTGAGCTATCATCGCTACGATATATCTCTTGCATTGCAATACTAGTTTAAGCATTTGGACCTTCAATAGCTCTCCCAGAGACCAGAGCTTCGTAGCACCCGTGGAGTTTGGCAACAGCTTTTTCTATTAATGGGACCCACAGCTGTTTCCTTTTCGCCTGGAAAAATTAACACATTCAGTCAAAAAAGTATCGGGAATACTGTTTTTGATGAAATGTCAATGGGACCAATCTAAAAGTATATTTTTTTTATGGTTAACAAGCTAGGTGTTTGACCACATCTCATTTGATGTTAAGTGACGGTGTGATCGAAGATGGTAAGCACACCTAACCTGGAAGAGAACTGGTTCTCAAGTAAGGCAGCCGGAACACACCATTAAATGCTTGGCAAATTTTCAACTTGAGGGTGGTAACTAGCCAGCCGAGTACTAGAAAGTACCCTGTCACCATGCTATGGTTTCCTTCACTGGCAGCTCAAGCTCATTGTTAGGGTTTGAACCCACTCCCTTCGGCATGCGAACCGACTGCGCTAACCACTGAGCTATCATCGCTACAAATTATTTTATTCTATCAAATAAAAAAAGATAATTTCAACTTTTTTTTAGGTCGATTAAAAACGGTAAAGTTATACTCACTTGTGAATAAACCAAATGCCCTTTCTTATTAGCTGGCAGTAAATCATCAACGGTGACCGTAAGCCATCGACCGTCCTTACAGAGACGAAGCTGATAGGCGCCGACACGCGGTTCACTGCGCACTACCACGCCGCGGACCAGCGACGACCGTTCCGCTAAGACGGCCAATGCGGAGAGTAGCCAACAATTACCTAGAACACCTGGAGAGAAAATGACGTTGAAAGATAATAAAAACATTCCCTGGAAGAATCAGGATAAACTTTTGTGTTAACAAACTTAGTTTTAAAAGTATTTTCAATACTTTATAACGTAGCTAGTTACAAAAAATCTAATAAAACCGTATTAAAGCATTGATATCTTTGCATAGTCACAATATTACTGCCATTAAGATCACCTTACAATCTTAAAACAAAACAAGCGAAATTTTTTTTTTTTAATGGTTGACAGGCTTGGTGTTTGACCACAGCTCACCTGATGTTAAGTGAAGGTGTGGTCGGAGATGGTAAAGCACATCTAGTCTGGAATGGAACTGGCTCTCAAGTGAGGCTACCGGAACACACCGTTAGATGCTTGGCGGCAGATTTTCAACTTGAGGGTGGTAGCTAGCCAGCCGAGTACTAGAAAGTACCCTACCACCATGCTATGGTTTCCTCACGATGTTTTCCTTCACCGGCAGCTCAAGCTCATTGTTGGGGTTGAACCCACGCCATCCGGATATTGAGGTAAAACGCGATATTAAGATATCTTACTGTATGAAGGTAATACGCGATATCAATATACATTTACGACATTAGGATATTTAAAAAAACAAGCGATATTGAGGTAAAACGCGATATTAAGATACCTTAAGATATTAAGACACGATATTGAGGTAAAACGCGATATTTAGCTTCTTTACGTTATTAAGATATCTACCTTACTATATGTATAAATGCGATATTGATTTACCTTACGACATAAATATACCTTGCGATATGTCGGAGGGTCTCGGGTCACGGAACACGGCCCAGGGCAGGCGCGGGTCCGCGTCCACGTTGATCTGGTGCGGGCGGAGCCAGCGCGCAGCCGCCGCGCCGCTCTCACACGTGCCAGAGTAGTACAAAGAGCGCGGATGAGCGGGAAACGACGAGTCCACGTACTGTTCACCCGTCTAATCACAAAAACAATGTTGCGATTGAAGCGTTCCATACATCTGACACCATGAGTGGTGGAATGGAATTACCAGTGTAAATAATAATAACAACATAAATTTATTTCAGAACAAGTCCATATCGATTAATGATAATAAAAATTGAATAATTAATTAATTAATTGATAACACACTTATTTAGGCAATGTCACAAAAAATACAATAAATTCCAAATAAAATAAAAATGTCAATAAAAATATGTCAAATCACCTTATATAAATACAAATCTTTTATTAAAAACACCAAAGTTTTACATTCATATTTAAAAAAAAAAAACAAAATCATAACATATGTCAATACAATGAAAAAATATGTCACATAATCTAAACTATGGTTTAAAAACTGCCAAATGTAAAGGGGTAATAAAAACTGGATGCAGAAACGATCTAGAACAATATTGTCTATCTTCATTAATTGTTTTTATTTTTAAATTAAAGAATGACAGATCTTTTATTTGAGCACAGTTTTGGTATAAAATTGTGAACACACCGAGTCCTGCAGCTTGCTAATACACGTAGCTATGTCTGCGACTTATCATTACACTATTTTATTTCTATTTGTATGTGAACTTTGAACAAAACAAAGTACATCACTGGTTTGGCGCTTATTATTATCTTTACTCTGGAACTATCGCGTAATTATTACAAAAATTAAAGTTGTATTCAACATACTTACAGCAGCACATTGTGCAAGGACTTCTTGCCACTGTGTCCAAGCGTGGCTCTCCTCGCTTAGTCGAAGTATTTCCATCGGCAGACTGTCTTGTCGTTCGCCGTCTGAACCCTCAGCTGTTACAACAAAACAATAATCAAAGTCAAAGTATAATTTATTGCTATGCTAAATAAAATAAATATCGCAGGACATTACACACAGCGCCATCTGACCCCAAACTAAGCAAAGCTTGTACTATGGGAGTCAGATAACTGATAGAATACTTAAATACTTTTTTTTTTGTAAATACATACTTATAATACATACAGTACACCCAGACACAGAACAAACATTTGTTTTTGTATCACAAAATGCTTGTCCTGGGTGGGAATCGAACCCACGCCCCACAGCTCTTGAAGCAGACATGCTACCAAATGAGCCAACAGGGCTGTCAAAATGCTGCATGCATGCTGTGTTACATTAAAGTCTTAATATATAGGTAGAGCAACAGCATGGTTGTTGATTCAGGCGTTACTTTGCGGAAGTTCATTTTGAATGTTCAATGTTTATATTTAGTTTATTTCCGCTTAACAGTCGTTCCAGTTCCAACAGTGACGAGGAGACTTAAATTAAACTAATTTTACACTGCTTATTAATTAAAAACCCTAATCTTACTTAAAATCTAGAACTCATAAACTTAGATATATTGTTAATTTGACAAAAATTAAATTAAAATTACAAAAAATCTAATTAAAATAATCAAGAATTCTCCTCTCTGCAGCAACCACTTTGTGTGTTTTGCTATAAATCTCTAAATAATAAGTGAGTATTACATACAAACACACGTCAAAAAATATCTAAATAACAAGTTTGAGCTATTAATTATAGAGAAGCGTAAGAGCTCAACACTTCACATATACAACCGAGAAAGTGTCAATTTCATTCCAGGCTGTGTTTACCACCTTCGACCTTACCGTCACTTGACATAAGGCTGTGGTCGACCATAAAAAAAAAAACTTGACACTGGCAGAATGCACTAAGTGTCATGCTAAAAATGTTTTTTTTTTTTTTTTTTCGTTAATTTGCCCTTTCGGTCAGGCTAAAGCTATAAAGCCATACTGCCTCGTCTTCAGTGATATTTCTGCTGTATCTTAACTATGGTTATCGTCAAAGTCGTCTTAGTCAAGTCCAGTTCGTGTCAGTTCGTGCCAGTCATGCTTTAGTAAAGTAGTGGCGACTTTACTATAAAGCTTCGATGGAGTTTTGGAAGCAACACGAAAACTCATGTTTCACCACATTATATCATTTTCCCACACTCGCGCTTGTAATTCGGCACTTTATGAATAAAACACCACCATTTTTATGCATAAACACTCGACAAAACACTAGTTTTGGAAAAAAATACAACGGAGCGACACGACTCTTCCCGCGTTCCCGCCAAAACTCCCTGCTAAAAATGAAACAAGATTCTTACGTGAGTCGTCATCGTCCAAATTGGGTTGTTCCGGCGCCGCGCGTAACAGGCGCGTTTTGGCCGACTGACACATCTCACACGTGACAGCACCTCCTTTGTTTGCGTACGTGCATTCCGAGCACGACCATTCGGTTGTTTCCACTCTATAAACGACAGAGGAAAATGTTACAAAAAAATATATGCATCGTTATAAATTTTACAATACTCTTCCAGGCGCCACTCGTGCGAACCGATACTGCTCGGTATGCCCCTACTACCCAGGCCATTCATCTGCTCAACGACCTGCTTGCTCACCAACCACAATTAGATATATTTGCCGACAAAATGGACCTATTCATGTGCTGTGCTATCGCCTTCATTGGTGATAGCAACAATAGTAAATAAATAATAATCATTAGTATAAATAAGTTATTTTGAACTGTATTTTTATGTAATGTTGACTCTCTGTGCGCTTTGGAGTAATCTGTAAGCACAGGGAGTATCTATTGTACGATAAATAAATAAATACAAAATTTACAATTTTAAAAAACCGACCGACTCCATGACCCTTAGGCCAACTAAACGCACTGCTCTAATGAAACAGCGAGGTTTCGGAGCAAACGAAAATATCATCGATGTATACATTTTTTTAGATTTTTGTTGATCTTTTAAAAACCGCTTGATCGATTTCTACACCTCTGAAGCAAAAAAAAAGAATCACCAAAATCGATTCATCGGAAATCATCGGACATCGGATTCGGCGGAATTATCGCGTAACAAAAACCTTTTTTGAGTCAGTTAAAAAAAAAACGACTAGGCGGTGCCTCAAAACACACTAACAAACTTTCACATTTATAATATCAGTGGGATCACTACTAAATGAGTTGATATGACAGCGGGAGACATTATGTGAACATTTGGTTATTCAGGTCCGATAACGGCGATGAGTTGTTAGTCGGAGACTTACTTGGGCTCAGGCGGTGGTGTTTTATGCTTCGAACCACGCCTTGGCAGCGCAGGAGTATGCCTTATGTTCCTCCTGGGAGACGGGCTCCGGCCCCCTGCAACAATATTATAATAATACAGCATGACTGGTGAGCCTACGATACTGATACGATCATGAGAGTAATCGGTACTCGATTCTCGTTAAATTTATGTAATCAGGTACTTAATTTTTGGCTAAATTTTCCTATAAATAAATAAAGCGTGGATATACTCCCGACGCTGATAGCGATGTTTTGATCACGCGACATTAACGTCATCGTCCCGCCCGTCTATCGTCGCCGCGAGAGTCTTCGCGGTGTCTATGCGTTGCGTAATTGTTTACATAACTTTCGGTTAAGTTTACCTAATAGTCAGTTGATATTTATTTTTAATGTTGTTTTTTTTTTAAATATGATCGCCAAATGTCACGACCTCGAGTATCGTAGGTGTATCACCAGTCATGCTGTATAGTATATTAACGGGCAAGTCTTGTGAAATAAGGCAATCGATGTGTTTTTGTCAATATTTTTGTGCCGTTATACATCATGTGGAAGTTTGAAATTAATGAATACTATAGTATATATCCTGAATTATTATGCTTGGAGAAAAAATAGTTTCAAACGCTTTTCGTTTCTTGAAATTATGAAATAGAATATGGCCAAATTATTTTTAATCCGTAATCTTGACATCAAAATAATTATAGGAAAGGTGCAATTTTATAGATGCTAACTTTGATGCAGATACATTTAAGGCTTAGACCTTTTATTGTACGTTTTGTTTATTCTATTAGCAGATAAGTACGGATAGTTTGATGAAAATTTCTGATAGTGCCTGCTGAAAATCTCTTTTCTGCGTTACGTCTGTTGCTGTTTTATTTTGGTAGGCGCTACAAACCATCGAGAATCTCTGAATCTGACAATCTAACGTCACGAGTCTCGTGGTCGTGTATAGCACGTCACGAGAGGCCGCAAGAGGTGGGCGCGCGGTGGCGGCGGTACCGAGCACCGCGCGCATGCTTCCCGCCCGTTTTGTATTTTGATTCTTCTAGTGTGCAACTAAATACCGACCGACCGCGCTCGGTCGTATTATTTTGTTGTCTTACCTCTTTAGTTTGAGTAAATGATACGTTACCGCGATTAACGCTTTTATGTAATTTAGTGAAGTGAATCAGTGATTAGTGCACAGACGCTTTTTTATTTATTTTTTATTATTCATCTTGTGTACATAATATTATAAAAATGGGAAACAAGCAAGGAGGGAAAAGAAAATGTCTGTGTTTGTTTGTTACCTCTACACGCTTCAGTAGTTTAATTATAATCTTTTTGTTTGTATTTATAATTAACTAGTGGCCGGTCCCGGCTTCGCACGGGTGGACATTTATTTTTTAATTAAATTCTAGTAATAAATATAGCCTCATAGTAATTACTCTAAACTACTTTTTTAAAATGGGTCCAGAAGTTTTTCAACAATGGATATTAAAAAAGTCAAAGAGCGCCATATTCTGCATTGCGCCGTGCAAAAATAATCATGTAGGTACATGCAATACTAACGTAGATATACAAAAAATGACAGAACCTTTACAATATTATGTTCATCGATAATTCGATGATTATAATAATATTATTAGTGTAGACTAGCTAACCCATGTTAAATATATTGTAATGTATGTAGTAAGCCTTATCCGTGTGCGGTCCACCTTACTCTATGGAAAATGTTGAATCGTGTGGTCTATGGGAAGGCGTCGGTTCTGAACGGTGAATAAAGATGGTGCCCGATATTAAAATGGTTTTCATTTAATATCTCAAAAACCCATCGGCCCCATTGCTTTCTCCATCTACGCCCCACCCTTTGCTGCCTACTTGCTACGTGCCCGCAGGCTACGCGATGCAACTAACTATTACTAAATACATTTGTGTTCTCTGTGACTTTCATTAACGTCATACGAATACGAAGTCGTGATGAACATTTAATTTGTACGAAACACCGAAGGTAGATTTATTCGTTTCCAGAGCGAAAATATCAATGTAATCATAAGTTCCCACGGTTGCTTTATGAAACTTGAAAATATAAAACACTTGACACTGGCAAATATTCAAAACGCGATGCCAAAACAAAAAAAAAAACTTCTGTCATAATGTAACAGATAATCAATGTAAAATCCGCTTCCGGCAATAGGAATAAACATTCTGTCTCCTTCTTGCTCGTGGCTATAGTAATTTAACTCTCCTTATCTATTTTAGCGTGACGTCAATGTATTCAAATCTAACGTCAGACGTATGTACGTCTGTGTGAGTGGAAAATATCAATGTAGGTGTTCAAGCAGAAGTTCCCACGGTCGAAGACTTGGCCCTTAAAATCTTATTTGCCATAAGAAAACCATAACCTAATACGGACAATAAGGAAATAACCCAACAGTAAGATAGTAAAGACTTACCAGCACCAGTGGCTTTCCCGTCTGTAGTTAGGCCGTGTTTAGGCACGGGCGGTGTCTTACACGCGAGACAGTGACTCGCCGAGAGAGGGTTCTGTAGAGTACACGACGTGCATGACCTGAAACATTTAGCAATTATCTGATACAGACGATGTAAATGTAAGGAAAGATGTAAAAAGTTCAAATTATAATTTAACACGTAAGACGTTTTATTTTTCTGATAAGTAACACGTTCGAACATTAAATGTTTATAGTGAAATCGCAATCGTCATTAAATTTAAAAGAAAGTCAGTAAAAAAAAAAAAATGAACTAGTTGAATCAATTCCGAAGACGTTTCCGCCATTTTACAAAATGATTAATTACCATACTGCCTTGGTTTTGCAATACATGTCTTACATCTATAGTTAAAGTCAAGGTCCAGTCTTGGTCAAGTCCAGTCCAGTCAAATTCAAGAAAGCCTTAGTAAAGTGGAGGCGACTTCACTATAAGCTTCGATAGAGTTTTGGAAGCGACACGAAAAGTCATGTTTCACCACATTATATCACTTTCCCACGTGTAATTTGGCACTCTATGAATAAAACACCACTATTTTTATACATAAACACTCGTAAAAACACTAGTATTGGAAAAAATATAAGAAGGGGGCGACACGACTCTTTCCGTGTTCGCGCCAAAACTCTTATTAGAACAATGTCTCACCAATGGGGATGCGGGTGTGGTTTGGAAGCCGCACAAGCGGCGCAAACGGCCGCACTCATTTCATTCACAAGCGTGCAGCGAGCGCAAGGCCACGTCTCTATAGCAGTCGTGGTAGTCGAATCTAGAATAAAATAACACACTAATCTTATGATCTATATAATACAGAAAAGGCAGATTTTAGACCACAGTTTAGATTAAGGTAATTTGACATTGACATAAATGTCTGTCAAATAGCTAAATAGCTCAAAGTAGCACAACGCGCTATGGAGAGGGCTATGCTCGGAGTTTCCCTACGAGATCGAATCAGAAACGACGAGATCCGTAGACGAACCAAAGTTACCGACATAGCCCAACGGATTAGCAAGTTGAAGTGGCAGTGGGCAGGGCACATAGCACGCAGAACTGATGGCCGATGGGGCTGCAAAGTTCTGGAGTGGAGACCACGGACCGGCAAGCGCAGCGTAGGACGTCCACCCACAAGGTGGACAGACGACCTAGTAAAGACCGCAGGAACGCGCTGGATGCGAGCCGCTTCCAACCGGTCTTTATGGAAGTCAATGGGGGAGGCCTATGTCCAGGAGTGGACGTCCTACGGCTGAAATGATGATGATGATACATTTCTATTGACATATTTATTTAATTTTACTTTTATTTGTAATTTTATTGTACTTTTTTGACATTGCCTACAGATAAGTGTGTATTAATTTTAAGACAAAGCTTTTAACTAATGCTTTCATGTATTATTATTACTAATCGATATGGACTTGTTCTGAAATAAATTTATATTATTATTATTATTATAAATTAATCTTTGACAGCCATGTTGGTTCATACACTGGACCAATTTCAAAAATTCTTCCACCGTTACTACTCTTAACCATGTATTCCCACGGGAACGGGAACTACGTGGATGAAACCGCGAGGCGTCCGCTAGTGAGTAATATAAGTAGTAGGACCTAAAGCTGGAAAATGAATTATTATTATTAGTATAGTACATTTCACATACCGACAGCAAACAGTAGTTCGTCACTGTTCAGATCGTGGTCTAACGATGCGATGGGCACGGTTAGCTTCTTTGGTGGCTCGTTGCGGTTCGGTTCCTGTGTTTTACTACCGCTGGCCTCCGTTTGACGGCCGCTGGAAATATGGCAGATGGCTCGTGTTTAATTTTCTGTTCTCTAATTCCTACTATATAGGTATGTGGCCATGAGTTTTTACTTGGTGATAGATTTTAGCAGGAGATCGTTTACTTGGTGGTAGATCTCCTTAGCAGGAGGTCATCTAGGTAGGTACCACCGCAGTACCAGATATTCTGCCGCCAAGCAGTAGTGTGTAAACATTACTGTGTTCCGGTTTGAAGGGTACTGCAGCTAGCGAAATTACTGGGCTGTTGAGACTAACCATCGAAAGTCTCAAAGTAATGAGCACCAAAGCAGCGATGCCCTGGACTTTGTTTTATTACTCAAAGTTCTGTTTATCGCTGCAATGGTCATGGACAGGCGTTATCTCTTACCGTCAGGAGAGCGTCTCGTTCGTCTCATTATTTTTCACATTAAAAAAAAAAAAAAAAAAAAAAAAAGTTAAGTACCACTGCAGTAGGTACCAGATATTCTGAACAAACATTTTGTGGTATAAACAAAATGTTTGTTCTGTGTCTGGGTGTTCTGTATTTATTATAAGTGTGTATTTACAAACAAAAAAAGTATTTAAGTAACCTATCAGTTATCTGATCTCCATAAGCTTTGCTTAGTTTGGGATCAGATGGCGCTGTGTGTAATGTCCTACGGTATTTGTTGATTTATTATTTATTTATTCTGCCGCTAAGCGGTAGTGTGTAAACATTACTGTGTTCCGGTTTGAATGGTACTGCAGCTAGCGAAATTACTGGGCTGTTACGACTAACCATCGAATATCTTAAAATAATGAGCGCCAAAGCAGTGATGCCTTGAACTTTGTTTTACTACACAAAGTTCTGTGTATCGCTGCAATGGTCATGGACCGGCGTTATCTCTTACCATCAGGAGAGCGTCTCGTTCGGCTCTTTACTATTACATAGAAAAAACATTTTTTTTCATATTTATGCAAAAAAAAGTTTTCTTGCTTGTTCGGAAAAGGCTCCAAAGCTTTGAAACATCGTTGCTAAGGCAGGTCCACTAGGTTCACCAAGATCTATTACCAAGTAAAAACTCATCTTTTTTAAGATTTATTCTTTTGACTTTTTTTCATTTGACATTATTTACTTAATATTTTGACATCACATGTATCAGCAGTGACATTTTGGTAAATTGTTCTTTCATTTTATATCATTTTCTTATTAATAATTGTAATTTTGACGTGACGGTGTAACATATATGTAGTTATAAGGCCAATAAAATATTCTATTCATCGACATACACACTATGCAGTAAATGTGTGTGCTTGTGAAAGGTTATATGTACGTGTGTGGTGTTCAGATGGCGTGTGTGTGACGGTCTACCTGAGATGCAGGGTGTGCGTGACGTGCGCGGGGCGGGGCGCTCGACAGACGCCGCACCAGCGCGCCCACCACGTGTTGTACGCGAACCAACACTCCGTGCACTGCCACATGCGGGACTCCTGACTAAACGACGCACACAACCAACCAAACAGTTTCAAAAACCACCATACAAAAAACACAACCAATTTTTTTGCTGTTATTTTTGAATAAATTATTTTTTATGGTTGACAGGCTAGGTGTTTGACCACAGCTCACCTGATGTTAAGTGAAGGAGTGGTCGAAGATGGTAAAGTACACCTAGCCTGGAATGGAACTGGCTCTCAAGTGAGGCTGCCGGAACACACCGTTAGATGCTTGGCGGCACTTTTTCAACTTGAGGGTTGTAGCTAGCCAGCCGAGTACTAGAAAGTACCCTACCACCATGCTATGGTTTCCTCACTATGTTTTCCTTCCCCGGCAGCTCAAGCTCATTGTTGGGGTTTGAACCCACGCCCTTCGGCATGCGAACCTACCGCGCTAACCACTGAGCTATCATCGCTACAATATTTACAAATTTCATAAGTTAAATAAATTTGCATTGCTACAGTTGTAATCCAAGTCCAGTCCGTGCCAGTCAAGTACAGTCATGATTTAGTAAAGTAGTAGCGACTTTATTATAAGCTTCGTTGGAGTTTTGGAAGCAACACAAAAAGTCATGTTTCACCACATTATATCATTTTCCCACACTCGCGCTTCTAATTCGGCACTTTATGAATAAAAGACCACCATTTTTATGCATAAACACTCGAAAAAACACTGGTTTTGAAACGACACGACTCTTTCCACGTTCCCGCCAAAACACCCACCGTCAAGGTCGTAGCTTTTTGTAATTGCTTACTTGGCATCTGCTACGTTTTGGCGACTGCTTCAAAGGCATTTGAAATACTGTATTATTATTTATTAGTATTGTCTTTTTTCTAGAGTAAATTGAGTTTAACAACATAGATGTTATAGTTGAAATTGCTTTGAATTACTTGTGACTCACCTAGTCTGCTGAGGTATGGAAAGCACTTTACTTTGCTCTCTTGGCTGTGAGACTCTTCCCATAGGAGGTAATATGTTGTATTTATGTTCTCTAGGCGTTACGCCTATGTGTGTGGTCCTTAACGCATTGGCTTCGTTTACAGGCGATATACAGTTTTCAGCGCCTAAAAAATATTTTGGAAATAGAACATGACCGGAATACATGAATCTCTACATAGTATAAAACAACGTCACTTCCCGCCGTCTTAACACTTCGATCTTTTAAATTTAGCAACGGATTTTAATGCGGTTTCCATCAATAGACAGAGTGATTCAAGAGGTAGGTTAATATGTATAATACATGCATACTGTAGTAGAGAAAAATCGAGAATTTCAAAAAATTTGTAATGTGATGTCTTAAAAAACAGTTTTGTGCGTGATTACATTGCAAACGCTGGCTAAATCTTACGAGATAGATCAAAATAATGTACTACGCTAGTATCTACTTAGTCTGGCCATAAATACTGTTAAAACTAAAAATAAACAAAATATTACATTTGAATTTGGAATCTGTAATTTTTATATGATTGTTCATTGTGTTTTTTAATTTTGGCGCCAATAAATTATACAATATTTTGCGATATTAAAATGGAGTGGGGTGACAAAGAGAACCGAATCGCTGTGATTGCACTACGCAAAGTAGGTATGGAGCCAAATGCAATTTTTAAAACTCTCCATGCGCTTGGTATTAGTCAAATGTTTGTGTACCGGGCTATTAATAGGTACAATGAGACCTCCTCTGTTTGTAACAGAAAAAGATCTAGCCGTCCACGTAGTGTTCGTACGAAAAAGGTGGTCAAAGCAGTAAGGGGTAGAATTCGAAGAAATCCTGTCCGAAAGCAAAAGATTTTATTTTGGGAGATGAAGATGGCACCTAGAACCATGTCGCGTATTTTAAAAGATGACTTAGGACTTGCAGCCTATAAGAGATGCACTGGTCACTTCTTAACTGATAATTTAAAAAAGAATAGGGTGGTAAAATCGAAACAACTACTGAAGCGGTACGCAAAAGGAGGTCACAGAAAATTTTTGTTTACGGATGAGAATATTTTTACAATTGAGCAACATTTTAACAAACAAAATGACCGTATTTATGCTCAAAGCTCTAAGGAAGCTTCCCAATTAGTCGACAGAGTGCAACGTGGGCATTATCCGACTTCAGTGATGGTTTGGTGGGGTGTTGGCTATGAAGGAGTGACTGAGCCATATTTTTGTGAAAAAGGTCTCAAAAGGTATCAAAACATCGGCACAAGTGTATCAAGATACCATTCTTGAGAAGGTAGTTAAGTAGTTAACAACACCATGTTCAATAACCAAGTATGGTCCTTCCAGCAAGACTCGGTGCCGGTCATAATGCTCGGTCCACGCAGTCTTGTTTGGAAGCGAACGTTTCGGACTTCATCAGAGCTAAAGACTGGCCGTCGTCTAGTCCCGATCTTAATCCGCTGGATTATGATTTATGGTCAGTTTTAGAGAGTACGGCTTGCTCTAAACGCCATGATAATTTGGAGTCCCTAAAACAATCCATACGATTGGCAGTGAAGAATTTGCCCATAGAAAGAGTGCGTACTTCTATTGATAACTGGCTTCAACGTTTAAAGGACTGTATTGTAGCCAATGGAGACCACTTCGAATAAGCTTTTTATATTTTAAATTGTTTTATATTTATGTATTAAACTAACACACTGTAAAAGTAATAAATGTTATTTGCAAAAGAAAAAAATAAATTTTCTTTGTTACAATATTTATGGCAAGACTAGGTATATTGCACCCGTGCGAAGCTGGGGCGGGTCGCTAGTACAGATATATTAACAAGCTAGCTGTTGCCCGCGGCTTCGCTCGCGTGGACTTTCAAAAAAGTATCCTATGTTAAAATATAGTAAGATCAGATTAGCTCTGGATCGTCTTGACGCAGAACGTCACTTTCGCATAATGTCACTTTCGTAAAACGTCAGTTAAGCAAAACGTCATTTTCACCACTTTTCACACAGGAGAGACCTCGGGTAAGTAGTTAATAAAAATATATGCATAACAATTGTTATTCTGCGAAAATGCCGTTTTGCGAAAGTTCCTTCGTGCGAGAATGACGTTTTACGAATGTTACATTTAGCGTCAGAGACGTTCTATGTCACGACCAAATAACCAATAGAAACGAACCTCGAAAAATAATTTCCCAAAATAAAGTTTGGGATATAATATTAATCAACAACAGTTATTCAGTTATTATATCATGAAATTCTCGAACGGACACCACGAACTGGCAAGCGCAGGACACACGACCTAATAAAGACCGCAGAAACGCTCTGGATGCGAGCCACTTCCAACCGGTCTTTGCGGAAGTCAATGGGAGAACCCTAAGCCCAGCAGTGGACGTCCTACGGCTGAGACGAAAATGATAATGACTTGAAAATCAACTCACCTAGTAATTCGTCTATCCTCGCATAATCACCGTCCAAATCGTTGGAATACAACGCTTCGTTCTGCGAGTTACTCATAACAGTTTTGGTATCTTGCACCGAAACATAAGAATATTTGGTACCATTATTGTTAACTTGCAACTGTAGATTCAAATCCTTATATTTCCCTTTATTGGGTAAAGCGTATATAACACCTTCAGCATTGGTATCCCAGCTGCATTCTTTATCGATCAATTCACAATTCTCTTCAATCTTTCTTTCAGATTCTTTGTCTTTGTTTGAACTGCAGTAGATTGCTAGAGATTTCTGGTAGTCGTTTAGGCTTCGTCTACTTGAAATGACTTTGCCCACGGGTCTTTCTGCGTTGTGCTCCGAGAATGAACGACGGTAGGTGGGGCGAATTTCTGGAGAGTTCTGCGCGCTAATCGATCTTCTGAAGGAGCCGCCGAGGGTTGTGGTCTGTGGCCAATCTGGGACCGTGATCATCACGCCTCCTGATGATGGAAGAGATGTGGCACCATCACGGTTACGACCTACAAAATGAAAGAGGAAGCTGCGCGATAAAACATGTTTTTTTCTGACATGCTAAAAACACTATAGATAGAAATTCACCCAATACATACTTATATTATTTAAAAATAGTTTTTTTTCCAGATATTTTAGCTTTTTAGGATTGACATAAACTGCCCATCTGACATATTGACAGCTTTTATCAATCCCGTACATTTTAGGACTTTTCTATTTAATTTTATTTAAGCATAAGGTGGGATTGATATAAGCTGCCCATCTGACATATTGACTGCGTTTATGAATCCCGTACATTTTAGGACTTTTCTTTTTAATAAGCATTTAATTTTATTTAAGCGTAAGGAGGGATTGACATAAGTCGCCCATGTGACATACCGACAGCTTATGTCAATCCCGTACATTTTAGGACTTGTCTATTTAATAAGCATTTAATTTTATTTAAGCGTTAGGAGGGATTGACATAAGTCGCCCATGTGACATACCGACAGCTTATGTCAATCCCGTTCATTTTAGGAATTCTCTATTTAATAAGCATTTAATTTTTTTTTAAGCGTAAGGAGGGATTGACATTATCTGTCAATTTGACATTCCGACAGCTTATGTCAATCCCGTACATTTTTTTCCGTTTCTATTAGCGTTCTAATCGAATGTTACTTTGTCTTTGACATACCTTCATGCCTTCCCAACGTGGTCACACTGAGCCCTCTTGCATTAGGTATCCGCGCTAAAGGCGACACTCTAGGCGCCATGCACGCCTCACAATGAGTTCTAATCGCTGAATTCTCTAACGTGCACTTGGTACAGGCCCACTTCTTCAAGTGCAGTGCTTTACTCTGCTCTCTCTGATAGTCTTTCACATAGTTCAACTCCCAGTTAGACTTGCTTTCATTGCATTTCTTAGGTTTGCGAGTCACCGTGTGTAGACTTCTTAAGAAGGATTCCCGTGGGTTGTAAGTCCCGTAACGTTCCACCAGCAAGCTGGTTGGTCTATTGATAGTGCCACGGTTTTGGTCTACTTTCCACCATTTCTGTTGGGAATTGATCACAGATCCATGTGACAACGACCTGTTGGGAAGATTTTTTTTTTAATGTGATACTATTAAATAAAATAAATATTAAAAAAAAACAGTTTAATAAGAACCCTTGAGTACAGACCTGGTGACACCATGGGCAGTGTTAGTCAGCTGCGTGGGAGAGAGCCTCAGCGATTGCAGGTCTAAATTAAGTGGCCTTCCATCAGAGTATTTAGCTGTCGGCTTGTAGGATGGAACTGCCAGAGTGTTGGATCTTATCATAGTATTGTCTGGAAACATAATTTAGATAAATTGATATAAACTCTATTGAATACACCTAATTAGAATATAAAGATACCCAATGGATGTACTATGAAAATCGAAAAAGGGTCATATTTATGGAACATTTTTACTATGGGCATAAATCTGTAATCAAATAAAAATCACCCATAACAAATAGTTTGACTCTTAATGTATGCATCAACAAATTTTTTTCTTACTATTTCAGTTGTAAAGTTTTTGTTAATACCTTCCGCATAATGTTTATCCTGGGCGGGAATCTCGACACCCTACAGCTTTTAAAGAAGATCTACTAACAAAGAGTCAACACCAAAGCAGCAGTAATTTGTTTTGTTACACAAGTGTTATCAGGAGAGTATCTCATTCTTCTCAATACTTTTTACATACGTCAACAACATGCCATGCCTCAAACCATTGTCTTATCGGTAAAAGCAGAAGGAAGAAACATTTTATAAGGATGCTTATTGGTATTATTTTGACTATGATATTAGATAATTGATTGATTCAGGTGTTACTTACTTGGTGGTAGATTTCCTTAGCAGGAGGTCGTCTAGGTAGGTACCACCGCAGTACCAGATATTCTGCCGCCAAGCAGTAGTGTACAAACATTACTGTGTTCCGGTTTGAAGGGTACTGCAGCTAGCGAAATTACTGGGCTGTTGGGACTAACCATCTAGTCTCAAAGTAATGAGCGCCAAAGCAGCGATGCCCCAGACTTTGTTTTGTTACTCAAAGTTCTGTGTATCGCTGCAATGGTTATGGACAGGCGTTATCTCTTATCATCAGGAGAGCGTCTCGATCGTCTCATTACTTTTACATAAAAAAAAAAAAAAAACTTTGCAGAAGTTTATTTTGAATGTTCAAGGTTTATATTTAGTTTATTTCCGCTTAACAGTCGCTCCAGTTCCAACAGTGATGAGGACTTAAATTAATCTAATTTTACACTGCTTATTAATTAAAAACCTAATCTTACTTAAAATCTAAAACTCATAAACTTAGAAATATACTTAATTTGACAAAAATTAAATTAAAATTACACAAAATCTAATTAAAATAATCAAAAATCCTCCTCTCTGCAGTAACCACTTTGTCGACACGTGTTTCACCTCTACACGAGGCATCCTCAGGACGTGTTGACTCTTCGAGCGCTTGGTCGAGACTGAGACTGACTGGTATGATATTAGTTAAATTAGTTAAAACTTACCCTTAGCAGAATTTTCTTTGTCCGTCATTCCTGAAGCTTGATCTTCATCGTCTGACAGCCTGGAAACACAATCAGGGAAAGTGACATAGTGAATACGGTCATAGGGTAGAATAAATATGTAGCAGACTTCTTAACTTAGTGAACGGTTCCTCAGGTACATTTAGCCTATAGTAGTATTTACCTGTAGACTGGCGCGTGGTGCGCAAGCGCGTCGCAAGCGGCGCACCGCCATGCAGCGGACACGTTGCGAAGCCCGCACGCGCAGCGCCAGGCGCGTGACGCCTCTGGGGCAGACCCCACGCACGACCATCCGCTGTTGATACAATCAACACTTGAACATACTCTCACCATGAAGAATGAGAATTAATCATGATTCTCTATTATGAAGTAGCTAACATAAAGCCCAAGACATGTTCAGAGACGGGCACTATCTAGAATAGCCAAAAAATTGCCTCTTGTGACCATACAATGACATTATATGTATGTAAATCTGTAAAACAGGCTTCATGATTGTAACCCTACATCTGATATCACCTAAATGAAATCTTCCCCATTATTGTCAAATTACCTATATGCATTTTTACACATTTACTTATGTAGCATGCTGTCTGAAGAAGGCTTATGATGGGTTTTTGTACCATATTTATGGTACTAAATAAGTATTTAGTATTTAAATTTGACCCTTAAGCAAATCTTTGCTATAGATATTGATAACATATTCATGTTAAATGGATATAGGTACAATTTTCGCCGATTTATGCAGAAAAATATTCATATTTATTGGTAAATATAATTTACATGTCAATATACATGACATCTTGATAGGTTTCATATTTTCTTAATAAAGATTGTCTCTTAACTCTGACATAAAATACATGTGTACTTAAAAATTTGGGAAGCCTCTTAGAGACAGAAAGCAGGTCTAGCAATGATGTCCACAGGTAACAGTTCTGGAGTATCATTGAATGTGGTAAAACCATTTCAGCCTCTCTTATTACAATATCAAAGCTAACACTAAATCTTTCATTAAAGTAGTTGTTACCTATTCGAGTTCAGAACACACTTATTTAATCTCAAACACACGACGAACTAAGCTCAAAGTCGTCTGTAAACTAATTTTCCAATGACGAAAAATTAAGTCGTAAAAGTATTGAACACAACTCACCTACCCCATCCATTGTTGATTACAAAACCTACATGTTTATACAACACTGATACTAATCCACACAAAAACACGCACTAGCAGTTAATTTCGATAATAAACTTGCGCCGCGACCGCGCAACCATGAAATACAAAAGAATTATAACCTAAAATAGGAGTGAAAAATCGATACCTTTGTAACAACCTTTAACAATGGTTTGCCCTTGTAATGACTGAAACTCACCTGTTAAATGGATTATCAGTAGGAATAACAATCGGCTCAGAACCGGGAGTAGTTTCCTCGCTCTTTCCAGTACGCGATGTGTATTCCGGAGATGATTCTCTGCAATTTTCTCTACAATATCCACTGTCATGACTTGACACCCGTTTTGTTCCACATTTTAAGCACTTTACACTCTCTGTAGGGTTGATTTGGCCGCACGTTTGACAATGCCATTGCAGCACCGATGCGATTGAGCCCATTTTAATTCACACATGGCTATTAAACCATACCAATTCGTCTTTTTATAAAAACAAATTACGACTCGAAAAAAATGAAAACAGCTGATCCACCATGTTGTTTGTGTATAAACTTTTTTTAAAATAGATGTGTCCATGTATCTCCGGCCAAAATCCGGCCAAATCTATCCTCCCAAATAGAACGGTTTTTAACTATCAGCGAAGGTTCGTCAGTACATTTGAGTTCATTAACATTTACAAATTCATAAATATTAAATTGGATTAATGCAGACAACTCAAACTTTAACGCGGAAACTTATTTTTATTCACTCAAAATAAAGTATACATGTGGTGACATCTATTGCTACGGCTTAAATGCTTTCTATGTTATTTAGCAGTATTTAATATAGCCGTTAGATGGCAGCTGCAATATAGTTTTGAATAATTGTAGTACCAAATTCAAAGAGTGAACTAATAATGTATGCATACTGGGAAATTGTTGTAACGGCAATATAAATTGCAACTCACTATATAACGTTGCTTGATAGAAATGGTAGGTTGGTAGCCTAAATCAAATTTAATTTATATTCAAATATTGGTCATAGATTATAAGTAGGTAACTAAGTATTTACATACATTTTAACTAATAAGTACTTAGGTACTTCGTGATACGAGAGTGAGTAAGTGAAATCAGTAAATCAGTAAATCAGTAATATTTATTGGCCATAAATAACAATAATGTTAAAGGCAAGTCACATGTACCTTTTACTTTACCTTGTGTGACCTTTTACTCTCTTAAAGTTTTTTATGTTGACTTTCGGATACTTAAGAATTGATTTAGATAGGTATGTTTTCTAAAGTTTCAAACAATGTAGGTATAGGTATTTACTTATTTACCTAATCGTAAGTAGCTATTAGTGTTAATTATTTTTTTTAGTTTTTTTTTTATGTTCCCAAAAGTATTGTGAGGTACGCAAAGCTCTTCTGATGGTAAGAGATAACGCCTGTCCTTAAGGCGTGACCATGACCATTGCAGCGTTAGGTACCCAGAACTTTGAGTAAAGACATAAAGTCCTGCCGCTCAGTATTGAGGTACTTCGCTAGCTGTAGTACTGCTTGGCGGTAGAATATCTGGTACTGCGATGGTTACCTACCTACTTATAGGTAATAAGAGTAATTTTTATTATGAGTAGGTAACACATAATAAGTAATTACAAAGGCATACATTACCCACCTACTCGTAATTAAACCCAAATGCGGCACCAAAAGTCTCGTGAAATCCATTCAATGTAAGCACTATAAATCAGGTTTACCTACACACGAAAATCATTTAAAATCCCATATTGTTGCTCATTCATATCCATTTTACGGCAATAACTTTCAAAAATTCACCACAGGAAAATCGTGTGGAGATACATTTTCAATTTTATTGTTTGCTAATGGAAAATCGACATGACCATAATATGCCCTGGTTACTATATATACATACGTTTATTAGTTTATATACGACTAGCAGCTCGCCCCGGCTTCGCACGGAAAAACCAAACTGGATAAACAATATAAATTTATCGATCCAGCGGTTTCGGAGCCTATTCAATACAAACGAACAAAAAATTAAATCTTTTCTTTTTATAAGATGTAGGTAGGCAGATGGCAACTGTAATAGTTAGACATATGATATTGCGGACTTATTTGTAGCTGTCAATTTGCTATATAAAACGTCACTTTATTCTATTGTCAATAGTTTTCGCTGCGCGTGCTAAGTAAGGATTTTTTTCAAATTTTTCACAGCTTACATTATTGAATTTTCCATACGGATCCCTAATTGTTTTTTAAATAAAATTTAACCTATGTCCATCACGGTTAATGTAGCATTCTAATAATTAAATAATTATTAAGATCGGTCCAGTTGTTTCGGAGCCTATTCAATACAGACAAACTAACAATCAAATATTTCCTCTTTATAATAGATAGATACAGTAGATACTTATTGCGATATTATCGATATGTAGCGATGATAGCTCAGTGGTTAGAGCGATCGGTTAACACGCCTTGCCTTGCCTAGGAACGCTAACCCATTTTATCCGTCCGTGACCTGGCAAAAAACGCGGGCGCAACTCATAAACAATAATTATAAGCAATTATCATTGTAGCCAATGTTTATGATCACTTGATGCCTGCATAAAGCCGTCAGTAGCCATTGTCCACTCGGCCGCCGGTGGCACTCCGCTGTAACTCATTGGTGTGTGGGGAGACTGACAGCGAGAACCGGAGAGCGAGCGGGTTAATCGGAGACAGCGAGGATACTATACGCTCCCATTACCCATGAAGTTATTTACCAGATGGTCCTGTTCACCCATATTAACAAACATAGTGTTAGACTACATAACGATATGTCATTGAAATCTTAGCGCCTACTTTGCAATATTCGTGATTTTAGTAATCGATAAATATGTAAAATGTATATGTTTAATATGAAGTCGCATAAATATTTGAGTATCACAGGTTTAAACTTAATGAGTACGGTTTTTGTACACTGAGAGTGATGAGTTGCAAGGAAACTGCTCTGATTGGCGGTTCAGGCCCCACCACTGACACGAAAGAAAAGAGGCCATGGTGGGCGCCCGGGAACGACAATCAGTGTGGACGACGGACACAAGTCACGACGTTTGATAAAGATATATAATGGGTAGGTACTTAATGTATAAATGCTGTCATGTGTAATACCGAAAAGATGTTGAAATATAAGGAGGTACGAATAATCCAGAAGTCTTGAGTTTGATTTTTATAATAGGTAAGCCCACAACACGTCAGATATTCGCAGCAAAAAAAATAAAGACCAACTGGTAACGCCGTCACACCGGCTCGTCGAGTCGGAGAGGTGGGTATATGTATATGTATATAGCTATATTATGTCTATATATTCAAGCACCTGTGGTCTTCATCCGCATACCCGCTTCCGTCCGGAATACTTTTTTGAATATTATATAATTTATTTCTATTTAGTGCTTAAGTAAGCTTAAAAGTATTTAAATATTCTATCAGTTATCTGATTTCCATAGCACAAGCTTTGCTTAGTTTGGGGTCAGATGGCGCTGTGTGCAATGTCCTACGATATTTATTTGATTTATTATTTTTGTTAAGTCTTTTTCGTGGTTTCAGGAAACAGTTATTGTATTGACAGCCCTGTTGGTTCATTAGTAGTATGTGTGCTTCAAGATCTGAAGGGCGTGGGTTCGATTCCCACCCACGATAAACATTTTGTGGTATAAACAAATTGAATGTTTGCTCTGTGTCTGGGTGTTCTGTATTTATTATAATTTTGTATTTACAAAACAATGTATTTAAGTAATCTTTCAGTTATCTGACATCCATAGTACAAGATTTGCTTAGTTTGGGGTCAGATGGCGCTGTGTGTAATGTCCTACAATACTATTGTAGGGGTACTTTCTAGCGTACGTATTTTCTTGTTTTATATTTTCCGCTTTCACCGTCGTAGACTGTGTAGGCACACCCTAAAGTCGCGTCTGTCGCGAATGGTCTCTCGTGTGCACTCACGCAAGTGTAATTGTGGCTTTAAATTGTACGATTATGGCCGACACTGGACAATGTTGGATTTTCATTCAGGAAGCCTTTTCAACTGGCAGTTGTACAATACCCAAAATATGAACAACTCAGCATCCGCGGCTCAACCAAATTGTGCATAAAATTTTGTAAAAAATTACGATTGATGCTAGGTTAATGGGCGACTTCAAACATTGTTTTCTAACTTTGATGATCAAAGTCAGGGGCCAAATGATCCGACGACCAAAACTCTTCAACTTTTTTTATAATGTTTATTTTGATCTACTTTTGAGAATATAGGGTATACCAAATTTAAATCCGCAAAGCGATTCGGAAAATGTGAAATATTCTTGGCAAAGTGTTGAGATTAAAAAATTGCAAAGAAATCTACTTCGTTCTCGCGCGGAAATTCATCCTTTGTCTAATGCTGTTTACTGGGCTTTTGTGTTTACTCGTCTACTTTTATTTAGTATAAGATAAGATAAGAAAAGTATAAAGTATAAAAAAAGTATAAAGTATACATATATATGTATTAGAAAATAAATATTTTACTAGGTTATTACTTTATATTAGTTACCTGATCTAAATTTACTAAAAAAATTACTGTCCTTTGACTTTTTGAATTGACCGCTATGGAAAATACAGCAAGTTTAAATTTGGTAACTAAACGCTTTAAAACTGGTTTTACAGTGGTAAACTCGATAGGTTCGCACTCCGAAGGGCGTGGGTTCAAGCTGGTTTCAGCTGCCGGTGAAGGAAAACATCGTGAGGAAACCGTAACATGGTGGTAGGGCACTTTCTAGTACACGGCTGGCTAGCTTACACCCTCAAGGAATAAAATCTGCCGCCAAGCACCTAACGGTGTGTTCCGGCTGCCTTACTTCAGAGCCAATTCAATTCCATGCTAGGTGTTTAAACTAAACATTAAAAAAAAAAAAGGTGTTTGCCATCTTCAAACACACCATCACTTAACATCAGGTGAGCGGTGGACAAACAACAAGCCTATTAATTTTAAAAAAAAATTGTAGATGTTCCGATAACCTCACTTAAGAATCTAGACTGCATTAATGTAACATAGCAACAGAGTATAGGTCAACAAAAAACAGCTGTTCTAGAGGAAAGTTCATTCACCCTTCTACGCAGCTGATTGTTCTCGGGATCTTCAATTTTTTGTTCAGATACACCACAGCCCACCTGATGTTAAGTGACGGTGTGGTCGAAGATGGTAAAGCACACCTACCCTGGAATAGAACTGGCTCTCAAGTGAGGCAGCCAGAACACATCGTTAGATGCTTGGCGGCAAATTTTCTACTTGAGGGTGGTAGCTAGCCAGCCGAGTACTAGAAAGTACCCTACCACCGTGCTATATTACTAAATGTTGTTCATACCCCACTCGAAATTTTTTTTACATTAAATAGATCTACGTTTGGCCGCCAATTTGCCTGAATAGTAGTAGTAGTAGGTATCTCCGAAACTTACAAATCAATGTACCTATAAAAATACTCTCATAGATTCAGATTCAGATATATTTATTGAAGAAAACACTGATACAATTTAATATTATGCTAGGTGTTCTTGCAAAGATTGTGTCATCAGTCTACCCTTATCGGGCATTCAATAATTTAACTAAACATGTCATATTGATTTTAAAAATAATGATTTAATAAACAATTTCAAAATATACAGTCAAGTGATAATATTAAAATGTCATGTCAATTTGTAGCAAATATATATTTAAATTGTAATTTAATGTAATTTAATGAATAGAAAAAGATACTTAGGTATCTAGTAGACTCATAATTCAAATCCCAATGATTTGATGTTTCAAACAGCACACGCAACGGAAATTTAATTCCTGACAGACTGGGTTGCCAGTTTCCGTCAAACTAGGTTGAGGTCTGACCACTGCATAAACAGTGGGAAACATCGTGATAGTGTAATGTACTTAAGTAAGATTTAACAGTCGGTGACATATCCTCCTGTTTTACTTGGTGGTAGATGCTAGGGGGCAGGACGTCGTCTTGGTAGGTTGTCGTCGTCTTGTCCCACGGCAGGGCAAAGGCCACCCTTCCCATCTTCCTACCTTCGACCATTTTTGACTAGTCAAACTACGAGCCTTATTTTTAACTGACTCAAAAGAGAAGGAGGTTCTCAATTCGACAGTATATTTTTGTACGTATGTATGTATGTTACGCGATAATTCCGCAAATTATCAATCGATTTCGATGATACTTTTTTTGGTTGGTAGATCATACGTCCCATATAAATTTTATTGAAATCGATAAAGCGGGTTTAAAAAAATCTACAAAAATCTAAAAATTGTATACATCGATGATATTTTCGTTTACTCCGAAACCTCGCTGTTTCATTTGAGCAGTGCGTTCAGTTGGCCATGAAGTCGGTTTTTTTGTAATTGTAAATCTATATATTGTTAGTATACATACATGTAAATCAACGCGAGCGAAGCCACGGATAACAACTAGTAATAAAACTAATTTAGACACAGAATAATATCAAAATACAAAACTTCGCGTTCAGATGTGCATGACGTTTTAAACGCACAAAGTTTATATCCCTAGAACACATAGGCTACTTTTTATTCTAGAAAATGCAAACTAAACTATGAGAGTGGCTATTGTTTCAATAACAATCATGCCAAAGACATTCAGGCGCCAAATTCTGACACTTTGGCTAACCACTCACTCACGTACTGTTTTAGTAAAGCATTGCTCTAAAACTAAAGGCAATTTTGATATTGTAACGGTCTAGTTAAGAACAATGGCTATAGAGCTCATTTTTGCTCCGTGGCTATGCAATAGAAAACAAAAGACTCGCAATTTGCAAACTACACATCGGTTTTTACTACGAATTCGAAATAAATGCAGCAAGGAAAGCCTGCGGGCAATAATCACCATCCTACTGATTGCGTGACCTGGCTTTCACAGGAAACCCGTCCTTAAACTCCATGTTTTAAATACTACAATCCCATCTGTTGAAATCTAGCAGTTCCTTGGGCGAGTTTATACGAAAAACAACCTTATTTCAATGACTCACAATTGGTTTTACTGTTGTTACGTTGAAGGACGTAGGATGTCTTCGAGCAATGAAACAGAACCGGTACGACCAGTGCTTGTCTGGCCAGTCTAGCAATTGCTCTACAAGGCAAAAAAGCCGGCGAAATACGAATCAGACTGACATATTGAGGGTTCCGCTCTACCATACAATATATGGTTTTGGCGTCGCATTTTGAGCATTTGCCAGTGTCAAGTGTTTTATATTTTCAAGTTTCACAAGTGAAATAAGTTGTCTCGTAGCTATAGTTACAGTCAAAGTCTAGTCTTGAACAAGTACAGTCCGTGTCAGTCGAGTCCAGTCACACTTTAGTAAAGTAGTGGCGACTTTACTATAAAGCTCCAATGGAGTTTCGGAAGCAACACGAAAAGTCATGTTTCACCACATTATATCATTTCCCCACACTCGCGCTTGTGATTCGGCACTTTATGAATAAAACGCCACCATTTTTATGCATAAACACTCGACAAAACACAAGTTTTGGAAAAAAAATACAACGGAGCGACACGACTCTTTCCGCGTTCCCGCCATAACTTTACATTGAAGTTATCTTCTAGGTACACATAATTCGTTGCCTATTTATAAATCTGTTATATTTATTCGCGTAATAAACGATCGACAAAGGTAGGCAACATATTTGCGGAAGTGAAGTAAGGGAGCCACTGTTGTATTTCCCGAGTAAAATGTGTGGCCATCCATGGAAATTGTTTAGTTTTCTCATTTGTCGACGTTTGCAGATTTGTTCGTTGTTATAAGTACAAATACCTTTTGATCGCAATGATGAGGCGCTTAACCCTTTCTTTGGTGCTTTTATGCTTTAATGTATGGTGGTGAAATAACAAACTTACTGTTACTCCATCTGTGACGCCTTTGTTGCTTTTCAGAATGATTCTTAAGGCGAATGTTTTTTAGTATTTATAGTATGCAGTAAATATAAGGCGTATCGGCCATTTGTAGCGATACAAGGAAGGTGATATAAAAAACTACATAGCAAATCGCGACAGCTATTCTAAAAACATCTGTCATTGACATTTAGTTGATAATCTAGGTGTTTGACCACAGCTCACCTGATGATCAGTGACGGTGTGGTCGAAGATGGTAAATCACGCCTAGCCTGGAATGCTTGTCTCTCAATAGAAGCTGCCGGAACCAGATTTTCAACTTGAGGGTGGTAGCTAGCCAGCCGAGTACTAGAATGTACTCTACCACCATGCTGTGGTTTCCTCACGTTTTCCTTCACCGGCAGCTCAAGCTCATTGTTAGGGTTTGAAACCACGCCCTTCGGCATGCGAACCTACCGCGCTTACCACTGAACTATCATCGCTACAAATATAATGTATCTGTAGATACAGATATAGATAGTGTGATAGATATATAAGTCATTGCGATCACTATTTGACAAAAATTGACATGTCATGTAAATTAATTAATTATATATATTTTTTTGACATAGAATTTTGTATTAATTATGAATTGATTTTATTGTAACTATTGCATATCTGTAATTGTTGTGACATTTATCTTACTTTATTATTGTTTTTCTTAAACTATTAGACATGCCATAATGTTATTTATTTATTTATTTGGACCACCAACACTATACACATCACAACAATCATGGCGATCATCAACACAAAAAAAAAAAAAAAAGTAGATGTTATAGCAGTTATAGGTGACGACAACATGCAATAAGTAAACAATTATTTACAAAAATTAAGAAATGTCAGCTATATAGATAGTCAATGGATAAATATGTCAATTTTCAATAAGTCAAATTAAATTAAATTTAAACAATATAAAAATCATAATAATTTTAAATAAAAAAAGGTATAATAATAATATAATAAAAATAAACAGCCATTCCGGCATTCTGGCTACATATCCCTCCTCTGACGGTTTTTTAGACAAAGTTTTTTTTTTTTTGTAAATAGGTACCTAGTATAATTTAAGGCATTTTTTATTTTGTTTAGTAAAGATTTAATTTTTTATTTTCGACAATAAAAATAAATAATTCATGGTGTCAAGGACCTAATAGAACGTTTGAAAGAAAGCAAAATTTTGGTAAATCGTAATCGTAAATATCGTAGGACATTACACACAGCGCCATCTGACCCCAAACTAAGCAAAGCTTGTACTATGGAAGTCAGTTAACTGATAGAATACTTAAATATATTTTTTTTTTGTAAATACATACTTACAATACATACAGTACACCCAGACACAGATCAAACATTTGGTTTTATGTCACAAAATGCTTCTCCTGGGTGGGAATCGAACCCACGCCCCACAGCTCTTGAAGCAGACATGCCACCAATGAGCCAACAGGGCTGTCGAGGCTGTAAAGATGTCGATGTTATTAATAGTGTTGTGTTGACGTGCCAGTCTAGAAATTGGAGTGGGAGTGTATATATATATATACAACAGAGTATTAGGTACAATTTAAATTAACAATTACAATAAACATAAGTGAGTATTACAATCAATAGGTACATTTCCAACTCAATACCTAGTATTGTGTACCTGGGTGGAAGCTCTGTTCCTCAGACTAGGAGTACCTGTGTTCTGAGGTCACAGTGGTTCAATCCTGGGCTTGTTAGTTGAACCTATTATTGTTACATGTGTGTATGTGTGTGTGCATATACACAACGTTGGTGTACATAAAATAAATAAATAGTCATTTGCACTATTACCTCTATCACTGTGTCTCTATCAACGTTTGCGACAATGTTTTCCTTACATCCCGTATAGACGTACATATAAAACATCCCCTATAGTTGTATCCCCAAAATAATTCCATAAAGCCCCCTACTTTACGGATTAAGTAAACTATCTCCAGATAAGTTTTAAAATTTCCCTTCGAATATATGCTGTATCTGTAGCGCATAAGATACAAATTAGTTTGTGTAATTTAAGAGGATAACGGTACACGTTTATGGGGTAATACATTTGTTGCATCTTTGAGCTGTGTTGCATTACCTGCATTTCCCCAACGTCCCCTGCAAGGGTGAATATTGGCAATAATGCGTAGATTTACAAGTTTGTGGATATCGGATTTACCTGGACCACATCCTGTATGTTAGGAAGAAGAATATATTTTTAAAGTAAATTACTACAACATACAGTACTGGGCATGCATTTGGACCGTAGGATTACCTGGAGAAAACATATCCAAACAAAACGAGATGAAATCAACCTAAAATACAAGGGTATCTACTGGCTGCTGGGACATAACTCAAAATTATCCATCGATAATATATTACACATATATAATTCGATCCTGCAACCCTTTTGGTACAGTGGGTACAGTTGTGGGGCACTTCCAGTGTCTCTAACGTGATGATCATACAGAGAGTACAAAACTACATCTTAAAACAAATGTCTAATGCACCCTGGTTCATAAAAACAACAGAGGTTCATGAAAACTTAAATATCCCCACGATTGAGGAAGAAATAGAAACTCATGGAGTCAACTATAAGCTGAGGCTGTTGAAACACCCAAATCAGCTGACGGGCCAGCTCACTATTCCCGAAACCATACGTCGGCTTAAAACGCGGCGCGACATTTTCGACAACTAGATGGTCTGAAATCCAGCTAGTGATAAAGAAAAGGCTGGCTCCGGGGGCAGCGTCCTGGACGACTAAAAAACTTCACCTAATCTGCTTATAGTCTGAAAGATTGATTGCAAATTATAAATGGGCTGGCTGGCTGGGCTGTTGAGACTAACCATCGAAAGTCTCAAAGTAATGAGCACCAAAGCAGCGATGCCCTGGACTTTGTTTTGTTACTCAAAGTTCTGGGTATCGCTGTAATGGTCATGGACAGGCGTTATCTCTTACCATCAGGAGAGCGTCTCGTTCGTCTCATTATTTGTCACATAAAAAAAAATAAAAAAAAAAATAATAAAAAAAAAAAATTACTTAGGTATTACTTAATCAATGAATTTGGACTTAGATTAGTCTGCCCATATTTCTTTACAACACATGAAGTGACCAACCGAAATGACGACCGACCGTTGCATTTTTAGTTAATTGTCTATGTCTCAACATCCACATGTTAGTAAATCTACGCATTGCTGTTAAATATTTTATGCTGATGTATCGGAATGTAAAACTTTAGTTATATGGAGTGCTTTACTACAAAGTCTGCTTTAAAAGAAATCTTAAGATCAGAACACACCCCTGAAGATAAAGAGACTAATCTTAGATACTAATCTATGAGAAGCTTGTACTATGAGAACCAGATAACTGATAAAATGTTTTTTTAAATGTAAATACATGCGGACACCCAGACACAGAACAAATATTTATGTACGTCACAAATTGTACAAACAATTTTAAATACAAAAAAAAGTTGAATTGTACAAATTTGAATTCAAAATCGATTCTTTTCAATTCGTTAATACCTTAATTTTTTTTTAATTTGTGTTTATTTTTATGGTTGACAGGCTAGTTGTTTGACCACAGCTCACCTGATGTTAAGTGAAGGTGTGGTCGAAGATGGTAAAGCACACCTAGCCTGGAATGGAACTGGCTCTCAAGTGAGGCTGCCGGAACACACCGTTAGATGCTTGGCGGCAGATTTTCAACTTGAGGGTGGGTGTGCGGATGATATAAGGAGAAGACTAAGAGTTCCAAGATTTTCATAAATCAGTCATAAAGTAGTTTGACAGCTCTGTTGGTTGTATATCTGCCTTTAGAGCTGTAGGGCGTGAGTTCGATTCCCGCCCAGGATAAAAATTTTAAGGCAATACAAATGTTTGTTCTTTGTCTGGGTGTCCTGTATGTATTTACCAAAAAAGGATTTAAGTATTCTATATCACAGCCTATTTAGTACTGTATGTATTATAAGTATGTATTTAAAAATATATATGTTTAAGTATTCTATGAGTTATCTGACTTCCATAGCACAAGCTTTACTTAGTTTGGTGTCAGATGGCGCTGTGTGTAATGTCCTATGATATTTATTTATTTATATCAGTTTTCTGACTTCCACCACGCAATCTTTGCTTAGTTTGGGGTCAGATGGTGAAAAAAAAGTTAAGCATCCTTAAGTAAAGGAAACCAAGATGCATTTTGAATATTCGCTTAAGTTCAGACGAGATGTCGGTTAAACACAACCCTATTATTTAAAAAAAAACAATCTGTCAGCGTACCGAGTACCCACATAACTCACGCGTTACATTTACAGACAGAGTTGACACACTTCCAAAGTATGTCACTCACATAAAAAAACATGTATTAAAAAGTCAATTTTATCGCAGTCCATCATACAGAGGAGATCAGGGATAGGCTCAGGTGGTTGTAAAATGGCGAAAAAAATTGGCTATCAAATTTTTTTATGGATATAGTCACCTACGATTAATTTTATGGAATTATTTTCTACTTTAAACAAGATATGCCCCTACCCCCAAATACGCCTAGGCTACGGGGTTTATTGTTATTATTATTTATTTATTATTAGATTTTCATGAAATTTCTATGGGACCATAAGTAAGTGTACCCACTCTCAAATGAAAACAAAAAATTTTAGAGGAATAAGCAAAATTAAAATACAACCGAATTGAGAACTACTTCCTATTTTGAAGTCGATTGTAAAAAGTATTTGACTTTTACCAAAACAAGCAAGTTCTGGAAAATGCGAAAAAAGCAAAGCAGCGCTGGTAGGACCATGTCTGCTTTCAGATGGTCAGAAGCTCGAAAAAGCGACATAGTTTAATGGTTGACGTTACAAAAAGTCAAACTAAACGATTTGATTCCACGTTCATTGTGCGGATCGCTAGTCAGTGGAAAGCGCTGCCTGAGTGTGTGTTTCCCGAGGAATATAATCTGGGTGTTTTCAAGTCCAGAGGGAATCGATATCTTCCAGGCAAGCGTGCTCCATCTTAGACCGCATCATCACTTAACATCAGGTGAGATGGCGCTCAAACGTTAACCTATGCATTATTTATAAAAAAAATTAAGCTTTGTTTTAGTACCTAACCATATTTTCTATTTGTATACATACAACGTACACGTCAAACCTAATAAGAAATCCAATTCTATCCACAAATTCCACAAATCCAATACCGACGACAGATTCGTTAAAATTTGTTGTCCCAACTTGTTTTCTACTTTCATGTCTCTTATTACAAGGGCATAAGGTTGTTCATGTGACTCGAAGTACGACGTAGGCAGTTAAGGTTTTAACGTGATCTATCAAACGTTGACTGGGATAAATCTCGTCGCCAGATGGTTCTAATCGTTGCAACACGGCGGGATCGACTTTTAGAATTTGAAACTGGCGTCCAACGTGGGACGCTATTTTTCGTGGTAGTCTGGCAGTAATCTCAGTTTTCTGAATAATGTATGTTTTTTTACTAAACAATGAAGGAACAATTGAGTAGAATGTTTCTGAAATAAACATACAGAACTTTTGGGATTTACATGCGATACTTTTTAATACCGCAATATATGAAGTAGCAAGAAAACATCAACTGATTCGACAGCTCCCTGGGATCTCATAAATATCACACATTTAATAGTACCTTTCTTTGACTGACTTACACGACAGATAAGAAGAAAACTTAGACGCTATCAAACTTCTAAGAGGTAAAAAGATCTCAGAGTTAAGGAGATTCCTTTAATCTTATGACGGATTATGCAAAGGTTGAACCTTGAAACGTAATGCTTTTTAAATGTCTTCAAGATCTGCTTAGGCCAGGGCTCTATCTCAGTAACAATTTTTCTTTGTAGTAAGGTATATTCTAGTAATCGACTGACTAGCTACTACTAGACCACTACCCTCCTCAAGTGTGTTTCGGCAGCCTCACTTGAGCATTTGTTGCATTCCAGGCTTGCTGTGGCTGTGCTTTCTTCGGCCACAATCTTCGGCCACACCGTCATTTAACATCAGGTAAGTTATTAACCACTGCAGTGATACACAGAATTTTGAGTAACAAAGTCCAGGGCATCGCTGCTCCGGCGCTCATTACCCTGAGACCTTGGGTACCATAGTTAGTCTCAACAGCCCAGTAATTTAACTCAAATTAAAACAAAAAAGACACCCAAGCCGGCCTCGCTACCAACCAGCCCAAACTGACCTGCGCGTTTTTTTTTGCCAAATCGGCACTTAACTAAATGCATTTGTCCGCTAACATTGGCGTAGGACAAAAATGCATTTGTCCGGTTTCATAATTGTATGGATTTATCTAAACTGTTAGTTATCTTTTCACCAATCTACGTTTTAGCCACTATGGTTATCTTTGACCGCCAGCTGCGGTGAGAACCTGGCTTTAGGGCTTAGTAAGACTTAAACTATTTGCCTACGAGCATAAGCTTCACTCAAAAGTTTTATTTGAATAAAAATCCTACTATATATTATATATAAGTTATACAAATACTGTGTTTCTACATATTATGTAGAAACACGAATCGCACTATTATTATAAACTAGCGACCCGCCCCGGTTTCGCACATGTAGATACTAATGTAGTGTATTGACAGCCTTGTTGGTTCATTGGTAGTATGTTTGCTTCAAGAGCCGAAAGGCGTCGGTTCGATTCCCACCCAAAAAGTTTGTGGTGTAAACAAATGTTTGTTCTGTGTCTGGGTGTCCTGTATGTATTATAAGTATGTATTTTTTATTTTATTTTATTCAAAATAGGTTCGCGTTTGACCACACTCTGCCTGATGTTAAACAGTAGTGTGGTCTAAGATGGAGCACGCTTACCTAGAAGAAACCTATTTACTCTAGATTTGAAGACACCCATATTGTATCTAACAGGGAACACAGACGCCGGCAGAGAGTTCCACAACCTCGCTGTGCGAATGAAAAATGTGGAATCAAAACGCTTTGTGCGCACATGGGGAACATCCACCATTTACGGATAACGTTTTGGCCGCGTTACAAAAAAAAAACTACATAAGTATTCTATCAGTTATCTGACTTCCATAGTACATAATAGTGTGTATGTAAGTACTTTTCGATCGATCAGCAAAGTTTATTAAACTACCTATAATAAACTAAACTATTAAGCCGAACATTAATCAAGGTTGTAGCTCCTGGCCGAGCGCCAGACTCGTTACTCTTTCTGGAACACCTGGATAACCTAAATAAGCACTAATTCCTGATTAGATAGTAGTTTAATAATATATAGTTACTTTTTTTTTTATGGTTGACAGGCTATGTGTTTGACCACAGCTCACCTGATGTTAAGTGACGGTGTGGTCGAAGATGGTAAACACACCTAGCCTGGAATGGAACTGGCTCTAGAGTGAGGCTGCCGGAACACACCGTTAGATGCTTGGCGACAGATTTCTAACTTGAGGGTGGTAGCTAGCCAGCCGAGTACTAGAAAGTACCCACCATGCTATGGTTTTCTCACGATGTTTTTCCTTCACCGTTAGCTCAAGCTGATTGTTGGGGTTTGAACCCACGCCCTTCGGCATGCGAATCGACCGCGCTAACCACTCAGCTATCATTGCTACAAAAAAATTATACGGGATTACTTACGAGTAGGTACGCGATTTAATAAGACTAAGACTTTGATAGCAAAAAAATATTAAAAAGAAAAGGTTGGCAAAGAAAATTTTGTAAAACTTTGAGGAACTTTGATTTTTTTATAGAAAAGAATCAAACAATAGAAATCGTATATATCTCATATAAAGATATATTTTGTTTATATTTATAGTGTGTATTATAATTCTTACATCTGTCCCCGCGCCGGTGGGGGCTCGGGGCACTTAAACTTAATCTAGATCTGGGTGTCTTCAAGTCGAGATTGAATCAGTATCTTCTAGGCGAGCGTGCTCTATCTTAGACCGCATCATCACTTAACATCAAGTGAGATGGCGGTCTAACGTCAGCCTATTTATTATTTAAAAAAAAGATAGATTAAGTAAAATCTTTTGAAGCGAAATGAGTGTCACAAAGAAAAACTAAGATGGCTGTTGACAAATTAATCTACTTTTAAGATACATTTTTGAACAAATCACACTAATGTTATAAAGGCGAAAGTTTTTGAGTGCGTTACTTACTTCTTCATGCTCAAACGGTTGAACCGATTTTGATGAAATTGGTATGGAAGTAGCTGATACACTGGAGTGACACATAGGCTACTTTTTCATTTAAAAGAAAATCCTAAGTTTGAACTGCGAATACCCCTCATATCTGTTTCATGTAACGCTCTGAAAGCGTCCGTAGAAACCACGTCTTAAGATAAATAAAACAAACCAAATGAATCCTTTGTCAGATCAGCAGTTAAGCAAAAATCACCGCATAATTTCATATCACAATGAAAAGATAAATATCGTTGACTAAACTCGAAATACTCGAATTCCATCATATTGTTTGTTCCGGGTAAGTAAAGGCGTGGTGGCATAACAAGCGGCTGTGGAAAGTGTATAATTATCGTAATCTTGGGGCACGGCAGTGCCCCCACCAAGTCGAGCTTAAGTTCTCTCATTAATAATGCACTCCTTTGAAAAGTCTAGGCTAGTGTAACTTTAGTTGCGCGATACAAGTAGCCGTCGTTGATTGGACGTGTAACCATTTCCGACCATTGCAAAAAATTAAGTGCCAAGTAACATCTAGCCTGTCTTTTCTTTTTCTTTGGTTTTGGCATCGCATTTTGAGCATTTGCCAGTGTCATGTGTTTTACTAGGAACAACATGTAAAATTTATGAGCATAAGAATCTGTATATTGTCAGGTTTCATAAGTTGAATAAGTTGCCTCGTAGCTTTAGTTATAGTCAAAGTCCAGTCTTGGTCAAGTACAGTCCGTGTCAGTCAAGTCCAGTCATGCTTTATTACTAATGGCGACTTTACTATAGAAGTTTTGGAAGCAACACAAAAAGTCATGTTTCACCACATTATATCATTTTTCCACACTCGCGCTGGTGATCCGTCACTTTATGAATAAAATACCATCATTTTTATGCATAAACACGCGAAAAAACACCTGTTTTGGAAAAATACAACGGGGCGACGAGACTCTTTCTGCGTTCCCGCCAAAACTCATCTAGCCTGTCAAACTTAAAGGGAAAATGAATTCATAAGTGTTTTGAGCGGGAAGGAAAAGCAATTAATCGCTTCTCGCTCTGGCTTGCGCCACGACTGTCCAGTAAAAATGTATTTTCCGCTCAATTATACCGGCAGGGCTGACACGCGATCATTAATTCTAGGGGTGTGGGTCGGCCAAAAATTTGTCAAATGCAAATCTGTCTCGATGGCTTTAGCCGGAACGCCCAAATGTTTAGTTGTTTAGGCGGGAGAGCGGAAACCGTTTCCGTTTCTGTTATTCTTGCATAATTTTGTACAATTTTTGCGAGAAAAATAAACTTTAGGACAAATTCAGAGTACTTGCAAGACGCGATTTACAACATATATTTGTTACTTCTTACAACTGCTGGACGGATTTAGGTATCATTTGGAATGGAGCTAGCTAGCTTTCACCCTGAATCAATATAGGCTGCTTTTATCCCGGAAACGCTGATGAAATTGTGGGGTGCAGCTAGTAGTCAGATATTTTTTATAAATAATCGTAGCGGTGATAGCTCAGTGGTTAGCGCGGTAGGTTCGCATGCCGAAGGGCGTGGGTTCAAACCCCAACAATGAGCTTGAGCTGCCGGTGAAGGAAAACATCGTGAGGAAACCAAAGCATGGTGGTAGGGTACTTTAGTACTCGGCTGGCTAGCTACCACCCTCAAGTTGAAAATCTGCCGCCAAGCATCTAACGGTGTGTTCCGGCAGCCTTACTTGAGAGCCAGTTGCATTCCAGGCTAGGTGTGCTTTACCATCTACGGCCACACCTTCACTTGACATCAGGTGAGCTGTGGTCAAACACCTAGCCTGTCAACCATTAAAAAAAAATCATAAGAAAGAACGTAATGTAAAAGTTCAGACCTTACATTTTTCGACTTTTCCGTTGCATCTCATAGTGCAAAGTTGTCAGATAGGTAGTATATTTTTTATAGAGCGCTCTGCTCTCTATCCACACATCAAAGTGGATTAGTTTACTCCACTCTACCGTCAGTTTATTGCTCTACCGAAAGTGTGGCTATGAACTGATATCAAACGGACGAAACATGAGATCTGTGTAGATTAAGATTACAGAAAAGCTCTCCATGAGAGGGTAGACTTTTTATTTCTTTTGACTGGTCATTGACCACAGCTCACGTGATGTTTAATGACGTTGTGGTCGACAATGGTTAACACACCTAGCCTAAAATAGAGCTAGCTTTCTACTGAGGCTGCTGGAAAACACCGTTAGGTGCTTGGCGGTAGATTTTTAACTTGAGGGTGGTAGCTAGCCAGTCGAGTACTGAAAAGTATCATATGGTTTCCTCACGATGTTTTTCTTCATCTTGAACCCACACCCCCTGGCGTGTGAACCGAGCGCTCTAACCCCTAAGCTATCACCACCATAATCATGGCTATTTGTCCATCAGGTCTGATGTAGAACAAAGTCTTATAATAATAATCGGGACGTATTTTCCTTGGCCACTTTTTTTTACTTGGTGGTAGATCTCCTTAGCAGGAGGTCGTCTAAGAAGGTACCATCGTAGTATCAAGTTGCCACCAAGCAGTAGTGCATAAACATTACTGTGTTCCGATTTAAAGGGCACTGCAGCTAGTGATATTACAGAGCTGTTGAAACTAACCATCTAATGTCTCAAAGTAATGAGCGCCAAAACGGTAATGCCCTGGACATTGTTTTGCTACTTAAAGTTCTGTGTATCGCTGCAATGGTCATGGAAATACGTTATGTGTTACCATCAGAAGAGCGTCTCGTTAGTCTCATTACTTTTACATAAAAAACCGTACTCTGAGGATTTTAATTGTAATTCTCGTTAGGTGTTCACAAGAAAGCTACACGACTGTGAACCTTATACTGCAGGAATAAGATATGCGGTCGCGTAGCTTTTTTGTGAGCGCTTATTGAGAATCGCAATAAGACGCTTCGACTACAGGATTAGACAGATTCGCGTTTAGAGGAGGCTTCAGGTGACCAGAATGCTGGCATCTACTTTGGTCAAAAACTTAGCATTGCCATCCAGCGTGGCAAAGCTGCCAGCATTCTGGCCACATATCCCTCCTCTGACGGACTCTTAGATTAAGTTTTTTTATCCAAAAATAATATTAATTTAAAATATTTTATTTGGTTTAATAATTTTTTTTAATGTCAAAGTAAGGTCTATGTTAATATACAAACACGTCAATAAAAAAATACTGTCAATATAAAGTATGTCAATACAATAATTTGACAGCTCATTGGTAGTATATCTGCCTTGAGAGCTGTAGGGCGTGAGTTCGATTCCCACTCAGGGCAAACATTTTGCGAATATACAAATGTTTGTTCTGTGTCTGGGTGTTCTGTATGTGTTTACAAAAGTATATATGTATGCGAGGTATTGTGTCGATATTTTGTTATAACTAGCGCCATCTGCCCCAGCATCCTAGTACTCACAGGGAATGAAACAATTGAATGAATATAACGAACGAGTTGAAGGCTTCATTCAGGAGTGAACTGATCTATGCGTCAGTAGTTCGGTCAGCGCGCGAGTGGCTTAGGTTTCATTCGGCGCTCCACGACCGACGGCACCACTGTGTGCACTGACAATAAAATAATAGAAACATGGTGGACGACGAAGAAAACGACGTGGACCAAAATCTTTTTAAATCTCCGACAGCAGCGGTGGGATCGGAACAACACACCTCCAGTGTAATTAACAAACCTACGGCTACCACCAGTGAAGCATATTTCGGCGATTTTACTACGAAAAGCGACGATCCTACCTTCAATCGAAGCCAAAAAACTACACTTCGCGAAAAAGAAAATAGTGCACAATTTGCGGATAGTAATCTCCCCCACCTTCCTTCCGATATGTGGGCATCGTTTTTTCGTGGTATGGCGGAAAGTTTTCGCGTAAACGAAACCGGAAATACTACTCCGAAGGCGACTACCAAGAAAATGAAACCAAGTGATGTTTACATACCTTCTTTCGATCCTGATGATTGTGAATTCACGGCGGCGCAGTGGTGTGAAGAAATAGATCACCATCGGACACAAAACGCGTGGACTGACTATCAGACAAGGAATGCGGCTTTTATGCACTTACGCGGACGTGCTCGTAAGTGGGCGTCAAAATCGTATCCCCTCTGCAAGACCTGGGACGAAGCGAAGGAACGCCTAACACGCCAGTTCGCAGCTACGAAGAGATTTCACGACCTTTTTCGGGACATGGTGCAGTACACGAGTGACAAGGCCGCGACCTACGTGGAATATTCGACCAACAAACTGGCGATGATTGACAGGCTGGAGTCGGGTTGGAGTGACGCGAATAAAATAGAGGTTGTAATCTCAGGTATCATGGATAACCAGGTACGTTCTGATTTGTTAAAAAATACGCCTACGGACTTTGTGGCACTTGACAGACACCTTGGTACCTACCCTTCTATCCAAAGTTTAAAGCGTTCAAGCTCATCTAATTTTGTATCAAGTGAACAGAAAATACTAAAGGTAGTATCAACCGACCGTAGTGACGTTGTGTGTCATAATTGTGGTGAAATCGGACATTACAAACGTGACTGCAAATCTAAAGCTCAAACACGGGCTTCCACTAGTAGGGATATCCCTCAACCAGCGTCTGCGCCTATTGAGAAAAATGTTCAATGTAGTTACTGCAGCAAAGTAGGACACACAGAGCAAGTCTGTTTTATTAAACAAAGGGACTCTAAAAGTAAACGTGCTACAAAGTTTGTCAATGTGTGTTTACAATCTGAAGCTTATTTAAATAAATAATGACGAATTTAAATTGCAGGCTCTTGTAGACAGTGATCTGATTGTTCTCTCATTTGTAAGCGTGTTGCTGACACAATAAACGGTACCAGATACTTAAGAGTTTACATGCCTTATGGGTATTGGCTTTGCCTCTGCATTCTCGTGTATTACACTACCTATTTGTATCTAATACGTGTCGTTCTCCTTTTTCGAGCCTAGACTGTATTGACTACCAGGAGCTGATTTCGAACACAGTTCGCGACAATTACCCATTGCCGTTGATATACATTGGAAGCTCTGCGCTTCATGTATTGTTGTACATTAAAAGCTCCGCGCTTCATGTACTGTTGAACATTGGAAGCTCCGCGCTTCATGTACTGTTGAACATTGGAAGCTCCGCGCTTCATGTACTGGTGCACATTGGAAGCTCCGCGCTTCATGTATTATTGTACATTAAAAGCTCCGCGCTTCATGTACTGTTGAACATTGGAAGCTCCGCGCTTCATGTACTGGTGCACATTGGAAGCTCCGCGCTTCATGTATTGTTGTACATTAAAAGCTCCGCGCTTCATGTACTGTTGAACATTGGAAGCTCCGCGCTTCATGTACTGGTGCACATTGGAAGCTCCGCGCTTCATGTATTGTTGTACATTGAAAGCTCCGCGCTTCATGTACTGGTGCACATAGGAAGCTCCGCGCTTCATGACTGTTGCACATTGGAAGCTCCGCGCTTCATGTACTGTTGCACATTGGAAGCTAAGCACTTCGTGTGGTTCTGTGCACGCTGGAAGGTTTGAACGTGTTTTTATTAAAATCCCCGTTTGTTTCGTGTCGTACATTTGTAACAAAAGCTAAAGTCGCGCGAGAGCGCGCTACCTGTCAGAATGGCCGTGCGAGGTATTGTGTCGATATTTTGTTATAACTAGCGCCATCTGCCCCAGCATCCTAGTACTCACAGGGAATGAAACAAGGGAATGAATATAACGAACGAGTTGAAGGCTTCATTCAGGAGTGAACTGATCTATGCGTCAGTAGTTCGGTCAGCGCGCGAGTGGCTTAGGTTTCATTCGGCGCTCCACGACCGACGGCACCACTGTGTGCACTGACAATAAAATAATAGAAACATGGTGGACGACGAAGAAAACGACGTGGACCAAAATCTTTTTAAATCTCCGACATGTATTCTATCAGTTATTCGACTTCCATTACAGAAACTCTACTTAGCTCTGCTTAGTTTGGGGTCAGATGGCGCTGTGTGTATAGTCCTACGATATTTATCTATTTAATGTCATTATTACAATATCGATGTTCTTTGTTTTTTTTTTTATTGTTGACAGGCTAGGTGTTTGACCACAGCTCACCTGATGTTAAGTGACAGTGTGGTCGAAGATGGTAAAGCACACCTAGCCTGGAATGGAACTGGCTCTCAAGTGAGGCTGCCGGAACACACCGTTAAATGCTTGGCGGCAGATTTTCTACTTGAGCGTGGTAGCTAGCCAGCCGAGTACCTACTAGAAAGTACCCTACCACCATGCTTTGGTTTCCTCACGATGTTTTCCTTCACCGGCAGCTCAAGCTCATTCTTGGGGTTTGAACCCACGCCCTTCGGCATGCGAACCGACCGCGCTAACCACTGAGCTATCATCGCTACTAAAAAATAAAAATTAATATAAAAATTTCCGTACCTACAAGTAATGACCCCTCTATATTCGTCGTTCTTTGATGCTATTAATAACGTACCTACAGTATTGCCACATGCAAACCCAGATCATTTACAAGCAGTCGTACTCGTACTAAACAACTAGAGATGTTTTCGTACAAAAATAGCTTTAGATTTAATTGCGTTCCCTTCCGTGTATGGAAGCAGAAGTTACAATTCAGCCAATTTATTTAAATCTTGCAATGAGGGAGCCACTCATGTATTATTACAAGTAAACTGTTAGCGTCCCGTGGAAAAGATTTAGTTCTATCGTTTGGTTATTGCATAGATAATGTGGTCGTTCTCTAAAACAAAGTTTGGGCTTAAATAAACTTTCACTGTTGGTTTTTGCTTGTAAGTAGTACGTGAAAGTTTGGACAGTGAATTTCAGCGTTTCAGTGGGCCATTTATTTTTTCTATATTTTGCTTCGTCCGTAAACCGGTTACGAGAAAAACCCTCACGCTCGGGGCGTAGCTGTTTATTTTACGAATTTTATCAAAATTTTTTGCATTACCCACTTTTGAGTAACACATCTCTCTTCTTTTTTTATGTGACAGGCTAGGTGTTTGACTGCAGCTCACGTGATGTGACGGTGTGGTTGAAAATAGGGGTTGGAATAGAACGAGCTGCTGTCTATCTTTTTTTGTGGTTGACATGACATTTTATATAAATCACTGGACATTTCTGTTAATATTAGGTTAACATTTTGTTTAATTGTATTTAATTATAATTTTATTATTAATAATTGTAATTTTGACGTGCCTAGTGTAACATATGTAGTTATAAGGCCAATAAAATATTCTATTCTATTCTATTCATGCCAGGTTTTGACCTTAGCTCACTTGTTTGTAAGTAACAGTGTGATTGAAGATGGCAAACACTAACCTAACCTAACTGGATCTTAAGTTATGCTACCGGAATACACCGTTAGGCACTTGGCAGACTTTTTTTAACTTGAAGGTGATGCCTAGCCAGTCGTGAACTAGAAAGTACTTTACCACCACACAACAATTTCCTCACGATTTCCTTTATCGGCACGCTCTACTCAAGCTTATTGTTACGATTTGAACCCACGCCCTTAGGAGTGTAAACCAGTCCGCGACAACCACTGGGCTATCAGCGCTAGTTTCTTGTTTCCTGAGAGATGTAATCTAGACCTTTTCAAGGTCAGACTTACTAGGGGTGTCCTAAATCTGTGTGCTTCATCATCCACAATATCGTTTACCATTAGGCGAATTGGTCAAACGCGGTATGCGTTGAATTAAATATGGCGTTGAATGGGAATTGGGAAGCGAGAAAATTGAGAAAAGCAAGAAAAAACTCTTCTAGTACGCCACTAAACTCATTAAACTGACTTACTTATAAAACTGGCTTAAAATTAGTCCATGCGAAAATTATAGTTATAATCCTTTTTTTTAATCTGTGGGTCGATTAAAATGTTTAACTATTATCCTTTGGCTTTATAAGTGTTAACTTTAAAAACCAACAACCGCACCCCCAGTGGAATTTCACTAAATTAAAACTTTAGTTTCATCAACAAAGCGGTGAACGCAGACAAATTACCTACTGTCAGGGTACCGACAGCAAATTAGCTGCTGTTGGAGGACGTTAGCAAAATTAGCTAGCCTGCGAAGTACCGTCAGCAAAGTAATTAGCTGGTCCACGGCAAATTTGTCAGGCTACAAAAACTGCAACACAAACTAATTTAAGAACAGAGTCGTAACAAGAAATGTAATTTTTTCTGTATTAAAAAATTAAATTTCTAGTAAAATAATATATATATTGGGTTTTTGTCAGTACGGCGTTTAGTTAGTTAGTTAGTTAGTTAGTTTCGGCGTACCATCAGTTTTAGAACCGAATGGACTGGTGCGTGACGACGGCAAGATACCCGACGGGATAACACACACACACTAGAGGCCGTCCCATCTTCCAATGGATAAGTCCCTTGGAAGATGAGAGGGCCTCTAGTGTGGGACGCCACTTGTGTCGACACCTTGGCGCCTCCTCATCAAAAAGATGAGGAGGCGCCAAGGTGTGACTTCGGGACAAGCTGGCGCTGCCGCATCTAAAGCCAAAAACCTCTAACGGCACAAATATAGTTATTTAGATATAAAGTATCTGTTTGTGCCGTTTGGGGTTGAAACTTTGGTCCGTGGGGGCCGGCCGTTCTCGAATTATCGGGACCTGGCCAAACGTTTAGAGGAGGCTTCAGGTGACCAGAATGCTGCCATGCATGCAACCGTCTACTTTCGTCAAAAGCTAAGCATTGCCATCCAGCGTGGCAATACTGCCAGCATTCTGGCCACATACCCCTCCTCTGACGGACTTTTAGACTAAGATTTTATTTTGTTTAATAAATTTTCGCCTGCAATACCTATATGCATTTATTACTATTCTATGTAAAATTTAACGAAAATTGTTTTAACCTATTCCGAGTTTCCACTGTTTTAATCATAGGTTATGGGCCCAGTACGCTTCCACTGCGCAAATAATAGGCTAGCTTTTAGGTTGAAAGTTGTGATAAACGAATATTCTACTTATAAAACCAAATTTCAAATGAAACCAATTTCATATAAACAAAAGTTAATCAAAATACCAAATAGAATAGATACTCTGTACTCATGGTTAAGCATCTTTATTAAGTTTTTAGGCACAATAGGCAAGTCCCAAGAAATCAAAGTTGAGGAGAAGCCTGACTTCGAACCGAAGTTTGAAGACAAAAGCTCTAAGACACGAATAAATTAAACCGAAATTGAAATATGCATGAATTATTCTCATAAATTGCATTTATTACTTAGACATTGGGGGCACAGTGTAACGTTAATAAAGAAAGTTATATCACTATTAATTACATCAAAAAACTTTTTAGTTAAAAACTAATATAATCCTAAAGGAGTTAGCATAGAATAAATAAAAGGAGTTTTGGGGGTAATGCGGAAAAATCATGTTGGTGTATTTTTTTTTATCTCAAAATTTATCTTTCTTCTTCTTTGTCAAATTTGGCTTGGTAGGAATGGTTTGAGAGAGTGAAAATATGCGTTGATACGTATCTAAGGAGAAACCTTAAACCCTACGCCTTTGTCGCAATAATTACACATGTACGCCTTGTACGCACTGTACTGTACTACTAAGTAATTACGATTTTTTTAAATGGCGTGTTATTATATTGACAATATTTTTTAATTTTTAGTTACTTGGATAGAATGTATCTTATTGTGCCGTTTGGGGTTGATACTTTAGGTCCGTGGGGGCCGGCCGCTCTCAAACTGTATCAGGACCTGGCCAAACGTTTAGAGGAGGCTTCAGGCGACCAGAATGTGAATCTACTTTGGTCAAAAGCTAATCATTGCCATCCAGCGTGGCAATGTTGCCAGCATTCTGGCCACATATCCCTCCTCTGATGGACTTTTAGATTAACTTTTTTGTATAAATTTTGTAAATAGTATTAATTCAGGTTTTTTAAAATTTTGTTTAATAAATTGACGTATTATGTTATAACAGTTATTTATGATTTATAGCAAATTTTTTTTTAATATGAACATGTTTTTGTCTTGACATATTATGTATCTACTTTGTTTGACATTTTGTTCTTATTCATTGACATAAATATAATCAGTGTTTTTTTAATGACACCTACACATTTTTGAAATAATTTTACATTTGACTTGCAACTAGGGTGTTATCAATAAAATATTTGTATTTGTATATCTGTACAGTGCCTCTGTTTGTAAATTGTCCCAGCATTCAGACGATGATGAGTGAGTTACAAAATTGTGCGTGCAGAAATTTTAGTTTCATTTAACAACTTTAAAAAGGAGAAAGGTGTAATAACTTCGATTACCCTAATGATTTTTACCCTTTGATCGATGTCTCTGTCAATAACTTTAACAAGTAGTACTGTTGATTTTGTACTAGACAGCACACCACGGCACCCGGGGCAGGGCAATGAAGGCAAGTTTTAATTGGTCCTTTGTCGTCGAGCTAAATTTTATTGTCGGCATATTTAGCCCTGTTTGATTTAGGAAGTCATTTGTGAACGAAACGGGGCCGACGTGACTCAAAACCTAATGGATGCTTATTTGTTTGTTGTAATACTTACGAGTTACCTCAGCGCTTCGAGTTAAATAATAAATAAACAAAGTTGGTGACAGAGTTCCTGTGTTTAACAAAAATTGAGTTTTCTCCAGTTCAACTATTCAGACTTCATGACAAAAAGCAACTGAGCCTTATTTAGCCTACGTTGCTTACGTATACTTATTCTCCAGCCAAGCAGTAGTGTGTCAACATTATTGTGGTCTGATTTGAAAAGTATTGCAGCTGGCGAAATTACAGGGCTATTCAACCATCGAAAGTCTCAAAGTAATAAGCGCCAAAGCAGCGATGCCCCGGACTTTGTTTTGCTACTCAAAGTTCTGTGTATTGCTGCAATGGTCATGCGTTGTCTCTTACCATCAAGAGAGCATATCGTCCGTTTCATTGGTCTTACATTAAAAAAAAACGAAACATTGAATGTCTCAAAGTAGCAGCGGCAAAGCAGTGATGTTCTGGACTTTGTTTCTCAAGGTCCTAGGTACTTCTGCACTGCAATGGTCATGGATAGTTGTTACCTTTTATGACCATACGATCATCCTACTAATATTATAAATGTGAAAGTTTGGATGGATAGATGGATGGATGTTTGTTACGAGTACTCTTTCACGAAAAACTATTGAACGGTTTTGGATGAAATTTGGTAGGTAGCTGAGATACTGGATTGACACATAGGCAACTTTTTATCCCGAAAACATGTAGCGGGTAACACCGCGGGGCGCAGCTAGTCTGGTATATTTCTTTAGCGAGTTTCTAATTTAGTGACCCTCATCCTCTCTCTCTCTCTCTCTCTACATGAGTATAGGTAGCGATGAGTATTTGTAGCGATGATAGCTCAGTGGTTAGCGCGGTAGGTTCGCATGCCGAAGGGCGTGGGTTCAACCCCCAACAATGAGCTTGAGCTGCCGGTGAAGGAAAACATCGTGAGGAAACCAAAGCATGGTGGTAGGGTACTTTAGTACTCGGCTGGCTAGCTACCACCCTCAAGTTGAAAATCTGCCGCCAAGCATCTAACGGTGTGTTCCGGCAGCCTCACTTGAGAGCCAGTTGCATTCCAGGCTAGGTGTGCTTTACCATCGTCGGCCACACCTTCACTTGGCATCAGGTGAGCTGTGGTCAAACATCTAGCCTGTCAAACATTAAAAAAAAAAAGGTACCTCTACCTCATTCAATAAAGTTCATATTACGCTGTACTTGTAACGTGTACGTTGTACTCAAACGGGTGTTGTATCGTAGAACATTACGGTACTTTTTTCTATAAAAAGGTGGAATATTTACTGCCCGCGTAAAACGTTACGGCTTTCAGGACGCGAGGCACGACCGACGCGACGTGGTCTGCTTACAGTGCTGCCAGATGGAGGCGATCCCCAACAATTTTGTTTTTTGTTTTTAAGAACGCTATTTCAATGTAGTTTTTTGAACACACTAAAGTTAAATACGATAATACTGAAACTTTGATAGCAAAAAAAATCTAAGAAGCAAAAGTTGGCTAAGGAAACTTTGTAAAACTTTTATGCGGCTTGCGCGTACTGTGAATGAATGAAGTTATTTATTTGTTTTTAATTTATTATTATTTTGTCTAAATTTTGAAATTATATTTATAGTAGGTATGTTTTATAATTCTTGCATCTGCCCCCGGCCGGTGTGCGCTCGGAGAACATTAACTTATATTAGTTAACATGAGTAACACAAGTGAATAACACAAGTGAATAACACAAGTGAAAACTTTTTAGGCTTTTGAATGTTAATTTATCTTCTGTTTATTTCCAAAGTTAGCAGCTGTTTGTTTTCCATGTAAAAAAAACGGGAGTATTTTTTTAATGAAAAAGTAATGTGCAATTTAAGTATAAGCAGAGTTTTAGTCATTATTAACTTCTTCCTCCCCCTTGTCAGTAAAAGTGAGCAAAGCTCTTACTCCCTCTTTTTCTGCTTACGTAAACATTGGTTTATCTAACGGCCTTATCACTAAAAACTATCTAGTCCAAGCAACTAAAGTATCGAAATGATTCAAGAAAAAGTAGAAAACAAGGTGTGCCAATAACAAGAAAAATCAGAGCATCACTGCTTTGTGCCTTATTACTTTGAGATATTCGATGGTTAGTCTCAACAGCCCTGTAATTTTGCTGGATGCTATACCTTACAAATCGGAACATAATAATATTTACACACAGTATTTTTAACCTCCTTTCCAGGCTGCGTGTGTTTACTATCTTTGACCACTTTAACGTCAAGTTAACTATGGTTAAACAACAGCCTGTCACTAGTAGAAATATATATCTATTTAGCAGTGTATTCATTCTATAATTAATCAAAAATAGTAAAAACTATATTAAATATTCTACATTCACTTAGAACGCTGTCAATCTATTATCATGTCACATACATAAATACTAATAAAATAAAATCAAAAATACCTCGCCCCTGACTGAACCTGATGCAAAGGAACCCATGAAGCTGGCAGCATTCAGCTAATCAAAATGATTTTTTTAAATAAGTCGTTTGGTTGCCTGGAAGAGTTTGCTTTTAGTGATTTGTTTTCTGTATTTTTTTTTTGGTTTATATCTATCTATGCTTTTTATAGGGAATTTATTCGGGAGGTTTGGGGGAAAATTTACATAGACATCTGACAACGCTCTCTACAATGTTTATCTATCTAGGTCTGCATGGGACGTAAAATCTAAAGTAATATGTAGACATGAAACTTGTGTCTTTTTTAAACCGACTTCAAAAAGGAAATTTCTTAACCTTTAATCATTTTAACACGATTTGATTCATTTGGTAACTGAGCCGTTTTGTATCATAGGGCTTAATTACAAAAACATGTAAAATTCGTGAAACAAAGGTCTGAAGATACAAAAAAATTGACCAAGTGCGAGTCAAACTCACGTACCAAGGGTTCCGTACAAACTTGAGGGACAAACTTACCTTTACCGTTGGAAAATTACTATTGTCCTCGATGAATATTGGCAAAAGCGCGTCTATATATAATCTATATATGTATCTTTTGAGTGCGTTGACTTAGGTGCATGATTTTTTTGTGAGCTCTAAAGGGTTGCAGACGTGAGTATTTGAAAGAGAGAAACAAAAGAAAGAAATAAATTAATTAATTAATATAATAGCAATTAATTAATTTAATAGCACAAAACCAAACACACAAAAATGAACAAACAGATACACACAGGCAGAGACAGAGATAGAGAGTTGATATTAATTACAACTCAATATCTGATGAAATAACAAAATGTGACTAGTAACGCCACCTATGATGTGTGTAATGTATTAATGAACCCTCAATAAACTGTCAATTGTCATCCATACACTACGTTTCATTATAGGTTATGGGCCCAGCACGCTTCCTCGCGTCCTTGAGAAAAATTGTCTCGACAGACAGACGGACAATGAAGTGATCTTAAAACGGTTTCTTTTTTGTTTTTGCGGTATGGAACTTAAAAATAAGCCGCAGAAAACGTCGTAAGGAAGCCACAGCATGGTGGTAGATTACTTTCTAGTTTACAATTGGCTAGCTACCATCCTAAAGTTGAAAATCTGCCGCAAAGCATCTAACAGTGTGTTTCGACAGCCACACTTGACAGCCAGTTCCATTCCAGGCTAGGTGAGTTTGTCATCTTCGTCCACACCGTGTGTCAGCTGGGGTCAAATACCTAGCCTGTCGAGCATTAAAAAAATGGTTTTGCTAGCCATATTCGTGCTTATGACAAGGACAGTATGTTTCGCTGTTGACGAACACGTCAAGTAGAATGTTGTTGATGACATATTACGAAATTTATCATCAAATTGAATTAATTAATTAGTTATTATTTTATATAATTTGACTTAATTTTTTATTGTAATTTAATTTAACTTTATTTTTAATATCGAATTGACACTTGTAATTTCATTTATTTGTTTTATTGACTTGTAACTGATGTTATCAATAAAGTACTGTGATTAGGAAAACCACACTTTTCCGAAACACACTTTATAATTTCTAAATGGCTACAAGTACATTTTACGTCCCTTGTAATGAATACAAGTCCTCCTAATGTCAGTACAAGTCCTGTAATATTAAACTCCTTCATCCCGAATCATAATTAAGGCTAAATAACATTACATTGTGGACGTGGACATGTGCGGCTACCGCGGTACAGTGAGCTCACGTTGACAAAAATCTGTCACGGATTTTTTCTCTCACAATTTTTGCTTTCACGAAATAAATATAGGGTAGCTAGGAGCGCCCCGCAGTGTTATCTGCTACATGTTTTCGGGATAAAAAGTAGCCTATGTGTTAATCCAGGTTCTCAGCTACCTCCATACCAAATTTCATTCAAATTCGTTCAGTAGTTTTTGCGTGAAAGAGTAACAAACATCCATCCATACATTAAAACTTTCACATTTATAATATTAGTAGGATATAATTAGAACAAGGGGACTTTTAAAGAAATTTAGAGAAATACGTTGAGTATAAACATTTTTTTCTAATAAAAATTGGATTATCAGGCGGGATTGGAATCGGCTTAAAACACAGAACACACGGATTAAACGACAGAAAAAAATATGTAAAAAAGCAATAATCTACTGTTTTATTCAAGCAATTGTGATTTACCGCAAAGAAAGACCAAAATAAATGCCAGTAGCTCACTGTAACATTATGCTTATTTATTTGTATGGAAATCGAACCACCTTAAGCAAAAAAAAAGAAAGGTACTTTCTATCCATCCATTTTTAGCATACCCGTGATACTAAAATGCGTGATGCCGTGATGTTTCTCTCTACGATTGTCATACTATAAGCAATCCCAGTGCTGCCAGCATAATTCGCGAATGTTACCAGCATATAAATTGCGCGATGTTGCCACATTTCACCGACTCAGGTGAGCCGGGTCATTAGCTTGCACTAATTAACTGTAGTCGGGTATAGCCTTCGCTTCGGGCTATGGTTGCAGCGTGTTTGGCGACAAAGTTATTTTTAATTACTGTTCTTCTTTTAATTATTTACATAAAACTCTCCATTCAGGCAAATGGGGAGGTAGGAATGCTCTTAAATTGATAGATAGATAGATAGAAGCTCTTTATTGTTACACCAAAAACAGAAAGTCAAAGTCGAAAGGTTTTATTTGCATGACAACAGTGTAAAAAGGTCTTAAATATAATAGTTTCCGTCTATTGTGAACCATTATGTTGTGCAAATACATTAATTGATAATCAAATTGTATTCTACAAAGATAAACAATTCTAGACATAAACGTAGAATATATACATTATGTCAATTCTTTACATTAAAAAAATATTAGGTACATTTAATACATGCCATTTTAATTATTACAATTATTACATTAAAGTTTGTCAGATTTTTTAATTTTTCTATTTAAGAAAAATGTACACAGAAATTATCTCACCTCAAGGATCTTTGTGGAAATCTCATGGGAAAATATATAATCGACAATAACTACGAGGCAACTTGACACTGGCATATGCCCCAAATGCGACGCCAAACCAAAGAAAAAAAAAAATTATTTATCTCCGTTTTAATGGCCTAGTCACTAGGCCACGAATTTAATTCTCCAACGGAGTCTGGAGTGTCGAATTTTGTCCGGAATTACATCTTTGTCCAATCCCGGACTAAAACATTTGCGGTCTCTGGTAAAATATTTATTAAAGGGTGTCTTTTGACACTCTTACCCTTTTGTAGTCGACAGAATGTCGAAAAAGTGAAAAACAATATCTGTTACAATTATTTTGTGGCATTTGTAGCGAAGGCTTCAGGAAACTTAAGAGGTAGAAACCGATTTTGATTCTTTTCTTCTCTCGACTTTTACTCTTACAATTAAACCACCCAGGGAATTCTGTTAAGGTGGTTCGATTTCCATACAAATAAATTTTTGCCATTTATGGACAAATGGAGCATAGTTTTACAGTGAAATCACAGCTACTAGCATTTATTTTGGTCTTTATCTGCGGTAAATCACAATTGCTTGAATAAAGCTGTAGATTAATAGCATAAAATCAAATTCATGATTTTTGAATAAAACAGTAGATTATGCTAATAGTTTTACTGTTTTATTCAAGCAATTGTGATTTACCGCAAATAAAGACCAAAATAAATGCCAGTAGCAGTGATTTCACTGTAAAATTATGCTCCATTTGTACATAAATGGCAAAAATGTATTTGCATGGAAATCGAACCACCTTAAGTGCAAGTTGAACTCGGGCACCAGGGGTCCCTACTTTTGAACAGGTGGTTTTACTTTTTTAATTTTATTTTAAAGTATATATATTTTATATGAATTTATATATTTATATATGCAAATATTTCGTTTTATTTAAATACATTACTATGATTATTCTTATATACTTACTATAATACGTTTTATTTTTATTTATTTTTCTTATTAGTGTTACATATCCCGTCTGTTTCTTATGTTATCTGTCGTGTTTTTCTTTCCTTGGTTGCCTGGAAGAGATCGCTGTTAGCAATAAGGCCGCCACTTGTGTGTTCTCTGTATTTTTTTTCTGTTTATGGTGTGCACAATAAAGAGTTTTATATATCTATCTAATTCGTATTCAACCTCCTTCGCCCGTCGTCTAGATTATACAGTTCGCGATGCCCCAGGGTCCTGTTCCAGTCAGTTCTCGGTCACAGGCCTGAATCCCCGTTAGGTCAATTAGGCTAAATTTGCAAGACAATAGCATAACTGTGCGACCCGCATTGCTTGCATGGATTGACGTGTACAAGTTTTTCTTTTGCGCAGTTTTTTTTTATAATATTGTTTCTCATTTAGCAATAACAACGAAACTGACTTATAAATCTACATAACATAAAAACAATGTCGCATCCGCCGTCTGTACGCTTAAATCTTTTAAACTACGCAACGGATTTTAATGCAATTTTCATCAATAGATAGAGTCATTCAATAGGATAGATTATATGTATAATATATGTATATTATAGCAGAGAAAAACTGTTCATTTCAAGGTAGATAGAAAGACATATAAAAATCTAAAAACGAAAAGAATATTTACAATATCACAAACAATAGATAACAATTTTACTATGAAAACTGACGTGTTTTTGATTTTTTTTGTTTTACTTATGCGGAATCACACACTTTTTTTTATGGTAATGAGCTCAACGAGACGCTCTCCTGATGGTAAGAGATAACGCCTGTCCATGACCATTGCAGCGATACTCAGAATTTTGTGTAGTTAAACAAAGTAAAAAAAAATGCGTAAAAGTGTAATGTATGTGTGTGTGTGTGTGTGAGTTAATGTGTAATTATATCGGAAACTTCGATTATAGTCAGTTTCCATAGTAAATGAAGCTTCTTCAAGGTTAAAGCGGAGCATATTTACTTTTAATTACTTTTTTTATTTTTACTTTTATTTACTTTTTACTTTCAATGACAGAAAACCGGAAAACTAGAAAAGCTCGCGTAAAACCATGGAATTCAACGAGTCAGCTATGAATTTACACCTCCATCACATTAAACAGATGCGATAAACGATCCCCAATCCGATATTGTCCGGGACCCTCCGGAAGTGTACGCTAATGAAGTAACGCAAGAACCCCAACATCCTCTATATTGGGGAGACAGGGGAAAATCGATGGATATATTGTTTAGGGGAGTATAATGGAAACACGAAGATTTACCTAAGACGTAAGCAAGAGGGCAAGTAATTTTTTTTTATTGACGAACAAGACTTTCTCCTGATGGTAAGATATAATATGAACATGTCTATTGCAGCGATACCCATCATTTTAAGTAACAAAATAAAGTCCAGGACTTTAATGTAAAGGCATTTAAAATAATAATTAAAATATACAAATAATATAATACCTTGATTTGGCTCACGAGATAACCGCCATGTGGGATGTTGATTCGACGATCATTGTCCCGATAGTTGTCACGGTTAACGGTCTTATAGCGAAGAGTCTCGACCAACATCTTAAGAGACTCGCTAGACGGTTGGGTCAAGGGTCAGCTTCAAAAGGCAGTGATCCTTGACACGGCGCGCATTGTGAGGAGGTTCCTCACTCTGCAGCCCTAACCACCGGCAGCTTGAGCCCTGCCCCGCTGCCGGCGGCACCCGAGTTTTTAAGTTTTGTAAATATTTAATATAAAAAAATTAAAAATAAGAATGAAATAAATAACGATGTTAATAATATAATGGCTCCATGCCGAATTCTTTTTATCCTAAGTTTGCCTGAAGATATCGCTTTTAGCAATAATGTCGCAAGTTGTTACACGTATAACTTACGTTTGTTTTTCTAATATATGTAATCTTTGATGTAGACAGAGCAGGATAAAAAGTAGAGAGATTAAATCGGTTCGTAGCGATGATAGCCTAGTAGTTAGCGAGGTCGGATGTCACGCCAAAGGGTTCAAATCCTAACAATGAGTTTGAGCTACAGATTAAGGAAACATCGAGTGGATACCATAGCGCGGTCATAGGGTATTTTCTTGGGCTCGGATGGCTAGCTACCTCCTTCAAGTCGAAAATCTTACGCCAAGCACCAAACGGACTCTTCCGGCAGCCTCACTTGGGTGCCTGCTTAATTACAAGCTAGGTGTGTTATACCATCTTCGACCACACCGTCACTTTACATCAGATGAGTTGCGGCCAAATACCTAACATAATAATAAGAAAAAAGTCAATCAAGCAATGTTTACTTTGCGGATATTTTTTTTATTACCAATTGACTTGCATTTGACCGCCAACTCGCCTGATGTTAAGCGAAGATGCGGTCTACGATGCACTCTTGCCTAGAAGAAACCGATTCACTCGCGACTTGAAGGTAATTGTATCTATCAGGGAATGTACTCACAGTAAATTCCATCAATCATTACATCCAGTACCTACTGTAGTGGTACTTACTTTAACTATAAAATATATTTGTAAGGTAAAATTATAATAATGATAGGGCTTCGTGTTTAGAACACGGAAGTAAATCATGAAGTAGTAGTACTTAACAGTATATTTAAGTATATATAGTTAAGACGCAGTTTACGTTTGTCACACGAAGCCAGGGCGGATCGCTAGACTAACTGAATAAATGATAATTGAACGTTTTTCGTCGATAAGTATATCTTTTGAATACAGCTGAAACGTTTGGGCTATTTTTTTAAACGTTTGAAATAGTCCGAATTATGTATTTAGGGAAAGAAATATTGGAAAAATTTAACGGCGAAATTGGAAAAGTCGAGGAAAATTATCATAAACGCTACTATCATTTTAACGTAAGTATATACTTTTTTGGTAGTTTGGATAGTTTGTCGAAGATGGAAAACACACCTAGCCTGGAATGAAACTGGCTTTCAAGCGAGACTGCCGGAAATGAGCAGATACTAGCTAGTAGAGTGCTAGAATATACTCTACCATTAGGTTTTGGTTTTATCATGTTTTTCTATTGCACAAGCTCATTGTTAGGCCTTGTGCAGCCCTGTTGGCTCATTGGTAGCATGTCTGCTTCAAGAGCTGTGGGGCGTGGGTTCGATTCCCACCCAGGACAGGCATTTTGTGATATAAAACCAAATGTTTGTTCTGTGTGTGGGTGTACTATATGTATTATAAGTATGTATTTACAAAAAAAAAAAATTAAGTATTCTATCAGTTATCTGACTCCCATAGTACAAGCTTTGCTTAGTTTGGGGTCAGATGGCGCTGTGTGTAATGTCCTACGATATTTTTGTACCCACGCCCTTTGGCGAGTCATCCGACCGCGCTAACCACTAATCTATCATCACTATAAAAAATTGAGTTTAATATTTTTTTAATTATTATCAATGAGCTTAAGCTGCTGGTGAAGGAAAACATCGTAAAGAAACCATAGCATGGTGGTAGGGTACTTTCTAGACCTCGGCTGGCTAGCTACCACCCTCAAGTTGAAAATCTGCCGCCAAGCATCTAACGGTGTGTTCCGGCAGCCTCCTTGAGAGCCAGTTCTATTCCAGGCTACGTGTGCTTTACCATCTTGGACCACACCGTCGCTTTACATCAGGTGAGCTGTGGGCAAACATCTAGCCTGTCAACCATAAAAAAAAATATAAACAGATTTTACCATTATAGTGAGGACACGCACTGAAATCACAGCAAAAATAACAGCTGTTTCACAGTCAAAAATTATTTACCTTTCACGAAATAAATACAAATACAAATAGGCGTAGCAGGGATGCACCTTCCATCGCGTGCTTCAGAAGCAAACTAAGATCTTGGCTTCAAGAGACCTTGTTCTATGACTTTGACGATTATTTAAAACTAAGAGATTATTGAATTACTAGTAAGTAATTATAATATTTTTGTTTTTATGGACATTTAATTATATTGACATTATTTTATTGACATTTTATACGTGACATATTACTTTATTGACATTTTCATTTTCATTGTTTTAACATATGTAATGATTTTGATAATAATTTTTAAATATGAATGGAAATATGACCTGTAACTTTGGTGTTATTAATAAATGATTTGTATTTGTATTTGTATTTGCAGTTACCTTTGCTGGTTAACATTGTTCAAGATTCGTATTGTTTGGGGCTAGATGGCGCTGTCTGAAATGTCCTACGATATTTATTTATATTACACTTGTAAGGAAATGCATATATACGTTAAATATGCACCATAAACCCAAAATGGAAATTAAACAAAAAATGCTTCATCGTTCTTTGTTGAAAATATATAACGAAAACAATTCAAGACACTGCGTTGCCAAATGTTGCTGTAAATAATAAAAACTCGACATAATTGGAAAAGTCCACTTGGCAACGAGGAAAACTTTAATTTGTTTCCACAGTAGGCTAATTTATTGAACGGGACAGGAAATGTTGCTTAATTGGTATTCGTTACATTTTTTTATGTGTTTTTTTTTCATCATGCACTAGCAACCCGGCTTCGCACGGGTAAAGTAGATACTAATGTGGAGCATATTCATGTGTTAAACATTTATTTATTTATTTACATTTCACATCATGCTTACAGGGTTTTCCTAATACCAACATCAATACGGTAGTAGGTATTTGTACCCACGCCCTTTGGCGAGTCATCCTTCCGCGCTAACCACTAATCTATCATCACTATAAAAAATTGAGTTCAATTTTTTTTTTATGGTTGACATGCTAGCTGTTTTGACCACAGCTCACCTGATGTTAAGTGAAGGTGTGGTCGAAGATGGTAAAGCACACCTAGTCTGGAATGGAACTGGCTCTCAAGTGAGGCTGCCGGAACATACCGTTAGATGCTTGGCGGCAGATTTTCAACTTGAGGGTGGTACTAAGGTTTCTAGAAGTGCAAGTCAAATTCTTAGCAAGCATGCGAAACAGGGATTTAGTTAAGAGAGACCATTATCTTGGCTTTAAATAATTCATCAGATGACAATTATAATAAGAAAGTGGATGAATAAAAATGACTTAACTTTAATTATGGGCGTTAGTGATTTATGCGGGACTTCAACAATACTCCGTATCTGGAGACACAGGGGTGCTAAGAACGAGCAACAAACGTGTATACTATTGTCTATCTTTTTTACCTTAACTTTGCTGGCGCAGTGACCCAGTTTCAAGCGTTGCATTTTATCTTTTCGACATACATAATACCTACCTACAATCCCAAACATTTATTTATCGTAACATCAATTTCATCAAATCAAATCAAATAATTTATTCGCAAGAATACATGTAGGTCTTACGTCAATTATTGAATTCAGTCACAATGTATTTATTCAGTGTGCAAGAAGACGTGCGAATGTCATCTAAATCCGTTAAGCCTTTTTTGCGTAATCGAGTAATAAACATTTAAGATTTCACATTTATCATGTTAGTAGGACACAGAACACCCAGACACAACAAAAACATTTATAATTATGCTCGTCTACATATGTTTTTTCCTCCTGAGTGGAAATTGAACATACTCCCATCTCTTGAAGCAGAATAGCTCGACTTTGGGTAGCACGCATAAATCTTCCATTCCTATTTTACATGTGATATCGCAAAAATGCAGACAGAATTTCTTTAAACAGCCCCGACCGCGGGTCGCGACCCTTCTCTCCTAAAACTGCTTAACTATCCGTGTGTCTCATGTTATTAGTGATGTCAACTCAAGAATTTATGTTATTTTTAAATTAAATACTTATTTATAATGTTCAACCACTACACGTCTGTATTTATGCCATAAAAGATTTATCACGCAGTCGTTATTAAATTAAGCGAGGGGAAAAAGCGTTGCAGTAACGTCTATTAAGCATGTTGTGTTGTGATTTGGCCGGATAAGGAGGTCGGATGCTACAGAAGTATTGTGTTAAATTTTTCATATCCATAAAATGCTAAATGCACTTAACATTTCAAGACTGTGCGTTTCGGTAAAGAGGTTTTTGTAAGTACCCCCCTATTTGGGTACAATAATTTTATGTAGGATTTTATGTTAAAATACTCAGCTATGTTCAGAAGAGATCGCTTTTAATGTACCTAAAAATTTCACATATTAAAGTATCTAAATGTTGTACTTATATTATAAAGAAAAGACCTTTATTTATTTTTTTTTGCCCAGGGAAATCCTTAAACGTAACCACAATTTATCGCGATTAAATGACTTGACTTGAAGTTGTGATTACTAAGATAAGGTATGATAAAATACGTTACTATACGGGTTCCGCTCCCTTCAAAACGATGGACCCAGCATCCGCACGGTATTACCATTGACTAAGAAGTTTTCTTCTTATTAATAACTAGCGACCCGCCTCGGCTTCACACGGGTGCAATGTACATATTAATGTGGTGCATATGCATGTATTTTACATCTAAACCTTCCTTTTTAATCAATCTATTTATATTGTTTTTTTTTGTTTTTCAAAGTTCTTCATTTAACATAAATAAATACACTCGAATACAAACTAAACACAGTCTAAGGATGCACGTAACAGATCAGTGTTTGACAATTTCGATTTTACTATTGATAGAAACCGAATTAAAAAAACTAAACAGTACCTATATTTTTATAGATATTTAAGCTATTGCATAGCTTCTATCGCGGGCCTTGAGCGTGGAGACCGAATCCAGAAATTCCGTAACGAAAATAACCTAACACCCCCCACTCCCACCGGCACAGCGATGATACTTTTTAGTTTTGCCATCTATCGATGAATAGCAGAACTTTTAATGACTTTTTTGAAATATCACGCTTGTCTCTTTAGTTCAGCAACTCGCCTCTAGGTGGCATTGGTTGTATCGGCGTAAAAATGCTATGCAATAGCTTTACCGCGGCAGTCCCCGAGTGCCACACGTCTTTTTTTTTATACCAGAAGTCTAGTAGGTACTATGTGAATTCCTCTTACGTCGAGTAAAGTAAACAGAATCTCCGCCTGCTGAAACTTGCCGGGCACCTAGCACATCTCAAATTGTTTATTGGGGACGGAATTTAATTTACTGTTTACTTTTGCTCCTTTGATAGCTAGTTTTGAATACTTTGTTTGCGCCCGTGATATCTCATAAAAAAGTTTTTACAACAAGAACTAAGATAAAACTAAACGCTTTTTTTTTCATTAAATTTCCTATGAAAGACCAAAGAAAAGAAACTTGCGGACAAAGCTGAGGCACATAAAACTAAATAAATGTTGGAAGACATTATACACAGCGACATCTAGCCTTAAACTGAGCAAAGCTTGTACTATGGAAACGTGTTCACAGGACTTACCTATTTAACTTATTTTATTATTGTTTAGACATTTTATTTTTATTTTAGGTAATTGGTAGGGATGCCCTGATACTTCTGACTGCTCATTTAGTAGTGTATCTTCTTCAAGAACTGTAAGGTGTGAGTTCTATTCCGACGCAGTACAAACATTTATGTAAAAAGCTTGTTCTTTAAACTATTATGAAGAGGAAAGATTTGAATGTTTGTTTTGAACATGCTCGGAAACTACGGGACCGATTTCAAAAATTCTTTCACCATTGGGAAGCTACACTATCCCCGGGTGACATAGGTTACTTTTTATTCCTGTATTTCCATGGGAACGGGAACTACGAGGTTGAAACCGCGAGGCGTCCGCCAGTCTTTAGTAAGTGTGTATTTGAAAAAAGTATTTCATCAGTTATCTGTTTCCTATAGTACAATCTTTGCTAAGTTTGGGAATAGATAGCGCTGTGTGAAATGTCCTACAATATTTATTTATTTTCAATGATATATTTATTTTTATTTGTAAGACTGGCTACAATAACAATAGCTATAAGTACAAATAGTTGCGGTACTGACGCCAGAGCCCTCCACTATAGTGAAAAAGAAAGAATTCTATTTATTTGTACACTAACTTAACACAAATAAAAGTTCATCATATTATTATCTACCTACACGTTGCATTACCTTTGGGACGTTTTCGATCTAATTTCTCAGACACTTACAAGTAGATCAAGGCCAAAGATAGAGTACCTAACAGTAATCATGCTTAGGGTCAGACTAGATGACGCATTGCGATACGGCGCGATATGATATATGTGTTTCATATCCTAGCGGACATCTGAGGCCTCAGAGCGGGGTTTTAAAATGCTCAAGCATCAGCCAGCCTCATCCTAGGCAGAAGTATTAGTATGTTAAATAAATATCGTAGGACATTACACACAGCGCCATCTGACTCCAATATGGAAGTCAGATAACTGATAGAATACTTAAATACTTTTTTTTTGTAAATACATACTTATAATAAATACATACAGGACACCCAGCCACAGAACAAACATTTGTTTATGCCACAAAGTTTATCCTGTGTCCGAACCCACGCCCTTCAGCTCTTGAATCAGACATTCTACCAATGAACCAACCAGGCTGTCAAATAGTTATAGAACGATGGGACTGACATGTTAGTGTTTATAAAAGTCCCAAAATAAATAAAGAATAAAAAAAGTGACGTAATAAAACTACACTTAACTACTATACATTGATAAATAGATAATTCACAAATTTTTATTTGAAGCCGTGGAGCCTGTTTGGAAGATTGTCCGTCTACTAATCTGGAGGTCCTAGGTTCAAATCTCAAGGGGTTCACTTTTGTCTTTTTTAGTTTTATGCTTATGGCCGCCAGCTTCAAACGGCGAAGGAAGATATCATGAAGAAATCATCACGTCTTTGGCTCTTAATGCTCTGATGTGTAAAATCTGCTAACACGCACTTGGCTAGCGAAGTGCGAAGTTAACTTTAGGTCCGTAGGGGGCGCGCGCTCTCGAACTATATCGGGACCTGGCCAAACGTTTAGAGGAGGCTTCAGGTGACCAGAATGCTGGCATCTACTTTGGTCAAAAACTAATCATTGCCATCCAGCGTGGCAATGCTGCCAGCATTCTGGCCACATATCCCTCCTCTGACGGACTTTTAGAGTAAGTTTTTTGTATTAATTTTGTAAATAGTATTAATTTAAGATTTTACTAATGGTTACTAAAACACGCACGGCCGTGTTGCCGGAACCCGCCACGCATCGTGTGACCGTGCCTTTACACCGGACCGCTTGGGACCTACATCTCTAGCTAGACTATGAACAACGAACTATAATCAACTAAGTCTATCATACAGGCTGTATACGGCCATTTCTCAAAGGACTCCTGTCGTTAAGGGTAACAACCGCCAAGCCTAAAGCGGTTATGGACCTAGAAATCAGATTACCTTCACTAGATAGGTAGGTACATAATTGTATAGGGTTTTATCGTACGTTTGCCCTTTCAATTATAGATAGATAGATTATTTTTTATGTAAAAGTATTGAGACGATCGATACGCTCTCCTGATGGTAAGATATAACGCATGTCCACGACCATTGCACATGGGGAATCACTGCTTAGGCGCTTATCGACTTGAGACTTTCGATGGTTAGTCTCAACAGACCAGTATGGGCTGACTCTTCCAAAGGGTTACCACCAGGCTAGGTGTTTGACCACAGCTCACCTGATGTTAAGTGAAGGTGTGGTCAAAGATGGAAGAAGCACGCCTAGTCTGGAATGGAACTGGCTCTCAAGTGAGGCTGCTGGAACACACCGTTAGATGCTTGGCGGCAGATTTTCAACTTGAGGGGCGTAGCTAGCCAGCCGAGTACTAGAGAGTACCCTACCACCATGCAATGGTTTCCTCAGGACGTTTTCCTTTACCGGCAGCTCAAGCTCATTGTCCGGGTTTAAATTCACGTCCTTCGGCGAGTGAACCATCCGCGCTAACCACTTTGCTATTATCGCTACAAAAATATTATTAATCTTGATTTTAAGATTTATTAAAATTCCCAAGTAACTGAAGCAAATTTTAAAAACTTTACTAATTATTTATTGCACGTGATCCATTCAACCCTCTAAAGATCTAAAATATGTCTGAGCCTCTTACATCGAACGTTTACAATAGAAAAATAAACGGGTACTGAAATCGAGCAGTGTTTTCAAACCCAGCTCGTTCCCAAACATACTTACGAGTACTACAAATCTAGAACATCCCATTTCCAGAAATCACTTCCCAATAGAGACCCGATCCGATAGGTAATCAAGTGAAAGGAACTGCGTAAATAGTTTGGCAAGGCTCGGTGCCGGTTTTCCGCTGGATTTCTCTCGAGACGCGATGCATCCAGAATCGAACTCGAGGACGTTTGCATCGACTACTTTTTATAAGAACGGACACCAAGTCATCAGATAAGACATTAGCGAAGTAGCATCTATATGTCAGACATTGTCATTGACAGCAGACATCTGCTGCCCGAGTGAGTGTTCCCCGATGAATACAATCTGGGTACCTACAAGACACGAGTGAATCCGTTTCTTCTAGGCGAGCGTATTGTACCGTAGACCGCATCTTCGCTTATCATCAGGCGGGATGGCGGTCAAACGCAAGCCAATTTTTTTTATTATTAAAAAAACAATTAGATGGAGCGGCGTGAAAGGTTTGTTCTAGCCGTGAAGATATTAGGTATATCGTATAAATAATTCTAACTCCGTCATACATTTTACAATCCGTTATAACTAACTATATAGTTGTATTTCCGTCTGTACAGTATTTAGAAGAGATCGCTTTTAGGTACAAGGTCAGTTGTTACACCTGTTAATGTATTATTTTTAATAAATAATTGTTTGTGGACTAAAAAGATACAAAAAAAATACAACCATTTTCCTACCGTTTAACTTCAATTTCATTATAGACATTAGACAGCACTTTATTTGTAACAAAAAAAACAAATTTAATTACAATCAACAATACATATAAAAATAAATGCCAAACATAAATAAAACAATAAATTAGACATAAAAACCAAAAGGAAAGAAATAAATTTTACGTCACAAACCGTCCTCAACTCAGCATAATGTCGACTGCAGTCAATACTTTTATAAATAAGTATTTAATAGTAAAAAAATCCTGGATTGTTATTTGTTATGCTTTTTGTTACGGTTGTAAGTACATATTATATTATGAAATATGCTAAAAATAAAATAAGAGATTAAAAATATTCATATTTCTACACAAAAATCTACCTAATTATAGAAAACAAAACAAAATAGATAAATTTAATTGTTTTTTTCGCGCTGCTTTGCGTTTGCATCAGGATGGTTTTCGTAGGACGCTCTATAAGTTTAGGACGTGTTGTGTCAGTGTATTTTTTAAAAAGATGCAGGTAAAATTCACGTAAACGTAAACAATAAACATTACATGATTTTTTTATTTTTTTTGATAATTTGCCCCTTCGGGCAGGCTAAAGCTATAAAGCCTTACTGCCTTGTCTTAAGTGTTATTTCTGCTGTATCTTAGCTATAATTATAGTCGAAGTCGTCTTTGTCAAGTCCAGTTCGTGTCAGTTAATTCCAGTCATGCTTTAGTAAAGTAGTGGCAACTTTATTATAAAGCTTCGATGGAGTTTTGGAAGCAACACGAAAACTCATGTTTCACTACATTATATCATTTTCCCACACTCGCGCTTGTAATTCGGCACTTTATGAATAAAACACCACCATTTTTATACATAAACACTCGACAAAACACTAATTTTGGAAAAAAATACAACGGAGCGACACGACTCTTCCCGCGTTCCCGCCAAAACTCCTCAACATTACATGAGAGTTTTGGCGGAAACGCGGTAAGAGTCGTGTCACCCCGTTGTATTTTTTTCCAAAACTAGTGTTTGTGTTTATTTATGCATAAAATGGTGGTGTTTTATTCATAAAGTGCCGAATCACAAGCGTGAGTGTGGGAAAATGATATAATGTGGTGAAAGATGACTTTTTGTGTTGCTTCCAAAACTCCATCGTAGCTTTATAGTAAAGCTACGAGTTTGACTGTACTTTGTACAGTCAAACTCGTTGTGGACTTTGACTGTAACTATAGCTACGAAGCAACTTATTTAACTTGAAAATATAAAACATTTGACACTGGCAAATGCTAAAAATGCGACGCTAAAATCAAAGACAAAAACGCGGTAAAATTCACGTAACAATATAAAACCTTCTATGAAAACTACCAATTTCGCTAACTCGAGACTAAACTTTGTCCAAGGTTTCGCGCCCTAGCTATTTTTACACCGAAATATTAAAATTTAATCCAGAAGTAGAAAAACATCCTCTAAAGCGAAATGACACGAACACCATTATGAATAAATTACCGAACTCCCAGCGAGTCGTGGACAGATATTTTTTTCTACTATAAGCTCAACTTTTCGCATAATTCCATTTTAATTCGTTGACAGTGTTGTCATCGTTACAAATCTCCCCGAAATATTGGTGAATCATTAAGTGACAAGGAAATCTCGGATCACAGTGTAACGGAAATTATAATCCTTAATAATTTGATGGAGTTTACTTTGATTCTGGATTTTATAGGAAATAATAACTTTTAATTGGGTATTTGTTTAAATTGCCGTATTTCGCATATATGTTGACTATACTTATATGTTTTCTAATGGTAGGCACATCACTAACAATTCTATCTTTAGGTACGGTAAGCCTCAAATGAAGTAGAAAAATGACTAATTTACATATATAATAAAGCGACAATTTTATTACAATTAATTATTTTCCGTTTAATTAATCATACCAGTCACAACTTCGACGTAACAGTCATTTTTATGCTCCGCTAATCATGACATTGTGTACACAGAATATAAGAATTACTATATATATATTTTTTTTTAAATATTTAATCTGGAATTACTATACAGTAGAATAAGGTACTATGCAGTACCCTCTCCCATCGCGAGCCGCTATTGTTAGTTACATCTTTTAACCGATTTGTGGGGATTTTGAATTTAGATCAAAGCTGGCAATATTTTTCCTCGGGCCGAACTAAAAACTGATTCCTCTCATTGTCGCCGACAAACTTTGGCTTAATTGCAAAGTTGAGGCTACGAGGAAAGAATGAGTTTGGCCTTTGTGTGAACTGTGATAGTTGTTTTTTTCCCTGTGAAATATAACCGAAAAAACTTCCAACGCTTCATGATTACACCTGTCCCTTAATAATAATAAATAAATATCGCAGGACGTTACACACAGCGCCATCTGACCTCAAACTAAGCAAAGCTTGGAAGCAAAGCTACTATGGAAGTCAGATAACTGATAGAATACTTAAATACTTTTTTTTTTGTAAATACATACTTATAATAGATAGGCAGCCCGTACACGTAGCGCGCGATCCGCGATCCGCGATCCGCGATCAATGATCGCGATCCAGACTGATCGTGTACGAAGCGGATTGACGGACTGATGCTCCGGATCGCATAATATCTAGAAATTTTGAAATCATGATCGCGGATCGCGGATCGCGGATCGTGATCATGATTGAACGTGTAAGGCGGCCCATACAGTACACAGAACAAATATTTGTTTGTATCACAAAGTTTGTCCTGGGTGGGATTCGAACCCACGCCCTTCAGCTCTTGAAGCAGACACTATACCAATGACCCAATAGGGCTGTCATCCTAAATAAATAAATAATTATAGAACAGCGCCATCTGACCCCATACTAAGCAAAGCTTAGGCTATGGTTGACAGATAACTGATAGAATACCTAATTAAAGTATTCTATCTTGTGTCAGGTATCCTGTATCCGATGAGGCTGTTAAGACCATAACTCTGGGTGGAGTTTTGGCGGGAACGCGGGAAGAGTCGTGTCGCTCCGTTGTATTTTTTTCCAAAACTAGTGTTTTGTCGAGTTTTTATGCATAAAAATGGTGGTGTTTTATTCATAAAGTGCCGAATTACAAGCGCGAGTGTGGGAAAATGATATAATGTGGTTAAACATGAGTTTTCGTGTTGCTTCCAAAACTCCATCGAAGCTTTGTAGTAAAGTTGCCACTACTTTACTAAAGCATGACTGGAATTAACTGACACGAACTGGACTTGACAAAGACGACTTTGACTAAAACTAGCTACGATGGCACTTATTTAACTTTTGAAACTTGAAAATATATAATTACTTGACACTGGCAAATGCTAAAACGCGACGCCAAAACAAAAGAAAAAAAAAAAAAAAAACTCTGGTTGGCACTGACCTATTCCGCGCCACGTACTCGTATTATCCTATTTTCGCTGTCCGCCGGCAATCACCATATAATGTGAAAAATAGGAAAAAATTTAAACAATCACGAAACTTTGCGTGACAATTACTTTGGTTAACAATAAGTAGTAGTAAAGTAACACTCGGTTGCATTACTCACATCCTTACTTAAAGCTTCTAAGCACAAGCACTTAACAGCGAGTTGATTGCCTCACGGTGCTATTTCCCGCACCATTCCCTATTTTTACATCCGGAGCAAAGTGGGAGCAAAAGGCAATGCGAGGACAGCGGGTTAATTCGCTGAATATGTAACATTGCAGTAAGGGACAGTACTTACATTTGAAACGGACGAATTCGTTTGAAAACGTAGGCATTCCCAATATTTTTATTTATTTGTAGCGATGATAGCTCAGTGGTTAGCGCGGTAGGTTCGCATGCCGAAGGGCGTGGGTTCAAACCCCAACAATGAGCTTGAGCTGCCGGTGAAGGAAAACATCGTGAGGAAACCAACGCATGGTGGTAGGGTACTTTAGTACTCGGCTGGCTAGCTACCACCCTCAAGTTGAAAATCTGCCGCCAAGCATCTAACGGTGTGTTCCGGCAGCCTCACTTGAGAGCCAGTTGCATTCCAGGCTAGGTGTGCTTTACCATCTTCGGCCACACCTTCACTTGACATCAGGTGAGCTGTGGTCAAACAACTAGCCTGTCAACCATTAAAAAAAATATATATATATTCGTACGCATCGGTTTAGCTCTGCTAGTTGATGCGTACGGCTATAATCACAATCTCTATATTCTATTCTCTTTACAGTAAGCAGTTGACGAAGCGTGTGTCGCCTCTTCACGAGGCATCCTCAGGACGTGTTGACTCTTAGAGCGTTTGGCAAGAAATGAGCAGCTTGTAACTTGAGCAAGCCTCAAGCCTCAAGCGGTTAATACTCAAAGACACACGTTACTGTTTTAAACTGTAGGCGCCATGGCAGGGGATAGTCGGGCTCGTCCATTAGCGTACAGGCGTTCGATCCTTAAGTCTTAGAGATTTTAGTTGAATCCCAATCCGTGTTGGACGATAGCATTCGGAAACTAAGATTAGTTTGGTTGTCATAATTTATGAAACTAAATTTTTGATCTGTGAAATCCAAATATATTTATACAAATAAATAAATTAAAAAAAATATATCGTAGGACATTACACACAGCGCCATCTGACCCCAAACTAAGCAAAGCTTGTACTATGGGAGACAAATAACTGATAGAATACTTAAAATACTTTTTTTGTTGTAAATACATACTTATAATACATACAGTACACCCAAACACAGAACAAACAAATTTATACCACAAAATGTTTATCCTGGGTGGGTGCAGAATTTATGGTACTGCGGCAGTACCTACCTAGAACATGATACCTTTATAGCGATGACAGCTCAGTGGTTAGCACGGACACTTCACACGCCAAAGGGCGTGGATTCGAACCCCAACATTGCATTTAAGCTGTCGGTGAAGGAAAACGTAGTGGGGAAACCATAGAATGGCGCTAGGGTACTTTCTAGTACGTGGCTGGCTAGCTACCACCCTCAAGTTGAAAATCTGCCGCCAAGCACCGAACAGTGTGTTCCAGCAGTCTCACTTGAGCCATTTCCAATCTAGGCTAGGTGTGTTAAAACCGTCACTTAACATTAGATGAGCTTGGGTCAAAACACCTAGCCTGTTAGTAGTAAAAAAATCCTATAACTTTGCTGATCTACTAAGACAACAGCATCCCTTGAAACACTCGTCTCTCAGACTGGAACATTTTACAACTGCTCTCTATTTGTGCAATGTTAACATTCCTGTGCTGATAAAGATCTTATTTGAGATTCCTTTTGTTCTAGCGCTCCGACTACGCCCTTTGTAGTCTTTGCTTTACATTTCTAGATCTGAAGCTGCGCATATATAGTATAGCCTATATATATTTTATGTAAACAGTAATGAGACGAACGAGACGCTCTCCTGATGGTAAGAGATAACGCCTGTCCATGATCATTGCAGCAATACACAGAACTTTGAGTAACAAAACAAAGTCCAGGGCATGACCGCTTTGGCGCTCATTGCTTTGAGACTTATACTTTTTAAATTATGTGTTATGAATTTATACATGTAAATATTGATTGATTGATTGATAACTCTTTATTGTACACACTAAAATGCAGAAAACAGAAGAAATAAACTTAAATATAGGTGTAACATCTGGCGACCTTATCGCTAAAAGCGATCTCTTCCAGGCAACCTTAGGACGGATAGGATCAGAGGAAAAAAGATGGTGTGTAAATAACGAGGATATGCACATAGGAAAATACATAACTATGACATAAATAATATATCTACATTCTAATACATAGAATAACTAAAAATACACTAATAAATAAAAAAATATTATTTAAAAATAAAATAAATACTTATATACAGAGAATATATACAAATAAGCGACAAATAACGCCAATTATACATCAAATATTTCGTTTTATTTAAATACATTATTATGATTATTTTTTTATAGTTACTATACATATGTTTTATTTTTATTTATTTTTCTTATTAGTGTTACATCTCCCGTCTGTTTCTTATGTTAACTATCGTGTTTTTCTTTTCTTAGTTGCCTGGAAGAGAGAGCTGTAAGCGCTTTGTTCATATAACTATGGAACTGAAATTCAGTTCATTAAACCTTCGGGACGGGTGGCACAGTTAGTAACGTACTTTCTGTTTGATAGTTACCATCATTCAGTCATTTTGAAGATCTGTCACCAAGCACCTAACGGTGTGTTCCGGCAGCAGGCAGCCTGACTTGAGAGCCAGTTTCATCCCAGGCTGTGTTTACTGCGGTTTTTGCGATTCAACTCAATGCACTTTTGTAGCGATGCTAACTCAGTGGTTAGCGCGGTCGGTTCGCATGTGGAGGGCGTGGGTTCAAACCCCAACAATGAGCTTGAGCTGCCGGTGAAGGAAAACATCGTGAAGAAACCATAGCATGGTGGTAGGGTACTTTCTAGTACTCGGCTGGCTAGCTACCACCAAGATCAAGACCAAGATTAAAATCTGCCGCCAAGCATCTAACGGTGTGTTCCCACAGCCTCACTTGAGAGCCAGTTCCATTCCAGCCTTGATGTGCATTACCATCTTCGACCACACTTAAGACCAGGTGAGTTGTGGTAAAACACCTAGCCTGTCAACTATTTAAAAAAAACTCCCAATAAATTAATTAAGTCGAAGTAAAAAATTAAAAACTGTACTCGTAATTGAATACACCCGTAACTCCACATTTACACCAATTGGAGAGTTGACCTAAAATCTGTTCATAATGGATATATCATTGTTCAGTTCTGTATTGTTCTGTATGACCCATTTCACTGCATCCTGCGCCAGGTTCACTTTATACTAGCTTTAGTATTTCTGCGAAAAGACCGTATGTACACTAGGCGCTTAGCTCAAAAGTCGTTAGGTTACAACAGTGATGAGGATTTAAATTAAAAAATACGTGATAAAAAATACTTAATACTTAACGTGATAACAATTTTAAAAATCTATTCGAAATAATACTTAAGATTTCATAGTACATTCAGGGCATAAACTTAAAATAACCACAAGTCTTTATATCTTATTCTCGCTGCAGTAACCACTTGCTGACACGTATTTCGCCTCTACACACTTTTTTGTATGTAAATAAATAAATAAATATCGTAGGACTACATACAGCGCCATCTGACCCCATAAGCAAAGCTTATGTAATGAGACGAACGAGACGCTCTCCTGATGATAAGAGATAACGCATGTTATCTGCATGTTTAGTCTCAACAGCCCTGTAATTTCGCTAGCTGCAGTACCTTTCAAACTGGAACACAGTAATGTTCACACACTACTACTTGGCGGCAGGATATCTAATACTGCAGTGATACCGATCTAGACGACCTCTAGCTACTGTTTTATTCAAGCAATTGTGATTTACCGCAAATAAAGACCAAAATAAATGCCAGTAGCTGTGATTTCACTGTAAAATTATGCTCCATTTATCCATAAATGGCAAACATTTCTTTGTATGGAAATCGAACCACCATTAATTCATCAGAAATTTCAGCGTGAAAACGGCGGTAAGTATTAACAATATTTATTTAAACCATTAGTAATAACCGTTTATTTTAACTGAACAAATTTTACCTCCAATAACCATTCTTCCCGCCAGCCCGCAACTATCCGCAAAAAACACGTGTAAAATCCATTTCACAGAATGAATAGCATACATTCGTATAAAACAGTGTAAATTATTTACACTGAAAGCACGGCTTACAATGATTTAGGTATGGATTAAAGCACCCCCTTTGGGGTGGAAAGGGGATGGCCGAGTAATGGCCCAGGAATCCTGGATTACTTTACATTGTCTGTGGTGTGAAATGTCTGACGAATGTGGCGGGTAAAGCAGATATTATGGCACGCAGACACGTTTAAGCATAATGAAGATATCTCTTGGACAAAGACACTCATCTGCAAGTCTGCATTTTATCATACGACTATGCAAAAAAGGTTTTGGTTTTCACAGTTATAGAATGTTTCAAAGTAATGAGCGCTAAAGTAGCGATGCTGTGATGTATTACGGGTACCGCTGCAATGGTCACAGACTTGCGTCAACTCTTACCATCACGAGAGCGTTTCGTTCGCCTCTTTACATCCTAAATAATATTTATAATGAACTAATATTGTATTTTAGTAACTTGTGGCGTTGACTATCTCATAAAGTTATTGTGTGTTCTTTTTAATTTCTAGTGGGCACAATGAAGTGTTTTTATATATCTAACTAGCGGACGCCTCGCGGTTTCACCCGCGTAGTTCCCGTTCCCGCGAGAATACAGGTATAAAAAGCCTATGTCACCCGGGGATAGTGTAGCTTCCCAATGGTAAAAGATTTTTTGAAATCGGTCCAGTAGTTTAAAGTTCATTCGTTACATACAAAAATACAAATCTTTCCTCTTTATAATATTAGTATAGATTTAAAAATGTGAATGTGTTTGTTTGTATGTTACGATTTCACACCTTAACTACTCAACGTCACATGGTTATAAAATTTTGCAACCCTATAAAAGTCCCCTGACTTTTTTTAATTATTCTAAATAGCCTAAATATCTGCCTGATGCTAAGCAGTAGTGTGGTCTAAGATGGATCACGCTTACCTAGAAGAAATCTAACATATAATATTTTACATACAGAAGATAACATAGAATATTTTTATGCAGGAAAAAATAGCTTTTCCCGAGGTATTTTAAAATCTCCCTAACGGTAAGTTATTGAAAATGTACGTAACAAAGGAACAATTCCCTAGAACATTTTAAACCTATTTGGTGTTTGTACTAATGTAGAATCTTCGTTCAATGATCCTACTAATATTATAAATCTGAAAGTTTGGATGGATGGATGGATGTTTGTTACCCTTTCACGCAAAAACTACTGAAGGGATTTGGATGAAATTTGGTATGGAGGTAGCTGACACCCTAGATTAAGACGTAGGCTACTTTTTTAGCGGGTAACACCGCGGGGTGCAGCTAGTATAGCATATAAGTAAGTAGTAGGGGTTTTCTAGAATGGTCGTCTTAGAATCAGAAGTTTCACGATGTGGGTTCAAATTTCATTAATAAAGTGACGCTGTTAAGTGGAAACATCATAACAAACACTAGAGACGAAATGGGAAAAAATGTTATCCAAATAGTTCGCAACACGAATGTTTTACCTCTTCACAGTAAAATCCAAATGGATTTTCTGTAATGGTGTTTTTTTGCGAAATTGAAATGAATAGCCGAATTGCAGAAGAGAAAGCCCTTTTATAAATTAATGCCAAGATGCCAGATTTGTTTGCCTTAACTGTATTTATCACACGGCTTTGCCCACGATTATCCAGGTTCTTTATACTTTACAGGAAAACATTATAAATGGTAACCACTTTTCCTTCGTACGCCCCAAGCTTATTATAACCCAAAAACGAAAAATGTGCAACAATACGTGTTAGTGTCTAACACGACCGTAGAATGAATTCCCACTGTATTCGGTTATCCTAATTAACATTTAAGCTCTGGTCAACAATTTATTTCGAATGCATTGGGATCTAAACTCTATTGCAAGCAGCAAGGTAAATCGCTCCGTAACGTACTGTACCCGGGTGACCGCTTGAATTCTGAAATATAATGCCATTCACTGCGCTATAACTTAACTGTTATCAGACCATTTTGATAGAATCTGTTTACAAAGAAAAAAAAAAATTACATATACTTATTTTATGAGAAAAATGTTAGGTTCCTGTAAGATTACCAAAATATTCTCGACTACCAGATATCGTCAAGTTTCAGAATACACAACACACACAACTTGACGATATCTAGTGGTGGTGGTGACATTTTTTGTTGAATTCCACGCGGACGAAGTCGCGTGTAACAGCTAGTAATATAATAATTGCGTGCTGTTGGAAAATACACAACGTAACTTTAATTTCCGATAAGTAGATGCATTCTCGTGGTTTTCGTGTATCTGTGACGCGACCGCAGCGCCATCTGCTTCATAATGCATGATGTGAAAGGTTATTATAATAGCATTAAAGTAATTAATTTTGTAGCGATGAAACCTCAGTTGGTTCACACGACGCAGGGCCTGGGTTCGAACCCCAACAATGAGCATGAGCTGTTTCGGTGAAGGAAAGCATCGCCAGGAAACCATAGCATGGTGGTAACTATTTTCTAGTACCTACTCGGCTGGCTAGCTACCACCATAGTTAAAAAATCTGCCGCCAAACGCCTAACGGTGTATTCTGGTAGCGTCACTTGTAGCCAGTTCCATTCTAGGCTAGACTTTAGTATCTTCGATAGCACCGTCACTTAACATCAGGTGAGCTGTAGTCAAGCACCTAGCTTGTCAACCATAAAAAAAAACATTGATTTTAGGCGGAATGCGGTAAAAATGGTCGCCCATTTTTTTTCAAAACTTGCTTTTTTCAAGTGTTTATGTTTAGTGGTGTTTTATTCATAAAGTGCCGAATTACAAAAGCAAGTGGGAAACTGATATAATATGGTAAAAATGACTTTTCGTGTTGCTTCCAAAACTTCATCAAAGCTTGTGGTAAAGTTGCCACTACTTTACTAAGGCATGACTGGACTCCGCTATGACCTAATTTATGTGACTTTGACTGTGACTTACTTTTCATGATATACTACGTGAAAATATCAATACTATTTGACATATGCACCAAGTACGACGCCAAAAACTAAGTTCAAGAAATATGGAATTTATATTCAAAATCATTTATTTCAATTAAAAAAATTGTTATGCATTGAAATTAAATTATTTATTTAAAGCGCACAAAAAATACTTACCGACAAAATCAAGTTTAACCCAATCCTATATAATGTAACGCTTATTTTTATATTAATTCAGAAGCACCATAGAAGTCTTAGGAAAATCATGGTCACGTAACTTTATTGTGACTCTTGACTATGACTGGCAGTAAGTAGAACCTATTGATACAGCTTCATATGAGCTGAGCAAAAAAATGATTAAACGAAAAATCTTATAAATTTTATACTATTTTCTGGCCCTTATCTCACATCCAATAAAACACTTTGTACTGAAATATAGCTTTAATCACTTTCATAATAATGTTTATATTTACAGAGCAGCTCTTAAAACTATATAAACTGGATGTATACAATAAAAATGCAAAATAAAAATACACTTTTTGACATATAAGATGGTTATATACAAACACATACTTTTTTTGCACAATAAAACATATTTTTCTTAAAGTTTTATAGGCCTTTTATTATGAGTTGTCATTTTAATAAATTATAATACGAGCATACGTGGTAATTAATAATGATAATGCTCAGTTAGACTAAACTTCATACGCTATTATGGAATATACGTGATTTTTTTTTAATAATTGCACAAAACGTGTACAAAATACCACTAGAGGTTTTGTATGTTTCAATCCGACTTACAATTTTAAATGGACAACCTTTCCAATTTCTTTTAATTTCAATAAAAAAAGAAGACCTATATACAAAAAACTTGTAAAAAATATTATTTTACAACAGAACAATAAAATCAATACGAGAGCTTACGTATTTTATTTCATTTCTGATACAGATAGAATAACATAACCCCAAATATTGGCACCTAAGCATCTCACAAGCTTGTCATGATTGTACTTAAAATGTACCTTAAAAGTACGATTACAAAATAAATAGGTCACAATGATAATATTTCGTTAAAATAAGCACCGGCGGCTTAAGAGAAACTTAACTGTTAAAACTTAATTGCAGTTTAATACGTATAACTTACAGGTTCCCCAGAGCTCGATCAATTTACAAACGTAACTGGCGACATTTGAAAACTTCTTTTCTTATTTGGTTGAAACTGTACTCATATTTAATATTTTACATAATTGTGAAACACGAGAATAATATTTTAATGATGAAGTTTTAAAAATAACAATAGTAAACAGCATTCATATCACCTACAAGGAAATCTGTAATCACGATGCTTGTATAATTCAAGTTACATGAAAGTAATTGTGTAAATATGACCCAAGCACGGGGGCCGCCTTAACTTGTAGAAGATACAAGGACATGCGGACCTTATTTGTAAACTTATTTCAAACAGTGAACGACTTTTCTTTAACTGTTTAACGTTCACAAATATTCTAATATATTAACGTTTTTGTTAGCTAGTGTCGTATACACTATATACAGTGACTTGCGCTAGTAACTTTTTAATTCATGGCAGCTTGCATTTGAACATCGACATAAATGCTAACAATTCAATAGCGCAAGAAATTGTGTGCAGTGTTTTTTGTGTGAAAGTAATGAGACGACGAAACAATCTCCTGATGGTAAGAGATAACGCCTATCCATGACCATTGCAGCGATACACAGAACTTTGAGTAACAAAACAATGTCCAGGGCATCGCAGCATTGAAACTCATGACTTTGAGACTTTCGATCGTTAGTCTCAATAGCCCTGTAATTTTGCTAGCTGCAGTACAAATTGAAACAAGCTTTACAATTGACGTCGCAGCTATAACAGAATTATTTACAATAAAAGTGCATATATGTAAACAAAATTATTCAACTTAGTTCATTAGTACCTCAATCTTGTTTGGCTAGTTAACAGAAGTTTCGAGATAAAATAAAGCAAAGGTCCACATGTCTTATTCTACAACATTTTCATCAATAATTAAAATAAAATTACTGCGATAGGAACTATTTTTAGGCATACAGTACTATGCCATAATTCAAGAGTGAAATATTCGTATAGCTCATATAGCCATCATATAGATAGCAGCCTCAGTTTAAAAACTAAAATGGGGTTAACTTGAAACAGACCAAGTTAATATTTTAGTAGAAAATAATATACACCAGGTATAAATGTTACCAGACATGGAAAATCTAATCATTATAGAGTAAAGTCGTCGCTTTCATGTGCCGCCAAAAGAGTACAAATATACACATGGAAATATGTCTTTGTCTATACAGCGTACCGCGTATTGGTAGTGCAAAACCCGTAGTACCAAATTTGAAATCACGAAAAATAACAGTTTCAAGGTCAGTGGCGGCCTTAGGGGATGGCATGCCGGGCAATCGCCCGGGGCCTCGCTCTTGCAGGGGCTCGCGTCCTCGTAGAAAAAAGTCTTTACCATATATGTATGTGTATCTCGCGCCTCGCACTTAACAAAACCCCCCCTGAACGCACGGTTTCATTATTAGTGCAAGCATGTTACGGCCACCCGAGCACTCGAACTAATTTTTTAGTAAAACGGACTCAAAGAAAAAAGGTCTCACAATGATCTGTCGCCCCGGGCCTCGCAACAGCTAAGGCCGCCGCTGTTCAAGTGTGAATGACATTTTATACGGAGCTGTACCTATTCAGAATCGGTCTCACTGCAAGTCGTTGATAATTAATTAGTACATGAACATCCTTTAGGCTTAGTACTACAGATATGCGTAACCCCGTAAAAACATTTACTTTGAAGTTTCCCATGGATTCAATGTAGACACTGGTAATACTAGTTTTGCTGTCCTGCGCTTTAAAATATATATAGCTTACATAGTAATCCTGAAGAAATTAATAATAAAAATACGTCAAGTCAAAAAATAAATAAAAAAACTACGAGTAACTTTAGAAGTCAATGGACACAACTCGAGATAATCTAATTCATACCTTATCGACACATGAGCGACAACTCAAGATGACAAACAGCATACACGGAAGAACTGAACCTATCAAAAAGAAAGCTTTACATTAACTGTTGACTACATCAACAGTTACAAAGCTACCAATAGTCGTCAGCCTTCCCAAACTTAATTCCACTCTAGCAAACCTATTGACAAATAAAATAGAAGTCAAAACGATGAGAATGTTCAAAGGAATGTCAAAAAGATGTCAATTTAGAATAATCAGTCTTGGAAACGGTCGGAGATGCCTACTACAACTGGCAAGCGAATTCATAGCTACCCTCTAAAACAAATAGAACCACAACGGAATAAATACTTAAAATACTTATGTAACATACAGTGTACAACGTATTTCATGACGCTCAATTCTAATCATAATAAAATTCTTTAAAAAATGGTCCATAATTGTACGCGATAGGTAAAAAATCTAGCACGAACGTTTTATTTACAGGAGCACCTCAACCTACTTTTGAACTGAGTCGCTTCACTCCAAGTCCAAGGGCAGTGTTTATTTCACTCACTGTTTCACTATCACGTGATCATTCATTAAAAGCTCATTGGCACTTTGGTTGGTAACGAGAACTCACTACTACACTTCCGTTCCATCTTCACCTTCGTCTTCGAACAAAGGCTCCGTAGGGCTGACCTCGGTGCTCGGCTTTTTCTTTGGCTTCGGAGGAGGTCTGGGGGGTATCTTCCCGCTTCGCCCCAAAGTCCCCGACTGGTTCAAAGATAAATTGGCTTCATTCTTCCTCTGGTCTTCTTTAGACGGAGAACCGATTTCCTCTTTATTCTCTCTCGGTACTGGGTTCCGTCTCAGTGAACCGGTTTCAGGTTTTCCCTTTCGGCTCAATGTACTGTTTTCCGAGCCTTGCGACTGAGTATCACTTCTGTCGCTGAACAGTTGCTTGCGTGGCTCGTGTTGAGGAGTTGAGGTGTTCTTAGCTGTCCAGCTCATTCTCGGGTTTACGGGCTCCTGGGGACCCGGCGTCGACAGCTGACTCGAAATCTGAGACACGATGCTATTCCGAGGATTGTACTGAGGGACAGGAGAAGGTGCCGGTTCCTGTTCTTCTATTGGTGCATAGAAAACCGGATGAGGACTTTGGTAGTTCGTTGGAGTAGCTGGCAGAGGTCTATTCCTCATAGGAGAAAATTGAGTCTCCAAACCCGCTTTGTTGAGGGATAATACCGAGCTTCCGTCAGCTGTGGTTCTCAGCCCTAAGTTGTCGTATAATGGTTCTTGGGCTTCGGAGCTTGGGAGGATAGCAGTGCTAGCAGTACTGGACCAGCTCGGCACTCGAGGTCTTCTTGGAATGGTGACGTATCCTTGTCGTGGAGTAACTACCGGTGGGGTGATTGGAGCTGTGAATGGTGATTGGGAACGGGAGTATGGGAGAGTTCTGAATAGGTTCTGGTTGGTGGTCATGCCGTAAATTGGTGAGTGGATAGGACTGATGGGGTTCAGTTGAGGAGGCAGCCTAGTAGTATCGGGTACTGTCGACGCATTGCTAGCTGCTGGAGATATTTGGGCGCCTCTTGGAGGGAATGAAAGGAGATCAGGAGGATACGCCCGTCCATCTGTTCTTCCGTATTCGACGTTAAGCGCGTCTTGCGACCGTTTGTTTGGATGATCGAAATCCAGCGACCGCTTCTCTTCATCATTGTGAGCTGGAAATGAATGGAATTAAAGATTAAACGAATGCATAAAAGCATATTATGCGCAAAGCCTTTTATATTTAACATGTACCTCGGAAGCGAATGTTATTATGTGGACAGGCATTCATCCACACACCAAAGGGGTTTGAACATTTTTCTATGAAAGCATATTTACTCGCTGTTAGCATGTTTTTAAAATACTAAGTTTCCGTCCTAAAATGGTACGTGTGAAGATTTGTACAAAAATAAACATTTAAATGTATCAACTTTACATGTAAATTTCTCGTATTTAGGATACGATGTTACTTACATTTTTTTGTTTGTATAAATGTTCTGTATTCTACTATCCATAAAAATTAAAACGTGCGCGGAAACTTTTGAAAAAAATACTTTTAGTAACGGGTGGATATGCTACAAAGGTCATTTCAGAGCGACAGTCCTGACAGTTTTGAAATAAACGACGCGCCTCGTAATATAGTTAGCTACTAAATTCTACAAACGAATACCTCTAGACAAACGTTTAGTCGTAAATAAAACCGATTGAATTCAATTTCGATTCTTGAATGAACATCAATCCATACAGCCTCAATAAACTTAAGAACCCCAATGGAAAAATTGGAAATATCAGAATGTCGTTTAACCCATAAATTTTGTGATATACATATGAAAGCAAAGCTATGTTTTCCTTGTTCGTATCCTTCAAACCTCTTCTAGAGTAAGCAATATTATTTGATTTATATACGAGCTTTCTTTTATATAAGCCATCAGTAAAACAAGGAAAACGATTTGCTCTTAATTCCAAAGCTATTCTAAAGTAGATTGTATGTTATTGTTTTTTTTAATGCGGGATCACTTACGTTTAATTATGTCGAATACTCCGACTATTACAGTTTCTGCCACATCGCTCTATCAAACGCTATCATCATGAGCGAGGCTCACAGCGGCTTGCAATGCGAAACAAGACAAGGCCGCGCGCGCGTCGTAATCTGCTTTGTCTCCTTGAAGAAGGCCACCGGATGTAGCCGAAAACTATTGTTGGACTATCCGACTTAATTAAATGTGAGTAATTGCGCCTAAATAAAACACATCATAACCCCATCAGTTTCCATAATAAAATAGACTATATTCTTACCGAAAACAGAATCATTGTCCAGCAATGTTTTGTTAAGCTCAGACATCTCCGTGGCTCCACTCATGATGGAAGGTGGAGCGTCATATCTGCGCGGGGGCTTCGTTACTGGATTCACAGCGGATATGAGGCTCTTCTCCATCTCTGGTATAACAGAACCTTCGATCAAAGCTTCTCCGTTTGAGGTGTCTGCCTTCTTTTTATCAGAACTGCGTCGCCTGCAGCAGCACCAGCATAATAAAATCAAAAGTATGAGCAAAATAGCTGCAGTACACGAGACTCCGATTAAAACTGGCAACATGTTGTTATCCATGGCAGTTGGCCCGTCGATGGCTGGTGGAGTCTGCGTTATAGCTAAAATCAAGCTTCTTTCTTCGACACCGCCCTGGTTTTTCGCAACGCATAGATATTCGCCATTGTCTGTACTTCCCGCATCGATAATAGTAAGATTAACGCATTTGCTGTTATCAGCGCTACTTTGCGTGATATAGTACTTAATTTCTCCTTGATATCTGTATGATCCATCGATGATTTGAGCATTTAGTACCCAATTTACTTCAGGCAGTGGGTTGCCATTCACTTGACATGATAATGTGACGTTTGTGTCTGAAGTTCGAAGGGTCGTGCTGGTAGATGGGTAGACAATACTGGGCCGACAGGCAAAATCACTGGAGTCTAGCTCTTTCCAAAGCTTTCCATGTACTTTGGGTGGTTCGGCGCAAGATATCGGAGACGTGTACAAATTTTTGCTGATCACCCAATTCCTAAAATGTTGCAAATAACAGTCGCATCTCCAGGGATTGTCATGAACGTCTAAATTGGATAGAGAGGTCAACGCACTTAGCGTGTCAATTTTCATGTGTTCTAGTTTATTACCGTCTAACCTGAGAATGTTCAGCTTAGGAACGTTCATAAAAGTCTTCATTCCTAAAGTTACTATACGGTTATTGCTCAAATCGACTTTCTGCAGGAACGGCAGGTTGTTAAAAAGTCCGTCTTCTAATTTCTCAAGTCTGTTATCGTTGAGAAGAATCCATCTAATCTTAACAGTCTCTTTGAAAGTATCGGCGAGTAACATCTTGAGATCGTTCTTCGATAAATCTAGCTCAATCATGATGGCTAGACCGCTGAGTCCGTTCCTTTGGATCGTTTGTAATTTGCAATCTTTAAGTACGAGCTTCTTCAGATTAATAAGTCCGACATTTTGGAACGCGAGTCTCGTGATTTCATACAAATTATTCCCAGTTAAATCTAGATTTTGTATTTCGGTGCTGAGTGTCTTGGGAATGTCTTGAAACTGGGAATTGGAGCAGTCGGCTTGCTTATTCCCGCTGGCCCAAACACATTTACATTCTTGGGGACAGTTCGCAGTGAAGTCGCCAAACGCCGCCAGAACCAAATTCAGAAGGGCAAATACGCGCAGTGTTCCCCTCGCCATGTTGTCGACAACCTGAAACAAGCAGGAAAAACATTGTAGAGTTTGAACAATAAAAGCTTCGGCCGCTTTAAATAGACGGATAAAGTAGTTTTAAACACGCACGGCAGTAATGGTGGCGTTAAGAGTGCAGTCAGAATCGTTTTATGTATTTTAAGAGCCGTAAAGTTGAGTTTACGAATGGTTTAAGTGCGTAGTGCGTCTGAAGTTGCATTAAAGGAGATTTAACGACACGTGGTCTATGATAGCTTAATGAATTTAGATGTACATTAACTGGTCCTGTACTCGTACAAATTAATTCATGTTTCCTTTGTAACTTTTAATGCTAGCCGTTTGTAAATGGTGTAAACACCTCATTATAATCAGAAATGGGAAATTTCCCTTCCTCTCAGGTGTTTTCGCGATCCGCAAATCGTGAATAATCCTCGTATTTACCGCTAATATTCAGATTTGCTTCGCTCGCTACCGTTTTCTCCTCTTTTGCATAATTATACCATTTTTTGCCTTGTGAAACAGGAATTTAGTAGAAAAACACAATTAGAGCCCTCGTAAGGATTTAGGCTCCGTTTGTCCCCCTTTTCTTACCCCCACCGTTCGTATGCGATAATTACATGGGCCGTGAGTAAGGGCGGGGAAACTGACAGCAATTTGGAAGTAAGTGCGTTCCGCAGTGTGATCTGCTCCTTATTCTCGGTGAGCGATCGGTTGGCGCATGTGACAGAAAGAACACTTCTTAATAACCTTCTAAATAACTAATCTCTCTAATACATCTTACGTACACTTTATAGCATAAAATAATAATTTAGTAAATTAAGCTTTATTAATAAACAACTGCTTCATAATATAAATATATGCTCTTATTGAAGTGATTTCTTTATTTAAGTGATTGTTTGTTTGTATTGAATAGGCTCCGAAACTACTGGACCGATCTGAATAATTTTTTCATCATTAGAATGCTACATTATCACTGAGTGACAAAGGCTATATTTACATTGTTAATTGAGTTCTGTTTTCCCGTGCGAAGCCGGGGCGAGCTGCTAGTCTTCTATATACTTATCTACATTAAAATCACAAGTTGAAAATCTGCCACCAAGCATCTAACAGTGTGTTCCGGCACCCCACGTGCGAGGCAGGCGGGAGGATTTCCCATCTTCGACCACATCTTCACTTAACATAAGGCAAGCTGTAGTCAAACACTTGATGATGATTATGATGATGTTGTCCATATTATTTCTGGCTATGTTTTAGTAATATTCAAAATCAAATTTCGCGCAGTACTTCTGGCCCGTGCGTGCAGATGTAGGCAGATAAAATAGTGAAAAAAAAAATGTATTTACAAAAAAAAAGTATTTAAGTATTCTCTCAGTAATCTGACTTCCATAGTACAAGCTTTGCTTAGTTTGGGGTCAGATGGCGCTGCGTGCTGTTCTACGATATTTATTAATAGCATCTGCCTTTTCCGCTGCCGCTTGTACCTCCGACCAGCGTCTGAGCAGAAAGCTCGCAGCACCGTGAAACTGCGATGTCTTTCCTTCAGTAATTCGGTCGAGTGATATTATTCGATGCTATTCTACTTCATACTCCGAGTTCAGGAGTTATTGTTTGTTTGTATTCGTAAGGAGAATGCTGGGAATGAGCACCGTTTCGGAGGATGCCGCCGATGCCGAGGTCGTTTTAGCTTTATAAGTGTTTCTAGTCTCACAAACATTTTCTCTCAATTGCCTTGTCACGATGAAACAATTTAAATCTGTCGACCAATGAAAGAATATTGCACTCTATAAACGCGAATGTGGTAATATAGCTGTTGGCTCAGTAGTATATCTGCTTTTAGAGCTGTAAGGCGTGGGTTCGATTCCCACCCAAGACAAACATTTCATGATCGAAGCAAATGGTTGGTATTCTGTGTGAATTAAAAAAAAAAAGAACTATTCAGTTATCTGACTTCCATAGTACAAGCTTTGCTTAGTTTGGGGTCAGATGGCGCTGTGTGTAAATGTGCTACGATAGTTAATATAACCAAAGACATTAGAACGATTTTGAAAACATTTTTTTCTATGTATTCAAGCAGCAAAATATGTCAATTATGTATGGATGGATGTTTGTTACTCTTTTACGCAAAAACTACTGAACGGATTTGGATGAAATTTCTTATGAAAGTAGCTGACACCCTGAATTAACGCATAGGCTACTTTTTATTCCGAAAACATGTAGCGGGTAACGTCGTGGGGCGCAGCTAGTGTATTATACGCAACCTGTAGTTTCTTTCTCATCCATAGATCTTAATGATTCATAAACCAACAAAGTTCGAGGAAGTAGCATAACAAACATTAATTCCTTTCAACTATGACCCGCCATCTGATGGCTTTGAAAGGCGCTCTGTTTGCATCTCATCTCCATACAATAGGTTCGTTCTGACTATCTTTACCTATCTATAGGTAGGGCTACCATATATTTTATAAAGTCCTGAGGACAAGGCAGACATTAATCATAATCGTAACCAATTTATTGGTCATTCTGTCAATCATAATAATATGACATTATAAGTCGGTCAGGTATATCTTAATTAATAATAATCATAACAAAACAATGTTAAAGTTACAAAATTAATATAATTGCAAATTTCATGAATTAAAAATAAAATACAATAATAAATGTAGTGTGTAGTAATACAATAATAAAGTGAATAATAGTCAAAATAAATTATATAAAAATAAATGTCAAAAAAAAAAATTGTATCGCTATACCGATCTTCTGTCCATTGACAATAAAACACGATAGATAGAAATCCACTCGATACATGTGCCGTTTGAAAATAGTGTCTTTAGAAATTTTATTTTTTTTAAAATAACATAAGATGCATAAACAAACAAAACTCACGAAGCTAGCATACCATTCATACGTTTAAAAGAAAACATTTTCTTTAAAATTCAAAATAAGGCAAATTAACACGTATGCTACTTTTTATGCCGAAAACATAGCGATGATAGCTCAGTGGTTAGCGCGGTAGGTTCGCATGCCGAACGGCGTGGGTTCAAACCCCAACAATGAGCTTAAGCTGCCGGTGAAGGAAAACATCGTGAGGAAACCATAGCATGGTGGTAGGGTACTCTCTAGTACTCGACTGGCTAGCTACCACCCTCAAGTTGAAAATCTGCCGCCAAGCATCTAACGGTGTGTTCCGGCAGCCTCACTTGAGAGCCAGTTCCATTCCAGGCTAGGTGTGCTTTACCATCTTCGACCACACCTTCACTTAACATCAGGTGAGCTGTGGTCAAACAACTAGCCTGTCAACCATAAAAAACATTAACATTTACATTTTAACATTTTACATGTATAATAGCTGCGCCCGACGGTGTTATCCGCTACATGTTTTCGGGAAAAAAAGTAGCCTATGTGTTAATACAGGGTCTCAGCAACCTCCATACCAAATTTCATCAAAATCCATTTAGTAGTTTTTGCGTGAAAAAGTAACAAACATCCATATATCCATACTCACTAACTTTCGTAATTGTAGGATATTAAGATGCGGCTAGTGATTATAATAATACTAGCTGCGCCCCGTGGTGTTACCCGCTACATGTTTTCGGGAAAAAAAGTAGCCTATGTGTTAATACAGGGTCTCAGCAACCTCCATACCAAATTTCATCAAAATCCATTTAGTAGTTTTTGCGTGAAAAAGTAACAAACATCCATATATCCATACTCACTAACTTTCGTAATTGTAGGATATTAAGATGCGGCTAGTGATTATAATAATACTAGCTGCGCCCCGCGATGTTTGATACATCACACTTTGTATTTCAAGAAAAGATACATTCAAAATCTGCAGAAGAAACTTCCATATAAATTCCGGACGGTTGGTGACCCTATCCGTGAGTAGCTCCCTACTTTGTACACGGCCGAGTATAGAAGGGGTTACTCTTTTATTGACCCTTGTTGCTTGCAGTATGGGTTCCGTGTTGAAATAATAGTGTGGACATTACCCAAACATTTCAGTTTCGCATCTTTTCTGAGTGTAGCCGGCTTATTTTGAACTGTTGTAATAAATTTGACAAGAATATACGTAAAAATATTTCTATCTTGAAAAATATGACCATAATTAAAAAAAGTAAATCCCACTTAAGGTGGTTCGATTTCCATTCAAATATTTTTTGCCATTTATGGACAAATGGAGCATAATTTTATAGTGAAATCACAGCTACTGGAATTTATTTAGGTCTTTATTTGCGGTAAATCACAATTTCTTGAATGAAACAGTAGGTTATTAAGGTAGGTAATAGCGATAAGGCCGCCACTTGTAGCACTACAAGCTCCTAAGATTATTTTATTTTTTGTACTTTTTTTCTGTTTATGGTGAGTGTAAAGAGTTTCTATCTATCTATCTATTTATATCTATACTATTATCAAGAGGAAAGATTTGATTGTTTGTATTGAATAGGCTCCGAAACTACTGGACCGATTTCAAAAGTTCTTCCACCGTTGGGAAGCTACACTATCCCCGGGTGTCATATGTATAAGTGTGCCCTGTCCTGGAGACATTATAATCACATAGCTCCTATTCTCTATAACTTACTCAGGTCCCAACATCAAATTACCACCTTAAATTCTCTCCAACTTAAGAATAATACCAGAACATGGCTTCAAACATACGAATATGACACATTTGAAAAACTTTTGATTAGAGTAGACTGAAGAACATATGCACACGCTCACGCACACTCACACGCACACACACACGCAAACTCACACACACATATACACACACACCCTCAAACTCACACACACGGTATTGAGCAACTATATCCTTAGCTTAATTTTTTATTATAAAATTAAAAACATTATTGTTAACTAACATGCACATATTTAAGGGAGAGCACTGTCTGCTGCACTACAGCTATAGTACGTTAAAGCAGCAGACAGGGTTACATATTATTAATAAGTCATCAGTTATGGTTACAATAAAAATATTTTGTATTTGTATTTTTGCATAGGCTACTTTTTAGCCCTGTATCCCCAAGGGAACGGGAACTACGCGGGTGAAACCGCGAGGCTTCCGCTAGTATTGAATATTCCACCATATCCATACAAATATATCGGGCTTGCACGCGCGATGCCCCGTCAGTTAGCGCATGAATGAGTCAATTCTGGCTGGTGCATAAATTCTTTAATCAGTATAGTAATCAACCCTCTCTGTCCAATCAGAATGAGAGCGTTGAACTGTGTTGTAAAGATTTTGAATCTTTTAAATCTATACCGCGCGTACCACGCACTCACACTACTAAACCAGCTCAATTCGCGCGATCCAGATATCGACGTATTCTATTCGGACCGTCGCATGGTGCTGCGTATTTGTTTAGCGCACCTACCAGATTTGTGTTGTTTTTATTCTTAAGTATTTGTCTATACATTTATTTTATTTTTTTTTTCTTTGGTTTTGGCGTCGCGTTTTAGCATTTGCCAGTGTCAAGTAATTATATTTTCAAGTTAAATAAGTGCCATCGTAGCTAGTTTTAGTCAAAGTCGTCTTTGTCAAGTCCAGTTCGTGTCAGTTAATTCCAGTCATGCTTTAGTAAAGTAGTGGCAACTTTACTACAAAGCTTCGATGAAGTTTTGGAAGCAACACGAAAACTCATGTTTCACCACATTATATCATTTTCCCACACTCGCGCTTGTAATTCGGCACTTTATGAATAAAACACCACCATTTTTATGCATAAACACTCGACAAAACACTAGTTTTGGAAAAAAATACAACGGAGCGACACGACTCTTCCCGCGTTCCCGCCAAAAACATATACATTTATTTATCTATGTAGTAATATTTAAGTGTAGTAATTTTGTATAAATATTTGTTGCTCGTCTTAGTATTGTTATGTAACTGTGTCCTTTTTTTTTTGTATTGTGCCTACTATAACTAACTCAAAACGTTTTGGTGTAGTACTGTAAGTTTTGAGTAAATGAAATAAAATAAAAAAAATAAAATATATTCCTAATTCTTCACAGCCAAGGGACAAGTTGCAGATATTTTCAAGGTCAGAGCGAATATAAGCAAAGCTTTTACTATGGAAACCAGGTAACTGACAGATTATTAATATTTTTAAGGTTGACAAGCTTGGTGTTTGACCACAGCTCCCCTGATGTTATGACAGTGTGCTCGAGGATGGTTAACAAATCTAGTTTGGAATGGAATTGGCTCTTAATTGAGGCCGTTGGAACACACTGTTGGGTGCTTGATAGATTTTTAACTTGAGAGTGACGGCTAGCCATCCGAGTACTAGCATCTCACTCACGTACTCATGTACTCTCCCACCTCGTGGTTTCCTCACAATGTTTTCCTTCACCGGCAGCTCAAGCTCATTGTTGGGGTTTGAACCCACGCCATTCGGCATGCGAACCTACCGCGCTAACCACTGGGAATTCAATGTTCCCGTTGATGCAGTTAATGCCAGAAGAAGTGAAAGAAAATGGAAACACTCGATTTTTTTAAAATCAATTTTTGCAAGGTTGTTGTCTTCGGGAAGTAAAAACTTCCCTTTGGCACAACCGGTTGCCACGCGTAAGTCACGGCTAACCACTGACCTATCATCGCTATAAAATAAATAAATAGTCTCAAAAGTCCAGTTATTTACATGCAATGTATTGATCTATACTCATATGCTTTTGCATCACGCCTACCTTATGAAAGAACAAACAAGTTCGTCATACATTGCATCAGAAGTAGGGCAAAACGTTTAACCCAATACCGTAACAATTGACGTAATTTGCCCTAAACACTACCGGATTATATTAGCAGCTACCACTTAGCTGCACTATTAATGTTGACAGTAAATTATCTCTCGTCTTAACACGAATAGAACATAACTAGCTGCGCCCCGCGGTGTTACCAGCTACATGGCTAAAGCGTGGAATACGTTACCCGAGTGGGTATTCCCTGACAGATACAATCTGGGTGTCTTCAAGTCGAGAGTGAATCGGTTTCTTCTAGGCGAGCGTGCTCCATCGTAGATCGCATCTGGCGTTCAAACGCAAGCCTATGACTCATTTAAAAAAAATGTTTTCGGGATAAAAAGTAGCCCATGTGTTAATCCCGGGTCTCTGCTACCTTCATACCAACTTTCATCTAAATCCATTCAAAAGTTTTTGCGGGAAAGAGTAACAAACATACTCACTAACTTTCGCATTTATAATATTAGTAAGATAGTAGGATTTAAGATCAAAAATTTAAATACATTTTAAGCGAATAAAACACTTGAAACGAGTAGGTAATCATCGCTGAAACATATACCTACATATAAATATAATAAATATCGTAGGACATTACACACAGCGCCATCTGTGTGTAATGTCCCAAACTAAGCAAACCTTGTACTATGGAAGTCAGATAGCTGATAGAAACTTAAATACTTTTTTTGTTGTTTGTAAATACACACTTATAATAAATACAGAACACCCAGAAGCTGAACAAACATTTGTTTATACCACAAAGTTTGTCCTGGTGGGGTCAAAGGTGGGAATCGAACCTACGCCCTTCAGCTCTTGAAGCAGACATTCTACCAATGAAGCAACAGGGCTGTCATACAAACGCAATATCTCCTAGTAGTCTCAGAGAACTCTCTGCGCTAGGTCAATTATACTATAAACAAAGGGATGTTCTGGGTCACTGTATGCATGTATAGGTCTGCAGCGCGTGACTCGTCGTATCTCTTTTCTTTGTGTATGTGCCTAACTCTTTCTGTTAATAAATTTATCTTTATCTTTATCTTATCTTTATCTAGTTGCCTTACTGTTTATAGGGTGAACTCCCGCTTCGGGCGTAAATTAATGATTCGGAAGGTAAGATTGCGAAACGAGCGTTAATTGAAGAAATGAAACGTTTGATGAAGAGCAAAATGGAGGAAATGGTAAATTGGAGTACGCCTTTGAAATATAGTACCGAGTCATCTCAACTGAATACTGAGCAACATTGCGATGAATGGGATGAAAACTTGAGAGAGCCATTTGAGCTTTAATACCGCTGTCGTCGTGTACACCGATACTGGTAGGATACTTGGACTACGAGCTTGCCCCGAACTGTGGACTCGCAACTCTTGGAATTTAACATCCACTTCTGTATTAAAACTTTAGAGATTTGTCCACGGAAATATCATGACTGTAAAAAGCTGCTATCTAATTGGATTAGTTTTAAAACATATGAAGAAACAGAAGCACTGCTAGAATAGCCAATATAATGTACCTAAACTACCTATAATGTAAACCTATATTATTTTAGCAATTAATTGTATATTAGCTTGTTCTATAAGTAATAAATGTTTAAGTAAACACACCAATACAACTTCAAATACACTCTCTCTCACTCTCGCATACATACAATCACACACACACACACACCCTATATGCTTATTTAATATTTTATCGATATACATAAATATAGAAGAGCGGGATCTTCTGCCACAGGTGTTCTTTTTACTTACCAGAAGGTCCCAACCTACTATTTTGTAAGAGAAACTGGTCATAAAATAATTTTCAATTCTTCAATTTTGTATTTTTTTATATAGATCTAAGAATGTCATGATATATTTATTTTGTCTTCATCCCTACATAGTATAAAACAAAGTTGCGTAGTTTTAAGCATACATAGGGACAGAGGTCCCTATGTATGCTTAAAACTACGCAACGGATTTTGATGCGGTTTTTTTAAATAGATAGAGTGATTCAAGAGGTTTATATGTATAATACTTGCATATGCACCACATTAGTAACTACATTGCACCCGTGCGAAGCCGGGGCGGGTCGCTAGTTAATAATAAATTGAACTAAAATCGGTTGGCGGCGGCTGTATTCAAAAAAGTCGAAAGATGGGGATCCTATGTAAGGATTTCTGGTGCATTGATAAAAATGCAGTTTTGAAAAACAAATAGGAAACTTAATATTTTCATCACAATAAATAAAATTACAAAGGCGAAAGTTTGACTGTATGTTTGTTACTTTTTCAGGCTGTAACAACTGGACGGATTTGGATAAGATTGGAATGGAGCTAGCTTATAGTTTGGATAAACACATAGACTAACTTTTTACTGTAGAAAAGAATAGGTAATCAAACATAATGCACTATTAGACAGTTTAATAAAACCACGCTGGATGGCAATGCTAAGCTTTTGACCAAAGTGCATGCCAGCATTTTCGTCACCTGACGCCTCCTCTAAACGTTTAATAAATTGAGTGTTCAAGGTATATATTTACCATTACAATAAACAATTTTAAATATATGTACATCATATAATTAGAAACTAACACATCAATAAGACATCGTAAGGAAACCATAGCATGGTGGTAGGGTACTTTCTAGTACTCGGCTGGCTAGCTACCACCCTCAAGTTGAAAAACTGCCGCCAAGCACCTAACGGTGTGTTCCGGCAGCCTCACTTGAGACCCAGTTCCATTCCAGGCTAGATGTGCTTTGCCATCTTCGACCACACCTTCACTTAACATCAGGTGAGCTGTGGTCAAACACCTAGCCTGTCAACACTAAAAAAAAAAAACTAAAAAAAAAACAAAAATTTTATTTTCAAGTCAGGTAAATTTTAATTTTAATCCTCATCACTTCTGTTACCGAAACGTTACAAAAACTGTTCAGCGGAAATAAACTAAATATATATTTTGAACACTCACAACAAACTTCCGCAAAGTAACGCCTGAATCAATCAATTTTCCAATAAATTGTTAATTTGTTTATATTTAGTTTCAAACTTCAAATATTAAAGAGCTTATAACACTTATTTATAGCTGCTTAGATCTGTATACTTTTTATTTTTATTGTAATATTCTCGTTTGTAAGTATTCAACTTAATTCGATTTTATTTAGTTTACTTACTTGGTGGCAGATCTCCTTAGCAGGAGGTCGTCTAGGTAGGTACCACCGCAGTACCAGTTATTCTGCCGATAAGCAGTAGTGTGTAAACATTACTGTGTTCCGGTTTAAAGGGTACTGCAGGTAGCGAAATTACTGGGCTGTTGGGACTAGCCATCGAAAGTCTCAAAGTAATGAGCGCCAAAGCAGCGATGCCCTGGACTTTGTTTTGCTACTAAAAGTTCTGTGTATCATCGCTGCAAGGGTCGTGGGCAGGCGTTATCTCTTAGGAGAGCGTCTCGTTCGTCTCAATGCTTTTAACTTTTAAAAAAAAAAGTTTTATTTTTATTGAACATGACTGAAGTTACCAAAAAAATAATTGAATTTGGAGATTTATCACCAAGCAAAACAATCTAAAGCAAATTCAGGGTACAAAACAAGGCCTAGTTAACAAACACTCGTTGAGCAGACTAGAGTAAACAACACCGGCATCGCTGAAACACGAGATCCCCGTAAAATTCTGTAAAACAATCTTCCCTATTGACATTTCCGAGTTCTTCACATCTTCATATCATTGCCCATATTTACTTGTAGGTACCTAGCGGGATGAAATTTAAACCTCTGAAATGGTTTTATGAATATGAAATTTGGTTCCGAAGTCTCGCGGGACTTGGGGTCTCGGTGGCAGTCACACTGAATCGGTGGTAAAGAGGAGTGAACTGTATTTTCCTTTTTTTAAGTTAAAACTTCTTTAACCGCGTTAAGCGATTTTTGATTGGGATAAAACGTAAAGGTCACCGACATAAATAAATATCGTAGGATATTACACTCAACGTCATCTGACCCCAAACGGGACAAGCTGGTGCAGCCGCATCTAAAGTAGGAAACCTCAAACGGCACAAATATAGTTATTTAGATAGAATGTATCTGTTTGTGCCATTTGGGGTTGAAACTTCAAGTCCGTGGGGGCCGACCGCTCTTGAATTATATCGGGACCTGGCCAAACGTTTAGAGGAAGCTTCAGGTGACCAGAATGCTGGCATCTACTTTGGTCAAAAGCTTAGCATTGCCATCCAGCGCGGCAATGCTGCCAGCATTCTGGCCTCTGACGGTCTTTTAGATTAAGTTTTTTATACAAAAATAGTATTAATTTAAGACATTTTATTTTGTTTACTAAATTTTTAATACACGTGGCATATAATTGTATATCCCCCCAACCCCCCCTATTTTTTACAACTATTTTTGGACGATCCCTCAACTTACGATGTTACTCTATAACCAAGCGTGCCCTCGCTTGCATCCGTGACCTCTAGCATCCTCTACGCTGATAACTGACCCGTCCTTAATTATCCAGACTCCATTATGCTAAACGATAATAACAATTCTCCAAGTCAGTTAATAGATCGGAAGGAGGTAATGTCCCAGTTTCACTCAGTACTTTACTCAGAGTTTATGTAACATGGGTTTTTGTATTCAATTTAATTTCATAGTAGGGTAGTGGTTGCAATTTGTGTACATAAAGGTAGTTTTTTTTTAAATGTAAAGTTAATGAGTCGATCGAGGCGCTCTCCTGATGGTAAGGAGAACGCCTCGATCGACTCATTAACTTATTTATTACTTATTATTAAACTATTCATTTATTTATTACCAGCTGACCTGACAAGACGTCCTGTTTTAGCTCCATCAAACAGGCGAAGTTAAATTAGTCGTGTCGCTTTCGCTTCTATTAACCGCCCGCTGTCTTACGTATATCGTCACTCCATCGAGTCTCACGGCGGGCCAAAACACGTCTACCCCAGCGGTAATCAGTTCTGCGATAGAGTCCACTTGTCCAGCCCATTGCCACTTCATCTTGCTAATACTAGTACTACCCATTATTAACTTATTTTCGTTACTTACAACTCTATTATTTATCAACTTTCACGAAGTTAAATGAACCGAATCCCATTTTTCCCCAAGAGGCCGAAGAAATCTCATTATCATATTTTTATCAGGATCCCGCTATCCACCTATAGAATATATTTATATTCTTATTATATTCGACCAATTTTCCCTTCATAACCGGAACACAGTGCTTCTCGGTAGAACTCAGTAAAAAATGTTATTAAAACATTTGAGGGTAAACATAGAGCGGTAATAAAGGTAACGTACTTTTATAAACGTAAAAATGGGATAAAGCACCTACATTTTGACGTATAATATCTACATTAGAAGGAGTGAGGCTGTCTGTTCTTTATACAAAATAAATTAATAATTTAAAAACCCCTGACAGGTGTATAGTATTCTATTAGTCAATGCCTTTCATTTGATACCTATATCAAGGGAGTTGTGAAAAATATAATAAATAAATAAATAAATATCACAGGACATTACACACAGCGCCATCTGACCCCAAACTAAGCAAAGCTTGTGCTATGGAAGACAGATAACTGATAGAATACTTAAATACTTTATTTTTTTGTAAATGTATACTTATAATACATACAGTACACCCAGACACAGAACAAACATCGATGTTAGTCACACAAATGTTAGTCCTGAGTGGGAATCGAACCCACGCCCTTCAGCTCTCGAAGCAGATATGCTACCAATGAACCAACAGGGCTGTCGGGATATGTAATCTGCCATTTTGTGGCGGCGGCCATCTTGGTCCGATTTTCATCAAACATAGCTAAGAACACTCTCGGAGTTTTTGCGGGTACGCGGAAAGAGTCATGTCGCCCTGTTGTATTTTTTTCCAAAACTAGTGCTTTTTCGAGTGTTTACGGATAAAAATTGTGGTGTTTTATTTAAAAATTGCCGAATCACAAGCGTGAGTGTGGGACAATGATATAATTAATTAGGTGAAACTTTACTTTTCGTGTCGCTTCCAGAACTCCACCGACTGGACTTTGACTATAACTATAGCTAGGAGGCAACATAATTAACTTTTGAAACTGGAAAATATAAAACACTTAACACTTGACACAAGAAAAAAAGACTAATCCCGACCAATTCACCTTTCAAACAAAAAAACAAAATCAGATTCTGATTGTATTTTACTGTGGAACATTTAGGTCTTAATAATAAGGGAGTGTCAACAGTCTAGTTCTTTGTGAACATACAATAGAATTTGCCTCGATACGACTATTAATTACCAAAATGGCAAATTAAATTTAGTAAACTACACAACGATAAAAAAATTATGTCAAGCTAAAATTAAAATCAAAATCGGTTCTTCCATTCGGGAGGTACGATGCCACAGACACACACACATACACAAACTTATAACACCCCGTCGTTTTTGCGTCGGGGGTTAAAATCTAACTGAATGTACATTTTTTATAGCAACATGTGACGTGTGTGGGACAATAACATGTCTTGCTCGTTAGTGATAGCGTATAATTTTGAGTGACATGGGCACCAACCCAGATACCTAAAAGTTTGAGTAACAAAAACAAAGTCCAGAGGTGTACTACGAGTATGATGGAACAGCTAAGCGACGTGATTGATTAACTCTTTGTTGTCCACATCAAAAATACTATACTATTAGCTACTTTTTATTAGGTTGTCTGGAAGAAATCGCTCTAGGCGATAAGACCACCCTTATACATCATGTATCTATTCTATTGTTTTGTTATATATCTTCTTTTTTTGTTTGTTTCCTATTTGTATTAATTATGATCTGTGTTTCATTTTTGGTGTATAATAAAGTTATATTCTATTCTATCAAAAATTATACTTAAAAAAAAGGAGAAAAAGACTTAGAGACGGACTTTTAGATTAAGTTTTTTGTATACATTTTGTAAATAGTATTAATTTAAGTTTTTTTGTTTTGTTCAATAAATATTAAACAAATTAATAAAAAGAAGAAAATTAAAATAAACTTAAATAATAGGTGTAAAAACTGGCGACCTTCGAAGTCGAAGTACAGTGCTGGACATAGGCCTCTCTCAAGACACGCCACTCAGCCCGATCTTCGGCTGTTCGCTTCCATCCGCCGCCAGCTGTCCTACGTATATCGTCACTCCATCGAGTCAGATTTAGATTATTTATTCACTTTATAACAGAGGTTCGTTATACTAGGTAAGTCGTAAGTAAGTTTTGCGTGAAAGAGTAACAAACATCCATCCATCCAAACTTTCACTTTTAAAATATTAGTGAGAATGGGGAATGTCAATTTTTTTGTTTTTAATACAGGAAACGGCCTCAATTTGTGAAGCCATGACGTCATCATCCCGAAATATATTACTTTTTTTTTGAATTATTTCAAAAAAATATTATGCGGGATATAACAAAAACGATCAAATTGGCCTCTTAAATTGCTCTATGTTTTCAAAATCTAAAATAAAAATCGAGGACAAGATTTTTTTAGACATTTTCCATTAGTGGGATAGACTTGCGTTTGATTGCCATCTCACCTGATGTTATACAGATTCACTCGCGACTTGAAGGCACGCAGATTGGATCTACCAGGGAACACCCACTCGGGTAACGTATTCCACGCTATTTTTTTATTCAAAATAGTTTCGCGTTTGACCATACTCTGCCTGATGTTAAGCAGTAGTGTGGTCTAAGATGAAGCACGCTTACCTAAAAAACCTATTCACTCTAGATTTGAAGACACCCATATTGTACCTAACAGGGAACACAGACTCCGGCAGAGAGTTCCACAACCTCGCTGTGCGAATGAAAAATGTGGAATCAAAACGCTTTGTGCGTACATGGGGAACATCCACCATGTACGGATGACGTTTTGGTCGCGTTTGTCTGGCCGTCCGGTTAAAGAAAGGCGCAGAGGGAACCAGATTGTGCATTCTTCCCCGAAATGTATCCGATAGAAAACTGATAATGAATATGATAGAATATGAAATATGATAGGCATACCCAGAAACAGGCAAAGCAAACCAGGCGAGCAAAATCGCGCACGAAACCGTTATAAAGTGTACAAACGTACGTCTCACATAACGAGCCTGATAAATGCAAAGAAGCGGCAAGATACGTCAGGATGTGAAGAAATGACGTCATATCCCGCCTATTTACCCGCAGCCCTTTGCAATGTTGATGAATGGGGCGGGCTTATATTAAAAAACCTTTCGGCTGCTTCAGTGTGACGGTTTAGCCAGCCGAGGTCAGGTCATAGCGACTGCTATTGAATCTGTGCTTACGCGAATTTTTTTTAGTATATTGTATTAAACCTATAATTTGATACAATATACTAAAAAATAATCTGATTTTAATTTTTCATTCGATTTGATAAACGAAAATATGATCGATGTACATAAGATTTTTGTTGATTTTTAAAAAAACCGCTCGATCGATTTTGATAAAACTTATTGTACATTTTTTACGTGTTTTCCATTCTTCTGTGTTGCCTAGAATAGATCGCTTTTAGTGATAAGGCCTTCACTTGTGACACTAGCCTATAAGATAATTATATTTTTCTGTACTTTTATTTTTGATGTGCACAATAAAGAGTTTCTATCTATCTATACATGATAGCAAGTAATGAGATGAATAAGCCGCTCTCGTGGCTAGTCTTAAAGGTTTCGGCGCCTATTCAATATAAACAAACAATCAAATCTTTCCTCTTTACAATAGTACCAGCGGACGCCTCGCGGTTTCACTCGCGTAGTTTCCGTTCCCGTGAGAACACAGGGATAAAAAGTAGCCTATGTCACCTGGAGATAGTGTCGCTTCACGTTTTCTTCAAATATTTATGAATAGGTACAAGTCACCACTAATTAATTAGAGCATCTGAGTCTACAATGACTTAATTTTGTGTGACTTTTGACTTTATTAACTTGGTTTTCAAAACTCGCAACACATCACTAGCAAATCCACAATTCTCTCTCTCTCTCTCCCCCCAGTTTTTATTACGACTCCGTGCCAGAGAGTATTAGCTCAAAGAGTTGGAATTATAACGTCAAAAGTCTAATTTTTCTCCCACGTTTTCTTCAAATATTTATATACGTATAAGCCACCGCTAATTTATTACAGCATGACCGGACTCGACAATGACTTACTTTTGTGTGACTTGCGACTTCATTAACTTGGTTTTCAAAACTCGCAACACATCACTAGCAAATCCACAATTCTCTCTCCCCCATCCTTATTACGAGCAAGGAGTATAAGCTCGAAAGAGTTTGAATTATGACGTCATAAGTCTCATTTTCTTTAAAGAAGTGAGAGCGTCGCACGAGTGCGTTTTAATTCAATTTCCGGCTGAGACGGGATTCTTTGTGAAATGGAAATAATCGGGAGTCTTTTTATGATTTACCTACGACCCGGGAGTGTTCCATGTTTATGATTAAGTGTTTATTATGTTCTCTTAACTTTTAAGTCGAGTCACTATTAACGTTTTGATTTGAAGTAGAAAATCGAGTACTACTTTATTTGGTGGTAGATCTTAGCAGGTAAGGTCGGTACCACTATGTGTAGCACATAAAGGGAGCCTCCGCTGTAGTATGTTCGTTGTTGTTGTTAGATTGGGTTAAGTACTGTTTTGTTGCGATGATAGCTCAGTGGTTAGCGCGGTAGGTTCGCATGCCGCGGGCGTGGGTTCAAACCCCAACAATGAGCTTGAGCTGCCAGTGATGGAAAACATCGTGAGGAAACCATGGCATGGTGGTAGAGTACTTTCTAATACTCGGCTGGTTAGCAACCACCCTCAAGTTGAAAATCTGCCGCCAAGCATCCAACGGTGTGTTCCGGCAGCCTCACTTAAGAGCCAGTTCCATTCCAGGCTAGGTGTGTTGTACTCGTATATAGCTTAATTCATTAAAGTGTAATCGTAAGGTTTTTTTTTGTACAAGTGACTTGCCTTTAACATTATTGTTATTTATGGCCAATATTTATTGTAATATTTATTACTGATTTACTGATTGACAAAACACCAAACCTAATTTCATCAAAATCTGTTCAGTAGTTTTTGCATGAAAGAGTAACAAACATCCATCTATCCATCCATCCATATAAACTAATCACATTCATAATGGGAAATATTAGTGGGATTAAAAAACAATCTGACATGTCTTCATACAATTTACTAACATGCAATTATCTTTTTCAAACAAAAAAGAAATGTTTTTATTGTGTTCCATAATTCTTAATGTATTAAAAACATTAAATGTGAATTCGATGTTCTGAATAGGTACTGACACAAAGAGCTTTTCGACCAAAATACGACCGAATGAACGAATGAATGAATGAATGAATGAAGTGGGACGATCGGATCTAGTCCTGTTCGTTTCTAGATTTCATTTCATTAGGTGAACAATAACAACTGCCATTGTCCCTAGCAGGCTCAATGGATGGAGAACGGACTAAGGCAATAAAACTTGGAAAAAGAATAAATAAATATAGGAGCTTTTGTTATTGGGACCAGATAACTATTTACTTGGTGGTAGATCTTCTTAGCAGGAGGTCATCTAGGTAGGTACCACCGCAGTACCAGATATTCTGCCGCCAAGCAGTAGTGAGTAAACATTACTGTGTTCCGGTTTGAAGGGTACTGCAGCTAGCGAAATTACTGGGCTGTTAAGACTAACCATCGAAAGTCCCAAAGTAATGAGCACCAAAGCAGCGCTGCCCTGGACTTTGTTTTGTTACTCAAAGTTCTGTGTATCGCTGTAATGGTCATGGACAGGCGTTATTTCTTACCATCAGGGGAGCGTCTCGTTTGTCTCATTATTTGTCACATAAAAAAAAATAAAAAAATGTCGCAATGATAGCTCAGTAGTTAGCGCGGTCGTGGGTTCAAATCCCAACAATGAGCTAGAGCTGCCGGTGAAGGAAAACATCGCGAGGAAACCATAGCATGGTGGTAGGGTCCTTTCTAGTACTCGGCTGGTTAGCTACCTCAAATTGAGAATCTGCCGCCAAGCGTCTAACGGTGTATTCCGTCCGGCAGCCTCAATTGAGAGCCAGTTCCATTACAGGCTAGGTGTGCTTTACCATCTTCGATCACAACTTCTCGTAACATCAGGTGAGCTGTGGCCAAACACCTAGCCTGTCAACCATGAAAAAAAGCTATGAATTTTGTTTTGTAAATACATACTTATAATTCAGGACACCCAAATACAAAACAAACCTATTTTGATATATAAAAAATTAAATAAATATCGTAGGACATTACACACAACGCCATCTGGCCCCAAACTAAGCAGAGCTTGTGTGATGGAAGTCAGACAACTGATAGAATACATAAATACTTTTTTTTTTTTGTAAACACCTACTTATAATACATACAGAACACCGAGACACAGAACAAACATTCGTTTTTATCATAAAATGCTTGTCCTGGGTGGGAATCGAACCCACGCCCTTCAGTTTTGGAGCAGACATACTACCAATGAACCAACAGGGCTGTCAATACCTAAACTGTATATAGCTGTATATGTACCTAAACCTTTCTGAGAAATAAATATATATATATATATATATATATAATATACAGTCTCACTTTCAGCCTTCTGCCGTCCCTGTGGTTCTGCCGTGTAACGTTGAAAGTTCGTTTGTTTCGATACGCAACGGCGGACACACAACAGCGGCATTGTCCAGTGATTAGTTGCCAGATCGATCTACCCCTCTTGTATTTAGATCCCTACTGTTCACGTAGATAGCAAAATCTGAGTTTTACACCGATCAAACAGATTCCGATGAAGTTTTACCTCATGCCACTCTCTCATCACTGTGAAAGAGTTGTCACGGAAGAGAAAGAAATAAAGAAAGAAAATATTTATTTTGACACACACAACACTACTTCAACAAAAACACTACAAATAAAAGATTAAAAAACAAAAATGAAAAATAACAATAATAATGAGTGGAAAGTTGTCGCTGTAGCGTCCAGTGCGACAAAAAAGGTTAGTTCTCAGCATTAGTGCTGCTGATTTCTCAGCAGCGCTGGTTTTCAGAACTAACCTTAAGACAATGGTTTGTTTTATTAATTGATCGATAGCACGCAGAACTGATAGCCGATGGGGCTGCAAAGTTCTGGAGTGGAGACCACGGACCGGCAAGCGCAGCGTAGGACGTCCACCCACAAGGTGGGCAGACGACCTAGTAAAGACCGCAGGAACGCGCTGGATGCGAGCCGCTTCCAACCGGTCTTTGTGGAAGTCAATGGGGGAGGCCTATGTCCAACAGTGGACGTCCTACGGCTGAAATGAAATTATTTAACTTTTTAGTTACTAAGACTTATTATAAAATTGACGACTTTTTAAATGATACTTTAATGGACTAAGATTATTATTATTATTGAATGTTATTAAAATTGTTAAATTAGAATTGATATTATAATACGTATGACTTATTTCAAATTATATTAAATATTGTATGCCTCTAAAAGGCCAGACCGTTGTGTACTACACATATTATGTTTTACTTAAGATCTATATGTTACACGGTGTACAATAAATGTTTTCTGATTTTTGATTTCTAAAATGATGATGAATTGATCGAAATTTGAGAAAAATAAGATTTTCGAAGCGTTCATAATTCTAGAAAGGTTACTTGAAGTTACGAGTACATCCCATTGTGGGGCTTACTTTTATTACATAACTAGCTGCGCCCGCGGTGTTACCCACTACATGTTATCGGGATAAAAAATAATCTATGTGTCAATCCAGGGTCTCGGCTACCTCCGTGCGAAATTTCACCCAAATCCGTTCAGTAGTTTTTATGTGAAGGAGTAACAAACATCCATCCGTCCAAACTTTCACATTTAACTTTGAGTTGAATTAAACAATGAAATGGTATTGAAAGGAACGTTAAATTAACCTGGCGCATCTTAGAACACAACAAAAATAACAACAAATAGAGACAAATAGTTACAATATAGTAATACAATAGTAATACTGGTCATACTAATTGATATGACCAGCGCTGGTCTTCCGGTAAGCCCTTGTCGGTCAAACAAAACAAACATAACAAATGACCAACAAAACAAAACGAAATAAAAAAAATTCAAACATACAAACTACTATGTAAACAACTCTTCTCAAAATATCAACATACAAATAACAAAACAAAAACAACAGGCTCACGTTTGACCACCATCACGCCTGTTATAAGAATAACTTTATTGAAAATTTATCAAAAGAGAGAAGATACGATCAAGGGTGTAACACGCTTGTCTAGGGGAAACCGATTCATGAAACTAGCAATAGCACTAGTTTCATGTATCAGAGCTTCCTGCTTACTTAACCTCAAGGTCTCGAGATTAAGTGACATTGTGGAGAACATTTTACTAATTTTGGCTTACACACGTTCCTCTGTAGCCCGGGGGCCCGTATGATACGGCTGATAAGGCGACAGCTACGCCCCTGTCCATAAAAAAAAAGACTAAACAATCCCAGTAAACATTTCTTGGAAACTTCTAATAACGTTATTCAGTAGATATATCTAATTTCTTCACTGTATATTTCCGTTCATTTCTATCAACGCAAATTAGTCCAATAAATGTCGATATAAAGATTTCAGTTTATTACCTATAGATGGCAGTCTTATCTCTGTTATCTGAATGCCCTGTCGACTCGTATATGTCCCATATAAGTTCCGTAGATGTCCTTAAATGGACGTAGAATCGTAGATACTACTCGTTATCCGTAGAAGCTGTATGAATTCTCGTCACGTAGATTTACATTAACGCCTAAAGTACGGTTGCAGTACTAACAGTAACTCATGTTTGTCGAGATAATTTTAGGGCCTGCTTTAGTCTGTATTTGTCTCAAGAGAACAGTTTTTTCAAGGTCCAAAACAATCTTAAGGAACCTAAATGTCGCGTACTTGTTCATTCAAGGAGACGCACGCATATTTAGAATAGAATAGAATAGAACAGAACAGAATAGAATAGAATAGAAAATAAGTTTATTACACACCAAAACAAAATACAACAACAACATACAAATTATGAAACAAAACATTCAAAAACAGTCTTACCGCCTAGAGCTTTACCTTTGGATGGGAAGAAAAACAGAAATAGATATTAGGTTCGTGTATCTAAAAAAAACAATACAATAAACGTATATCCATGTAAATATATACATAAAAATTATTTATGGTGAGTGTAGTTATTTCATTGGTATGAGTACCTAAGCGGTTGATAATACAAGAATGTTGTCCGTGATAAGACGACGCCCGACAGGTGCCACAAAAAAAAAAAACAAAAAACTAATGCGACCAAACTGCCGCCATAAGACTTTAAAAAAAAATACTTAGTGTAAAGTCGCCACTACTTTACTAAAGCATGACTAGATTTGACTGACACAGACTGGACTTGACCAAGACTGGTCATTGACTACTTTTTAACTTATGAAAGAAAATATCAAAACACTTGACACTGGCAAATGCACAAAATGCGACGCCAAAATCAAAGAAGAAAACTCCCACACTCCTTTTTGGGCAATTGTCCTCCATCTTCCAAAGTTATTCTGCCGCTAAGCAGTAGTGTGTAAACATTACTGTGTTCCGGTTTGAAGGTTACTGCAGCTAGCGAAATTACTGGGCTGTTAAGACTAACCATCGAAAGTCTCAACGTAATGAGCGCCAAAGCAGCGATGCCCTGGACTTTGTTTTGTTACTCAAAGTTCTGTATTTCGCTGCAATGGTCATGGGCAGGCGTTATCTCTTACCATCAGATACGATTTTGTTTTAGTATTTGCAAGTGATCGCCTAATTATTGAAATGACATATAATGACGATATACATAAAAAGCGCTTTTCATTAAAAAAAAAAAGAGTAAAACTGTTACCGTTTCCGACTGGAACGTATAGAACACGCTACGTTTCGGATCGAAAGCATACACAGTACTGTTACATATTCTGTGTCAAAACATAAGATCAGTAGCTTCTGTCCGTGCAGGAACAGCCGCAGGCTCGGACCAGCCGTCAAATTAACAAGTCCCGGCAAGTTTGTCCACTGATGATTTTCCGATATCCGCTATTAGGCGCCCAAATATTGGGCACGATACTTCTAAAGTAAAGGTACACAAACGACGGGCAATATTCGACTTTGCGACGACATTTCACCAAAATATGCTATAAGGAAGCGTGGACTCTTTGTATAGCTAACTTCTCAGGATCTGACCTAGATTTTTTCGGGTCTGTAGTCGTTAAGATCTTGCTAACGCACTGCGGTGGCGCAAATGTATTTTTTGCATTAATGATAACCTTTCGTATTCATGAAAGTATATATTCTCGTGACATTACTGTGCAAAACGCTCGGCTACTTATTTTGCAAGACATTGTTTGACGATGTATACTGTATGTCTTGGAAATCGCTCCAAAAGCCATGGGAAAAGCGTTGAGACAGTCGTTTCAACGTTGCAGAAAAGGGTTATAGGAGATTGGATCTCCGATTCAATAGAGACCCAATTTCTCACGAATATATACAAGTAGGTATATGTACTACAACAGGGATTTTATTTAGGAAACATACGAGGTATTTGATAGAAGATTGTGAACTTGGAATGCATATTAAGTAGATTTTAGTACTTAGTTGAGTAAGATGCAATTGAAGTATTTTTTTATGTAAAAGTTATACGATGAATGGGGCGCTTTCCTGATGGTAAAAGACAATCCCTGTCCATGACCATTGCAGCGATACACAGAACTTTGTGTAACAAAACAAAGTCCAGGACATAAATAAATAAATAAATATTGTAGGACATTACACACAGCGCCATCTGACCCCAAACTAAGCAGAGCTTGTGCTATGGAAGACAGATAACTGATAGAATACTTAAATACTTTTTTTTTTGTAAATACATACTTATAATACATACAGTACACCCAGACACAGAACAAACATCAATGTTAGTCACACAAATGTTAGTCCTGAGTGGGAATCGAACCCACGCCCTTCAGCTCTCGAAGCAGACACACTACCAATGAACCAACAGGGCTGTCAAACATCGCTGCTCTGGCGCTATTACTTTGAGACATTCAATGGTTAGTTTCAACAGCCTTGTAATTTCGCTAGCTGCAGTACCTATAAAACATAAACGTTCACACACTACTGCTTGGTAGCAGAGTATCTTGTGCTTCGGTGGTATCTATCTAGTCGAGCTCCTGCTAAGCTGCTTATTCTATGACTAAGTAAACATATTTTCGGAAGACATTTCTGGCCACATACCCTTCCCTGACGGACTTTTAGATTAAGTTATTTATATAACTGTGTAAGTAGTATTAATTATTTTGCAATTTATTTCGTAAATTAATTTTTACTTAGTTATTTACACGTATCACTGGCAACACAATCACTATACATATCCGAACCCATGGCCAAGAATAAATTAAAAAAAAACATATCCAAACTAATAAAAATAATACTTTTTTTTGTTTAATTGGGCTTAACGCTGTTTGAACTAAGCTATCTGTTTCGTTTTTACAAAATTTGTTTAGACTATAAATGTCGATAAATGTAGATAAATAAAAATTTTCTTGAGACTACATTGTAGAATTCATTTGAGATATTTTATTTTGATTAATAAATTTATACCTGCCCTGTTGGCTCATTGGTAGCATGTCTGCTTCAAGAGCTGTGGGGCGTGGGTTCGATTCCCACCCAGGACAAGCATTTTGTGATATAAAACCAAATGTTTGTTCTGTCTCTGGGTGTACTGTATGTATTATTTTGCTTAGTTTGGGGTTAGATGGCGCTGTGTGTAATGTCCTACGATATTTACGATTTACGATACCTTTTCGGAACATGAATGATCGGAGGATTTATAACTAAACTTCTCGTAACTAATAAATTGAAGATACATTTTATGTGTCATTTGACCAATGTGCATTTTAGTTTCGAGTGCGGAATTTTATACCTTTTAGCCTAAAGGAAACTGAAATTTGCAAGTTCCCAGACGGACAAATTACTTTCCAGTTTGTAATCAGTCATCAAACGGGAAAACTTGGTCCTTTTAATTTCGTCCGTCTACTTTTATTTATTTTTTCATTAATCTGGTGTCTAGCGTTAGTTGGTGGTAGATTTCCTTAGCAGGAGGTCGTCTAGGTAGGTACCACCGCAGTACCAGATATTCTGCCGCCAAGCAGTAGTGTGCAAACATTACTGTGTTCCGGTTTGAAGGGTATTGCAGCTAGCGAAATTACTGGGCTGTTGAGACTAACCATCTAGTCTCAAAGTAATGAGCGCCAAAGCAGCGATGCCCTGGACGTTGTTTTGTTACTCAAAGTTCTGTGTATCGCTGCAATGGTCATGGACAGGCGTTATCTCTTAACATCAGGAGAGCGCCTCGATCGTCTCATTACTTTTACATTAAAAAAAAAAAGAAAAAAAAAGTCACTTCCTTTACCGCGACCCTAGGAAATGTTGATATATTGAGGTGGATACTGAAGTTTGCAAATTAAGTTTCCATTAGTCCTAACTTCCAAACACTGAAGTATCATTAATGGTGCTAAAGTTCCATTGGTTTGATAAGTATTATTAAGTAACTAGAACGAAACTTGTCTAGAAATCAACAACAGTTTAACTTTTAGACGTAACACGTGCTAAATATTTAGAAGTAACATTTATATAACTGAAGAAAGAAAGAAAACATCAGAACAATACAACAACACACATACACTACATATCTATACTATTTCGAAGAGGAAAGATTTGTTTGTTTGTATTGAGAGCGTAGGACGTCCACCCACAAGGTGGACAGACGACCTAGTAAAGATCGCAGGAACCCGCTGGATGCGGACCGCTTCCAATCGGTCTTTATGGAAGTCAATGGGGGAGGCCTATGCCCAGCAGTGGACGTCCTACGGCTGAAATGATGATGATGATGATGATGATTGAAGAGACTCCGAAACTACTGGTCCAATTTCAATAACTCTTTCACCGTTGGTAAGCTGCACTATCTCCGGGTGACATAGGCTACTTTTTATTCCTGTAATCCCACGGGAACGAGAACTACGCGGGTGAAACCGCGAGGCGTCCGCTAGTAAATAAAAGTTATCAAGATAACGTACTACGAAATTGACCATTACATGTTTCATCTAAAACACAGTTTGTCATGTTCGTTGTACGGAACCAATGCTACGCGAGTCAGGGTTCATGAAAAAGATACGATTTTTTTAATGGCTATTGGTAAACTATTAAAAAATCGTTATTTGGTCATTTTTGTTTTTGTCATATTTAATGATATTATCTATAATAAATAAATAAATAAATAAATAAATATTATCAATGAAATATTTGTATTTGTATCACCACGCTATATTTCCTCACAATATTTTCCTTCATCGACAGCTCAAACCACAATAACACAACAAGAAGCGCCATCTATTGTTTGGACGGCGAAGTTGCTAACACAATGCCGACATAGCTCGAAACCCATACAGCAAGTGGCGACATCTAGTTCCCACGCAAGACACTAAAATGCCCGAATTGTTGAAGGAGCGTTTTTCGTATAGGATGATGTTTTTGTATGTGTTCGTTTGAACTTCAGTAATGTAAGTCGAACTTGGCAAGGCGTCTTTCCTCAACAAATATAGATATCTCAGAGCGTGTAAAATGTAAATGTATATCGTGTGAAAAATCGTTTGCTTATTAGCTTACTACGGCTCAAGCGAGATTTCCCCCGGGCAGGCTCCATTGCTGAGCCAATTTGCACGCCTATGTACGTACGATAAGGCGCCGTCTCTACGTGCAATTATATCGCTCGTGCTAACAAATTTTGCAGTAAATTTGCCGGTTTACAATTTTCACGTGTGGTTGTTTTTTTTCTTTTTTATGTAAAACGGATTATAATCGCCAATTCTAGTTACATATTTTTGTTAAATAGTGTGTACTTCCTATAAATTGAAAAAAAAACACCACATTGTATCTGTTATTTTTCTTAATTTTTTTTTATGTTTGACAGGCCAGGTGTTTTGACCACAGCTCACCTAATGTTAAGTGAAGGCGTGGTCGAAGATGGTAAAGCACACCTAGCCTGGAATGGAACTGGCTCTCAAGTGAGGCTGCCGGAACACACCGTTAGATGCTTGGCCGCAGATTTTCAACTTGAGGGTGGTAGTTAGCCAGCCGAGTACTAGAAAGTACCCTACCACCATGCTATGGTTTCCTCACGATGTTTTCCTTCACCGGCAGCTCAAGCTCATTGTTTGGGTTTGAACTCACGACCTGCGGCATGCGAACCTACCGCGCTAATCACTGAGCTATCATCGCTACAAACTCAACAAACTTCTTACATACTCAATGAAACGCATAAATCAGCTGATGTTAACCGTGATTTCAAAGTTATGCCTGTAAAAACTTCTACTTCTACTTCTGTACTTTCGAAGTTAATTTTATTCCTTTGACTTAGTCCGTTACGTCTAACCCTTGTAACCAAAACATTTAGTATCGGACAATAATTTGGCGGAAAAAACTTGTATCATAGTTTTATCGTGCGTTTAACAATATGCGGTCGGCTGGCTTCCCCAAAAAATGACCATTATAAACAACAGCACTTTGGCTCCCTGCAGAGATTAGCGATAATACTGCTCTTTCGCGATTTAATGGGAAAAGTCTTTTAGTGAATCTCAGGGCGAAGGTAGCACAAGGCATAAGAGGTGAGCTTTTTTTAACATTGACTCATAATAATCAATAGCTCATATTCATAAGTGTTATTTACAAGTCACAATTAAATAATTCTATTTTATTCATATAAATCATATTATTCGAGTTCAAGACAAGGCTATCCCAACACTGTTTGATGTCGGCACTGTTGAAAATGTGATGTACGCTAAATATCTTGACTCTGACTATATCTATTTCTTTGGTGTGATAACTTTGTTATTATTAATGAAACATTATTAAAGTATTATAATTATGTTTATGAGAGGTCCTTTGTAAGCATTTGAGTTTCGTGGAGAACGATGCGGGCGCAGTTATAATATACCAGGGTAATAAGTTTGGGCAGTGGCGGCCTTAGGGGGTGGCAAGCAGCCACCAGCAGGGGCCTCACGTCCTCGTGGAAAAAAGTCTTTACCATACATGTATATATATCTCGCACCTCGCACTTATCAAAACCCACCCTGAACGCACGGTTTCATTATTAGTGCAAGCATGTTACGGCCACTCGAACACTCGAACTAATTTTTTAGTAAAACGGACTCTAAGAAAAGGGGCCTCACAATGATTAGTCGCCCCGGGCCTCGCAACAGCTAAGGCCGCCGCTAAGTTTGGGTTTTAATAAGACGAAAGGTTTAAATAACTTTCGTTCTGGGTCAAATTTTGATATCGTTGAAAAAAAAAGGCAGTCATGAGGACTGTTGACAGGAGAGAAAACTTAAGACTGGAATAACTGTGTCAAAAACTGTACAACATGTCACATAAGCATGGCGGTTACGCGAGCCGATAAGTTCTGCCCCAAAAATCGTTCAACGCGGCAAAAAAGTTTTCACTTCAGAAATCTCCATAAATGTGGTCAAGAATCAACGAACTTTTACCATAATAATTAAATATAAATTGTACCATGATGTTGAATAAAATAACCCCCTTTTCTGTTTATTATACCACGCACAAGCTTTCCTTAGTTTGGGACTGGACGGCGATGTATGAAATACGCTCCAGTAATAGGACAGCCCTGTTGGCTCATGGCTTCAAGAGCTGCGGGGCGTGGTTTCGATTCCCATGGAAGTCAGTCTCATAGTACAAGCTTTGCTTAGTTTGGGGTCAGATGGCCACACAGCGCAATGTCCTATGATATTTATTTATTTATTAAGGTACGTCAACAGCACATATTAGTAAATTTACAAACACATTGCGTAAAGTTATGTTCCGATACATGCGCCAGTTATAGGCATACACAGCTTGATGAACATATTGCTTGCAGTTTTATGGAAATTTATTTAATTTGAAAATGAATATTAATATTTGTTTATTTGATTAATTTTACACATGGTGGCCTTATTAAAGCAATCACTTTAAGACAATCTAAGAAATAAGGAGGAATAAAATCGGTGGATTTTCCTGTCAAAAATTACTCAGTACTATGACTCATTCTGTGTCGCTACTGCATTTTTTTTCGAACGCAACACCTCATACCTTGCACCAACCGCGACTCCCGCAGCAATTTGTTTCCAATTTACTTTGATAAGAACAAATCTCTGGTGTGTGTATTCGCTGGAACGTTACATACCTAGCACACGTTGTGTGCTGGAGCTAAGCTGTGAAACAAATTGAATCAAATAGACGTCTCAATGCATTTATTCTTATTGTGCATACGTGGGATTCTTGCCAAGACTAAAATAGTATATATTGATTGAGGCTATTTGCGACTGCGAACCGCACAACTGTGGAGACGTTTCATGACGTTGGCTGATGAAAGAGTGTTTCTATGATGTTGAATAGTACTTCGTGTCGTCTACATGGTACATGACACTTGGTGGTAGATCACCTTAGCAGGAGGTAATAAAAAGCAAAATTAAAAAATTTTGAAAAAACCCACAACGGTTAAAAAGTTATTGTCACCTGTCTTAGATAATATACCAATGAAACCCGAACCCATAACTGAAAACTGCATCAAAATTGGACTAGAAGTTTTGGAGAAAAATGGCAACATGGATTTACACAAAAAATGTTTGCTGCAGCGCCCCTGGTGAGTTGTTACCGTAACACCTATCTAAGAACATGCAACAATCAAACCCGAGCCCATAACTGAAAACTGCATCAAAATCGGACTAGTAGTTTTGGAGAAAAATGGCAACATGTAATTGCACAAACAAACATCCTCTCACCCCAAACGCATATACCGTCTCCGTTCCGTCGTGGGTAAAAAGTACGTTATGTAACTCGGTCGTGTGCTTCAGAAAACAACATGCCATATATTTAATCAATTTTGCAAGGTTTTCAAGCATCGCTAAAGTTTTCATTGTTCATCCACGCACACTTGTGAAAAAAACAACAAATATTGCACTTATGCGTTCCACGTCCGTTCTGGGTAAAACTTGTGGGGTGACCAAAAGCAAACGACATTGACAGACTTTGCTTTTCCCCATCTGCATTTCTCACATTTTCGTTTATAGATTAAAATCCGACCCTGTGATCGTAAATGACATCATTTCCAACTGACAACAGGTTTGACAGTATTTTTTTTATAGTTGACAGGCTAGGTGTTTGACCACAGCTCACCTGATGTTAAGTAAAGGTGTGGTCGAAGATGGTAAATCACATCTAGCCTGGAATGGATCTCAAGTGAGGCTGCCGGAACACACGGTTAGATGCTTGACGGCAGATTTTCAACTTGAGGGTAGTAGCTAGCCAGCAGAGTACTAAAGTACCCTACCACCATGCTATAGTTTCCTCACGATGTTCTCTTTCACCGGCAGCTCAAGCTCATTGTTGGGGTTTGAATCCACGCCCTTCGGCATGCGAACCTACCGAGCTAACCACTGAGGTATCATCGCTACAAAAGCTATAAAGCTATGCTATAGCTGTACCTAAGCTTCTCCACTTCAAACGCTATTTCTCTTCGTGATCTAGGTTAAACGTTTCGCATTAATGCAAGAGGAGCTAATATCGTTTTATAGTTTCTACTAGTCAATAAACTTTTACAATCACTATCCATTCATCAGACTTGCATGGGTCATTGAGTAAACTTAATAGATCAGATTGAAAATGTTTTTTATACTTTATTACCATGTTTTGACGTAATGATTTTGTAATAGCAAGAAGAAACTTTGTTTATAGAATATCTCTTAATTAACATTAAATTTAATTACTTCTTGTTAGCAGGAGGTCGTCTAGGTAGGTACCACCGCAGTACCAGTTATTCTGCCGCTAAGCAGTTGTGTAAGCATTACTGTGTTCCTTATTATGCTAATAATCTACTGTTTTATTCAAGCAATTGAGATTTACCGCAAATAAAGACCAAAATAAATGCCAGTAGCTTTGATTTCACAGTAAAACTATGCTCCATTTGTCCATAAATGGCAAAAAACTTTCTGTATGGAAATCGAACCACCTTAAGGACTTTACGCGACACACAATTAAATCAGGTTTAAATCTCGACTGCTTTTTAAAATATGTGGCAGAATTTCATAGCCACCCTACTGTCCGTGACGTGTTTCGCCGAAAGCCATCGCGTCCGGCTATTTCGGGCGTGCAATGCTTACAGTACAACTCAGTTTAGTGAGAGCGAGGGTCTGAGTGGTTCAAAACTCGCTATTATAGTGATAGAGGCTCGGTCTGTAACCGAATATACCAATAAACCGACCGATATAGGAAGAGCTTTTCATTTGAGACCCGTTTCATCCGATTACCCATTTGAAGACCAATAGACGCACTTGGAAAGTGTGGCAGGATATTTATTACTTTTGCGAAACTTAAGTATTTTATCGGGTTTCAACGACCAAGGTTTACTACTAACGGTGGTTCGATTTCCATACAAATATTTTTTTGCCATTTATGAACAAATGGAGCATAATTGTACAGTGGAATCACAGCTACTGGCATTTATTTTAGTCTTTATTTGCGGTAAATCACAATTGCAAAAATCGTAAATTCATAAATTTTATTTTATGCTAATAATCTACTGTTTTATTCAAGCAATTGTGATTTACCGCAAATAAAGACCAAAATAAATTCCAGTAGCTGTGGTTTCACAGTAAAACTATGCTCCATTTGTCCATAAATGGCAAAAACTTGTTTGTATTGAAATCGAACCACCTTAAAGATGTATTGCGGTCTAGTTTTATGAATAGATTCTAAATGAAATCAAATCAAACTCCAAATATGGGCGAGACGACTCTTGCCGCGTTCCCGCCAAAAAACCACTAGTAGATACATATGTAGTTGTGTGTTAAAGTAATTATGTCGTGGTCGCATGCAGTAGGTTAGGTATAAAGTTTCTGCAACACGACACCGAGGTCGGGTCAATAATGGCTGCGATAGCCGACATACTGCTGATTACTGGCACACCGCATTCCACGACAATCCTCGGAAGTTTCCAGAACGAAAGTTGCGAGCGAAACACGTTGAAAAATTTTATGAGACAAACAAGACGAGACTTCATGGTAAATGATATCCAGATCTTTAAGTAATGATGCACTTTCCATCGCGTGCTTCAGAAACAAACTAAGTTTTATGACTTTGACAATTATTTAATAATAAATTATTGAATTACTAGTAAGTAATTTTTTTTGTTTGGTTTTTATTGACATATGTATATATTCGGTATCTTCTACGCAAGTGTGCTCCATCATAGATCGCATCTTCAGTTAACATCAGGTGGGATGGTGATCAAACGCAAGCCTATGTACTTTATAAACAAAAAAGTTATGATTTTGATGTGTTTAATGGAATGGAAAAGTAACTTTGGTGTTACCAATAAAATATTTGTATTTTTATGAAACTTGAAAAAATTTAAACACTTGACACTGGCAAATGCAGATACTGCGACGCCAAAATCAAAAAAGAAGAGTTCATTATCCCGAGTAACAAAAAATCTCGCACTAATAAGAGACTATGTCACTGACCTAAGTCTAGGCTGAACTGTAACCAATTTGTCTCCTCTAGGGAACGCAAGGGTTTCAAGGAAAGGTCTAAATTCTTTTAGCCTCGCCTAAAAGTCACACGTAATGTATCTTCATCTTTAAAGGCTTAAGAGGGTCAGTGGTCGGACTATCCAGGGAAGTGTATTAGGGCCATTAGCGTTCTGTGTTGTTAGAACTAGGCTTTTTATGGTGGATGTGCAATATAGTTATTAAATGTAGTATTTTAGACTTTATGTGAAATATATGTTTCAGATTACTTGAATTTCAGAAAGTTTCAATTTAAGCACCGTGTAAATAACACTATATAAAAAGCAAAATTAAAAATTTAAAAAAAACCCACAACGGTTAAAAAGTAATTGTCACCTAACTAAGATAATGCACCAATGAAACCCGAACCCATAACTGAAAACTGCATCAAAATCGGATAAGTAGTTTTGGAGAAAAATGGCAACGTCGATTTGCATAAAAAATGTTTACTGCAGCGCCTCCTGGTGAGCTGTCACCGTAACACCTATCTAAGAACATGTACCAATCAAACCCGAACCCATAACTGAAAACTGCATCAAAATCGGACAAGTAGTTTTGGAGAAAAATGACAACATGTATTTGCACAAACAAACATCCTCTCAACCCAAACGCATATACCGTCTCTGTTCCGTCGTGGGTAAAAAAGGATAGAGATATCCCGTTTAAATTTTGGAGCAAAGAATCGCTAAAAAAGAAATTCCAAGTTCAAGGCCAGCCTTCGATTAAGATATCCATCAGTCTTCGTTGAAATCCTCCGATAGTCTAGATTTAATTCATCCGCATTGAATCCGCGGGTCCGGGCAGATGTTTTTGAAGCGGTGATCAATCAGAACAAACTGCACCGTCACGACGAAAATGTTTTGATATTTGTCCAGTGGAGCGGCGATTAGCGTGCTATGTTTTAGATGAGAAATTCTGGATAAAATCATTTATCGGTGTCGATGCAGCTAATGATGGATGGGCGCTGTCTATTGTATTCATGAGACTTTTTTCATTTATTTTTTTAATAAGGAATAGGCTTGCATTTGACCGCATTTATTATTGACACACCCCGTTTTTTCTTTTTTTAATAATTTCCATCCTAAGGTTGAATGGAAGAAATCGCTTTTAGCGATAAGGTTGTCAGTTGCTACACCTTTTAACTAAGTAAATTTTCTTTTTATTATTAATTGTATATTTTTTAATGTGGACAATAAAGAGTTATTCAATCAATTATAACGCCGTCATTTGCAAAAAAAAAATGTAAAAATATATTGTTTGTAATGAAATCAATGTCTGTTGTCAAATAAAGATTTATTATTATTATTTCAGTTATTTATTTCTTTTCTTAATTTTTAAATTTTTTTACATTACATATAATATAAAAAAAAAACATAAATAATATAAAAAAACTTAAAAACTAGGGTGCCGCCGGCAGCGGGGCAGGGCTCAAGCTGCCGGTGGTTAGGGCTGCAGAGTGAGGAACCTCCTCACAATGCGCGCCGTGTCAAGGATCACTGCCTTTTGAAGCTGACCCTTGACCCAACCGTCTAGCGAGAGTCTCTTGAGATGTTGGTCGAGACTCTTCGCTATAAGACCGTTTACCGTGACGACTATCGGGACAATGATCGTCGAATCAACATCCCACATGGCGGTTATCTCGTGAGCCAAGTCAAAGTACTTGCTAAGCTTGTCCTTCTCGGCCTTCACGAGATTCTCGTCATGTGGGATGGTGATGTCGACGAGCACTGCCCGGCGTTGAGCTCGGTCGACCACCACGATATCAGGCTTATTGGCGACAATAGTCCTGTCCGTGATGATAGACCGGTCCCAATAGAGCAAAGCACGACCATTTTCGAGAACTGGCGCTGGTGCGTACTTATAGTACGGCACCTCAGACTCGACAAGGCCGTATTGAAGAGCAAGCTGCTGATGTATGATCCTGGCTACTTGGTTGTGCCTGTGCAAATACTCGCCGTTAGCAAGATGCGAACAACCGGAAATAATGTCGGAGCGATTCTCCGGGACGGTGGCATGCCCGACAGATGTCGACCGTACCGTCCTTCATGATATATTTCCGATAATTGTTCGTCTTGATAACTTCGTCCGCAATCGCACAGGCAAAACCCTCAGTTTCCCTCAGTTATATTATATTATTATTGTTATTATTAATTAATCAACTTTCTCGAGATTAGGTTCGAAAGAAACCAATCGTAACAAAAAATATATTTCAGAAAATGAAGTCGTAGAAAAATTTACAAAGCACCAGCAGGCCAGTCGCGGCACTGTTCTTCAAAATCTCAAATTACCTTTTTACATCTTATTTCACTGGTATCTTATTTCGCTTACACCTTATATCAGTTACATCCCTAGCGTCACTCCAATCGCGCCCCGAAATGCAAATGTGATCCGTCGCCAAATCTTCACGGATACCCCCGGGATTTCATAGACAAACAGAATAACATACGGTCTCTGCTATACTACACTTTTCGTACGGCTTTGGATATGATTTTGAATGTATGATTTTTTTGTCGCACCCTTATTTCATTTTCTAACGCTTGACCAATTTTCAGTTTTAATATTAGCAGGATGTAGTAATTTTTTTGTTTTTGGGGTTCCGTACCTAAAGGGTAAAACGAGCCTATTACCAAGACTACGCTGTCCGTCCGTCTGTCTGTCTGTCCGTCTGTCACCAGGCTATATCTCAAGAACCGTGATCGTTAAACAGTTGAAATTTTTACAGATGATGTGTTTCTGTTGCCTCTATAACAACAAATACTAAAAAATGAACAGAATAAAATAAATATTTTATTTTTCATAGATAACTAGCAGACCGTCCCGTCTTCGCGAGGGTAAACAAAACTCGACTAACAGTTTAGACTATGTTACTCAGTGATAACGTAGCATTCTAATGATGAAAGAATTATTCAGATCGGTCCAGTAGTTACGGAGCCTATTCATTACAAACAAACAATCAAAAAATCAAATCTTTCCTCTTTATAATAGAGTAGAGTAGATGGTACGGAACCCTTCGTCCGTGAGTCCGACTCACACTTTTTTTGTGTAAAAGTAATGAGACGAACGATGCGCTCTCCTGCCCATGACCATTGCAGCGACACACAGAACTTTGAGTAGCAAAACAAAGCGCGATGCATCTTGCACTTGGCCGGTTTTGATTTATATTTTGTTAATGTATTTATTATGTGTCGAACTGACGAACCGAGTACCTTATCAAATAGAAGATTAAAGCTATGTTAGTCTCATACAAACAAATCCTTGAACATCACGTACAGTTCAGCCGACAGGAAACACCTGGCCGGTACGTCGACCCCCGGATCTGTTTCGCAGATTACAAAAGAAAAGATGGTCAACTCTCGACAGAACGTAACAATGACAATAATGAGTTGACAGCCCTGTTGGTTCATTGGTAGTATGTCTGCTTCGAGAGCTTTAGGACGAGAGTTCGATTCCCACTCGGGATCGGTGTTTGTTCTGTGTCTGGGTGTACTGTCTGTATTATAAGTATGTATTTACAAAAATAGTATTTAAGTATTCTGTCAGTTATCTGACTTCCATAGCACAAGCTTTGCTTAGTTTGGGGTCAGAAGGCGCTGTGTGTAATGTCCTACGATATTTATTATTATTATTATTCATTACTCTACTTAGCAATTTAAGTTATATTAAAATTACCTACTTATTAGTGTCAACTAGGCTAGATTGTAATAACAATGAGGTATCTAACAACAAACAGATACATCATTAGAAGGAAAAAAAATGATCTATGCATTATCAGTAGAGTTCTCCATCTGCACATTTGTAATTTGTTGGTACAGCCAGTATCACAGGTTATTCATCAACAAACCGGTACAAAATAACGCTATTATACGCCGATATGTGTCGAACATTGTAGCGATAGTAATTCATCTTGCTAAACATAGCTGCACTCGAAAAGCGACTATACGATTATAATATAAGGTTGAAGTTTATTTGTTGAGTGATTATGAGGGTATTTTGCAAAATACGGTACGGCAGAGATTGGATATTAAATGCATTACCGGCGTTAAGGGTCAGGTAGGGGTGCCGTGGATTGTTCTCATAGACAATCGACCGGAAATGTGTTTACCTGTAACAAGAGATACATTTTTTATTTATACAACTAATATAATTATACAGATGGAAAGACAGAAAGATAATGATTTTATTTTGTAACAAATACAAACACAAAAACAAACAGACACAAACAGTGGTTTATACTTAAATTCGAATTCAACAATTCTATTCCAGGCTAGGTTTGCTTTACCATCTTCGACCCTTAACATCAGGTGAACTGTAGTCAAGACCTGTAAACCATAAAAAAAACTTAAAGCTAAAGTATACGTTCATTTGCTACTCCAGATCGTAACATGGTACCATAAGTACCAAATTCCAATCTTTAAAGCAAATCACGTATTAAATAAAAGGAGCAAACAGCATTCTGAAGGCATTATTAGTTTACTATGAAATGTCGATTAATAAAAAAATTAAATTTCCAAGCTAGGTGTGCTTTACCATCTTCGACCACACCTTCACTTAACATCAGGTGAGCTGTGGTCCTAGCCTGTCAACAATAAAAAAAAAAAAATTTATTCAACCGGAGTCAAATTTAAAAAAATCGGTAGTCGTACAGAAACCAACGAAAATTTCGTAATTTCTTAAGACATACAAGGAAACTGAACATGGACATAATACTTTTTCATACAATCCTTTGAAATGTTCTAATATATGTTTGTTTCTAGCTGATTCTGCCCTTTTGACAATAAATAATACAAATGATATTTACATTATTTTTAAGACATACCTATGTGTATTCTTTCTTTGTGTTTAATTGTCAATAAACAAAAAATAATTGAAATGATTGACTTTAGCAAAATACATAAAGTGCGATGCCAAAAACAGAGAAAAAAGCATTAAAACGAAAGAGATTTAACACATTTGTAAAATTAGAAGTGCTGGCGCCGGAACTGGCGACTCGATGGAGTTCTTCATCGAACGGTTATGTATTCAATATTTCCACGGCAACCACCATAATTTCCTATTGTTTTTGTTTGGGAAACATTTCATATTATCACTGGCAATTAGTAGAACTTTCCACAAAAACTGAGTCCTTTCCGTGACTGTACGGACAATACAATAATTACAGTAATTGGACTACGAAATAAATATTTTATAAATTGTCTCCATAATGAACCCTCGCAGCTGTAGGAAAATAAAAGAGGTGAAAATAATATACGTACAACAAGATATAAGATATATATAGCAGGAAGTCGTCTAGGTAGGTACCACCGCAGTACTAGATATTCTGCCGCTAAGCAGTAGTGTGTAAACATTACTGTGTTCCGATTTGAAGGGTAGGTACTGCTGCCAGCGAACTGGGCTGTTATGGTTTAAGAATCATTTAATCTCATAAAAATTACAAGTAATTTACTTACTGAGATTACATATTTAAGTAAGTTTATTATGCCACTAAGCATAGTGTGCAGGCGTAATGACAAGTACACAAAAACATTACAAATTAAAGAGAAAACAGAAAACAAAAACAAAATACCAACAATCAGTTTTTTTTTTTTTTGGCTGTTGAGACTAACCATCGAAAGTCTCGAAGTAATGAGCGCCAAAACAGCGATGCCCTGGACTTTGTTTTGCTACTCAAAGTTCTGTGTATCGCTGCAATGGTCATGGACAGGCGTTATCTCTTACCATCAGGAGAGCGTCTCGTTCATCATATTACTTTTTACATAAACCCTAGACTTGCTGCACTTACCACTAAGCTATCATGCCTACAATATTTTTAATTATGTTTAAATGGACTCGAAAATGTTTTCTAACCGTCATTGGAATTAATAAATAGGCTACTTTCTGTCTCGAAAAAATGTAGCAGGCAACACTGCGGTGCGAAGTTAGGAGTGAATTTAAGTTTTCACAATAGATATTAGAAGAAAATGTAAATGCGTCGATTTCAACTAAATAGAGAAACAGGCCATGTTGGACACCCTTATAGTACGGAACCCTGAAAATAATATAACTGATGTCTGGAAAATATACTTTATTCTTGTTTTTTGGCACAAATATCTATGAAAGTAACCTTGACATCGATCGAGGTCGTCAAACCTTGTTTTTGTTACAAACAAAAAGCCTTTACGTTGCGGTTAAATATCTATCGAACAAACCGTTTTTTTTTAAATCTCTTCCCTGACGTAGCAATGTTTAAGGTGGTTCGATTTTCATACAAATAATTTTTTACCATTTATAGACAAATGAAGCACAATTTACAGTGAAATCACAGCTACTGGCATTTATTTTGGTCTTTATTTGCGGTAAATCACAATTGTTTTAATAAAACAGTAGATTATTAGCATAATTTACTGTTTTATTCAATCGATTGTGATTTCCCCCTAATAAAGACCAAAATAAATGCCAGTAGCTGTGATTTCACTGTAAAATTATGCTCCATTTGTTCATAAATGGCAAAAAGTTATTTGTATGGAAATCGAACTACCTTAAGAAAATGTTTCAGTATTGGGTCGCCGAGTCGGTCTAGAAATAAGGAAAGACGGATACTTATAAAAAGGATTTGTCAACGCAGCAGTTTATCGAGAATTCTGGCAAAAGAAAAAAGCTTTAGCCAAGTGAGTAATAGTATAAGTGATTGTTATTTTAACCATCGTCCTAAGGGTAGCGACCCTTACCCAATACTTTGGCGATAAAAAGATATAAGAAAGAAGAATAATCAGAACATTTATTGTAGAAAACATAACGTTGTTTGTAAACAATAAATATTCTGATTCTGAATAATATAAGAAAGATTAAACGTTTTCAAACGTTTAGGTGACCAGAATGCTGGTATCTACTTTGGTCAAAAGCTTAGCATTGCCATCCAGCGTGGCAATGCTGGCCACATATCTCTCCTCTGACGGACTTTTAGATTAAGTTTTTTATACAAATACAAATACCACCACAGTACCAGTTATTCTGCCGCTAAGCAGTAGTGTGTAAGCATTACTGTGTTCCGGTTTGAAGGGTACTGCAGCTAGTGAAATTACTGGGCTGTAGAGACTAACCATCGAAAGTCTCAAAGTAATGAGCGCCAAAGCAGCGATGCCCTGGACTTTGGTTTGCTACTCAAAGTTCGGTGTATCGCTGCAATGGCCATGGACAGGCGTTATCTTTTACCAACAGGAGAGCGTCTCGTTCGTCTCATTACTTCTTACAAAAAAAAAAAAAAACATTAAGCTATTATCGCTACAAACGTAAAGCCTGAAACATACACAGAGCTTTGCCCACTATCTGGATCGTAGATTTTTGTATGGGACGATCTGCCTTGGTATTGTATTTTATCTGTGATACTAGAACATTGGCCTATGCTCGTTGTTCAATAAATTAAACCATTTGACAGAAACGCTACGGCATTAATTGAGTTGTATTCGAACACAAACGGAAGTCTCAATTAAAAAGTGTACTCAATTATGTATAAACAACCGAAAATATTACGTACAAAAGTTGCTCAACGTATTTTTTTTTAATGTAAAAAGTAATGAGACAAACGAGACGCTCTTTTTAACAGACTTCAAAAAGATACCTAATTCGGATTCTTTATGTTCTTAACGTGAAAACTCTATCATTAATAAACTATGAAAAATAGATACACAGAACTTTGAGTAACAAAACAAAGTCCAGTGCATCACTGCTTTGGCGCTCATTACTTTGAGACTTTCTTGGTTAGTCTCAATAGCCCAGTAATTTCGCTAGCTGCAGTACCCTTCGAACCGGAACACAAGTACTGCTTAGCGGCAGAATAACTGGTACTGCGGTGGTACCTACCTAGACGACCGTTGTTCCGTTTGTTCTGTGTCTGGGTGTTCTGTACTAATAACCTGTCAAAAAAAACTATACGCACGTTTTGTTTTTAATGTCAGATAAGCTATGAACATAAACTCCCGCGTGTTTGTAATACATTTGTTTTCCAAAACATAACAAAGCCTTCATAATAAGTTATTATTTCTAACCATGACAATTATTAAAGGGGCGTATCGGGCCAAACGATAAAATTGTTTTTATGGTTGACATAAAATCTAATGATGTCACTTACAAATACTACACGAGAAACACGCTAGCGGTAGCCTGAAATCCTTACGATTGTGTTTGGTTTATTATTTGTCTCAAATAAGAACTGACGTGTAGCGATGATAGCTCAGTGGTTAGCGCGGTCAGTTCGCACGCCGAAGGGCGACAGAACAAACATTTGTTTATACCACAAAATGTATGTAATGGTGGGAATCGAACCCACGCCCTACAGCTCTTGGAGCAGACATACTACCCATGAACCAACAGGGCTGTCAAAGTGGCGGTGTGGTAAACACATCTAGCCTGAAATGGATTCGCTCTCAAGTGAGGCTGCCGGAATTTGGAATTAGGTGTTTGGCGAAAGATTTTCATGTTGAGGTTGGTAGCTGCCGAGCCGAGGTTCTCTGGGTTAGTATTTCATAATATTGACAAGACCAATAACAATTTTGTAGGCATGATAGCTCAGTGGTTAGTGCGGTCAGCTCACACGCCGGAGGGCATGGGTTCAAACCCCAACACTTTTGACACTTCACTTCACTTTTTTCTTTTTTTTTCACTTTTGGACTTTTGTCTGTCTCTGTTTGTTTGTTTTTGTTTTTATCACAAAACCACTTGTGATACAAAGTTATAATCATCATCATTTCAGCTGTAGGACGTCCACTGCTGGACAAAGGTCTCCCCCATTGACTTCCATAAAGACCGGTTGGAAGTTATAATTATGTACCTATGTAGTGGAGACATTCGCCCTCAGTCCTAAGTTTAGCAGTAACATTTCTTAGCGTCTAAAAAGGCTCTGGCAGATGGCCCGTGTGATAAAGCAGCTATGTCAGCTCATTTGAATGCAAGCACCGTCTGTGCCTAGAATGTTTTGGCTCAAGTTTTGTTTCTTTAATTTTCTACCATGACTTTGAGTAGCAAAACAAAGTACCTACAGGGCGTCGCTGCTTTGGCGTTTATTTTGGCTAATTTCGCTAGCTGCAGTACCCTTCAAACTGGAACAGAGTAATGTTTATATACTACTGCTTGACGGCATAATGTCTGCGGTGGTACCTACCTAGACGACCTCCTGCTAACGAGATCTACCACCAGGTAAACTCAATATAAAAGCGTATTCCTAATTCATCCCATTACAAAACCGGTATCAGTCCTGTTTTTATATACTGCCCCCATGCTGAACGTGGACATCTTGTAAGAAGGGTAACGCCACCACACTAGCCAAGTGCGGGTTGGTACTTTATGAGATTATTTTTTTTGCAAACTTGTATCTTGGACGTAGGTTGTTCACGATGTTTTTTTACCGTTTGAAGTCAGCGGTATATAAATTACCAATATACCAATAATTAGACCGCGTGCTCCATCTTAGACCACACTACTGTTTAACATCAGGCAGAGTGTGGTCAAACGCGAATCTATTTTGAATAAAAAAAAAATGGTTTATCTCGATCTTGGAAAAAAAATAACAAATTTGTAGGTAATAAAAAGATCTACAATTTTGTTATGTAATTTTTTTTTCATAAGACTTAAAAACAGGTGCGTGTGGTGGGATTCGAACTGATGACCTTCGGATTAAAAGCCAACCAACTAGGCTGCCGAAACTTCTTTACAAAACTGGTATAAGTAATAGCATACTTAGTTTTTTTTTATTTTAAATTAGGTAGGGGCATGGTGGTAGGGTACTTTCTAGTACTCGGCTGGCTAGCTACCACCCTCAAGTTGAAAATCTGCCGCCAAGCATCTAACGGTGTGTTCCGGCAGCCTCACTTGAGAGCCAGTTCCATTCCAAGCTAGGTGTGCTATACCATCTTCGACCACACCTTCACTTAACATCAGGTGAGCTGTGGTCAAACAACTAGCCTATCAACCATAAAAAAAAAAAAGATCTCTCCCAGTTTTTTTTCAATTTTCTTCAATTGATTAACATTAAACAATAGTTACAATTATGTAATTAAAATACTTTAGCTACCAGTAACGTTTCACATTTCTATTTTTTTTATTAAAATTGACGTCAGCAACTAAATATCTTTCGTTAACATTTTTCCAATAGGTATCCAGTTGAAATGCATAATCAGAGCTATTTGTTTAGGCTCTCTATTCACACAACCGTACACAGAATACAAAATCAACAGAGATTTAACTCATTACTCGTGGAACTCTGCCCGAGTCTGTGTTCTCTGTTAGTTCCCACATTGCACAATATGAGTGTCATCAATTTTTGTATATGATTGACGAACTAGGTGTTTGACAACTACACAAGTTGACTGTCACTTGTTTGGTACTTTAATAATTGTTAACGCCTCAGTCCAACACCAGTACAGTAAGCTTATTATTGGGATTCCTGTTAAGTACACTCGATAAAGCCACACGACAGGATAACGTATGCCCAGTATGCGCCATAAGGATCTCATTCGCATAGCTTTTTAGTGAGCGGTTATTACGAATTGCAATCAAAAGCTAACATAGTACGAAGCTACATAGTATTTTGTTCCGATGATAGCTCAGTGGTTAGCGGGGTCGGTTCGCATGCCGAAGGGCGTGGGTTCAAACCTCAACAATGAGCTTGAGCTGCCGGTGAAAGAAAACATCGTGAGGAAACCTTAGCTTGGTGGTAGGGTACTTCTAGTACTCGGCTGGCTAGCTACTACCCTCAAGTTGAAAATTTGCCGCCAAGCATCTAATGGTGTCTTCCGGCAGCCTCACTTAAGAGCCAGTTCCATTCCAGGCTAGGTGTGCTTTAGCATCTTCGACCACACCGTCACTCATCATCAGGTGAGCCGTGGTCAAAAACCTAGCCTGTTAACCATAACAAAAAAAATGGCTGAATCTCGTACGTACAAATTTTTAAATTAGACCATATGTATGAAGTTAATTATTATTACAGAATATATGCATGAGTGTGGTTAATACACTGATAAGTATCTAAGGTGGTACATTTTGCTTTGCTGGTAGTAAAGGAATATTCTTTCACGAATTGTTTCTCTGAACTTTTTCTACTCAACAACGAAAGTGAGACAGTACTAAACGTAGCATGAAATGAAACTGTAATCGCAATCGCTATAGATGGGCGCCTTTCTAGACCGACTGATTGAAGTGAATAAAAGTGAATCGCTTTCACTTCGCCATTGTTTGTCCGGTTTGTTTTGTTGCAATGTTTTCGGTCCCTGAAAATGTTTATAAAATGTTTAGATCCGCTGAAATTATTTAGAGAACGCGATACAAAAATAAGAACATTTATTTTTGTGGCGAGCCACGAAACAACTCTGTTCATATGATTTTGATTATATTTTATGATGTTTTGTAACTTAAACAAGGATCCACCATCATCTTGTTTTTAGACTTTGGTGTCGTAATTTCTGCATTTGCCAGAATCTAGTGGTTGGATACTTTCAAGACAAAGTAAGCCTTAGTCGAGTCTATGCCCTCGTAAAGTTGTGGTGATTTTAGCTACTACTAGCTTCATGGAGTTTTGGAAGCAACACGAAAAGTAACACTTAACCAAAAGTTTTACTACACTCGCGCACATATTTTGGCACTATAATTATAAATAAAACACCACAATTTTTAAAAACACTAAAAAATCTACAAAAAAAAGTTTTGGAAAATGATATAATACGACCTTTCCGCGATCCCGTAAACTCGCATCCATGATCTTATAGAGATGTAGAATAGTCGTCATAGTTGACATTTGTCACATAAATAAAATAATAATTTTTGGATTCGTACTTATTGTGATGTTACAAGAAACTTATTTAACCACAAAAGAAAAAAAACCGCTTTCTTAAGGTTGCTTAAGAAAGCGATTGGCGTATCAAATCAGAAAAAAGGAAAAAGAATTCCCCTTTACACAAATGTTAAACAAACAGCAAATAATTTGATTAATTTAGAATACAAGGAACATTCGCCTCGAGCAGTGACGTGACATTATCAACTTTGGCCGGATCATCCGCCAAAAAGAAGAAACATCAATGTCGAAATTGTTGATCGATTTTGTGTAATCTCGAAATAAACCGTTAGCCGTGTTATTATCCAAGGATTTTCAATTTCTACATGCCTCTCTTCCGTTTTAAATAAAATAAACAAATAAATATCGTAAGGCATTACACACAGCGCCATCTGAGCCCAAACTAAGCAAAGCTTGTACCTACTATGGCAGTCAGATAACTGATAGAATACTTAAATACATTTTTTTTTGTAAATACATACAGAACACCTAGACACAGAACAAACATTTGTTTTATACCACAAACTGCTTATCTTGGGTGGGAATCGAAACCACGCCCTTCAGCTCTTGGAGCAGACATACTACCAATAAACCAACAGGGCTGTCGGCTGTTTTCTATTACAAGTACAACAAATTAGCATAATGTATAACGCATTACATTTGTATCACTGACTCACCTGTGATATCTCCGAAATGCTCCTTTTACGTCACAAACAAATAAAATATTAAGTGTCTGGACAAGATTACTGTTAACGTGGAGAGTGCCTGCATAATCAAACATCCCTTACGCACGCTTAACCACAGGAATTAAGGGCAACATCTCAAAGCCCATCCCATATCTCAACCATGAAACAACACGAGAATACATTAAAATTTGAATCCTCTTATCACAAAAGTAGGCCACCAAGTTACGAAAGACATAAACCGAAAATATCGGTTAGCCCAGTAAAAATTGGTCCTTCGAGCTGGGAGACATGATTTTTAAGACTCAAGATGCAAGATATTTATTGCTTCCAACAGTACAAGATGTTAAAAATACAATGTAGTTTAGGGTACACAGTCAAATATGGACCCTGACGGGCACAGCAACGGTTAGAAGCGAAGAGGGAGGATTCAGATTTTGAAAAAGAGGAGGAGGAGAGGAGCATTCTTGTAAAAGTAAAAAAAAAAATTTTAAATGTCATTTTTCAAATGTAACATTATTACAATAAAACATGTTTCGAGTTCAATCGTTTAATTTTCAATATAATGTTACTCGTTCAAATATATTCAATTACATTTGGCTGCAAGCATTACTACTAAGCGTTACTATACCACGAAATTATTTTGTATATTTTATTTAATTATGTATGTTAGTGTAGTACATAGTAGTAACGTAGCAACTTTAATTAATCAAAATAATATCAACAATAACAAATCAATCCTAAATGATAGTTGTTCACTAGATGGTAGAGCTTCTTAGTCACCTGACTAGTTACTATCACAGTATCAGTTATTTTGCCGCTAAGCAATACTGTGTAAACATTACTGTGCTCTGGTTTGAAGGGTACTGCAGCTAGCGAAATTACTGGGCTGTTGAGACAATCCATCGAAAGTCTCAAAGTAATGAGCGCCAAAGCAGTGATGCCCCGGATTTTGTTTTGCTACTCAAAGTTCTGTGTATCGCTGCAATGGTCATGGACATGCGTTATCTTATACCACCAGGAAAGCGCATTATTCATCTAATTAAAAAAAAAAATAAAGAAGTGCCTGCTTTCGTAAAGGCTAAATGGCCAAAATGTCAAAATTTATTGACATCTCTTTCGATCTCTGTAAATGATGAATGAGGCGCTCGGTATATCAAAAACCAAAAGATCTTGAGCTCTGACTACAAGTATCCATAATACGAAATTCACATATCGGATAAGCTGGTATCGACCTGCTCTAATAGCTTTTTTATTGCATGTCATAAAACCGGTATTAAAAGTCATAAATTGGTGTAACCACCTGAGGATGTGTGCTATATTATACTATAACACACTAAACATATTTTATTACTGTAAGCGCTGTTTTAGTAGCGGTTAGTATAAATTATGTTATGTGCCTACTTTTTAATTTAGATCTTTGAAAGGAAACATCTATTTTGCTAATCTCCCTTTCCTAGAATTGTTATACATATAATCATGTTTATGATCGGGTATTAATCGCGCACAAAACAGTATACAATTTTGATTGTGAGCCCTATAATTTCGCTTGCTGTAGTACCCTTCAAACCGGAACCTTTTCATCTTTTTCATACGTACCGCTAGACATTGGAATCTGCTGCCCGAGTGGGTGTTCCCCGATGAATATAGTCTGGGTACCTTCAAGTCGCGAGTGAATCGGTTTCTTCTAGGCAAGCGTGCTCCAACATTGACCGCATCTTCGCTTAACATCAGTCGGGATGGCGGACAAACGCCACACACTACTACTTGGAGGCAGAATATCTGGTACTGCAATGATGACCATAGACGGCCGCTTGCTAAGGAAATCTACCACGAAGTAAAATATCTGTCGCAGAACCGATAACCGCTGGAGTAGACGTGTTCTAGAGTAGAGATCGCTAATTGGTAAACGTAGCGTAGGACGCCCTTATACTCGATGGAGTGACGATATGCGTAGCAGAAAGCTGAAGCTCGAATTAAGTGGCATGTCTTGGGAGAGACCTATGTTCAGGAGTAGACTTCGACACTGATGGTGATGATGTTATGTACAATTAAGTTGTATTCTATTCCACCTAATAAACATTTCTATAAGTGTTTTTTGACAGCCCCGTTGGCTCATTGGTAGTATATCTGCCTTGCGAGCTGTAGGGCGTGGGTTCGATTCCCACTCAGGGCAAACATTTTGTGAATAAACAAATGTTTGTTCTGTGTCTGGGTGTACTGTATGTATTATAAGTATGTATTTACAAAAAAAAAAATGTATTCATGTATTCTATCAGTTATCTGACTTCCATCACACAAGCTCTGCTTAGTTTGGAGCCAGATGGCGCTGTGTGTATAGTCCTACGATATTTATTTATTTATTTATTATTTATTTATTTTATTGGTTCAGTAGTTTTAGATTACTTTTATTATGTAGTTTATTTAAGTTTTTTTCAGCTGCCTTAAACAGATTGTTTTTATCCTCAAGTTTTAAACCATCATCAATATACGTTCAAAATTTCTCAATCATCAATCAATCAATTCCTTCCATTTACCACGAAACAATAGTCCCAACAATTCAAGTTCCAGAAATGCCAATTCCGCGCTTGTCTCTCAAACTTTACATAAACATACGGTACCTTCAGATAATATTCAACTCTAACACTAAGCAGTAAAATCCTAATTGTCTTGTTACTCATTCGTGTCAGTTTTCACATTAAAAACTACATTTCAACTAATACTAGTTCACGTAAATTACTTCTTCGCTGTAACGATATAAAAGCTACAAATACAAATATTTTATTGATAACACCAATGTTACAAGTCGCTTCAAAATTTTTAATATGTCATTAAATGAGTTTTGAAACACTGATTACATGTCAACACAAAAATGTCAAAATAAATATCAATACCAAAAAAAATTTGTCAATTTTTTTAATGCTTGACAGGCTTGGTGTTTGACCACAGCTCACCTGATGTTAAGTGACGGTGTGGTCGAAGATGGTGGCACACCTAGCCTAGAATGGAACTGGCTCTCGAGTGAGGCAGCCGGAACACACCGTTAGATGCTTGGCGGCAGATTTTCAACTTGAGGGTGGTAGCTAGCAAGCAGAGTACTAGAAAGTACCCTAACACCATGCAATATAATAAAATGATATGACAGAAAAATCATAATTTCTATTGTCGTTGTCGCCACTTGTATTTGCCGCCTTGCCGAACGCAAAACAATCAAAGTCTATACCGGAAACTACGTGCCAGCTGTTGATGGGTATCACCGTAACGGAAACCGAGGCGCTTTCGTTTCTCTTCGTTCGTGATGGTCCGACTGCTTGCAGTCACTTGGCTCCTGGTCGTCTTCGAGAACACACTTGCCTGAGCTTGGCTGTCTGGTGTTGTTAAGTGTGAATTATATATAGGTGTAATATTGTGTCCAAATGTGTGTCTGTCTATATAGACACTGTCTTGCTTCTAGCCATGAATGTATATACAGTTGACCCTAACCCGTGTCGCTTTTATTACTTACTAGTAATTCAATAATCTTTAAGTTTGAAATACTCTAATATTGAGATACGGGAACTTCTGAAAATTTCACGCGACAATACATTCATTACATGATTATGACCTTTATATATGAAGCAATAAATATCAAAATGTGATGCGGTTGCATCAACTCGGTACTAAAAACGTAGCAATCATCGGAACAAATCAGCGGGTTCAGTAAACATGAACGTCAACATGCCCGATTGATTACACGTCAAAGAGTAAGAAGTACGTGCAGATGTGACACTGCGTAAGTGTTCTAGAAAATTATACCTAACGGAACATGGTTCTCAGAAAAAGTATTTTAACACGAGATCATAAATCGAAAATGTGTGCGGTTGTCATTCAGAGTTAACCGGCTTAAAATAAGAGGTTCTATTATGTTTGTCATCTCATAACTTCGTCATTTATAAACCGATTTGGATTTTTTTTATCTTAAAGTACCTATATGATTTCGGATACAAATCTGACCCGTACAACAAACGTGATTTTTTTGCCGTTTTTATGGATAATGGTACGGAACCCTTGCGCGAATCCAACTTGCAAATGGTCGGTTTTTGTTCTTTTTTTATGTCATCTATCTATCTATATTATATCTAACTATTTATCTATCTATACTGTTATGTAGAGGAAAGATTTGATTGTTTGTATTGAATTGGCTCTGAACTGGACCGGTTTCAAAAATTCTTTCACTACTCTATCCCCGGGTGACATAGGCTACTTTTTATCCCTGTATTCTCACGGGAACGGGAACTACGCGGGTGAAACCGCGAAGCGTCCGTAATACATATAAGTTTGGTGCACAATAAAGTTATATTACATTTTATTTTATTGTTAGCTTTATCCAAAATGCCTACAAGCGTTAAACTTTCTTGACTGTCACATCTATTTTTACCACATTCTGAGCTAGTAATTAACCGAACTGTTTGCGGTATGGTCAGTCAAATTGGTGCATCCGCCAGCCGCCATCTTGCGTGCCAATTTATTATGAGGGCCCAATAATATGGGCTTCATGGGCACTGTGCGGAAGTGTTGACTTTGTTTCATGTTAGTAACGTTTGCAGATAAAAAAAATAAGAATATTCGGAACTAAATAGAGATTTTTTTTTAGATCGCAGGATGGCATTAAAAAGGTTTGGCAGTTGGATTTAATATTTTTTTTTAATGAAGCGCCCGCACCATCTTTTAACATCACATTGCTGAGTGACGTTGCATACCCTTAAAAGGGGGTTGAGCCAACATCATGGTTCAATTTAGTTAACATACTTTTTAGGGTTCCGTACCCAAAATGTAAAACGGGACCCTATTATTAAGACTCCGCTGTCCATCCGTCTCTCTGTCTGACCGTCTGTTACCAGGCTGTATCTCATGAACCGTGATAATTTTCATAGTTTGTACTTAATATAAATATATATATAACTAAAATTTGACATAAACGTAAAAGCTAAAACAAGTTAAACAAAAATCAGGCTAGGTGTGTTTACTATCCTCGACTACACCGTTACTTAATACTTAACCTTGGATGAGCTATGGTCAAACTCTTAGCCTGTCAAAAATAAATAACCGCCCATATGCGAGTCCGACTCGCGCACGCAGTGTTCCGTACCATTATCTATCAAAACTGCAAAAAAAAAACACGTTTGTTTTATGGGAGCCTCCTTGAATGTTTATTTTATTGTTTGTTAGTATAAATTTATTGTTACAGCGGCAACAGAAATACATCGTCTGTGAAAATTTCAATTGTCTAACTATCACGGTTCATGAGATACAGTCAAACGACGGTAACGACGAGATGACAGACGGACAGACAGACGGACGGACGCACAGAGGAGTCTTAGTGATAGGGTCCCGTTTTACCCTTTTTTTTAACCGCCCTCCTCTATTACCCCTGACTTTATCAGGAACCTTTGTTAGGTATTAAATAATTTTGTTCAAATTTTTACCTTTTATCTTCGGTATTTCTATTTTAATTCCAAAACTAAGCTATTTATATTTTATTTGTTTATTTTAAATATATTTGATAATTAATGTATGATATATAATAATATATAATTATGTATATATGTATTTTTATCATGTCACACCCCTGCCTGCCAAGATTTTGATCATTTTTATCCGTTTTCGTTTTACCCTTTGGGTACGGAACCCTAAAAAAGCAAAAGTAATCTACCAAGTTAAGTTAAACTAATTAAACACATCAACAATAGGTTTGTCATGGTTATTCTAAGGAGTAGAAAACAAAGCAAAAGTGTAACAAGTCTCATCATTGCCTTCACAGATTTGTAATGTCAGACGCAGAACACACAAAATACATTAAAGTCTGTGCATACCTCCGCGACTTACGCAACTGCAACGCTGGGCCTATAGCTATAGACATATTATGTAGAGTGTAGACATACACATAAGTACAGATGATACCAGTAATATACGTTTTGTCATTCTCTAAATAATAGACGTCGTGATAATAATTATTTAAGGTGGTTCGTTTTCCATACAAACAATTTTTTTTCATTTATGGACAAATGGGGCATAATTTTACAGTGAAATCACAGCTACTGGCATTTATTTGCGATAAATCACAATTGCTTGAATAAAACAGTAGACTGTTAGCAACAGCCCTGTTGGTTCATTGGTAGGGTGTCTGCTTCGAGAGCTGAAGGGCGTGGGTTCGATTCCCACTCAGGACTAACATTTGTGTGACTAACATCGATGTTGTTCGATCGATGTTCTGTGTCTGGGTGTACTGTATGTATTATAAGTATGTATTTACAACAAAAAAAAAAGTATTTAAGTATTCTATCAGTTATCTGTCTTCCATAGCACAAGCTCTGCTTAGTTTGGGGTCAGATGGCGCTGTGTGTAATGTCCTATGATATTTATTTAAAAAAAAAAAAAAAAATCTACATAGTCTCGTTTTTACCCTTTGGGTACGTAACCCTAAAAAAGAAGTTTTTTGTTCTTTTCGTCCGTAGAACAGCAGTCGCAAGTTTCAATTAAGTATGACTGATATTTCTAAATGCGGTTGTGCGGCGTCGCTTATAATTATCCTGACTGCGACATACGAGGATGTTTGGATCAGCGAGACAGGGTGGTAATGGATGAGTAATGCCATCTCTACTGAAATAATGTAGGAAGTCAAGGAAGAAATGTTGGTTGTGGATTTGTGAATACAAACAAATTTTTCTAGCTCGATTCATGAATAACAAATCTGCTTTGGACTTTTTTCTCTTTAATTTCCTCGTAGCTATATTTATAGTCAAAGTCCAGTCCGTATCAGTCAAGTTTAGTCATGCTTTAGTAAAGTAGTGGCGACTTTACTATAAGCTTCGATGGAATTTTGGAAGCAACACGAAAAGTCATGTTTCACCACATCATATCATTTTCCCACACTCGCGCTTGTAATTCGGCACTTTATGAATAAAACACCACCATTTTTATGCATAAACACTCGACAAAACACTAGAAGGCCACCGGCTGCTAGTCAGAGTTTCCAGTATAATTAAAGATTTTAAAATACTTTTCGTATTTTCTTTACAACATAAAGTTATTTTCATTACAAGCCAGTGTCATCTACACTATTATAAAGAGGAAAGATTTGATTGTTTGTTTGTATTAAATAGGCTCCGAAACTAATGCACAGATTTAAAAAAACTCTTTCACCGTTGGAAAGCTACACTATCCCCGGGTGACATAGGCTACTTTTTATCCCTGTATTTCTACGGGAACGGGAACTACGCGGGTGAAACCGCGAGGCTTCCGCAAGTTTTTGTTAAAAGAAATAGAAAGATACTCGACATCGTCATCGGTTCAAAGAAGATATAAAACATAACACCGAAACTACACTCATAAAAGACTTGTCACACGACAAGCGGACACATAAAAAGGCATAATATTACGAACATAAATTCAACTCGCATAAAATATTAACAGAATCTTCATAAATCCAAAATACCTCTCGATGTTCAATTCAAGAGTTTATATGAACGCGATGCGAACAGTTTATGGTACAACATCAAAATCTCAAAGAAAGACATAAACCTGAGCAGAAAATGATCATAGAGTTAATTTCCCTTCAAGTTCTCAGTAACAACTCATAATCTATGACCCGTATTAATGTAACAAAGTTCAAAGTTTTAACTTGAGAGTTTTGAGATGGAAGCAGAGTTTCGCAAGTACTGCGAATATGGTGAACTCTTGTTGGCTCCGAGATGCAAAGTTGTCAACTTGAGAGCTCAACTCGATAGCAATCTTTAAAGTTTATGGATCCCTTTCTTGATCTTCATATTTATATACATACTAGCTGCGCCCCGCGGTGTTACCCGCTACATGTTTTCTGACTGACTGGCCATAGTTCAAGCTTTGCTTAGTTTGGGGCCAGATGACGCTAAGGATAATGTCCTACGATATTTATTTTTAAATTTAAAAGTCGAAAAAATTTAAATAATCTTTCTTTTTTATTTGCACCCTAAGTGTATAGCGCTAACTTAAAAGGACCCGACGAAACCATACACAACCCTTTTTTATGTCTGACAAGCTAGGTGTTTGACCAAAGCTTACCTGATATTAAAGGAACGGTGTGGTCGAAGATGGTAAAGCACACCTAGCCTAGAATGGTTAAAGCCACCCACTTAAAGGTGGTAGCTAGCTAGCCGAGCACTAGAAAATACGCTACCACCATGCTATGGTTCCTTCACCGGCGGCTCAAGCTCCATTATTAAAAGAAAGAAAGAAAATAGTTTTATTTTGTAACACAATTGAACACAGTAAAACAAACAGTTACAAAATAGGGGCTCACCTCAGTATAATACTGGTCATACTAAGTGGCGCTATTGGGGGTTGAACCCACGGCTTTCGGCTAGTGAACCGATCGCGCTAACCACTGAACACATTGCTAAAACCCTTAGACGAAGAATAGGTAATGAGTGGGCTAGTGGGTACGTTCGAGTAAATAGAAACGGCAGTTACTTCATCTATGTCAAGGAGGTCTTGGGTTATTGGATTGAGGCGTAGGTACTTAAATCTAATTTTGTAAGCACTTGGTCGGTAATAAAACATGAAATGCGACGTCGAACGCAATATAATAATCCAGGCAATGACCTGCTCAATACACGATATAAATAACATTGATGCGGATCTAAAAGCTTGAAATGGAAGGATCTCCTTTTAGATTGTAGCGATGATAGCTCAGTGGTTAGCGCGGTAGGTTCGCATGCCGAAGGGCGTGGGTTCAAACCCCAACAATGAGCTTGAGCTGCAGGTGAAGGAAAACATCGTGAGGAAACCATAGCATGGTGGTAGGGTACTTTCTAGTACTCGGCTGGCTAGCTACCACCCTCAAGTTGAAAATCTGCCGCCAAGCATCTAACGGTGTGTTCCGGCAGCCTCACTTGAGAGCCAGTTCCATTCCAGGCTAGGTGTGTTTACCATCTTCGACCACACCGTCACTTAACATCAGGTGAGCTGTGGTCAAACACCTAGCCTGTCAACACTAAAAAAAAATTGTTTGTGAGCTACCTTTCAGTCAGTTTTTTAGGGTTTCGTACCCAAAGGGTACAAACGGGACCCTGACAGCCCCGTTCGCTCGTTGGTAGTATATCTGCCTTGAGAGCTGTAGGGCGTTCGGCATGCGAAGCGACCGCACTAACCACTGAGCTATCATCGCTACTTATTGAACTAATTAAACATTTTTTTTAATTTAATCTATTTTTATTTGGGGACATTGAGTCACATATGACTATGTCAGTCCCATAGTAGAGACCTTATTCTATGACTTTGACGATTATTTAAAACTAAGAGATTATTGAATTACTAGTAAGTAATTATAATATTTTTGTTTTTTATGGACATTTAATTATATTGACATAATTATTTTATATGTGACATATTACTTTATTGACATGTTCATTGTTTTGACATATGTAATGATTTTGATAATAGTTTTTTAAATATGAATGGAAAAATGACCTGTAACTTTGGTGTTATGAATAAATGATTTGTATTTGTATTTGTATTTGTATCCACATCCGTTAATCATATACCTGTTTACATTCTGGTAAACAGGTTCTGGCTGTAGACAGACCGATAGAGCGTCTTAGCTACGCTAGACGTTGGCATAGCTAAGACACTCTGAATCAGACCGACATTTAAGGTATTGGGGTCATCCGTCCTTATTAGACTTTCTCTCATGTCTGCGCTCTGGACACACTACATGAGTAAATGGTAAATATCCTCAACAGGTGCACCACATGTATCACAACTAGGATCTTCTACTTGTCTCATTAGATATTTAAAGTTGTTCAACGGCATGTGTCCAGAACGCAATCCATGAGCGATTACAATGTATTAAACTTGAAAATGTAAAACACTTGACACTGGCAAATGCACAAAATACGACGCCAAAACTAAAGGTAAAAAAAAATATCGATAAACGACATACCATGAATGTAAATTATATGAACACGAAAACTAAATTAAAAAGAACAAAAGATTAGAATGTCGACAGCACGACGGTTTTCTTTTATTCTTCCACATCTATTTGTACTTGTACATCTGCGCAGGAAATTCGTCGTTTCATCGAATCAGCTTCCTTGGAACAAGTGGTCTGATTTCTTTATTTCCATCTTTGTGACGTAATATTGTAATCGTTGATTTATTCTTATGACGTGAGAGTGTTTTGTATTATGTGCCGATATTAAGGCGGTTTTCTTTTGAAACTATACAACAACCACTTAATATAAATAGTACTATTATATAGTGGTATTTATTATTTTTCTCATTTCTCTATATCATCTTCGACTGATTGAGTGTAAAATTTTGTAGGTATAGGAACTAGTACCCATTTGTTTCATACTAGATCATATTAGTTGGTCGATGCATGTGATCGCGTTGTACGTTTATATGTATGTAGACAATTAGGAGAAAGTTGTTTCTGTTTCGCAAAGACCATAACAATTTATTATCCCTATAATATTTTATACGACTTCTGCATAAAAGTGGCGGATGGCGTACTGACCCAGATTAAGTATTGACTTGGGCTTGGGAACAATAAAAATAACACAACGCTCTTATAAATAAAACTCAATTATGAAAAATGAGCTTGACCATAATAGAATAGTGATACAACTATTTTTTGTGACAAATTAAGATTTGTGTGGATACTTTTCACAAATAAAAACGGTGGGCATATAGGTGGTCTATATTTCGGGACCCCAAATAATTGATATAAATATGTTAAGAGCTTTTTTTTTAATTATGCGCTTCCCAGACTCCGGGGTCCGTGACCTTTGTCAACTTTAATTACATTTTGTTTTTACAATAATTGTAAAAAAAATATTATTATTATACAATGTATAATTATTATACAATGCAGAAAGAGGAAAGTTACGTTGGTCAAATTACATAATTTAATTACAACTTTTTTTTATGGTTGACAGGCTAGGTGTTTGACCACAACTCATCTGATGTTATAAGTGAAGGTGCGGTCGAAGATAGTAAAGCACACCTAGCCTGGAATGAAACTGGTTCTCAAGCGAGGCTGCCGGAACACACCGTTAGATGCTTGGCGGCAGATTTTCAACTTAGAGTGGTAGCCAGCCAGCCGAGTACTAGAAAGTACCTTACCACCATGCTATGGTTTCCTCACGATGTTTTCCTTCACCGGCAGCTCAAGATCATTGTTGGGGTTTGAACCCACGCCCTTCGGCATGCGAACCTACCGCGCTAACCACTGAGCTATCATCGCTACAAAAATATTATACAGAAATAGGGCAAGAGCTGTACCACCGTGTTAGATAGGCAGTAAATAATGGAAGTTGTCTGATAGCATTAATTGGGCGGCGCGGCCAATAGTTTCGACATGGAAGAACCACAGATTAGAAAAAAGAATATATACAATGTAGCGTAGAAAATAAGTGAACATTGCTCTATTTTTTATTTTATTTTTTAATGTAAAAGTAATGAGACGAACGATACGCTCTTCTGATGATAAGAGATAACGCATGCCCATGTCTGGGCTGTTGAGACTAACCATCGAAAGTCTCAAAGCAATGAGCACCAAAGCAGCGATGCCCTGGACTTTGTTTTACTACTCAAAGTTCTGTGTATCGCTGCAATGGTCATGGACAAGCGTTATCTCTTACCATCAGGAGAGCGTCTCTTTCGTCTCATTATTTTTCACATAGAAAAATAAATGAAAAAAAAATTGAGACTTTCGATGATTAGTCTCAACAGCCCAGAATATATATGTATAAGAACACTAACATATTTAGTACTGTGGAGATTAACCATCGGAACATACAAATGTATTATTCTCTACAATTACAAAATATTTCTTCTAATTCTTACAAAAAGTTTTATAAGTAGGTACCCAAAACAAAATCACAAATCATAATACATACAGAACACCGAGACACAGAACAAACATTTGTTTATACCACAAAATGTTTGCCCTGAGTGGAAATCGAACCTACGCCCTACAGCTCTTAAGGCAGATATAATATCAATGAGCCAGCGGGGCTGTCCCGTTGTTTTACTTATGTGGGATTACTAACGTTTAATTATATCAGATGCTCCGACTATAGGTCACATCCGGTGGCTTTTATCATGGAGACAAAGGTGAGTACAAGCGCGCGCGGTCTCGTCTTGCGTCGCTTTTGTTTTTTTTTGTTCGAAAGGGAATTAGTCGGGAGTGTTCTTATCTATATTTGATGAAAATCGGTCCAAGATGGCTGCCGCCACAAAATGGCGGATTACATATTTTTTTCACAACTCCAATATGGTTATCAGATGAAAGGGCTTGTCTAGTAAAATACTATACACTATACACTTATTAGCGATGATAGCTCAGTGGTTAGCGCGGTAGATTCGCATGCCGAAGTGCGTGGGTTCAAACCCCAATAAAGAGCTTGAGCTGCCGGTGAAGGAAAAACATCGTCAGGAAACCATAGCATGGTATTAGGGTACTTTAGTACTTGGCTGGCTAGCTACTACCCTCAAGTTGAAAATCTGCCGCCAAGCACCAAACGGTGTTCCAGCAGCCTCACATGAGAGCCAGTTGCATTCCAGGCTAGGTGTGCTTTACCATCTTCGACCATACCTTCACAGGTATGGTCGAAGGTCGAATACCTTCACCTTCACACATCAGGTCAGCTGTGGTCAAACACCTAGCCTTGTCGACCATTAAAAAAAAACACTATGATAAATTGCAAAACCAACATGGCCGCCTGAAAATTACATATTTTTTTATGTGACTTGATCGAAATTGATCTTAAGTACGATTCAAGAAAGTCTGATCAGCTGTTTGAAGATAAACAACTCTTATGTATGTGAGTATTTACCAATGATCGATTCGAAATTTGGTATTATGTGTATAACTAGTGTCGGGTAGTTTTAAATTGTAAATGTATGTATACTTGTTTGCCTTATCGAACCGGATATGGTGCAGCGCGCCAGAACCGATCCAATTTTCCGTCACCGCCGGCCCGACAAAAATATGTCAAAACCACGTCAAATTCCATCGTAAACTCACAAATCTTTCAAAATCTGGCGTTAAATTATAACTGCCAGTTCTGGAGAACAATTCCCATATGCAGCCACCGAATCCACGGGGTTTGTGTAAATCATCTACAAGTTGGGGTAAGTCATAAAAAACAGGAAACAACTGACTTGCACCAACTAGACATATAACACCAACAATAACAATACGTGCAACAACAACGATGTAATGATAGCTCAGTAGTTAGCGAGATGGATTCACACGCCAAAAGGTGTCAGTTCAAATCCCAACAATGAGCTTTTGTTCTGTAAAAGTAATGAGGCCAAAGGCCAAGAGGAAAGTTTTGACTGCCCGGTTGGCTCATTGGTAGTATATCTGCCTTGAGAGCTGTAGGTCGTGGGTTCGATCCCCACTCAGGGCAAACATTTTGTGAATAAACAAATGTTTGTTCTGTGTCTAAGTGTTCTGTATGTATCATAAGTATGTATTTACAAAAAAAAAAGTATTTATGTATTCTATCAGTTATCTGACTTCCATCACACAAGCTCTGCTTAGTTTGGGGCCAGATGGCGCTGTGTGTATAGTCCTACGATATTATCATATCAAGATGAACAAGACACTCTCCTGATGGTAAGAGATAACGCATGCGCATAACTATTGCAGTCATATACGCTAAGTAAACTTTATAGATTAAGGTTTTCCGGTATGAAATGTATCTTGTATGTTAATCCAGGTAATCAAATTTCATCCAAATCCATTCAGCCGTTTTTGCGCGATTGAGTAATAAATATAGAAACATAAACTTTGAAATTTATGATATTAATAGTTTTTCTGATATAAAAAGTATATATATCCCAATCCAGGTAATAAACCATATGTGTGCCAATTTTACCATTAAAATCCGTTGAGCCGTTTTTGCTTTATTGAGTTACAAACATACAAACTTTCACGTTTATAATATTAGTAGAACAGTAGGATGTTTCATACAAGCTCTTAACAAGTAATATCAATTATTTGGGTTCAGAAATATAAATAAATATTAAAAAAAAAAAACACCGTTTCTATGTGTGAAAAGTATCCACACAAATCTTATAACTTGGACCACGTCGCCTCAGCTGGTGCCAGCAACACCGTTTACTGTACGCAGAGTAAACATTAAAAAAAAACAGCCCACGTGTCAGAGCAGTTTGTGTGAAAATGAACGGTAGCGTTCGGCATTTTATGACAAAACTGAGGTGAACGTTAGCGATAGCGGCTTTTACGGATATGAAAGGGATACAAGTGGAACATAATATAATACAACTTTATTGTACACCAAACATACAATTCCAGGGTAGGTGTGCGTACCATCTTCGACCACACCGTCACTTAACATCTGGTGAGCTGTGATCAAAACAACAACCCTGTCTACCATAAAAAAAAGATAAATAAAATAACAAAACAAAAACAACATTAAATAATAAAGAAATAGCGTACAACGGCGGCCTTATCGCCTAGAGCGATTTCTTCCAGACAACATTTGGTTAGAAAATATACAACAAAAGTTGAATTTCGTGTGAATAGAACATATCTAGTTGTTTTTTTTTAGAATGAATCTACACGAATGAACATGAAAATCAAATCAGAGTTGTGCAAAACACGGCCCGCGGTTTATTTTACGGAGTTTATATTTTATGTAGCACGCTATGTTTTTTTTATTATTATAAGAAATAGGCTTACCTAGCTACTTAATCTAGCTAGCTAGATTTAGCTTTAAAAAAGTACAGAAGAAATTATTGAATTACTAGTAAGTAATGCAAGGTGCTGCAAGGTTTGTGGCAGAGTTAGGGCGTCGCCTTAGGGAGAGGGGTCGGGATCCGAGGTCGGGAGACTACATAGTCCAGCGCATTTCTCTAGCGATCCAGCGAGGAAATGCCGCCAGTTTTATGGGTACGTTTGCGGCGCGCTTGACCGGTGGACCGAGATTTTAATTAATTAATTTGTTTTTTCTTGACTTGTATTACAAATTCTATTAAGTATCTTAAAAATATATATATAATTGTATATAAATCGATGTAATAATCTACAGTAAATTAATAAACATATAAATGTACAGTCTAGAATGTTTTACGTATAATTATAAAAGCAACAAGTAAGTAATTATTATTTTTAGTTTTTTATTGACATTTTACATTAAATAAATAAATAAATATCGTGGGATATTACACACAGCGCCATCTGACCCCAAACTAAGCAAAGCTTGTACTATGGAAGACAGATAACTGACAGAATACTTAAATACTTTTTTTTTTGTAAATACATACTTATAATACATACAGTACACCCAGACACAGAACAAACATTTGTTTATATCATTGACATTTGTATTTGTATTAATTGTATTCGTATGTAATGTTTTTGATATTTTTAAATATGATTGGAAAAATGACATGTAACTTTAGCTTTATCAATAAAGTAAAGGATTTGTATTTGTATCAGTTATCTGGTTCCCATAGTACAAGCTTTGCTTAGTTTAAGGCTAGATGGCGCTGTGTGAAATGTTCTAGGGTAATTATTTATTGCTAGCAGCGGTCTCATGGTTTCACCCGCTCTCATCTAAATAAATAAATATCATAGGACATTACACACAGCGCCATCTGACCCCAAACTAAGCAGAGCTTGTGCTATGGAAGACAGATAACTGATAGAATACTTAAATACTTTTTTTTTTGTAAATACATACTTATAATACATACAGTACACCCAGACACAGAACAAACATCGATGTTAGTCACACAAATGTTAGTCCTGAGTGGGAATCGAACCCACGCCCTTCAGCTCTCAATCTGAAGAATAGAATCTAACGCTGCCGATTGGAAGAAATAAGAATTTTCTCTAGAATAATTAGTCATTTTATAAGCCTGTGCTCGGTATTTGACCACAGCTTACCTTATTTCAAGTAGTCAGATATGGTGAGCACACCTAGCCAGAAATGAAACTAGATTTCAAGAATGCCAGAACACACCGTTCGTTGCTTAATAGCAGATTTTTAACTTGAGGGTGGTAGCTAGCCAATCGAGTACCAGAAAGTACTCTACCAACATGCAAAAGCTTTCTCGTAATCCTAATACTAATTAAGGTAAGCTATACATATTACATCAAAATAATTATAAGGATCTTGTTAATTAACGGTATGTTTACCTTTATGATGGGGCCGCCTGCGGCGCGGACTGAAATTATTTTCTTTAAATCTTAATTAAAACGTTAGTAAAAATTTTAAAAATGACAAGAAAATTATATATACTAAACATTTACTAATTTCTTATGAAGTGCAAACTTCTTTGGCTGCGTTAAACGATTTTTAAGTATGGGCAAACTCACGGATTCGCCTCACCGACATCCTTATGCGGTTTCCATCAATAGACTGAGTTATTCAAGAGGAAGGTTTATATGTATATTTGTATAATATATGTCGGCACAACAGCCAACATAAACATTATTAAATACAAGTAATCAATAGAATGTGTTTACGGATGATTAGAATAGGTTAAGGCATGATACTTGTGGTTAAAATACTTAAATTCACACTAAAATGTCGAGTTCAGTTTGCTGTCATGATGACTGCAAATAAAGACTGTGCCTCAAGCTTCTATCTTTGAACTCCTATTTGATGACATGTAATTGTTTTCTAAATTCATTTCATAATTTATAAGCGGTACTGGTTACAGGAAAGATTTGATTTTTTGTTTGTTTGTATTGAATAGGCTCCGAAACTACTGGACCGATCTGAATAATTCTTTCATCATTAGAATGCTACATTATCACTGAGTGACATAGTCTATATTCACATTGTTAATCGAGTTTTATTTTTCGGAACGGACCGCTAGTGCTTAACAATTTGCACCACATTAGTCCAAAATTCAGAAATTCAAAATTTGTTCATGTAATACACAGATCTCCTTAGCATGAGGTCGTCTAGTTAGGTACCGCCGCCGTACCAGTTATTCTGCCGATAAGCAGTAGTGTGTAAATATTACTGTGTTCAGGTTTGAAGGGTACTGCAGCTAGCGAAATTACTGTGCTGTTGAGACTAACCATCGAAAGTGTCAAAGTAATGAGCGCCAAAGCAGTGATGCCCTGGACTTTGTTTTGTTACTCAAAGTTCTGTGTATCGCTGCAATGGTCGTGGACAGGCGTTATCTCATACCATCAGCAGAGCGTCCCCTTCGTCTCATTAATTTTAACATAAAAAAAACACAGCCTAAAAGATTTTGAATTTGAATTTGAATCTACATTGCACACATGCGAAGCGGGTGGCCGCTAGTACTGTATAGTACATGTATGTATAGGATCCCTAATGTCTATATAACCAATTTAAATGAAACAGATACCTATTGATGAACCAAAAAACAATGAAACCCGTAACGAGATTAATGTCTCCCGCATTAACCTTTGGCAAACGAGATCACAAAATAATGTTATTCACGCGAAAGCAATTCTATTTTACTGTTCTTTTGTAGTACTAGTCTAATCTAATGATAATATTAAGCCATATTAGACTCACAAGCACATGAATTACGTCGAAAAGATTTTGCGTGATTTAATATTTAAAAAAAAAACATCATAAGTATTATAAAGATGCGTTATTGTCATAATATATTATTGATACTAAACGGTGAGCATTGGTGTAAATAAGTTAAGCAATCAACTGAGGTTTCAAAACACAGTTTATTAAGGTGGTTCGATTTCCATACAAATATTTTTTTCCATTTATGGACAAATGGAGCAGAATTTTATAGTCAAATCACAGCTACTGGCATTTATTTTGGTTTTTATTTGCAGTAAAACTATCAATTGCTTGAATTAAACAGTAGATTATTAGCACAACCTACTGTTTCATTCAAAAATCATTCACAAAATTGATTTTATGTTAATAATCTACTGTTTTATTCAAGCAATTGTGATTTACCGCAAATGAAGACCAGTAGCTGCGATTTCACTGTAAAAGTATGCTCCATTTGTCCATAAACGGCTAAAAATTATTTGTATGGAAATCGAACCACCTTAATAATAAAAATCATGCCAAAAATAGTGCGTTAATAGCGTAGTGTAGGGCACCCTGCGGCCAGGTGGTGTGACGACCTGCGTAAAGCGGCGGGAAAACAATGGACGCAAAAAGCTGTCGACCGAGCTCAGTGGCGTGCATTGGGAGAGGCCTACGTCCAGCAGTGGACAGCGAAGGGCTGATGATGATGATGCCAAAAATGAAAAAAAATCTGGTAAAGCGGTCTTCGCTAGCAACTCAATAATGGACTTCGAAACATGAAAAGGCCCCGTATACAATGGATTGGTATGAAAGTAATTTAATGACAGAGAATAATACACGTACCTACATATATTCAGTACGAGCTTTTGTTACTTTGCGGTGAAGGTTGTTGAGCCAAACTGTAACAATTTTTGTTACACTTTTGACAGACACTACGTGAAAATCCCACTACCTAATACTATAAATGCGTAAGTCTGGATGGATGTTTGTTACTCTTTCACGCAAAAACTTCTGAACGGATTTGGATAAAATTTAGTACGAAGGTAGCTAATACCCTGGATTAACACATAGGCTACTTTTTATCCCGAAAACATGTAGCGGGTAACACCACGGGGCGCAGCTAGTACGTCAATAAGTATTTTGCGTCCATTTTTCTTGATGTTAAGCAGTATTGCGGTCTATGATGGAGCACACTTCCCTAGACGAAAAGTATTTACTCTAGATTTTAAGTCACCCATATTGTTCCTAACAGGGACTCCGGAAGGGGAGTCTCAGGGGACTGCAGAAAATTCATCAAAAACAATTCGTCGAATGACGTCGAATTATTTCGCCAAATTTTCCGCAGACGTGTATGTTACGGCACTTGAGAACCAGTTCTATTCCAGGCTAGGTGTGCGGTACCATCTTCGACTACACCGCCAATGAGTTGTGGCCAAACAGTGGTTCGACGAATTGTGTTCTCGATGAATTGTGTTTTCCACGAATTATTTTCTAGGAATTGTGATTCGACGAATTGTTTTCGATAAATTTTCCGCAAATCTTCCACATAACCTTGCTCTGTGAAACTTGCAATGTTTGTTATTTTGTTTAGGTCAAATCTTTCAAGCTAAACTAAAATTACTTCCTCGTATTTAGTTCTGATCATACTGCATTTTAATGGTTATTCTATACCCAGGATTGGCTTCGAACGAAAACTCTTTAACGGTTAACATCTTAGGCACAAAATTTTGTATACACATTTAATTTTTCATTATTTGTTTTATACCTATCATTATATCTATAATTCATAAATTTGATTTTATGCTAATAATCTACTGTTTTATTCAAGCAATTGTGATTTACCGCAAATAAAGACGAAAATAAATGCCAGTAGCTTTATTTTGCTTTGATAAAAAAATATTTGTATGGAAATCGTACCACCTTAAGAGCCAGCTTTCAATCTGGGCAACAAATACGTGTTTACTGCTACGACTACACCAAGCGAGCTGTAAATAATGTCAGTCATAAAAATTGAATAAGAGATTATTTTTAAGAGAGATTACTATTGCTTATTTCTTATGATGAAACGATTGTAGTAACCCCCTAACCTCTTTGCGGCAATGTAAACTCGTAAACGACGCCGCTTCCGAAAATATCCATCCATTGTTTGGGAAAATCCCATTAAAATTGATGAATCGAGGCCGTGGGATGTTTTCAATGAGGCGGTATGAATTTATTATCTCTCCACCGGCAGATCTTGTAGAATTAGCTATTAGCTAGCTCGAATTAAAATTGTAACTTAATGATTGAGTAACAAGAAATATTTGTTAAAAGTAAATTAGGTTCCTCTGTCGGAATTTCTGAGAAACTACACAATGTTGCTCCAGTGTAACTTCACGGAAATTCTGTCATACCATCCATTGTTATTAAAAAAATACCGGTCAAGTGCGAGTCGGACAAGCGCACGAAGGGTTTCGTACCATCCCACTAATATTATAAACGTGAAAGTTTGGATGGTTAGATGGATATTTGTTATTTATTGACTTATTCTTTCACGCAAAAACTACTGAACGGATTTGGTATGGAGGTAGCTGACACCCTGGATTGGATACATAGGTTACTTTTATCCCGAAAACATGTAGCGAGTAACACCGCGGAGCGCAGCTAGTTATAAATCTATAAAAAAGGCAAAGTATATGTTCTTATAGCGGCAACAGAAATACCTGCATCATTTGTGAAAATTTAAACTGTCTAACTATCTCGGTTCATGAGATACAGCCTGGTGACAGACGAACGGACAGCGGAGTCTTAGTAATAGGGCCCCGTTTTACCCTTTGGGTACGGAACCCTAAAAAGCGTTTTAATACACTCCCGATAGGTCGATCGGTATTGGTGATGCTTTTGGTATCAACAAAGAACGAGAGAGATTGCTTACTACATTTTATTAAACATATAGGTACTTTCTATCTAGTACCCTGGCAATGTATCATTTTAAATATAACGAACTTGTACTGATCTGATCTATAGTAGAAACTTCGATTGCGCGATGCAGGATCTCGTCGCTGATTGGCTGCCGCGGTGATGTTGACAGCGTTGTTAGATAGATGTCACTGTTTTAGCATGATCGGTACAAAGGCTTGGAGTTTGTTTACATTAACATATCTCTATTTTTCGAAGCCGAGCGAAACACATCGTTCTAACGACTAACCGTCGAATGTCTCGCAGTAACGAGCGCCAAAGCAGCGATGCCCCGGACTTTATTTTGTTACTCAAAGTTCTGGATAATCATGGTAACAGACGTTATCTCTAACCGTCAGGAGAGAGTTGTGATCATCTCTACTTTTATATATAGAAAGAAAGTTACCCTTCGACGAAAATACTGTCAGAAATAGAAGTTGTATTTTTTCTGTATTACAAGATAAACTGTTAATAATTCATATTCGCCCGATAGCTTGTATTTTTTAGCTTGCTTTGTGACTTTTTTGTCATGTCATTGTGGGACGTATTTCACTCCGTATATTTACGAGTGCGATGTATACTTTAGTATTTCCAACGCTTTTAGACTATTTTAATGCTGACAGAAGCCATTTTTCTTGCTTTATTAGTATTTATGCGAGAGGGCTGACGCTTTGCATAATTGTCTTTTGTATAACACCGAGGGGAGTAATTTGACGAGCTGAAACTAATTTACCCTCATATTATCATAGCAAATGAACTATTGTTAAAACTAATCCAAAGCAATGAGCAGAAATGTGTCTAGGTTTCACAGGGCTTGATTAAATCCAAACACATCAGGTGTGCTGTGATTTTTACGTCAAAAGAAATTTCTAACTCCTTTGAAACGTAAATAAAAATTTCAAATTTTTCAGAAGATTCAAAGCGTTTGCATTACAAATGTTTGTACTAATTCAGATTTATACCTGATTAAACTCAACAAAATATATTGCTACAGGCGTAGACATCAATGACTGGTTTAATGTGTAATTTCATCTTTTTTAGTAGGTGAAATTTTAAAAACCATCTCATTCAAATATGAAATATAAATAAATATCGTAGGACATTACACACAGCGCCATCTGAGCCCAAACTAAGCAAAGCTTGTACTATGGAAGACAGATAACTGATAGAATACTTAAATACTTTTTTTTTTTGTAAATACATACTTATAATACATACAGTACACCCAGACACAGAACAAACATTTGTTTATATCACAAAATGCTTGTCCTGGGTGGGAATCGAACCCACGCCCTTCAGCTCTTGGGAGCAGACATACTACCAATGAACCAACAGGGCTGTACCAATAAACAACATACTGCGGTGGTGCCTACGCAGATGACATTCAGAATGGACGTGTCAATTTCTGAACCGATATAAATTAATAAATGAAATGACTTCCAACGTAAATTCGCAAGTACTCTAAATTAAGTAAATTCAATCAAAACAGTTCATAGCGTGTGTATTGAATTTGTTTCTTTGATCTCATACCGCACTTTACAAATGGAATATCCTTGCGATATAAAAGGATCCTTTTTCATAAAGCTCTGTAACCCTATAGCTATGGGGTGAAAGATTTGTGAATGCGACAAATCGAAGCCATGAATACCCATAAAAATATAGAGCTGATATCAGTGGTATTTGTTTTCTTTTGGGGCGACGTTTGAAGTGAATAACGAACTGTGATTGGTGGCTTGAGAAATAAAAAAGCCATAGTGATCAAAGTGAGCTTCTGAGGTTCTTATTAGCGCTTTTCAAACGTCGTCTATGTTTTTCTTTTTTTTTTAAATTAAAAAATAATGAGACGTTCGAGACGCTCTCCTGATGGTAAGAGATAACGCCTGTCCATTACCATTGCAGCGATACACGCAGAACTCTGAGTAACAAAACAAAGTCCAGGGCATCGCTGCTTTGGCGCTCATTACTTTGAGACTTTCGATGGTTAGTCTCAACAGCCCAGTAATTTCGCTAGCTGCAGTACCCTTCAAACCGGAACAGAGTAATGTTTTATGTGTATCCGATATAGTGAGTAATTCCATAAAGTATATTTATATTTGCTATTTACAAATTTATACAAAAAACTTAATCTAAAAAAGAGGAGGGATTCGTGGCCAGAATGCTGGCAGCATTGAAACGTTAGATGGCAATGCTAAGCTTTATATCAAAGTAAAAAAAAACCATATAAGTAAAACACAAAAATTATAATCTACATAAATATAAATCATCATCATCATCATCGGCATGCGAACGGACCGCGCTAGCCACTGGTAAAGGGTAGAACTAAGTACCAGGTACCAGGTAGTAGTAAGTAGTAGGGTAGCCTGTCAGCCATTAAAAAAAAAAAAAAGTACTCCGTATCAGTCACCATCAATAACCCCTAATCCTCATGATATTCCAAGATAATCCTACTACAGTCGTTGTACAATTGTACATATGTATAACATGAAAATGCTAATTGCATGGCTTTTTATGTGGCATCCTCGAATTGCATGAATCACACTCCGTACAAACCCGCGTGATTCAATCCAATTTGCAGCGTAACTTTATGTGTTGAACCGCGGCGTCGAATTTATAGAAATGTGCCAATTACCGACTTGCAATGAAATGAAAACCAGTCAAATACATCGCGAAATTAAAAAAAAAAAGTACACAGAAAAATAAAAACGTTGGAAAACAAAGAAAAACTTAACACGCAGTACAGAAATCACGTATCATTTTTAGTTGTAAGAAAATAAAATCGTCTTCTAGTAGAATATTTATGTCCAAACAGACCATCGAACTACAATATGACCTTTTCATTTGTGAGGATGACAGAATAATAAATATCGTAGGACATTACACACAGCGCCATCTGACCCCAAACTAAGCAGAGCTTGTGCTATGGAAGTCAGACAACTGATAGAATACTTAAATACTTTTTTTTTTTTGTAAATACGTTCTTGTAATAAATACATGATACAGAACAAACATTGGTTTATAAGACAAACTGTTTATCCTGCGTGGGAATCGAACCCACGCCCTTCAGCTCTTGTAGCAAAGATACTACCAATGAACCAACAGGGCTGTCAACTTAAACAAGTAAGGCATACTGTTCAAAACCACCCAGAATCAGAAATCAGAACTATTTTTTATTTAGAAACTGTCGCACTGCTGGGCGTGGGACTGTACTCATTGTGAGCAGGGTAAGACCACAGCCCACCATGCTGGGCAAGTGCGAGTCGGCAGACTTCCCACACCTAGTTTTTTTTTACGAACCCTCAGACATTAATGTTTCCTTTACTGTTTGGAGTCATCGGCAATACTCATATACAACAATATACAATACAATAGACAGCCTCGTTGGCTCATTGGTAGTATATCTGCCTTGAGTGGGTTCGATTCCCACTCAGGGCAAACATTTTGTGAATAAACAAATGTTTGTTCTGTGTCTAAGTGTTCTGTATGTATCATAAGTATGTATTTACAAAAAAAAAAGTATTTATGTATTCTATCAGTTATCTGACTTCCATCACACAAGCTCTGCTTAGTTTGGGCCAGATGGCGCTATGTGTATAGTACTACGATAATAAAAAAAAAATACTTAGGACAGAAGGGATTCGAACCCCTAGATTTCCACATTGCATGCCAGACGGTCTCCCAACCAAGTTGTCGAAGCTTCACTTTTTAAACCACTAAAGCTTATAAATTAAAGTCATTGTCGCGAATCAGTGCAAATATTTGTTTCTAAGCAGACAGTTCACCAAACAAGTAGGTACTTACGGCCGAACAGAGACGTTCGTAAATAAGATTAAATCTCAGGCACAATTTAATAGAGCTAGCGTTATAATAGGACCTTACTGGTAAACTCTGCTTGTTTGTTTTAATGTTTTATAGTTGCTTGTCTGTCGGTTTTCTACCGGATACATTTTGGAGAGTGCGCTTCAGATCTGCATGACCTAATTCCACCTTGCCCATCCTACTATCGGACAGCCAGGAGCTTTAAAAAGCGTCACCGCTTCATGGTTGATGTTCCAAAAGCTCGAACTAAGCGGTTTGATTCCACCTTTTTCATGCGTACCGCTAGACATTGGAATCAGCTGCCCGAGTGGGTGTTCCCCGATGAATATAGTCTGGGTACCTACAAGTCGCGAGTGAATCGGTTTCTTCTAGGCGAGCGTGCTCCACCGTAGACCGCATCTTCGCTTAACATCAGGCGGGATGGCGGTCAAAAGCAAGCCAATCTACTATAAAAAAAAAAAAAAAAAACTACTTCTTGCTGCCAGAAAATATCGTTCACGAAAATGAGGTAAAGCTGATTTTAATTTGTAAGTATTTCTTTGGAGATTTTTGTCTATGAATTCTATAAAGTGGATAATTGTACATTTGACTTTTATTTGCTAAAAAATCTAGAACTAACTTTTTTTTTTTTTTTTTATAGTTGATAGGCTTGCGTTTGACCGCCATCCCGCCTGATGTTAAGCGAAGATGCGGTCTACGGTGGAGCACGCTCGCCTAGAAGAAACCGATTCACTCGCGACTTGAAGGTACCCAGACTATATTCAATTAGATAATTTGATTAGACCAGACAGACTATAGACAATTTGATTTGATTTTAAGTAAGATTAGGTTTTTAATTAATAAGCAGTGTCAAATTAGTTTAATTTAAGTCCTCCTCACTGTTGTAACTGGAACGACTGTTAAGCGGAAATAAACTAGATATATACCTTGAACATTCAAAATGAACTTCCGCAAAGTAACGCCTGAATCAATCAATTATCTAAGTTATATTTTATTTTTATAAATTATGTAATTTATTGTTTTCTTGTTATTCTAGTATTTATTATTCTTACTATTGATTTTATTCCCATTCAACTACATTATTCTGTGAATGCGCGCAAATTGCAAGGAGGCATTTTTTGATCAGGGCCACCGAGAGACCGGCCTTGAGAGTTTGGAGCCCACTGTTATATCACATATTCTGTAAATCCTTTATGAAATTCCCTTTATTTTCCGAAATGTTAAATATTTTCTTTTATGTGATACAGTCGACTCTCGTTAATTCGAAACTCGAGGTACTCTTTAAAATATTACGAATTATCGAGTGTTTGAAATATCAAATGGTTCGAAATTTTTGAAAGAAAATAAATAAAACTACGAATTATTGAGTGTTGATCAATTGTTATTCATTAACTTCTATTCTTTAACAATGACAAAAGTTTACTTTAGCATATTGTGCAATCTTTCTGTCTCTTTCTCTCTGCAACTTTGAATTATCAAGTATTGCAACGTAACAAAACGACGCAACGTAGCAATGACTTTTTCGTTCGAAATACTGTTTGTAGCGATGACAGCTCAGTGGTTAGCGCGGTAGGTTGGCATGCCGAAGGGCGTGGGTTCAAACCCCAACAATGAGCTTGAGCTGCCGGTGAAGGAAAACATCGTGAGGAAACCATAGCATGGTGGTAGGGTACTTTCTAGTACTCGGCTGGCTAGCTACCACCCTCAAGTTGAAAATCTGCCGCCAAACATCTAACGGTGTGTTCCGGCAGCCTCACTTGAGAGCCAGTTTCATTCCAGGCTAGGTGTGCTTTACCATCTTCGACCACGCCTTCACTTAACATCAGGTGAGCTGTGGTCAAACACCTGGCCTGTCAACCATAAAAAAAAAATTAAAAAAAAATACCGAGTGCATAAAAATGTATTGATTTAGTTTGAAACATAAAGAGATTTCCTAGGGAACTCGTGATAACTTTGAATTATAGAGAGGTTCGAATTATCGTAGGTTTGCATTAACGAGAGTTGACTGTATATAGTTATGTGACTAACTGACACAGATTTCGACTTCAGAATTGAATTTGACATTAGCGTTTATTTTCTTGTAGTTTTTGTTTGTACTGTATTTTTGTGTTCGTTAATTGACATTTAAGTAGGTAATCATTTTTGTTATTGTGATTATGTTTATTTAATATTAGATTTACATTCTTTAAGATATTTTGATTATTTATATTATACAGTTTTTAATTCATTATTATTATTTAGATGTGAGATAAATGTAATTTATTTCGTCGTTTTTATCTCAATAAAGAATTTAATCATTTAATCATTCAGTAGCAAACGTCGTCGTCGGAATATAGGGCCTTTAGCGGTTTTTAATTAGCAGCTTCATCCGATATCTCGGGCCATATCCCACGAAACATTCATCACAATGTTGCGAGCGTTTCTAAGACTAATTACGCTGAGTGATTTACTCGCTGCACCCAAAAATACCGACTTTACCACTTTACTCGATTAAAAATTGCCGACAGTTGGTTACGCTGACGAGCTAATTATATGAGGCATTTTTATTAAAACTAGAAAAGGTATTTAATAAAAAGGAGTTAAGAGTTGTTGTTATTTGTTTTTCCACTTGAAATTTGGTATAGATGTGTCTTATGACAGATAGAAACACCAGACCAGCGCTGGTCATACCACTTAGTATGACCAGCATTATGCTGTCTGTAACTTTGTCTGTCTCTGTTTGTTTGTTTTTGTTTTTGTGCTTGTTACAAAATTAAACGTTTTTCTTTAAGTGCATACCAAAAATAGAAAAAAAAAGTACAGAAAACAGAAAAAATCTTTGAGCTAGTGCCACAAGCGTTTTTGTGTTTTAATAGTGATCCCGTTTCGGCGTATCACACCCTAAGCGTATAACCCTGTGCATGCCTAAGGGTATGTAAAGATAACAGTGATACATATATATATAGATCTCTACAAAAAATAAAACAATGTCGTTTCCCGCCGTCTAGTCTGTACGCTTAGATCTTTTAAACTACGCAACGGATTTTAATGCTATTTCCATCAATAGAAAGTGTAATTTAAGAGCAAGTTTTACATGCATATTATAGTAGATATAATCAGAGAATTTCAAAGATTTGTAATGTGATATATTTTGCTAACGCTGGCTAAACCATACGAAATAGATCAAAATAATGTACTACGTTAGTATCCACATTGCACCCGTGCGAAGCCGGGGCGGCTCACTAATATGTAGGTATTGGAGGTTTATAAAAATAAATGGGTACCTACTCTATCTTTTAAGTATTTTTATCATTGTCTTGTCCTAAAAATGGTATTAACTTCGTGACAGCCAAGCAACAAAACAAACAAGAACATCAGAACGATAAGAACGCCTTCCACAACAGCGGAAGAGTTATTTTACACCTACATAATATATTGTGTAGGAAGATATCAATCGACCCACGCAAAAAGATCGCACTTTACTTAAAACAAAGCCACAAAGACAAGAAACTTCAAACGGGATATTAAGCCGGGACGGACAGAAAATATCGAATTACGTGACACTTTCTTTCAATACGATAAAAGGCGTCAAATAGCACAAAAGACTTCAATATAGGTTAATGGAACAAAAAAAGTGACAATACCGACAGTGACACTCCTGTCTAGTGTCTCGGAGTCTCGACTCAAGTGTCTGAGAGAGATGTCCCGATAAAAGACACTTGTGAAGAACACTCGAAAGGGACTGACAATTCATAATGCGGTGTGATGGAGTAGACACCTCATAAGAGGGGGAAGGTTCAAGTAAGATGAGGATGAAAAACCATAAGGAGCGAGGTATTAAGGTACGATGTACTTAACGGGAAGTAAATTTAACACTAACTGAACAAAGCCAAGATTTTTTTTTTTAATGTAAAAGTAATGAGACGAACGCTCTCCTGATGGTAAGAGATAACGCATGCCCATAACCATACACAGAACTTTGAGTAACAAAACAGGGTAAAGGGTATCGCTGTTTTGGCGCTCATTTTTTTTTATTGTATATAGGCTTGCGTTTGACCGCCATCCAGCCTGATGTTAAGCGAAGATGCGGTCTATGGTGGAGCTCGCTCGCCTAGAAGAAACCGATTCACTCGCGACTCATTAGGTACTATACATTCGATAAATAATTAGTCCCAATAATCATGTAATTTTGCTAGTTTCAAACCCTTCCCTTAAAACCGCACTACAGTATTTTTTACACAATCAATATTTATAATAATAAAACAAATATTTATTTCTAGGTTTAAATAAATCATCTGATAATACATACGAGCGTTTCGTTCGTATGTATATATACTTTTACTAAAATAAAATGAAAATGTAGGTACCTACTATAAATTTAATCTTTGTCAGATATTTAATTTACGTTCTAATTCTATCATAGCGAAAGCAATAAATGATCCCATTCCAATTGAAATTACTTTAAAAATTATTTTAGATAATTCGATTCTATTAACTAAATAGTGATTGCTTGAGATTTTATTAATCTATCAAAATGTAAATTACGTTATATGGGACGAGTACCATTTACAACTCGACTGTCGGATGTTTTAATAATCGTTTTATAAGATCTTCAATTTAATCCGTAGGCCAAGATACCAGAGAGGACAAATACATTTGTTACCTCCGTGACCTTTCCGCGGTTACGTGGGAAGCTTGTAAATAGCGAAGGCGGCAAGTTCTAAATCTTTCAGGCCGCTTACACTTCTTAGGGCCTCCCCGTAATGGGTTAGAAATCATACGAACATGCGATGATCGCAAAAACGCAACGAAATGCTAGTATATCGTCTACAAAAATGAAAAATGAAATGATGTTCAATGGTAAGCGCATAACATGAGAATCTAAAAAAAAAACCAGCCGAGTGCGAGTCGGACTCGAGCACGAAGGGTTCCGTACCTTCTATAAAAACGGCAAACAAATCACGTTTGTTGTATAGGAGCCCTTAAAGCCCTTAAATATTTTTTTTATTTTTAGTATTTGTTGTTATAGCGGCAATAGAAATACATCATCTGTGAAAATTTCAACTGTCTAGCTATCACCGTTCTTGAGATACAGCCTGGTGACAGACGGACGGACAGCGACGTCTCAATAATAGGGTCCCGTTTTTACCCTTTGGGTACGGAACCCTAAAAACGACTGAACCGATAGCTAATTTGATCAATTCTTTTTTGTTAATGTTTGTTATAAATACTTCAAGTGAGCTGTATATAGATGCGAGGCCGAAAGACGAGCGGTACTACAGCATTTGGTATTAAGTACTGCGCCAATCAAAAAACGTTATTTACAAAAATTATAAAACAAATAGCACGACACGTGGGACTCGAACTTAACAACGGATGTGTTTGAAAACTAAAAAATAAATTCGCAGCGGACTGAGGCGAAGGGCGAGGCCCAAGGAGCGAAGAAAAGTCAACTCATCTTTATTCAAAATTTACACAGGCGCAGCCGAACCAGAGACGTGTCCAAACAATTTTGAACCTACTGTACACAGAAAAAAGTCAAGTTTCCCAAAACACCTGTACGCCCACGACCAGGCTCTACATTGTGGTGGGTTGCCTTAGTTTTCTTATCAAGACTGACGCTACTATCTCGCTTTTGTTCGTATTTTTTTATATCAGTAATCGCACGACCAGCGAATTTAAGAATTTAGCCGGTCCTAGAAAAGTTTCTCGAGTGACGGCAACACCCACTCTATACTTCAAACACAATTAATTAGCAACCTCCTGAGTCATTTATTCTGTGAAAATTTTCACAATAGATTAGACCGAAATTTCTTGGAAATATCGTTTAAGCGCTTTTTGTTCTCTGTAGGTAGAAGTGGGTGGTCCCTCACTGTGCCCGAATTATTCACTAAAGTTACATTTAAGCAAGATAATAAAAACGAAAATCTTTCAATGTTCTCACTTTATTTCCAAGTTACAACAACAACATACATACAATATACAACAAAGAAAAAAAGAACTGAATTTTGAATTTATTTACACTGATATAAAACAAATAATACATTCCATAAATAATTATGAAACGTATAAAATAAACTGTATTTATAAAAGAATACGCGGTCATGGGGACTGCCGACAGAAGTGAAAAGTTAAAACACGTAACATTAGCTAGTCTATTACGCAAACCCATAATTTTGCCTCTGCTAAACAATCGCTCAAAGTGGTTACAAAAGTATTAACTTTTGTAACCACTTAAACTTCAAAAATTGACATGTGGTCGTATCGTGTTGACTTTTGAATACAAAGAATTCTTTCGGATGTCCATGTTTCAAGTAGTATGTTATTAGCATAATCTACTGTTTTATTCAAGCAATTGTGATTTACCGCAAATGAAGACCAAAGACCAAAATGAACGCCAGTAGTCGTGATTTCACTGTAAAATTATGCTCCATTTGTCCATAAATGGCAAAAAATTATTTGTATGGAAATCGTACCACCTTTAGAGTTTTCGTCCTCCGTCGATACTACCTTTTTTGTTTGACTGATTGATCTTATTGTTATTATATTTTGTAATTTCTTTCTATTAATTTTCATCAGTTTCCTGAATTGCCTCCAAGTTTATTAGTCAAGACAAAATTATAATTGTACGTTACATACCTTATTTTATTCCTAATTATTTCTTCCGCATTAGCGCAGCACTAATTTTCATCTGTAACAAGAATAAAACGTTTAAGTTATGACATTGTATTTACATGCCCATATTTATAATATTACTAGCTTGCGCCCGCGACTTCATCCGCGTTGGCTTTAGAGTTGAGCTCAAAGAGAAATACAACATATTGAGTATACGTAACAAAAAACCGGCCAAGTGCGAGTCGGACTCACACACGTAGGCTTCCGTACCATTATCTATAATAATAAAACTAAATATTTTGTGAATAGTTAAAGCGTCTACCTGTCACCGTTATTAGTATCGAGCAAGAAACGGTAAAAAAATCAAGTTTGTTGTATGGGATATATTAAATATTTATTGCATTTTATTTTTAGTATTTGTTGTTATAGCGGCAATAGAAATATACATCACCTGTGAAAATTTCAACTGTCTAGCTATCACCGTTCTTGAGATACAGCCTGGTGACAGACGGACGGACGGACGGACAGTGAAGTCTTAGTAATAGGGTCCCGTTTTTACCCTTTGGGTACGGAACCCTAAAAATCAATAGTTTCATCCGTCACGAAACTTGATTTAGATTAAGATAAAAACCTTTATACCTTTCATCCCGAAATACAGAAAAAAAGAAAATAAAATGTTCCATAAAACACATCTATAAGTACCAAATTTCAAGTGGATACGTCTTGTAGTTTGTTCTTCTTGCTGTTTGTTCGCTTTTCTGGGATATAATGTATCCTATATGTTAATTCGGGTAATAGACTATCTGTGTGCCAAATTTCATGATAGGAAATGATCCTATAACATTTCTCTTTTGCGGTATTAAATCATAAAAAAATATTAATGAAATCGTTCTAACCATTACTTATCTCAATTTCAAGTTAATGGATGGATGGATAAAGTTTTATTTCTGAAATACAGTGTACAGTGTACAGTGTAAACTCCATGTAACGTCACTCTATTTAAGGTGGTTCGATTTTCATACAAATATTTTTTTCCCATTTATGGACAAATGGAGCACAATTTTACAGTGAAACCACAGCTACTGGCGTTTATTTTGGTATTTATATGCGGTAAATCACAATTCGGTATGTAAAGTTTTTTTTTTGTATTTATTTTATATTTTTTACTGATAGTAAACTTTATTTTATGAAACTAATTTGAATATTTTGGCTTTCTATGCGGTAGTTTAATTCTAATACATTTTCAAACTTTTTATAGTTATGACGTCATAACATTGGCTGAATATGTAAAATATGTACCTTTTTTCAGGCACTGAAAGAATCCTTATACAGCCAAGGACATGACGTCATTAGAAGTTAATTGAAAGTCAAATTTATTTTATGTATTTTATTAAAATAAACCCCGTCTCATAGTTTAAAGAGTTTTAAACGGAAAAATCATGTACAGGAATGTAATATTTCGAAATGGTTTTGGAATCAGCAAAGTATTTTTTTTCTTTACATACCGAATTGCTTAAATAGTAGATTATTAGCATAAAATCAAATTTATGAATGTTTTATGAATTTGTGATTTTTGGATAAAACAGTGGATTATGGAAATCGTACCACCTTAACGTCAAACTCCTTAAAAAGTCGTAATTACTCGACTTTGGTTGGTTTGCCTTGTTGTCCATACAATGATACACTCTATGTAACATCACACACACTCTACATAACGACTACAATATGTCGTTATAAAGCAAGTAATTTCGGGAACTAATAAAGCACCTAGTGTTTGTTTGTTTCTAAGTTGCCGAAATTGATAAGAACAGCAGTTGTGTACAATGTTTTGTTTGGCCCGTATTCACCTCGACTGCCGGCATCATACGAACCAAAGATTCTAAGAAATTCGTTCTTTTGTTTGTTGTAATTACTTTGCACGTGTTTGTCTCAGTTGCTAGACTGTTGTTAGGTTATTATTATGCATTTTCAACACGTTATCATATTCTTAGTTGCTCACAAACTTTCTTCTCCATATAACGCCAGAAAATACGCGGTCCCTTCAGCGTCGCTATATAGAGTTTACACTCTAACTGTCATAAGACCAAAAAGATTTGAGTATGTCGTTAAAACAGATATAAAAGGTGAAATCGATATTCACCTTTCACAGCATAACCCTATCATCACCACCGGGTGAAACGCCGGCCGGTCAGCCGTTTATAAAGAATTCAAAGCTACCTACGCATCCTTCACATGATATAGGGCCCGCGAGGATTCCTGCCGCGGAACACCGAAAATGGAAGACAAGGGTGGATTTTGTTAGAATATTATTGTTAGCTTCTGTTTGTCAGTTATTTAACTGGCAAATAGTGGACAAAACCTTATGTGTTCCAAGTTAAAGAGGCACTGTTTTCATTGTAATATTTTACTTTGTGGCAGATATCCTTAGCAAGAGGTCGTCTAGGTACAACCATGGTACCATGGTACATACATAGTACCAGAAACCAGATATAAATAAATAAATATCGTAGGACTATACACACAGCGCCATCTGACCCCAAACTAAGCAGAGCTTGTGCTATGGAAGTCAGATAACTGATAGAATACTTAAATACTTTTTTTTTGTAAACACATACTTATAATACATACAGTACACCCAGACACAGAACAAACATCGATGTTAGTCACACAAATGTTAGTCCTGAGTGGGAATCGAACCCACGCCCTTCAGCTCTCGAAGCAGACATGCTACCAATGAACCAACAGGGCTGTCAAATCTGTCAAAACTATCTAGCCAAGCAGTAGTATATAAACATTGCAGTATTTTAAGGGTTCTTGTAGATAGCGAAATTACAGGGCTTTTGAGTGTTTCGTTCGTTACTTTTACGCCACATCTCCATCTTCGTCTTAACAACAAATATAACTTAACAACAGGTGAGCAGTGGTAAACCGTCTATATTACCAGACATTAAAAAAAATGTATTTGTATGTATATAGTTTACGCGATTTGTATGCCTGTATCTATCGATCTATGGATGTTTGTGAATGTGTTTGGCGGTCATAAGTGTGAACTGAGATTGTTGACGTTCTCAATGCGGAGTGACACTGCGAAGAGCGACGAATTTGTCCCTTTATAGAAATTAATTTTTTTTTTCGTCTTTAATTTACAACGGTTGTTCTTCATCATCTTTAGTTAAAACTCAGGAAAGGACAAAAAAACAACATGAAAGTGTGAATATTTTTCATCAGAAATTGTTCATACTTGTGACGACACTTTACTTGCCATCACGGTCTTTCCATTTTAGTTTAACATCCACGATTCCGTAGTCAATAAAGCCTACCGCTTAGACTGAACGATCCGATCGATTGGTACGATTAGCAAAATCGGATCACGGTTTCCGGACGGGATTAACGAGAGCCTAGTGCCAGAGTCCTCGACCCATTTCAGGGGCCATTATTTTTATTTCAGACAGTATTTCAGAGAGGCACATCAGGGCGCATACTTCGGGCCCCAATTACCAGACCCTAGAGAAAAAGTGCAGGAATCGACTGACCCAGACCAGCCCCGTATCTATCCCCTGTCCCACTGATGACACAGACATGCAGGTTCTGTTTTCCACGTTGGGAGGAAACCTGAAAAAAATAATATCCGCACATAACTTAGAAAAGACAGTGCTAATGGACTTAATGATTTAATTTTATACAATTTTTAATTATTATTATTATTTTTTTTTCATGTTTGTGATATTTTTATTATTATTTTAAGACGATGCCTCTATACAGCTGACTTAATAAAAATTGTACAAACTTTTTGACGAGTCCATATAGGAACACATATAGGAATGTTTAATTAAATTATTTTTTTATGTGTGTGACTTTTTGGGCAATAAACATTATTCTATTCTATTCTATTCTTGAAGCCAGAACTTCCAGATTGGCAGTTAGACGTTCACAAGATGACATTTTTTTTTTTTTTTTAGCTGACAGGCTACGTGTTTGACCACAGCTCACCTGATGTTAAGTGACGGTGTGGTCGAAGATGGTAAAGCACACCTAGCCTGAAATGGAACTGGCCCTCAAGTGAGGCTGCCGGAACACACCGTTAGATGCTTGGCGACAGATTTTCAACTTGAGGGTGGTACCAGCCGAGTACTAGAAAGTACCCTACCACCATGCTATGGTTTCCTCACGATGTTTTCCTTCACCGGCAGCTCAAGCTCATTGTTGGGGTTTGAACCCACGCCCTTCGGCATGCGAAGCGACCGCACTAACCACTGAGCTATCATCGCTACACTACATAGCTTCATTACCAACATTAAGTCTTTGTTTAATCAAAATTGTTCCAGGGAAAATGGAGTTATGGTGACAATGATATCCCTCCTCGCGTTGAGTCCCACAATATAGCAGCAACCACAGTGAACGAGCCTATATTACACTAGTTATGTTACTGAAGCAGTAGGTACTGTACAACAATAAAATTTCGTTTATTTTAGCGTTACTCGTGAACTACTGTTCACGAGTACTACTGTTCACGTACTGTACTGTACTGTTCTAGTACTGTTCACGAGACTTAACAAACTTATAACATAAACATATAACTAAAACAAGCTTAATTAAGAAAATGAAAAAAACCCCGAACTAATGCCAGTCACTCGGGATGATGTAAAGATTCTAACGGTACATCCAAATTTGTTCACGCATTTCAAAGTTATGGTAAAATAAAGGAGCCACAAAACATTACACTCCTTTTTTGGCAGTCGCGTAATAAAACTTTTAAAATGGTTTATCGCCTTTCCTTCGACAAACAACGACAACGTCTTCCCCAGTCATACATAGTTAATGCACGGGCATGCTCTGCAATTATGCACAGTCCTTCATTATACGTCAATGGAGCGTCGGGATTTATTGACGATATACTCGTATTCGAGAATGTGGATATGTATTTGGTAAATTAATATTGATGGTCTGATCCAGAAATTAATGGGCATCGGGAGTAAAGACAACAAAGGCTTTGAACAAGGAAGATTAGGCAATGACTGGACTCAGTAAATCAATTTACTTGGTGGTAGATTTCCTTAGCAGGAGGTCGTCTAGGTAGGTACCACCGCAGTACCAGTTATTCTGCCGCCAAGCAGTAGTGTGCAAACATTACTGTGTTCCGGTTTGAAGGGTACTGCAGCTAGCGAAATTACTGGGCTGTTGAGACTAACCATCTAGTCTCAAAGTAATGAGTGCCAAAGCAGCGATGCCCTGGACGTTGTTTTGTTACTCAAAGTTCTGTGCATCGCTGCAATGGTCATGGACAGGCGTTATCTCTTAACATCGGGAGAGCGCCTCGACCGTCTCATTACTTTTACATAAAAAAAAATAAAAAAAAAAAAACGTCGTTTCGGTAAGTACCACTGCAGTTCCGAATATTCCGGCAAGCAGTGTAAAATTAGAATGAAACGATTTGATTCTTCGTTCATTGTGCGGACTGCTAGACAGTGGAATGCGCTAGTGAGTGGGTGCTCCCCGATCGATATAATCTGGGTGTCTTCAAGACGAGAGTGAATCCGTATCTTCTAGACAAGCGTGCTGCATCTTAGACCGTATTACACTTAACATCAAGTGAGATGGCGGTTAAACGTAAGCATAAAAAAAAACATTGCTGTTTGAAGGGTACTGCAGCTAACAAAATTATAGGGTTATTGAGACTAACCATCGAATGTTTCAAAGTAATGAGCATCAAAGCAGCAATGCCCTAGACTTTGCCTTGTTACTCCAAGTTCTGGGTACCTATTGCTGCAATGGTCATGGCCAAGCGTTACCTAAGATAAGATAATATTTATTTGATAAACGCATGTTTGAGTTTTGGCTGGAACGCGCGGAGTCGTATCCCCATTGTATTTTTTCCAAAATTTGCATTTTTTAGAGACTATTTTTATAGTGGATAAAAATAGTGGTGTTTTATTCATAAAGTGCCGAATTACACGCGCGAGTATTAGAAAGAGATATAATGTGGTAAAACATGACTTTTTGTGTTGCTTCCAAAACTCAATCGAAGCTTATAGTAAAGTCGCCCCTACTTTACTAACGCATAACTGGATTTGAATGGCACGGACTGGTTTTAACCAAGACTGAACTTTGACTACAGCTAAATAAATAAAAAATACTATTAAAAAAAAAACTAGAAAGCGAAATATGCCCTAAATTGAAAGCAAATGGTGATGATATTGTAATTTACTATGACCAAATATTGACAAATAAATAGCGAAGGAAAATGGACTCGAATAATTTCTTGCCAGAAACCCTTTTACATTGACGACTCCAATCGAATTAAGGTACACCCATCAACAAAATTTGCAAGTAAAATTTAAACTCCATTTGTTATTTGCGGAAATAAAAGCATCCGAAAAATAAATACCGAAAGATACCAGCGTTGCTGTTTCGCAAAGGAAATCAAAGGACTCAAAGGGTGGCCTTACGTTGGCCTCATTAGCAAGGGAATAAAGTATGTTGTAAAAGGTAAGCTTGTTATCTGGGCCTTGTTATCCCGGGGTTCTGATAGCCCCTTGTACCGTATGAATTTCACATGAAGTTCACACTTAAACTTTGATGTCTGCGGCTTGAAGAACAATGAGATTATGGGAATCAAAGCATATTGTTTGTCGTACAACAGGAAAACGTTTGGAAGGATTACCTGGTTTCACAGATGTTCTAATCCCACTAATATTATAAATGTGAAAGTTTGGATGGATGGATGGATGAATGGATGGTGTATTATATGATTTATGTTACCTATAGTTGACCATGTATTATAATTATTTAGCTGACTATGAATTTAATTAATTAAGAATTATTATCGTTATTCGTTCGTCGTTATTTTTCATCTTATTTTTTACATTAAATATTTACAAAATATATATAATATAAAAAACTTAAAAACTAGGGTGCCGCCGGCAGCGGGGCAGGGCTCAAGCTGCCGGTGGTTAGGGCTGCAGAGTGAGGAACCTCCTCACAATGCGCACCGTGTCAAGTATCACTGCTTTTTGAAGCTGACCCTTGACCCAACCGTCTAGCGAGTCTCTTAAGAATTATTAATATTTCATTTGACATAATGGATTATATAACTGACTTTAAAATGTACATAACAAAAATATAATTTACTCTTTGCTAACAATATTGCATTAGGATAAAAACCTGTAATGATAATTGTAGTTTTTTGAAAATAAATGAAATGAAATGTTTATTACTCTTTCACGGAAAAACTACTGAACGGGTTTGGATGAAATTTGGTATGGAGGTAGCTGTGACCCTGGATTAGAACATAGGCTACTTTTTATCGCAAGCAACACCGCGGGGCGCAGCTAGTAAACACATAAATACGTAAACACAAGTTTATAGATATCTGACGACCTTAATAAATTACGGCCAAACACACTTCCCCTCTTAATGATTACATTTTAAAAAATGATGTAACAGATAAATATAAGAAAACACGAAGTAAGAACCTCCTCCTTTTTTGAAGGAAGTTAAAAGGAGTTTTTTTTTCTTTCATGGAATTAACCGAAGCACGCAAATGTTCAAAATAAACTGGTTGTTAGTTGAAAATATTGAATAGCTTCGGCCGACCATCGTTATGGATACAAACTAAAAGTTTCGGAGAACCATTCCGTTTGTACCTACTAGTGGGATTTAGGTGCCACGGCTTTCACAGTGTTGTATGAAATTAAATGTAGATAAAGGATCAAAGTATCGATACATATCGATTTAAGTAAACAATCGATATAAACTATAAATAATCGATGTATGCAACATTTTTTTTTCTTTTGTTTTGGCGTCGCATTTTGAGCATTTGCCAGTGTCGAGGTGTTTTGTCAAGTTTCATACGTTAAAAAAGTTACCTCGTAGCTATAGCTATAGTCAAAGTACAGCCCGTGTCAGTCAAGTCCAGTCATTCTTTAGTAAAGTAGTGGCGTCTTTACTATAAAGCTTCGATGGAATTTTGGAAGCAACACGAAAAGTCATGTTTCACCACATTATATCATTTTCCCACACTCGTGATTCGGCACTTTATGAATAAAACACAACCATTTCTATGCATAAACACTCGACAAAACACTAGTTTTGGAAAAAATACAATGCAACATTTAAAATCCGAAAATTCGTTTACCTAGAGATGAGAACTAGTCTAGATCGATTTTCGCAAAATACTAGAAAACGAACTGAACGATTGAACTCCAACTTCGTCGTACGAACCTACATAATGGAATTTGCTGCTCGAGTATGTTCCCTCATTCCCTGATATATACATATACAATCTGGGTTCCTTCAACTCGCGCGTGAATCGGTTTCTTCTAGGCAAGCGTGTTCTATCGTATATAGTATCTTCGCTTAACATCAGGCGAGATGGCGGTTACACGCAAGCGTATTTTATTATGTACTTTATTTGACATTTCGTTTATATTCATTGTCATGTATTCAGTGTTTTATAACTTTTTTTTTTATGATGATGATATTCAAAATGATTTTTTTTTAATTTGACTTGTAACGTTAGTGTTATCAATAAAATATTTGTATTTGTATCAATAGTACAAAATTTACTATTTAAAAAAACCGACTCCATGACCCTTGGGCCAACTAAACGCACTGCCCCAATGAAGCAGCGAGGTTTCGAAGTAAACGAAAATATCATCGATGATATTTTTTAGATTTTTTTAAAACGGCTCAATCGTTTTCGATAAAATTTATATGGGACCACTGATGAAGTATGATCTACCAAGCAAAAAAAAAGAATCATCAAAATCGATTCATAATATAATTGGCGGAATTATCGTCAAACAAACATTAAAAAAATACAATCGAATTGAAAACCTCCTTTTTTGAGTCGGTTATAAATAGCTGAACGTGGCTAAAGAAGTTTTTATAAGTAAAAGTAATCTCTTACTCATTTTAATTTACACTAATATTATAAATTTGTATTTTTGGATTTTCGTATGTTTGTAACGAATAAACTCAAAAACTACTGGACCGATTTCAAAAATTATTTCACCGTTGGGTAGCTACACTATCCCCGGGTGACATAGCCTACTTTTCATCTATGTATTCCCACGGGAACGGGAACTACGCAAGTAACTATATAAAATTGGTTATGAATTTGAAAAGATTTAAAAGAGTAGAGCTCGACGATAACGGATCCATTCGAAACGAACGTGTGCAACCATAATTTGATTATCGAATAACTCGGAATGAGACTGGATTTGTATTGCAAACGTTACGGAGAATTCTCGTCACCACGTGCATCGATGTCGGTGGTCGGGTTATTGCTCAACAAATTTCACGCGATTTTATCTCGCCTTGCGAAAATTGCATTATAAAATAAGGTACTGTATTTGTAAGTTAATAACCTAAGACCATCTTTTTTGCCGTCGTGATTTATTGTCAACTAGTGGATCGTCCCTGTTTCGAACGTGTGGACATCTATTTTTTAATTAAACTCTAGTAATAAACATATTACTCAGGGAGAATGTAGCATTCTAATGGTGAAAGAATTTTTGAAATTGGTCCAGTAGTTTTTGAGTTTATTCGTTACAAAAATAGGTACAAATCTTTCCTCTTTATAATATTAGTTTAGATTGATTTTGGTGAATTGATTACAAAACATTAAATGCCTCTTTTACAACAGTAGGTGTAATTATTGTATTTGGCTGGCCAGCTACCATTCGCGTTGAAAATCTGCCGTCAAGCAACTTACGGCAGCTTCAATTGAGAGCCAGTTCCATTCTAGGCTAGGTGCGCTTACCATATTCGACCATACCGTTAATTAAGATCAGGTGAGCTGTTTTCAAATGCCTACTTTAACAAAAATTAGGCAGTTATGGGGATTGCCGACAGAAGTGAAAATTTAAAACACAACACACTTTTTAAAAATTTTGATCTACGGACAATTCGAAAAAATGAATCGAAAATGATTCGAAATGTTTTTCGTGGGTGGGTAAGTTCGATTCTTAGCCAGATATATTTTATGGTATAAACAAATGTTTGTTCTGTGCCTGGGTGTTCTGTATTTATTATATATAAGTATGTACTTACAAAAAAAAAGTATTCTTTCAGTTATCCGACTTCCATAGTACAAGCTTTGCTTAGTTTGGGGTCAGATGGCGCTTTGTGTAATGTCCTACGGTATTTATTTAATTATTACGAGCGGAGATGACATTTTTTTGTGATTGCGATGTTGACCCTAAAAACTGGCTTATATTTATGCATAGAATCCCTTTCAACAGTGACAGTCGTTCAAAAAAACACAATGTGACCGAAACACAAATAACTATGTTATTTCTATTGCAACTGAATGCCATGTGTTTTTAAGCTCGCAGCTGTAAAATGAAAAAAAAAACTAAACAATTTTAAAATGTATTTTGTAGCTACCATTTTTATCGACAGCTGGCAACACTATTGTAGCGTGGAAACTCGCAGAAATATCACCGGGATGACCCAAAACTTCTCTTTACTATCGTCATAAACCTTCTAGCATAAATTGATATCTTTCTCGAAACTTCTTTGGAAGTATAACCGCAGGACCTTAACGGTACATGTCCCAATACCTGGGCTTATTTTTATGGATGTATCTCTAATGATTTTGACCGAAAATGTGGCCAAAATTAGGGCCAGATGTGGTATCTAAGCTTTTGTAGTTTATTTTTATCTTATAGGATGAGAAAAGCGTAAATGGGATGTTGGGTTTTATGTTCAGGATTTGAGCAAAGCGTTACGTTAAAAAACTCTTTAATGTTAACTAAACTGACACACTGTTTATGACAGCTCTGTTGGTTTATTGGTAGTATGTCTGCTCCAAGAGCCGAAGGGCGTGGGTTCGATTCCCACCCAGGACAAGCATTTTGTGATATAAGCAAATGTTTAAGTATGTATTTACAAAAAAATGTATTCTATCAGTTATCTGTCTTCCATAGTACAAGTGTTGCTTAGTTTGGGGTCAGATGGCGCTGTGTGTAATGTTCAACGATATTTATTTTATTTATTAAACTAACCTAAAGATACCTTCAAACTTACTTTTTAATGTTTACATATCTCTACCTGGCGGCAGCATACATGTACGACCTCCTGCTACAGACAACTACCACCTAGTATACTTTCCTCGGACAAGTATTGCATTGAAAAAAATATTTATAGATTACTATTTTCGACCACACCGTTACAGCTGTAGTCAAACACCTAGCTTGTCAACCAGAGAAAAAAAGTACTTGCGCGTTCGATTTTCATGACAAGGTTTAGAAATGAGCGTGGCAAAAAAATGTCATAAAAGTTCTTATGATAAAAATAAAAATAAAAAGTAATTCTGTCAATAACGGTCCTTGTACTGCAGGTAGAAATAGTGAACGCCTTGTAACGATCAGATCAATACTTTATTAGGAACAAGTTCGTCTCGACGGCGGTGAAACGTGACTGCGGCCCGTAACGGCATCAGATAATTCGGCTCGAAGGACCATAAATAAAATCAAGATCGGCCAACTCTTGCCACAGCCAGAGCTGACACGGTTAAGTGCCTTGAAGAATTGTAGTGCTTTAGTTAGATGTAGATAAACCCGTAGTTTGGCGAACAGTGAGGTGAATTCTGAATTTATTATCCACGAGCTGCGCCCCGCGGAGTTAACAGCCACATGTTTTCGGGATAAAAAAGTAGCTTATATCTTAAAACAGGGTGTCAGCTACCTTCATACCAAATTTCATCCAAATTTTTTCAGTAGCAGTAGTATTTTTTTGTAGTAGTAGTTTTTTTTTTTTTTTGCTGTGGTCAAACAACTAGCCTGTCAACCATAAAAAAAAAAGAAAAAAAAAAGTCTTTGCGTGAAAAAGTACCAAACGGGGTTTTTGGCGGGAACGCGGGAAGAGTCGTGTCGCTCCGTTGTATTTTTTTCCAAAACTAGTGTTTTGTCGAGTATTTATGCATAAAAATGGTGGTGTTTTATTCATAAAGTGCCGAATTACAAGCGCGAGTGTGGGAAAATGATATAATGTGGTGAAACATGAGTTTTCGTGTTGCTTCCAAAACTCCATCGAAGCTTTGTAGTAAAGTTGCCACTACTTTACTAAAGCATGACTGGAATTAACTGACACGAACTGGACTTGACAAAGACGACTTTGACTAAAGCTAGCTACGATGGCACTTATTAAACTTTTGAAACTTGAAAATATATAATTACTTGACACTGGCAAATGCTAAAACGCGACGCCAAAACCAAAGAAAAAAAAAGTACCAAACATCCATCCATCCAAACTTTGAGATTTATAATATTAGTGGATTGTAGCCATACGGCAATGACAGATTCGAACAAGCTTATGAGTTTAAAAATTCTGTAACTCGGCCGCGAATAAAATAGCTTTAATTAACGGGAAAAACTTTTTAAACCAATTTATTATTCCTAATTAAATTTAAACATAACTTTCACATATTTTAATTTTCTTTATTTAGATACTTTACCAGATAGATTTGGTTATTTTTTTAGTAATGTATTTTTTTTTATAACAAATAGGCTTACGTGTGACCGCCATCTCACTTGATTTGTTTTGTTTTCTTTTTCAAAGAAAAGTCTGTGTTCCCTGTTAGGTACAATATTGGTGTCTTCAAATCTAGAGTGAATAGGTTTCTTCTAGGTAAGCGTGCTCCATTTTAGACCACACTACTGCTTAACATCAGGCAGAGTGTGGTCAAACGCGAACCTATTTTGAATACAAAAAAATGTTAGTGTTAGTGCACAAGAGAAATAGAAAAATGTATAGAACACAATAAAATCTTATGAGCTGTTGCTACAATTGACGGCCTTATTGCTAAAAGCGATTTTTATTTTTTTATTTTTTTTGTACACTAGACACTCCTGTGGTTAAGATTACTCCAAAGCGCACAGAGAGTCAACATTACATAAAACACATTGCTGTAGGGCGTGGGTTCGATTCCCACTCAGGGCAAACATTTTGTGAATAAACAAATGTTTGTTCTGTGTCTGGGTGTTCTGTATGTATTATAATAAATAATAATAATAAATAAATAAATATCGTAGGACATTACACACAGCGCCATCTGACCCCAAACTAAGCAAAGCTTGTACTATGGAAGTCAGATAACTGATAGAATACTTAAATATTTTTTTTTTTTTGTAAATACATACTTATAATACATACAGTACACCCAGACACGTGACATTATAAGTATGTATTTACAAAAAAAAAGTATTTATGTATTCTATCAGTTATCTGACTTCCATCACACAAGCTCTGCTTAGTTTGGGGCCAGATGGCGCTGTGTGTATAGTCCTACGATATTTATTTTATTTTATTTTATAAAAATACAATTCAAAATAAATTATTTATACTAATTATTATTAATATTTATTCATTATTGTTGGTATGACCTATGAAGGCGACAGCAGAGCACATGAACTGTTTTTTCTTTCAAAATTTATTTTCAACAATTAATGCCACAATGGCGCTTGCGAGGATATGACTGAATGAATTTAAAAATATACTCTTTGTACGCCTTACATCTCGTGGTAAGGAAGTGTCGGTGTGGGAGTTCGCTCGCACTGGACCGGTTCTGAACTTCAACATTAACCTTGTTTTAGTTTCTAAGTCATTCCTGCTGCAACAGCGCATATATAACTCAATAGAAAGAAGCTGTTTAATTCCGCAACACATCTGAGCTAATGGAACTTAATAATTCAGGGTCGGGAACGAGGTAATTGTGCCGGAGAAGTTATCTAGGAAACAATCGTGGAAATCGCTTTAGTACTAATTTCTAAGTAAATAATGCCAAGTCCTTTTAGTACTAGACGTTAGAGAAATAAATGCATTACTGGTTTCTTGTACTATGCTTGTAGCCTGATAGATTTCAAACTAAAAAAAACAAAAGGTTCGCGTTTGCCCACTCTGTAATGTTAAGCAGTAGTGTGGTCTAAGAAGCACGCTTACCTAGAAGAAACCTGTTTCCACAAGATTGAAGTGACTTGTAACATTGGTGTTATCAATAAAGTATTTGATTTTAATTTTCACATATAATTATGTATACATTGTTGTTTAAGTTTGACAAAAGATTTAAGTTTGACATATTACATATGTAACATCTTTTAAGAACATATCGTCTAAAATTTTTCGGGTTGTAGGTACAGACAAATGAATTATCTTTATTTATATAGATTTGAAGACACCATACTGTACCTAACATACTTAGGTACCTACCTATTATATTTACAACGCCTCGTGGTATCACCCGTGTAGTTCCCTTTCTCGTGGGAATACAGGGATAAAAAGTAGCCTATGTCACCCGGGGATAGTGTAGGTTCACAACGGTGAAAGAATTTCTGAAATCGGTAAAGTAGTTTCGGAGCCTATTCAATACAAACAAACAACCAAAAAATGAAATCTTTCCCCTTTTTAATAAGTGTAGACTATAACAGTTCATTTGACAGCCCTGTTGGCTCATTGATAGTATGTCTGCTTCAAGAGTTGTAAGGCGTGGGTTCGATTCCCAATGAAACCCAGGCCCATAGGCATGGCTGACGATAGTGATGACCTATTTAATGGAAAGGACACTGCCGTCCAGCCACTACAAGAAGCTAATCTATCACGTCCAAAGCCTGTTCCATTTAAGTTGGCACACGTCGTGGGAGATGTCTTCTTAAGTTGTTATTGGTACCGCGGATGCTTTATAGCTGTGACGTGACGCGTATGTTTGTTATAAGGGCAGTGATATACGAAGGAACGTCATCTTTCGTCACCAAACGTCAGATAAAAGAGATGAGTGACTACTACAAATCCATTGTTGCAGATTGTTGAAGTGAAATCTTCTCTAGCCGCGCTGATTTATTTCTTGGTAGGGGCAAAACTTATGGGTTAGCGTCACCGACATGCTAATAAATAATAAATAAATATAGTAGGACTATACACACAGCGCCATCTGGCCCTAAACTAAGCAGAGCTTGTGTGATGGAAGTCAGATAACTGATAGAATACATAAATACTTTTTTTTTTGTAAATACATACAGAACACCCAGACACAGAACAAACATTTGTTTATTCACAAAATGTTTGCCCTGAGTGGGAATCGAACCCACGCCTTACAGCTCTCAAGGCAGATATACTACCAATGAACCAACGGGGCTGCCAATGTGACTTAAGTGTTTTAAGTTTTTAATCCACGTATAAAAGTAATAAGATGAATAAATGAATAGCTAAGAATGGCAATAGAAAAGACTTTTCTAGATGTAATTGATCTCATTATTAGTTTGTTACTAAAGTGCTTCGAATGAAAGAAGCCATGGATAGGATATTTTGTATGTAGAAACTTAATAGTTCACTCTTTTTCTATATTAGTCATCTATCTCAGACTTAGCGTCACAGTTTATACGGATCTCTGTCAGACGACGTCTCGTTCAGTATAGAATAGAGAACAGAACTGAACAGAATAGAATATATGGAGAACAGAACAGAACAGAATACAATAGAATATAAAGATATAGAATGGAAAACATAGATATACAAAGAAAAAAAATTACATTATTGTTTTTTTTTTATAAAAGAGGCAACGTTCTTCTCGTCTTTCAACAGCGTTATATTGTACATACATTTCATTTTGCTCTGCTATAAGATGAACGTTAACTCATAAATCCGATGACGTGATAAAGCGAAGCTGAAGACGGCCCGACGATGTACTTTCGACGCCATGTTCGTAGGTAAGTTCTTTGGTCCGGCCTGTGTGCGACCGGCCTAACCGGTTTGTACTTACGTCATAAAATCCAAGTTCGCTCCCGTTTAGGGCTAACTTTCCCTTTTAGAGGTACACTTTGCCAATCGCTTTGGAACTATTATGGAAGCTCTGATATTAAGGCGGTAGGATTGGGGAACTGAATTGCTTTATGGAAATTTTAATGGGACTGCTGATCCAAGTTGAGCAATATTTCGGATGGGTGACCACTGTCAAAGAGTGGGAGTCAGATTCGAAAAAATAAAACACTGAATATTTCATAATAGCCCCGTTGGCTCATTGGTAATATATCTGCCTTGTGAGCTGTAGGGCGTGGGTTCGATTCCCACTCAGGGCAAACATTTTGTGAATAAACAAAAATGTTTGTTCTGTGTCTGGGTGTTCTGTATGTATTATAAGTATGTATTTACAAAAAAAAAAGTATTTATGTATTCTATCAGTTATCTGACTTCCATCACACAAGCTCTGCTTAGTTTGGGGTCAGATGGCGCTGTGTGTATAGTCCAACGATATTTATTTATTTATTTATTTAATAGGTATGTTTTAAGTCTGTGTCATCTTCGATCTTTCTTTTTCATCACGTTTAAAAAAACGTTACATATTTTTTTAAATCTTCTGTAAGTGTAAGGTAATAAATAACATAACTCTCTTTTTTGCATTGTCAAAGATAAGTATCAGTAAACTCTATTATCAACCCAACTTAATAAATTCAATAAACATATGATCATAATTGATTAAATTATTGATTTTTCTTTAAATTTTTCTGAAAATATGTGTATAATTTCTATTGATTCATTTACATTCTGTTGTGTGTGTTATGAAATAAATAACATCACTAACGGTGTGTTCTAGCAGCCTCACTTGAAAGCCAGTTCCATTCCAGGCTAGGTGTGTAAACCATCTTCGGCCACACCGTCACTTAAGGTGGTACGATTTCCATACAAATATATTTTTGCCATATAAGGACAAATGGAGCATAATTTTACAGTGAAATCACAGCTACTGGCATTTATTTTGGCCTTTATTTCCGGTAAACCACAATTGCTTGAATGAAACGGTAGATTATAAGCATAATCTACTGTTTTATTCAAAAATCATAAATCATTCATAAATTTGATTTTACCATACATCATAATTCACCATAAAAAATATTTTGTAACCTAAAAATAGTACCTACTATAATTTTTTCATGTGAATTTTTTTAGATTCAAAACTTGTGGGTTCGCGTCACCGACATATAAAATTCTAAATATCGTAGGACATTACACACAGCGCCATCTGACCCCAAACAAAGCCACGTGTTATAAGTTTTCACTCCTGTCAGTAGTGATGGGGATCACAGCCACTTTTTTTTGCTATTCTAATGTTTACATTTGAGCGCACGCTGGCTGATGTAAAGTAGCAGTTTGTTTAAAACGCACATGCAAGCTTCGCCTTTCTTCGATATTTCATCCATATTGCTCTAGACGCGACCCCGGAAATTATTGTCGCACACCAAAGTGAATCTAATATTTTTATTTACACAATTTAGCTTCACAATAACAACTACAGTGATAAATAATTATACCAATTATACATGACTAAAGTAACGCTAATTGCTTTGCTTGTTTAAAATAAAATATCTTAAATTAATACTATTCACAAATGTATATAAAAACTTAATCTAAGAGTCCGTCAGAGGAGGGATATGTGGCCAGAATGCTGGCAGCATTGCCACGCTGGATAGCAATGCTTAGCTTTTGACCAAAGTAGATTAGTAGTTTTGTAATTAATTAAATTAAAATCAAAACCAAAATCATAAAACAAAATTAAGATCAAATTGAAATTAAAAGAAAAATCAATACCAAAACCAAAATTAAAATCATAATTAAAATCAAAGTTAAAATTAAATAAAATACACAGGAATAAACATATTTTATTAAAAGATTTTTTTTTTGCTGAGGATGCTGAAAAGTTAATACGGTGAGCGAAGACTTTACGAGGTTCCTTTTGTACTGATTTATCCCCTCTTCCTTTCCCCAGGAGGATTTATTCCCAGGATAGGCTTGTACATGTCTGCTTGCTAAAGGCTTAGCCGTGAATAGAGTATTGAAGAAATAGGTTTGGAGCCGCTGCGCAGTTTCATCACGAGTCACGTTACTGAAAACGACATTAGATTCGGAAATTGTTTCTTTGTGATACAATCACGGTAAAACATGAGAGTGGATTTAGTTACGGCCTATCTCAAGGTCTCATCTAGAACCCTCGAACACGCACAACAGAGCATCCATGATAAAATAAATGAATAATATGTTGTCAAGAATAGAAAATATATTTCAGGTAGTGCCACAAGCGGCGGCCTTATCGCTAAGAGTAGCGTTGCCAGGCGTCCGGATAAAGCCGGACACCGTTCATTTTGGCCGGACACGGACGAGCGTGGCCGAGCGTTTTTGTCGTACCTATTAATACTGAGATACAAAATCCTCAATAATGTAAAGGTGTCGTGTGCCTTTTTACTCAAATTAATTTGCTTGAGATAATAAGATATTTCAACTCACTTTACCTAACCAGACCTTTTAATAATTAAGTTTATTAACATCGGCGTCCTAATGTATATTTGTCTATACTATTATAAATAGGAAAGATTTGATTGTTTGTTTGTATTGAATAGGCTCCGAAAATACTGGACCGATTTCAAAAATTATTTCACCGTTGGGAAGCTACGCTATCCCTAGGTGTCATAGACTACTTTTTATCCCTGTATTTCTACGGGAACAGGAACTACGCGGGTGAAACCGCGAGGCGTCCGCTAGTATTTAATATATATATATATATATATATATATATATATGGATATATATTGATTGTTTTGTATTTTAATTTATAGTGTGCCTTCCTGTTTGTATATACATTATATATTTCATACTGAGTGTTAAGGGTATATATTCAGCTTTTATAATATATATATTTTAAATTTTAACCCCACCTATATCTGTTTCTGTATGTTTCCTTCCATCCAAAGGTTGTCTGGAAGAAATCGCGATAAGACCGCCGTTATTATACAGCCTGTTTTTATCGTTTTGTTATATTCTTTATCTCTTATTTATGTTTCATATTTGTATGTTATAATGTACGTGTGTTTGGTGTGTAATAAAGTTGTATTCTATTCTATTCTACCAGACATAATGGCGGTGGATTTTCGCCATTATGCCAACACACGTCATTAGTTTAGTACGAGAGTGTTGGACAAAGAAATTACGAGTACAACAGAATTCGTAATAGTCTCTCGCTACAAATTTTACACGCTTTTGGAGGAGGGTTTATTCCCAAGATAGGCCTACAGGCTTGAACTGGTCTACGTGTACTTCATAAAGGCGTTACCGTGAATGAGGTAGAAGGGTAGAATAAGAGACGAGGTTCAGTTTAATCACGAAGTAAATTTTTAAAATTTTGCGATTTCAACACATTTTGAAATAAATTATCTTATTGCAATAATTTATAGGCTATCCAAAACAGCGTTGGTAGGATCACGGGAACACACACGGGTGATGCAAGCAAGCGTTAATACGTATTAAAAGTAGCCCGTTAAACCTACATATATGTCGCAAGTCATAGGCACTGAGTCTTCAATGGCGCGTTCATCCCCCGCCCGGAGCGGGAGAAAATTTTGCCGCCCTCTTATTTAAGTATTTAAATTTAAAAACTAAAATACCGCGGATCCCTGCAAGTCAATACAGGCGGTGTTGCCAGTCATTACAATGAGCAAGACGTCATAATTATAATTTCATTTAAAGAAAGGGGATTCCCTGTTTTTTTCAATCGGTCCGAATCTGAGGTGCGACAAAAATTTGAAATGGTTCAAATATTTACAAGATGTTATTATTATTTATTATGAAATTTTGCCGCCCCCTAAAGGTGCCGCCCGGGGCGGGTAGCCCTGGCCGCCTCCACTACGCTACGCCAGTGTGTCATACATTGCATTATCGAATGCCAAAAAGTTTTGCCTCCGTGGTCAATTCGTGACCACGGCTATTGCAAAAAAAAAAACAGCATAACAATATTTCTCTTCATCATTTGTGATAATTTAGATAGTGATTATAATAGACAGCAGCTTTGAAACTACTGGAAATAGGGATTTGAAATTGACAGCATAGAAACTGAGCATAAGACCTTGATCTATCTGCTGTTAAGGTATAGGGTAATCCTAGTTTACATTCTGATCCATCTGTCTTCGTGTTAAATGGGTATGTAGAGGATTTAAATCCTTCTATCTTGGTTTATGGATATAAGGTCGAATATTCTTCTTTTGTACATGCTATTTTCTAAGTGTGTAATAAAAAATTACCTAAATAAATAAACAAACTGTTAACACTCGAAGTGACGCTAGTTCTCAAAATGTATTTACGGCAAAGAGCAGCTCTGGCGAGTTTCACGCGTTTTAATTGGCACAGTTAAAAGTTTAATGCTTAACAACTTTATATTACGGAACTAAAAAGCTGAAACGTCGGGGCACGTCATATGGAGTGGGGACCGCGGTTAGTTCGAAATAATTTTGCCAGACATTTTTCATATGAAATTCTTTTACGTAGGTACAATGTGATATAAATTTCCTTCCAAAAATGTTTTTAGAGTTTCGGCGGAATCCAGTTTACGTTGACAGGTTGATGAAAGTTGAAGGAGTCACGAGAAAAACAATTATAAGACTTGAGTGATTTTTGAACGGTTACAAATACAATTGTTTAGCGGGCGTTTTCTTTGTTTTCTTAATGTATTAGTAAGTAGCTGCGCCCCGCGGTGTTACTCACTACATGTTTTCGGGATACAAAAGTACCCTATGTGTTAATCCAGGGTCTCAGCTACCTCCATATCAAATTTCATCCAAATCCAAAAAGTAGATTTTGCGTGAAAGAGTAACAAACATCCATCCATTCAAACTTTCGCACTTATAATATTAGTTGGATGTTATGAGACGAACGAGACGCTCCCCTGATGGTAAGAGATAACGTATGCCCATGACTATTGCAGCGATACACAGAGCTTTGAGAAATAAAACAAAGTCCAGGGCATTGGTCTCAACAGCTCTGTAATTTCGTTAGCTATAGTACCATGTTAACCGGAACACAGTAACGTTTACACACTACTACTTGGCGGCAAAATATCTGACATTTCAGTGGTAATTCACACCGGAACAGTTGCTCATTTTATACCATTTTTTTGTAGATATGCGGCCAGCATTCTGGCCACATATTCTGGCCTCCTCTGACGGACTTTTAGATTAAGTTTATTGTATACATTTTGTAAATAGTATTAATTTAAGATTTTTTGTTACATTATATTTTTCAACTGAGCTTATTTCAGTTATCTTAATTTTTGGTTCCATCGTGGTACTGATCACTTTTATCGTGCCAATTATAATTATATATATACTTTACTCGATTATTATTTCCATAGGTCCGTGCTAACAAGTCGATTTTAATTGCAATCGGTTGTGGAATTCTCGAGTGAAACTCTCAGATTGAGATCTATCCCCAATTAGTGACTGAAACGGGTTCTAAAGTTGTTGTACGCTACCCTCAAACCGCAAAATAAATAATGGGACCAAACTGACAAGTGTAACTTTGATAAGGGTTGACCGATTTTACAAGATATGTTTTACTACTGTTGATTAGGATAGCAAATACATTAAAAAAAAAATGACTCGTTTATTGTACATACTACTTTAATACGTAGCCTATTATTCAATGTAGCTATTTGTTGTACCGCGTATTGGCAAATGTAACGTAGGACGCCCTGACTCGATGGAGTGACGATATACGTAGGACAGCTGGCGGTGGACGGAAGCGAAAAGACGGAGATCGGGCTGAGTGGCGTGTCTTGGGAGAGGCCTATTTCTAGCTAATATAGACTGATGATGATGATGATGATGATGATGATGATTTGTTGTATTTCAAATGCAGGTGTCAGAGTGGTAAAAATAAGGGTCAGTCGTAAATTGACACAATTTTTTTGTTTTACTTTTTTTTTTGTAAATACATACAGTACACCCAGACACAGAACAAACATTTGTTTATTCACATAATGTTTGCCCTGAGTGGGAATCGAACCCACGCCCTACAGCTCTCAAGGCAGATATACTCCACTGATAAAATTATAATTGTTTGACTACTGCTCACTTGATGTTAAGTAATGAGCGCCAAAGCAGCGATGCCCCAGGCTTTGTTCTGCTACTCATAGTTCTGTGTATTTCTGCATTGGTCATGGGCATGCGTTATCTCTTACCATCAGGAGACCGTATCGTTCGTCTCATTACTTTTACATGAAAAATAAAAAGGTCTAGAATTCGGCGAAGATGCGTTTGCGACAAATTGTCTATAATTTAACTCGCTGACTTAAATTGTACACCGATAATAGTACCTAATCCATATTTAAACAGTCAACCGTTTAATATAAAGTAAAAAGTACAGAGAACAAAAAACCTTATTAACTAGTGACACAAGTGGCGGCCTTATCGCTAACAGCGATCTCTTCCAGGCAACCAAGAAAAGAAAAATACGATAGAAAGCTTAAGAAACAGACGGGAGATGTAACACTAATAAGTTTAACCTAACATTATAATATGTTTGCTTGAGATATCTAATGTGGACACTTGATATACACCCAAGGCTGCAACGTATCGGTCAACCCGACTTGCGGTCACGGACAGTAGCTGATATCGCATATTTGTTACATTATATATGTATATGTCAACAGAGCCTAATATTTGTACTATTATTTGTTCTGTGACAGGAAATACGACTATTCCAGTTCCATTCCAGGCTAAGTGTGCTTTACCATCTTCGACCACCCCGTCACTTAACATCAGGTGAGCTGTGGTCAAAACACCTAGCCTGTCAGGCATAAAAAAAAACTTAAAAAGGCATATCTTATGTTTGAAGTTTCGTAATCGCATCAGTCACCACGCTTTCAAGTTGTACGTGAACAGAAACCAAGTGTGACTAACTTCGTATAACAACTGCTATCTCCATGTTCTTTGCTGAAACACTTCTGATATCCCGCAAATGGATAGTTTAGTCATGACAAAATGAACTACTTAAACCGTTGCAATACCGGTCACCTTTTAAGCCGTTGTTAAGTTTATAAATACGTGCTAGAGTCAAAGACGCAAATATTAACCTTGCATTGCGCGTGGGCGGGCGAAAATGACCTTGGACTGATTTTTTTACCATAAAATGTCATGTCATGGTAGTGAGGCCGTTTTATGGCTATTCCATAATAGTAGTTGAGTAAAATATTCTATCTATACTATTATAAAGAGGAAAGATTTGATTGTTTGTATTGAATAGACTCCAAAACTACTGGACCGATTTCAAAAATTCTTTCACCGTTGGGAAGCTACACTATCCACTTTTTATTCCTGTATTCGGGATTTATCGGTGAAACCGCGAGGCGTCCGCTAGTTTATTTATATAATAGTTGAGATCGTATCAAGTTTAGAGACCGCTTGACAAAATAAATGTTTAAACAAAAAAAATCTTCAAATTTTGTCAGAAGTTTCGGTAGTCTAGTCGTGAGTCCGCTTCCAATCTGGATGTCCTGGGTTAGAATCCCATGGCACGCACCAATATCTTTCATCATGAGCGTATTGCTGATGACTTCAAACGGTGAAGGAAAACATTGTGAGGAAACCTACACGTCTGAGAGTTTAAAAAAAAAGGAGTTCTCACTTGGCCGCACTTGCACTTTCTAACAAACATCCATCCATCTATCCAAACTTTCATATTTATAATATTAGCGGAATTGCCTCGAGTTCTAAATTGTCTTTTTACACATCTGAGTGTTATCTATCCCATTCCACAACCCAAGTGTACTTCACTAAAAACTACTATCTTCAATTGTATAAATTTATAGGTTATCTGGACACTACAACGACAACTTTCTACATATTATTATTTATTTGTAGTGTATTGTTGTGTGTGTCATGATATATATAGATATATATATATATACATATGTTTTCTTTCTTTCCTTTCTATCTTATCAATAATGTATCATTTTCCACGATAAAAAAAAGCCTATGTTTTAATCAAACGTACTAAAAATCTTTGCGCATTTTGAATTTCGCCCAAATCCGTTAAACCGTAACAGCTCGAATAAGCTTTTATAATATTTATGTGATAATCTGTTTTCATTCAGCAACAATACATTAAATTTATTTACACTTTAATGACGTTAATAAAGAAGTATGATAACTACTGTTGAAGGCCTCACGCTAACTTTTCAAATAAAATTTTAATAATGATTAACTTTATTTACGGTAATTGCTAAAGTTGTCTACCTAACTGCTTGTAAAGATGATCAATGGTCACTAGTGTTTAAGTTATGAAATTTATTTGAAATTTTATTTTTATTTACTTGTATACTCTAGGTTACGGGTTAATAGGCGGTAATAAATCATTAGAAATTGTGTGCCGTTGATTACCCTTTGGGTACGGAACCCTAAAATATATATTGTATATCTGTGTTAATCGGCGCAAAAAGTTCAAAGTTATGGGTTGTAACAAGGATTTTTCATTTACTACCAGGAAAACATCCCATCATTTTGTACCATAAAAAAGTTATTATAAAGTTCAGTTCAGTTTTTTATTTGATAACAAATACAAGTTATACGTCAACACATAGATACAGTATTTAAAATAAAAACCTGATGACAAAAAATTACGTCATAAAATTAAAATAAAGTTTTTTTTTAATGCAAAAAGTAATGAGACGAACGAGACGCTCTCCTGATGGTAAGAGATAACGCCTGTCCATAACCATTGTAGCGATATACAGAACTTTGAGTAACAAAACAAAGTTCAGGGCATCACTGCTTTGGCGCTCATTCCTTTGAGACTTTCGATGGTTAGTCTCAACAGCCCAGTAATTTCGCTAGCTGCAGTACCCTTCAAACGGGAACACAGTAATGTTTACACACTACTGCTCAGCGGCAGAATAACTAGTGCTGCGGTGGTACCTACCTAGACGACCTCCTGCTAAGGAGATCTACCACCAAGTTGTTTACATCAAACCGTCTTGTCGTATCATAGACGTACATATCTATATCTATATTATTATAAAGAGGAAAGATTTGATTGTTTGTTTTTGTATTGAATAGACTCCGAAACTACAGGACCGATATCAAAAATTCTTTCACCGTTCGGAACCTACACTATCCCCGGGCAGGGATGTTAGATGGCCACTCTGAAATCCTTGTACCAGCTGGCTAAAAAGCTGGTATTATAAACGGAAAACTGGTACCAGAGTTGCCAGATATCGAAATTTAAAAAAAAAGGTTAAAAACCGCTTAAAAACGTTGTTTCACACATATATTAAAATTAAAATAAGTATAGGTTTGTATTTTCATTCCTTGAGGTTGGAGCTAGTTTATTAAAAGTACTCTGGATTGGAATGTTGTTAATATGCATCTCAAAAATTTGTCGGTTATATTATACGTATTTTGAGTGTATTTTTGTCGGTCAACGGCTAATCTTGACATTTTTCGGTCTACGGCAAATCTTGGTATTTTTGCGTACCAGGACCGAGTAACCTTGGTATATGGTACATGATGCTAAAACCTAGTATTTAGTAGTACCTAGTACCAAGAAGCTGGTATGTCTAACATCACTGTCCCCGAGTGACATAGGCTACTTTTTATCCCTGTATTCCCACGGGAATGGGAACTACGCGGGTGAAACCGCAAGGCGTCCGCTAGTGATAAATAATACTGGTATGCATAGTGCCCATATCCACTTTCAGTTCTTCCAAAAAACTACTTTTATATCGGAGTTAATTTTTACCCCAACCATCCAACGCAGGGTTAACTTGCACGTGCAAGAGTCAAACACCTCAACGGTTACTCACAGATAAATGTACTGATTGCACAAATACACGATATGTAGAACCTTGTCACATTAAAAAAGCTATACGAGCTACTAGAAATGGAAAACTTTTTCGTATCATTGACTGTGACACGGGTTTATCTGTCCTAAATTTGAAGAATCACTAATTGTCCAAACACGTCCAAAGTTGGTGCTTTGTCGCAATAAATCTACGTTTAAAGTTGTTCGAGTGAATCAATTGAGTTGTAAGTTTTGTTGAATGTGACAGAGGAGTAATTCTTTTAAATGTAGGTAGGGTCTAGGTATGCAATTGGACTTTACTGAGATAACCAATGTTCCGGGTCATGCTTTCTTATTGAATTATAATTACTAGTGTCATGTACGATAACGTATGACCTCAATGGTAATTGCTTGTTTGAAGTGAGATTAGAGAAAGTACGGAAATATTTGTTAAAAATAACTTACGAGTAGATTTACGTTCAAGGGGGCGTACAATACGGTCAGTTATTATGTAGTAGTAGGTACATTTTTAGTAATTTTTTTTTTTTTGGTTGACAGGCTAGGTGTTTTGACCACAGCTCACCTGATGTTAAGTGAAGGTGTGGTCGAAGATGGTAAAGCACACCTAGCCTGGAATGGAACTGGCTCTCAAGTGAGGTTGCCGGAATACAACGTTAGATGCTTGGCGGCAGATTTTCAACTTGAGGGTGGTAGCTAGCCAGCCAGCAGTACTAGAAAGAACCCTACCACCATGCTATGGTTTTCTCACGATGTTTCCCTTCACCGGCAGCGTAATAAACTAAATTTAAATAAATAAATAAATGTCATAGGACATAACACACAGCGCCATCTGACCCCAAACTAAGCAAAGTTTGTACTATAGAAGTCAGATAACTGATAGAATAATTTTTTTTTTTTTTTTTTTTGTAAATATGTACATACTTATAATAAATACAGTACTCCCAGACACAGAACAAACATTTGTTTATACCACAAAATGTTTGTCCTGGGTGGGAATCGAATATAATAAGTAAACCAAAAATAGTTTCCTTATATAGATATAAAACCAAATGTTTGTTCTGTGTCTGGGTGTACTGTATGTATTATAAGTATGTATTTACAAAAAAAAATATTTAAGTATTCTATCAGTTATCTGACTCCCATAGTACAAGCTTTGCTTAGTTTGGGGTCAGATGGCGCTGTGTGTAATGTCCTGCGATATTTATTTATTTATTTATGGTAGTTCGATTTCCATACAAATAATTTTTTGCCATTTATGCACAAATGGAGTATAATTTTACAGTGAAATCACAGCTACTGGCATTTATTTTAGTCTTTATTTGCGGTAAATCACAATTGATGGAATAAAATAGTAGATTATTTATTAGCATAATCTACTGTTAAAATTCAAAAATCATAAATGTGATTTTATGCTAATAATCTACTGTTTTATTCAAGCAATTGTGATTTACCGCAAATAAAGACTAACATAAGTGCCAGTAGCTGTGATTTCACTGCAAAATTATGCTCCATTTGTGCACAAATGGCAAAAAAGTATTTGTATGGAAATCGAACCACCTTAACGACAATAATTTAGTTATTTATTCGTGTGTAAGAATTTTGTTTGAATCTGCTATCACAGCATTAACAATATTGCGTAAATATATTTACACTTGAACAGCACTTTTGTCCTACACCACTATGTAATCAAGCATGAAATTGGGTATAGTGAATAAGGTTGGCTGAACACTGAACAAAGACTACTGCTATCTTGGAAAACTAACTTCTTTAACATTAATTATGTAATATATGTTTTTTTTTATATAAAAGTAATGAAATCGCTCAAGATAGAGATCAATTTGTATCTTTAAAGGAGGTCTTCACCCAATCTGGGGTTCTTGTGTAAAGAAAGAAAACTATCATTACTTGAAGTTTATTAACCAATTAGTAATTTTGTGAATAAACAAATGTTTGTTCTGTGTCTGGGTGTTCTGTATGAATTTACAAAAAAAAAAAAAAAAATATGTATTCTATCAGTTATCTGACTTCCATCACACAAGCTCTGCTTAGTTTGGGGCCAGATGGCGTTGTATGTATAGTCCTACGATATTTATTTATTTTTTTATGTAAAGGTAATGAGATGGAACTGGACACTCTCCTGATGGTAAGAGATAAAGCCTGCCCATAATCATTGCAGCGGTACACAGAACTTTATGGCGCTCATTACTTTGCGCCATAGATAGAAAATGCTATAAAACGATTGAGCCTTATTTTTTAGCCAAAGAAATATTTGTTACCGGTTATAGTAAAATCTAATTTACTTATTTTCGACTTATAAGTCATGTGCAATCTTTAAACTCACTAAAAACTGTAAATTAAACTAATATAACTTTAGTACTAAGTCATCTTAGTCAAAGAAATGTTAAAATGTTATTTTTGTTCACAAATCATAAATTCATAGAGCAACGACCTAAAGGGAGGACAGGTGGTGAAAACAGCGATACGAAAAACCAGCTCAGAATGATAAAGCAGCCATTTGGCTGATAGTAGATACTAGTAGTTTATACTGTTCGGAAACTTTTGCAGAAATAAAAATATATTTTCGCTGCCGACTGCAAAAGGCGTGAGTATTTGGAATTTCTCAGTCTATACGAAACTGTTTTTAACCCCCAACACAAACAAATGAGTTTTATAAGTTTAAAAACGTGGATATCTGTGACTGTTTATAGTAGCTCCTAAACCGATTTTGATTAAGTTATTTTTTAGAAAAGTAACTTTTTTTATTGTTTTTATTGTCATACCAACAAAACAACCACTAACACAGTTGATAAAACTAAGTACAAAGTCGGCAAAATTTTAGTGTTTATTTTACCTCTTTTTTTTCACACACTACTATTTAGCGGCATCATATCTGGTACTGCGGTGGATCCTACCTAGATGACGACCTGCTAAGGAGATCTACCACTTCGTTTACAAGTTACATCCGTATATGCGAACAGCAAAATAAATACTATAATATTTGAAATTTGGTAACATACAATAAAAAATCAATTAATTAACTAATGGGATAGAAATTGACTAATTCACCTATTTTTCATGAAAAATAAAAAGCTCTTTTCTAGTTCATAAATAGAAATGGCCATCTTTTATGATATGATGGAATGAAAAGTTAGAAAGTTAAAGGTATTCTGTTACTGGTTAAACTAAATGCTATTTAAACAAAAAAAAAACTAAATCAAAATCGGTTCAGCTGTTTGGGAGCTACGATGGCATAGACCGACTCACAGATGCCCACGATAGACTTACAAAAATCCTCTTTTTAAGAAAGAAAGAAAATAATTTTATTTTGTTACATAGAACAAAAAAAATAACAACAAATAGAGACAAACAGTTTTGTTTTTGTTTTTTTGAGTCGGTGGTTAAATGTTTTTAAAAATCAACGAACACACTACGCTTTCTAATAGTTCATGTGAATATGCCTTTACAAGGAGTTGACATGAAGGCGAATACATCAAAGAAAATTGCGATATAAACAGTAACATAATTTCGGATTGCGTGGTAAACTGTATTATGTTACCGCCAGGGGTGAAAACTGCAGTTTTAGACAGATAGGGTGGAGTTGACGAGCTGGGGCGGGATTCAATAGACAAATTCGGGCTGACTCGATGTACGAACACTTATAACACCGAAGCGGTCACTATATGTATCATGTGATTAAACGAACTTGCAAAGTGAAGACCTAGCAACATTACATGAGTAAGCAAAGATATGCTTTTTATATCTACAGTATGAAGCTAGGTATAAATATAATACTTGCGGACGCCTCGCGGTTTCACCCGCGTAGTTCCCGTTCCCGTGGGAATACAGGGATAAAAAATAGCCTATGTCACCCGGAGATAGTGTAGCTTTCCAACGGTGATAGAATTTTTGAAATCGGTCCAGTAGTTTCGGAGCCTATTCAATGAATAAAATAAATGTTTTTGTGATTATTTTATAATAAAAAATAACGTTAAATAATGTATCATAACGATACATACGACACAGTACATTTATTAATTAGTCGGCCAGCACTTTTAAATTTAACCAAGACCAAAAGAGTATGAACCCTGAGTCATGGTTCTTTCAGGACATCAAATGTCAGTCCAATAAAATTAATTTTTGTGACGTTACGGCACTGTGTGACAGTCAGTCAATGGATGAATAAACGCAGGGGTAGCGCGTAGGGGATGAAAAGCTAAAATAAAGGGAATGCCGTTGCCTTGGCGACGCCATGTCAAGCCTAAGAAACTGCCGCGATCCTGCATAAAAATAACACTTTATCTAGTGGAATTCTCTTTTTTGTAAAGAAAATTGTGACATTTTCTTCACAGCCCAAACTAAACAGAACATAAGCATCTTACTGCTGATCAAATGAAATATAAAACAAAACCAGTTTTGTTTCATAAAATTGAACTTTATTGTTTTTTCAAAGTTCTTTATTTACCAAAAATATATACACTCACATACAAACTAAACACAGTCTAACGTTGCACGTAACAGTTCAATGTTATGACGAAAATCAGGCTAACTTTATTGGACTAGAAATAAACAGTCCACAGAATATAAACAGACAAAAAAAACATATTTATAAATATATGGTGGTACCTACTTACTTTCTAGAACTCTGTTAGCTAGCCAATTTGCCGCCAAACACATAACGGTGTGTTTCGGCTCCCTTGAATATCTGATACCACCGCAGTACCAGATATTCTGCCGTCAAGCATTTGTGTGTAATCATTGCTGTGTTCCGGTTTGAAGGGTAAGTACTGCAGCTAACGAAATTACAGAGCTGTTGAGACTAACCATCTCATGCCTCAAAGTATCTTGGGATCGTTTTCGTTTCCCCCAAAGAGAGCGATTCGTTGACATCTTTAATTCTCACCACAACAAGAATCATTTTATTGAAAAAAAACCCCCTACCGCGTTAAAGAAACTCAGTAGCCAGAGTCACTCGGGATTATGCAAGGATTCTAACGATACCCCAAACATCTTTTTTTTTTAATACGGATAAGCACGCGTTTGACCGCCAACTCGCCTGATGGTAAGCGACGATGAAGCACGCAGACCTAGATCTCAGACCTTGAAAAGATCCAGCTTGTTCCATTCCTTTCCATTATTTTTTTTATCCTTTGCATTCTTAATCTGTTCAGGCATTTACAAGTTATGGTGCAACAAAGAAACTCACATACATACATACACAAATCCTAAAAAAAACACTCCTATTTTGGGCAGTCGTGTAAAAAATATATGAGAGGAATGTAACATGACAACGCGGTAACCCTATTACTGAATTAGGTATCGATAATACAATAAGATGACATCCGATACAAGACAAAGGACTAACTATTATCCAATCTACTACGTACCAAGCTGATTTCGCATCGTACCTGATCCCTAATCAATGTTAATAGAGATCCCGGATTATAATTATAATAGAAGTAGTTTTTGTATACTAAGCGTTAAATAACATTTTATAATGGAAAACTGACGTGGATACATTTGTCGTGGAGACATTTTTTTAGTTACGCTGAATTACTCACGTTTTTCTTTCTTTAGTTTTGGCGTCGCATCTTCAGCATTTGCCACTGTCAAGTGTTTCATATTTTCAAGTTTTAAAAGTCAAATAAGTTGCCTCGTAGCTATAGTTATAGTCAAAGTTCAGAAACGTCTCTATTCTCTACCAGTATCATACATAGAGGTTTATATTAAACGTGAGTAATCCAGCATGAGTAACAAAAACCAAATGGTTTTTTTTAAAGTTCTAAAGAATTAGACAATAGACATCTATTTTTCATATATAAAATTATACATGTATAAAGGAAGGAATATAATATTTTTTTTATTTATATCATAGAAACGTCTCTATTGTCTACCATTATCATACATAGAAGTTTTCAGGTCTCTGAATATTCAAGACTTGCATTTACGAGAATGGAGTTTACAAATCAGCTAAAACTTTTTCAATCTACCTTCAAGCAAAGTCACTGTAACATGTTTAGCAAAACACGCCTCCAAAGTTTCACCATTTTGGTTTACCGCACACCTATAAGACTCTACGTTAGGATGTTGAACTCCAAAAACTGATTATATAGCTCCATGTCATCTCCGCCGCGTAGATTTAGATTTTGGATATAAAATCGATTTTCCATACAAAAAATGAAATTGAGTTCGTAAAGCGCCATTTTTATGCAAGAACATGGCCCTTGAGGCTGTCATTTGTTACATATTTATGTAAGTACTAAACTTTTTTATTTGTAGCGATATTTAGCTAAGCTAGTTTTGTGTGGTTAGCACGTGCGTATCGCACGCCGAGGAGCGTGTGTTCTAATCCCAACAATGAGTTTGAGCTTCCGATGAAGGAAACCATAGCATGGTGGCAAGGTACTATTTTGTACTCCGCTAGCTAGCTACCACCCACCATTTAAAATTCTATTACATTTGCCATCTTATACCACACCATCACTTAACATCAGATGAGCTATAATTAAACACCTAGCCTGTCAAAACATAAAATAAGTTTTATTAAACCCACTTGATGCTAATGGAATTGTTTTGTTTACCAATTTGCTAGTGGCACTACTTAGATCTTGCGAGCTCGACTCTAGAGTGTTCAATTCATTTTTTTTTTCCTTTCCACTATTATACTGCTAAGTTAACGCTACCCTTATTTTTTACCATTTTTAAACCATTTATTTTAAAAATACGGACAGTTCAATATTACATCGTGTTTGTTGGAACAATATAGATAAAAGCGGTATGTATGTTATATGCTATTGGTATGGAAATTTGGTAATTTGTTGTTGTTGGTTAATCTTGTTGACATTGGACGAAGTTTGGCTGTTTATTATAAGCGTGGAATACAATATTGTCTGCCTCGCATAACTTGAGGCAGTGACACTTGAGTCAAGTGTTTTTTTATCGTTTTTTTTTGTTTCCTGAGATATGATCTGGATGTTTGTTAAGATCTGAATGAAGAGAAATCTTTTCACTATCCGTGCCTCATCATCGGCTACTCCGTCGCTTACTGAAAGGAGTGTTGATAGAAAAACGCTCACGCTTGTGTGTACCTCAATTGACATATTTATTAGTATGGATTTGACTTATTTATATTGTTGCATAGGTTTGGGTCCACTAGGAATAAGACGGATGAATTAAGAATTTCTAATGATTGTAATGTATAAAAGACTAGCTGAGCCCCGCGGTGTTACCCGCTACATGTTTTCGGGATAAATAGTAGCCTCAGTGTTAATCCATGGTGTCAGCTACTTCCATACCAAATTTCATTCAAATCCGTTAAGTAGTTTTTGCGTGAAAGAGTAACAAACATCCATCCAAACTTTCACATTTATTATTTTAGAGGGATAAAGGAATTTTTATTTTTGGAAAATGTATTTAGTAAAATTTAGGCATTCATCACGTAACTGTGAACACAGTAGAAAGTGACGTCACGCCGTGCCATAGCTGTTGTAATTTCCGTAGATTGCTATGCAGATATGACTATTTCATACGGCATTCAGACGCCATGACTGACCTGACCGTTCTAGCGTTATATTTTAATTGGTTATTGAAATCGCAAAATGCATCATGTAAATTTCCGAATTTATAACGAAGAAACACATTTTTGAAGTTAACTAAATATCTAGGTGCAGTATTAACCAATTTCACAAATTTAGTTAACTAGCCTACTATACAAACAGAAGATGATAATAAGAAACTATAGAACTAAACTAAACTATAAAACTATATATGTAGCGACTTCATGGTTGATATTCCAAAAACGCTAAACTAAACGGTTCGAATCTACCTTCATTGTACGAACAGCTAAGCAATAGAATTAGCTGTCCGAGTGGGTGTTCCCTGATAGATACAATCTGGGTACCTTCAAGTCGCGAGTGAATCGGTTTCTTCTAGGCGAGCGTGCTCCACCGTAGACCGCATCTTCCCTTAACACCAGGCGAGATGTCGGTCAAACGCAAGCCTGTTTTTAATTAATAAAAAAAGTAGTATTTTGAAATGTGTTTTTTCCCTTACAATAAAAAGTGAAACTGAATTTTATTTCATCTTTGCAATTCCTCCTTATTTTTCCGCCTTTTCAATGTCCCCAGTTTCACCTTTTCCTTGACCATTGTTTGTTTGTCCCGATTGGTGCGGTTTGAAATTAATTGGTTTGTTCTGTCCTCTATAATTGTATGTGTAGACCCTTCGCTCGGTTTTCAATTGTCTCGCTTATTTACACGCTATTTTTGTATTATATCAGTCTTGCGATATGAGACCTTCGCATCCGCATCGAACACCAGTCAAACGCAAACTATAAATTCGTCTTTTATCTACTACAGACTAAATAGCTAATCTCCAAAGTGATTTTTATGTGAAAGCAATGACACGAACGAGACGCTCTCCTGTTGGTAAGAGCTAATACCTGTCCATGACCATTGCAGCGATACACAGAATTTTGAGTAGCAAAAAAAGTCCAAAGCGTCGCTGATTTGGCGCTCATTACTTCGAGGTTTTCGATGATTAGTCTCAACAGCCTTTCACTAGCTGCAGCACCCTTTAAATCGGGTCACAGTAATGTTTACAGACTTTGCTTGGAAGCAGATTATCTGGTAATGCGGTGGCACTTCCTGCTAAGGAGATCAAGTAAATGGTCAAGTGGAATGGAAATGGTTTGGAATAGATATAATCGGATTCACCTTCATAATTGCGCTCGTGACGTAGCTTATGTGTTCTCAAATTTCAACCAAACCCGTTCACTAGTTTTTGCGTGAAAGAGTAACAAACATACATCCTTACAAACTAGTAAGATATAATTGATTCCACTTTATCGTCCATCCACGCTGGCCATCTGCAGGTTGTAGTCTTACTACATACCTGCTGCCAACTACCGTACTTTAAATAGCCTAATTACAAAACTCCGAACAGCTTTCAAGTCTAGTTCCGCGCCAAAACTTTTCAACTACGAACCCGCACTAAATTCCCATCCTGGCATTTGCTCGGCATCGTCCAAAGAAACTCCGTGTCTCTTGTTTTGGAAGTGGGTCGTGGTGCAACTTTAAGAGCAGGCTTGATGCTTCTAGCATCGGCGATTTAAACGATTTTCGTGATATCGTGAGTGTATGTTACAGCAATGCACCGGTTTGTGGAACACAATGTGTTGTACATCTTCAAACGCTTGGGAACGACTCTGCTACGATTTTGCAACCAAAATACGATTGTACCATTATGGAGCATGCTGGTCATATAGTTTTAAAACTGCACCGGCATGGCAGTTTAAGGTCATTGTTGGTGGTTGAACCGATCGCGCTAACCACTGAGCTATCATCACTGCAAAAAGAAGAGATTAAACAGAAAAAAATTGATTAAAAGATTTCTAATATACCTACTGAATTAAATGATTGATACAGGCGTTACTTTGCAGAAATTCATTTTGAATATTCAAGGTATATATTTAGTTTATTTCCGCTTAACAGTTGTGACGGTCACAACAATGATGAGGACTTCTACGAGTATTAATATCCTCTTCTCGCTGCAGTAACCAGTTACCGACACGTGTTAGCCTCTACACGAGGCGTCCTCAGGACGTGTTAACTCTTCGAGCGCTTTGTCGAGACTGAGTAATCTTTTTTTTTTTTGAGTGACTAATTAATGCTGTTGGCCGCAGATGGTCTCTACAGCGTCACCAGACTGTGCTGAGTAATCCTCCTCGACAGCGGCGCTTAATATACTATTTGGATTTATAATGTACTGAATACCTATTACAGGAAACTATCACATACTATTGCGTTACTAACTCCTACGAACAGGTACCGTTACCCTCCCCACCCCATAGAAATCTTCGTAACTACGAGTATGGCATTGTCTTCGAAACAATGATGGTGAAATATGGCTGTTAATTTTGAACACGTTAAAATATGCTTTGAAAACTTTGCAGAAGCTCCAAGTTAAACTTACCCTTTTAAGTCCGGAATGTTTCGGTTGGGACCTTTGACGCTAACGCCATTTTTTTAAAATTGAAAATCGACGTATGGCCTCGGCCTTCCCTAACATTCATACAAACTTTGAGAACTTGGCAAGTGGTTTACGGTGTGGTTTCTTGCAATTATCACCAGTTTGAGTGTCCTGCTGGCTCATTTGGTAAAATATCTGTAGGGCGTGGGTTGGATTGACATTTATGTGACGATAAATGTTTGTTCTGTGTCAATACTAATATACTACAATGTTTTTTTTTTTTTTGGTTGACAGGCTAAATGTTTGACCACAGCACACCTGATGTTAAGTGAAGGTGTGGTCGAAGATGGTAAGGCACACCTAGCCTGGAATGGAACTGGCTCTCAAGTGCGGCAGCCGGAACACACCGTTAGATGCTTGGCGGCAGATTTTCAACTTGAGGGTGGTAGCTAGCCAGCCGAGTACTAGAAAGTACCCTACCACCATGCTATGGTTTCCTCACGATGTTTTCCTTCACCGGTAGCTCAAGCTCATTGTTGGGGTTTGAACCCGCGCCCTTCGGCATGCGAACCTACCGCGCTAACCACTGAGCTATCATCGCAGAAATCGATTTATGTACCCTGTTATGATAGTGCAGACTTTAGATAAACCGCATAACTGGCGTATCGCTTGCTGAGGAAGACGTTTATGCTCGCACGTTTCCCTGCCTCTTGCTTCGTTCTACTCCCGCGGAGCGCTTACCTCGCACACGATAGTCCAGTTATGCGATTCACCTATATAGAAAGACTGGTGTGAATTCGCAAGTGATACAATTCCAGCATCACCTACGCGACAAAGAGCGCAAGTGTCATGCCGCCGCTCGTCGCATGACGAATGTGCTAGTAAAATGTAATTTCGTCGGGTCCTTTCACATTTGCCTACAATTCACCGCGCGGGTGGAATTTTTAATTAATCTGTCACCAGAAATCTGGATGAAAAGTCCCATATGACAGCCCTGTTGGTTCATTGGTAGTATGTCTGCTTCGAGAGCTGAAGGGCGTGGGTTCGATTCCCACACAGGACAAACATTTGTGTGACTAACATCGATGTTTGTTCTGTGTCTGGGTGTCCTGTATGTATTATAAGTATGTATTTACAAAAAAAAAAAAGAAGTATTTAAGTATTCTGTCAGCTATCTGGTTCCCATAGTACAAGCTTTGCGTAGTTTGGGGCTAGATAGCGCTGTGTTAAATGACCTCCAATATTTACTTTATTTATTTCAGGCATATAACTAATCCCATTTAAATTAATCATCATGATGATGATGATTGTAATTATTCTTATTTTTTTGAGAAAAGTAATATATCAACATGACGAAAATCCCTCAACGTTTATGCAATGTTCTTAAAACACACCCATCATAAGAACTCATTAAACTAGTACTCATTAAATTTGGGATGTTTTTGTTTGTTGTACCAAAAATGAAGTTAAAAAATATTACAGCATCCATAGTTTAGTACATCTCTGTAACTGCGCATGTAGGTTCACTCTGAAATACAAGTACAAAGATAGATTACCTGTATCTATCTAAAAGTATTTAAGTATTCTGTCAGCTATCTGGTTCCCATAGTACAAGCTTTGCTTAGTTTGGGGCTAGATGGCGCTTTGTTAAATGTCCTCCAATATTTATTTATTTTATTTATATGCTTCAGATACGTTGGCAACACGACCAGTGGATGACTAAAGCTTTAGCCTAAACATATAAAAGATCCGTTTACTTTTCTCCCTGTGACAGATATGCTGTATATAAATAAAAATCGTAGGACATTTTATACACAGCGCCATCTGACCTCAAACTAAGCAAAGCTTGTACTATGGAAGTCAGATAACTGATATAATACTTAAACAGTTTTTTTTTTAATTTCAGATAATAATTTAGTTTTGAATATATATATTCAAGGTACATGTTTAGTTAATTTCCACTTTACAGTGGTTTCAGCTACATCAGTGGTAAGGACTTAAATTTAACTAATTTGACGATAATGTATTAATTAAAAACTTGATCATAATAATATCTAGGTCTAAGTCTAAGATATTGTTTTTCCCGCGAAGTACAATTTGGGTGTCTTCAAGTCTAGAGCAAAAAAGGTTTTTTTCTAGGTAAGCGTGCTTCATCTTGGACTGCATCCTGCTTAACATCAGACAGGGTGTGGTCAAGCGCGAACCTATTCTGTTTATTAAAAAAAACTACTTATATAGGTATATTGGGTCTGGACAGTATTGGCATAAGCCCGGGACAAGTGACGTACAAAAAGAGAGGCCTATGCAGTGTACGCATCAGCAGTGGGCCAATGAGCGCTGATGATGATGATGATGATATATATACACGTATTTTAGTTATATTTATCTTTGTTTTCAAACACTTCTCAAAAGATTCCCGTAGCTCAATGACGCCCTCAGGAATGAAGAAGTATTCAGAACTCTATCGCTTAATAAATAATCCGATTTGAACATAACCATTAGACCCTTAACGGGTAAGAGAATAACAACATAAATTCCGGAAAACAATCACTGTAGAAACGCGTTTCCTTATTTGCGAAAACATTTAACGTGAAACAAGCATTTACGTTGTATAAAAGCATGAAATTCCCGTTAAATAACTGAAGGTATAAAAATAACTGAGATTATTTTGCAACTTTGGAGAAAATAACAATAACGCCAACATTGAGATCTGGGCGAGCAACAAATTGTTGACTAAAATTTACTAGCGGACGCCTCGAGGTTTCACCCGCTTAGTTCCCGTTCCTGTGGGAATACAAGGATAAAAAGCAGACTATGTCACCCGGGGATAGTGTAGCTTCCCAACGGTGAAAGTATTTTTGAAATCGGTCCAGTAGTTTCGGAGCCTATTTATTCAATACAAACAAACAATCAAATCTTTCCTCTTTGTAATAGTAGGTATATAGACAATTGCTTAATATAGGTATAATATACACGGGTACATTATACCTATATAAGCTATATCTAACTATAAGATAAGATAGCTCATTTGGTAATAGCTGTGCTTCCTCAGCTGTAGAATGTGGGTTCGATTCTGACCCAGGACAAAAAATTGTGAGGCAATCATAAAAGCTTGGGCATTCTGTGTGTATTATCAGTCACAGTCGAATTGAGAACCTCCTCCTTCTTTGAATTGGTTAAAAATTAAAAAATATGAGGTTTCGGCAGCCCAGTTTAGATACCGTCTGGCTTCTCTCGAAAGGTCCTGGACTCGAATCCGGCACGGCAGACACTTCTAGCTTACTAACTAGAACTTCTTTATTGTATGCGAATCATTGTAATAATAATATTTTTATTTTTTTAAGTCATGTGCGTATTGCCGATGAATTCAAACGGTGCAGGAAAACGTCGCGAGGAAATAAACAAGTCTGCGAGATCTTAAAAAAATGCTTTCAAAGATAATTGATTGATTCAGGCGTTACTTTGCGGAAGTTCATTTTGAATGTTCAATGTTTATATTTAGTTTATTTCCGCTTAACAGTCGTTCCAGTTCCAACAGTGACGAGGAGACTTAAATTTAACTAATTTTACACTGCTTATTTATTAAAAACCCTAATCTTACTTAAAATCTAGAACTCATAAACTTAGAAATATTCTTAATTTGACAAATATAAAAAATTAAAACTACAAAAAATCTAATTAAAATAATCAAGAATCCTCCTCTCTGCAGTAACCACTTTGTCGACATGTGTTTCACCTCTTCACGAGGCATCCTCAGGACGTGTTGACTCTTCGAGCGCTTGGTCGAGACTGAGCTGGCTGACTGGCTTTCAAAGATGTGTGAAGTCTGTCAAACTGCACCACCAAACCATCTTTCGGCTTAGTAGAACGTACGCTTATAACTCTGCATCACCAATGTCTCACACACCAATTATTGTGTTGCCTTGGCAAGAGAAGTGACCCACTAGACAGACTAAATACAGCAGTTACAAAAGCGAGCAGAATGTAGAATCCATACCTTTGACTTTGGTTTACATCCTATATAATATTTGGCGAATATTACACAAATCTCAACTGACTAGATTTCATTATAAACCACCACAAACATGACTGCCCGAATAGCACAAATGTTAGCTCGTAACCACAGACTAAATAAGGACAGATGAACAACTTGAGAAACCTATCCTGAACATCACTCTACAGCAGCTCCCGTACTAGTTTCATTGAATATACAAACAAAATTACAAATTATATATTATCAAACTCTCAAACTGCAGTAAAAAGTAGTGTTTTTTTTTTAGTTTTTACATTGCATGTAATTGTTTTTTTTTTTATATAAAAGTAATGAGATGTTACACAGAATTTTGAGTAACAAAACGAAGTCCAGCATCTCGTTTTGAACTCTGTTTTGCTACTAAAAGTTCCTTTTATCGCTGCAATCGTCATGGTCATGCGTTATCTCTTACCATCAGGAGAGCGTTACGTTCGCCTCATTACATTTACTTTTTTTTTAAACAAAACATCTTTATTCGTTACATAAATGTTGGACCTGAATCGAGCCCACGTCCTACAGCTCAGGAAGTAAATACTGCCAACTGCGTTTCGTTTTTAAATTTTTGACAAGCTAGGTGTTTGACCACAGCTCATCTGATGTTAAGTGATGTGTGGTCGAAGGTGGTAAAGCACACTTAGCCTGAAATAGAACTGGCTCTCAAGTGAGGCAGCCGGGACACACCGTTAGGTGCTTGGCGGCAGATTTTCAACTTGAGGGTGGAGCCAGCCAGCCGAGTACTAGAAAGTACTCTACCACCACGCAATGGTTTCCGGCAGCTCAGGCTCATTGTTGGGGTTTGAACCCACGCCCTTCAGCGTGTGAACCGACCGCGCTAACCACTTTCACTTTTCGCACCTTTCTTTTACCGGACGGCCAGACAAACGCGACCAAAACGTCATCCGTACATGGCGGATGTTCCCCATGGACGCACAAAGCGTTTTGATTCCACATTTTTCATTCGCACAGCGAGGTTGTGGAACTCTCGGCCGGAGTCTGTGTTCCCTGTTAGGTACAATATTGGCGTCTTCAAATCTAGAGTAAATAGGTTTCTTCTAGGTAAGCGTGCTCCATCTTAGACCACACTACTGTTTAACATCAGGCAGAGTGTGGTCAAACGCGAATCTATTTTGAATTAAAAAAAAAAACCACAGCTATCATCGCTACGAGTTAACAGTATAGAGCTATTAAATCGCACTTTTAGAATATTGGCCAAGATTGGTTTCTTTAGTAAATGAGACTTGTTAATCTGCCAGTCCCTAATCCTCGTGGCAACCTTCCCATGCCGTCCCTTTGTGAATAAGTAACAGTAAGATGTATCGTATAAATTATTCAGTCAGTAATCAAACATTACCTATGTACCTAACCAGGATTTATGTCCCAGGGCAGTAATAGCCGTTATCTCCCCTTTGCAACTATCTGTGTTAAAAGGAGTTTTAGGGTGCATTCTTGATTTCGCATTAGAAAGTTAGATTGCATACTACCTTCTCTTCTATAGCTAGCTTGATGTTAAGTGAGGTTGTGGTCGCAGATGGTAAACACAAGCCTCGAATTTTTTACAGAGTTACGAAATTAATCATTATAAATTTTATATTCAATTCAATTTATTGCAGCTCGCCCCGGCTTCGCACGGGGAAACAAAACTCGATTAACAATATAAATATAGCGTATGTCACTCAGTGGTCATGTAGCATTCTAATGAAAGAATTATTCAGATCGGTGCAGTAGTTTCGGAGCCTATTCAATACAAACAAACAAAAAATCTCTCCTCTTTATAATTAGTGTAGATAATATTTAATTGACAGCCCTGTTGGTTCATTGCTAGTATGTCTGTTCCAAGAGCTGAAGGGCGTGGGTTCGGTTCCCACCCAGGACAAACACTTTGTGGTAGGTATAAATAAATCTTTGTTCTGTGTCTGGGTGTTCTGTATTTATAAGTATGTATTTACAAAAAAAAAGTAGTTTGGTATTCTATCAGTTATCTGACTTCCATAGTACAAGCTTTGCTTAGTTTGCGGTCAGATGGCGCCGTATGTAATACCCTACGATATTTATTTATTTATATTTATTATTTAATATAGCATTACAAAGTAGTACCAAATTTATTTCTAAATTATTTTTTTACAAAAAACACGAACATACGGTATAAATTTTACGTACCGTTCGTCACGAGTGAATCCGTTTCTTTAAAAAAAAAAGAAGAAACCGCCTATTTGTAATCAAAAAAACCTAATGCTTATTTCTCACTTTTTTTAAAGTAATAAGACGGTACTTGCAACGTGTACCTAGTACTTTGAGTAACAAATCACATCGCGTCTTTGCTGCTGATTAGACATTTCATGACATGACATTTGAGACTGACCATGGAATGTCCCATTCCATGGTCAGTCTCAAAAGAGTCCTGTGATCTCGCTAGCTCTAGTACCCTTCAAACTGGAACACAAGAATATTCACACACTATATGATATAGATCTATCTACCTAGTAAACTCTTCTTGCCTTCGACGTGATCGTTTCTTTTGTTTGCATTATCAATCTATCTAGATTGTTCGATAGAGCGTGGCAAATGTGTCTCTATCACTGTAGAGGTACTGACCGACCGTCCTCAAACAAGGTTAATGATTGGCGTCCACTTATCGGCTCAACGCCAGACCAACATCGCCTTGCCTCAAAACTGTAAGTGAACGATAACTGTTGCATACGGTCCATTTTAGATTTGTAAGTAAAAATTGTGGTTTTTTTATGTTTGACAGGCTAGGTGTTTTGACCACAGCTCACCTGATGTTTAGTGAAGGTGTTGTCGAAGATGGTAAAGCACACCTAGCTTGGAATGTAACTGGCTCTCAAGTGGGGCAATCGGAACACACCGTTAGATGCTTGGCGGCAGATTTTCAACTTGAGGGTGGTAGCTAGCCAGCCGAATACTAGAAAGTACCCTACCACCTTGCTATGGTTTCCTCACGATGTTTTTCTTCGCCGCCCTTCGGCATGCGAACCTACCGCGCTAACCACTGAGCTATCATCGTGGTCAGTTCGAGGAGACAGCGTTGTCCTCTCTACATCTTCTCATTATGCCGATCATCAATTTATTTGAACTTATGCCGCAGAGCGTATTGTCTTCAGTTTTTTACGCTTCCAAAGCGACGAGGCTTTATTCTCGTGCTGAGCCGTTAAGTGGACTGCAACCACGCTTAAGCGTGCCACACAATTAAATTAAGGGTACCCTCTACGATAACCTTGATAATTTCTTATAAGCTGTACAAACGAGTGTTAGGTTGTTTCAGTTTTAAAGAAAGATTTTTTTAAATAACCATTTTCTTTGATTGATGACTAGACACTACAACGAGGAAAACTACAAACAATGCCGCTTGATTATAATAAAAATCTTGTATATAAGATCCTCCTACAGCGCTAGACGTAGTTAGTAAGTCAGTAGTTTTGTAATAACTATTGTAATAATTACGTAGTTTAGTAATTAAACCCTCCAGTGGCAGTTTACCTATAACTAGAATATAACCATCAAATGGCATTTTAACAGGCAATCAGCGGCAAGGACGTATCGCTTAGCTTTGCGTGACAACCGCAGAAAAATATCGTTTAACCCGCTATTTTGTTCACCACAAGGTGACTTGGAACGTACCTAAAGTTAAATACTTCATCTTTTAATTGACCAGCAAGGACATTACTTAATTTGGGATTTTAAGTTAACAAAGTGATGTGATGTATTGGACGCTTTTGATGTGCTAACAAAACTTCATCATCATCATCATATCATAGGACGTCCACTGCTGGACATAGGCCTCCCCCATTGACTTCCATAAAGACCGGTTGGAAGCGGCTCGCATCCAGCGCGATCCTGCGGTCTTTACTAGGTCGTCTGTCCACCTTATGGGTGGACGTCCTACGCTGCGCTTGCCGGTCCGTGGTCTCCACTCCAGAACTTTACAGCCCCATCGGCCATCAGTTCTGCGTGCTATGTACGCTGCCCATTGCCACTTCAACTTGCTAATCCATAAATAAAGTTGGGCTACGTCGGTGATTTTTTAATAAAACAGTAGATTATGCTAATAGTCTACTGTTTTATTCAAACAAATGTAATTTACCGCAAATAAATGCCAGTGGCTGTGATTTCACTGTAAAATTATGCTCCATTTGTCTATAAATGGCAAAAAAATATTTGTATGGAAATCGAACCACCTTAATAGCCCCGTTCGCTAGCTGCAGTATACATCAGCAAGGATAAGAAGTAAAAAAAAAGACACAAAAACAAATTCCGACGCTCATTGCATAACCTCTGACAATCATCATCATCATCATCCACAGCCTTCTTTATCCCACTGCTGGGTATAGGCCTCTCTCTTTGCATGCCATCTGCCTCGGTCCTGTGCCAATCTGGTCCAGGTTCGACCCGCGACGGTGACGATATCGTCGACCCATCTTGCGGCTGGACGACCGACGAAAAAGATTAAGTTAATTGCTATTTACCACGCTCAAGATACTTCGCAATACAAATTTCATGTTATCACACACATTACGTGAATAAACAATGTTCAGTTATCGATACTAAGAACTTGTAATTTCAATTGCCCCCAAAATAAATATCGTTAGTCTGGATAACTATTCTTATGTATATACATTAATTATACAAATATTTATGTAGGTAGTTGACCAAGCCGAGCGAAAGTGACATACCGATATTTCTACGAATGTACAATTCAATCATAATGATAATATCTACAGTTTATAAGGAGTAAACTTTTTAATTATTACTTGGTGGTAGATCTCCTTAGCAGGAGGTCGTCTAGGTAGGTACCACCGCAGTACCAGATATTCTACCGGCAAGCCATAGTTTTTTTTTTTTTTTTGTATAGTGTTTCAAACATTACTGTGTTCCGGTTTGAAGGGTATTGCAGCTAGCGAAATTACTGGGCTGTTGTGTAGCAATGATAGCTCAGTGGTTAGCGCGGTAGGTTCACATGCCGAAGGGCGTGGGTTCAAACGAGAGAGGAATGTCTTGAATGAAATTTTTTTTTTAAATCAGAATAATCGATTAAGGTTATTCAAGCTTTGGTGTCGATAACGAATCGGTGACCCTTTAAGGGCGATATTATTCACCTCAATGTTAAATAAACATCGGCATCTTTCATTACTCCACAATATTCAAATGAGACAGTAACTCATCTGCCAGGGCCCGCCACATACACTTCGCGAAATTGAAAAAAAAATTGCATACTTGGATATTGAATAAATATCTACTTAGATATTAAATTAATAGCCGGGATCATCTACCAGCCACTTGCTCTTCAATACGGCCTCGTCGAGTCTTCATACAAAATTTCATCCAAATCCGTTTAGTAGTTTTTGCGTGAAAGAGTAACAAACTTCCATCCATCCATCTAAACTTTCACATTTATAATATTAGTGGGATTTATGTTGAATTACAATAAATAACTATGATTATACATTTTAATTATTTTTTTTTAATGTAAAAAGTAATATGATGAACGAGACGCTCTCCTGATAAGAGATAACGCCTGTCTATGACAACTGCAGCGATACACAGAACTTTGAGTAGCAAAACAAAGTCTAGGGCATGACTGCTTTGGCGCTCATTACTTTCGATGGTTAGTCTTTTTTTTTTAATGGTTGACAGGCCAGGTGTTTGACCACAGCTCACCTGATGTTAAGTGAAGGTGTGGTCGAAGATGGGAAAGCACACCTAGCCTGGAATGGAACTGGCTCTCAAGTGAGGCTGCCGGAACACACCGTTAGATGCTTGGCGGCAGATTTTCAACTTGAGGGTGGTAGCTAGCCAGCCGAGTACTAGAAAGTACCCTACCACCAAGCTACGTTTTCCTTCACCGGCAGCTCAAGCTCATTGTTGGGGTTTGAACCCACGCCCTTCGGCATGCGAACCTACCGCGCTAACCACTGAGCTATCATTGCTACTAGACTAAGTTTTTTGTATACATTTTGTAAATAGTATTAATTTAAGATTTTTTTTATTTTTTTTCCAATAAACTAGACTTATTTTTGAATTCATCTTGTGTCACAGCTGTAACAAATTGGGATAGCATTGTCTACATTTCAAGTACAGTATCCAACACCAGTGGTCTCCAAATCGCTATTATCCAGTAATACGGCTCGAGGTTAAATAAAGCAAAGTAAAACTAGAACAAAGGACTCAATTCTCACTCAAGTATGAAGGCATGAGGCCTATATCATGAAAGTCTGCGTTCATATCTGGCGTCGATGGACGCGAGGAAGATTAAAACCACCATTAATTATATTGACAATGATGTACTAAAGTATTATTGCAAGGATACTCCTAATGCAAAACGCACGTTATGCCCACTAGCGCCCGAAATTACGTCAAAACGGAGAAACGTCAGCTGTTAGCCATCTGCTGCCAACCGTCACTGTCAGTTACCAGACACTGGCAAAATTGTGGCAACACCGCAGAAGCCAAGAAGAAAAAGTTGAAGTTGAAGTCACTGTCAGTTTCCTTTCTTGCCACTCTAAAAATATCAAAGTGCCGACAAGTATTTTTTAGACAGAATCACAATATTTTTCTATGTTTAAAATTTAATCATACTGCAATGCTAATGCAATTATTTTATGAAATACTATTTCAGAATATAAATTCAGATTTTGGCTAAATTTGTAAGAAAAATCTTAAATATGTATATCTTAAATATGAAGGTGCGCACACGTAAATATGTTCGTAAAAATAGTGTGTGTGTGTGTGTACCTTAGATTGTGTATATATCTTCTAGGGTAGATACGGAGAAAAAAACATAATTAGTTCAGTGGTAATAATGTTTTTGTCTTGGTAGTTTTAACGTGAATTAGACATTAAAAGTACCTATTTACTAAATGAGTTTTCAATGTTTTGAAGTAGCCATTCGAACAAAACAACTTACGAAAATAACTTCTAAACGAAAATTTTAAAGGATTACCTCGAAAGGCCATACTACACCTAAAAAGAAGCACAAATGTATATTCATTTGGTTTCGTGTTATTCATACTGCCCGGTCATTGTAAATAATGCATTCATTAATCATTTGGTCCAATACACAATGTTCAAATAACTGATTCATAGAAGTCATACACCCGTAAAAGTTTCTCCCATTTGAAATCGATCAAAAAAACCTAGTGCGGTTTAACCTTATGACATTTCTCCAGTTAACTGAATACCCCAAGTTGGCAGAGTAAGACTAGCCTTATTTATAGCATTATTCTTGCCAAAGTTACAGAATAAGGGCGCATAAATTCTATGAAGCGCTCGTTAGGCGAGTTCGAAGACGGAGTCAGGTAGACTTCACGCAATGTTGAGCGGTAAACACACCTTTTATCTCTCGTGTTTGCCAATGTGACGGAAAATGTTGCACGATTTAATCTTTGGATCCGTGTATGTAGTAAGTATCTTATGACTGCCGTGTTAGCTCATTTGTTTGCTGCCGTTTTAGCTCATCTGTTGAGCACCGTGTTAGCTCTTTTGGTGACAGCCGTGTTAGCTCATCTGATGAGCGCCGTGTCAGCTCTTTTGGTGACTGCCGTGTTAACTCATCTGTTGAGCGCCGTGTTAACTCATTTGGTAAATGCCGTGTTAGCTCATTTTTATAAGCACGGAAACCAAAATTTCCGTGCTAACTTATTTAGCCACCAAATGAGCTAAGCTATAATATATACCGTTGGACAAACATTTATGTAAGAACGTAGAGGTTTCTCCTATGTCATTGGGTGTATTTATTATAAGTTGTTTTTTCGGTTGACAGGCTACGTTTTTTTTAAACCACAGCGCATGCGTTGTTTAGTTTTTAACTATAATTTATTAATGATTGTTGTCGCATCACTTTTAGACACAACTCAATAATCGTCTAGCCATTATTAATGTAGATCCGAAACACTTTACTGAAGTTGAATCTCCACCTTATTTGTGTAAATAAAAACGCCAATACCAATAAAATTGATGAAAGTAAACTGAAATGTAGAAAGAATATATTTAATACATGAGCGTAAAGAAAAAAATACAAATACATATATTACCGTCGTTTAACAATAGTAATATAGATAAGTAATTGAGTCTCCGTGAACAACATCTTAGTACTGAATTAGGACATGAATTTCACGCACGATACAACACAAATTCAAATCTTTGACTGCTCGAGAAACTTGCCTACTAGTATTGTTTTATTACTAGCGGACGCCTCGCGGTTTCACCCGCGTAGTTCCCGTTCCCGTGGGAATACAGGGTTAAAAAGTAGCCTATGTCACCCGGAGATAGTGTAGCTTCCCAACGGTGAAAGAATTTTTGAAATCGGTTCAGCCGTTTCGGAGCCTATTCAATACAAACAAACAATCAAATCTTTCCTCTTTATAATAGTACAGATAGATAGATATATTATCTGTTATTATTTTCTGTTATTTGTATTATAATATTATTTAAGGTAATCAGTTCAGTAAACATGTAGATTCAAACATTACTGTGTTCCGCTTTTATGGATACTGCAGTTTGAGAAATTACAGCGCTGTTGAGACTAATCATCAAAAATCTCAAAGTAATGCGCGCCAAAGCAGCGATGCCCCAGGCTTTGTTTGGTTACTCAAAGTTCTGTGTATCGCAGCAATGGTCATGAACAAACGTTTTTCTAACATCAGGAGAGCGTCTCGTTCGTCTAATTACTTTTACCTTTAAAACAATGTATGATGAAACCATAATTTATAATCGAATGAATGCCAGACCAGAATGCTGGTATCTACTTTGGTCAAAAGCTAGGCATTGCCGTCCAGCGTGGCAATGCTGCCAGCATTCTGGCCACATATCCCTCCTCCGACTGATTTTTAGACTAAGTTTTTTGTATACATTTTGTTAATAGTATAATTTAAGATCTTTTTTATTTTGTTTAATTTATAATCGATGGGGCATATCAATAAGACAATCGCTGAAATTGCACTGCATTTACAGAACCTACCGGCTTTATATCTTTAGACAAAAAATTCATTAAAATAGTTTTTACGTTTGTGTTCGAGTTCAGTTGTTATAGTTTCACTTTCTCGAAACTTGGCGCGTCATAAATTAAGCTAGTCTATAAATCAACTAGCTAAACTTTGAATGTCTGTTAAGCTCTGTGCAAAGTCTAACTTAAGTCTAAGTTTAGTATCCGTTTGTTCTTAGTTTGAACCGAGTTTTGTACTGGAATAAACATTGCGAAACCGGCGCTGAACTAGGTATAAGACAAACAACGCTAATGTACCTTTCAGACATTTATTTATAAAAACAAAGCTTTATCTGACAATAGGTACAGATTGTAGAAATACTTAAAAACTTACATAAAAAACGCGAGGGAATTTGAATAAATTTCCTACATGTTATATTCTCGTTGTTATATTACCTATATTTCCATCCTCGTTGTTTGTCGTTGTTTTTTTTTTTAAGTTCTGTGTATCGCTGCAATGGTCATGGACAGGCGTTATCTATTACCATCAGGAGAGCGTCTCGTTCATCTCATTACTTTTTATACAAAAAAAAATGTTTGAGACTGTCTTTGGAACAATTTATAAAGGTACAGAACACAACCATATATGCCCCCAGATTAGTCGAGGGATGTAAGGTAAATGCACCTTTTCATGATCTATTTCTTTTTCGATTGGGGTGGGGTGGAGTGCAGTTAAGCTGGGGTGCATTTTGTTGAATTCTCCCTCCGTATTTACGCCAGCACCCTTAGCTATGGCTATAAGATAGATAAGTTTAAAAATAGCCCGTAACTTGTATTTATTTGGTCTATACGGTATTTGCAAGTGTTGCAATGAACTTTTTTTTTGGGCTCCGTATTGTTATTAATTAAAGTCTGCAAGGGGTTATGCTTGCAATGTGTTTATATCCGCGTCACTCTTTTGTCAATATAAATAGATACATAGATAGATAAAGCTCATTATTGTGCACACCATAAACAGAAAAAAACATAGAGAACAAAAGAATCTTATGAGCTAGTGTCACAAGTGGCGTCTTTATCGCTAAGAGCGATCTGCTCCAGGCAACCTAGAATAGGAAAACACGACAGATGACATAAGAAACAGACGGGAGATGTTGAAACACTAAAAAGAAAAATAAATAAAAATAAAACATATAGTAAGTATGTATAAGTATATATATTTCATAATAATGTATAAATCTAAGTGATAGGAGATGGAAAAAATAAAACAAGTCCCAAACGTCCGGTGAGATTAAACTTTGAAATGCAATGCTCAAAATGCACTCTACGAGACGTGATGAGCAAGTAAGATCACGTAAAAGACGGGAGTTTTAATCCAAATTTTTTTTTGTGTTCATTGAACATCGTTAAATTTCAGAAGAACAATTGTATATTCCGTTAGGAAAGAAGAATTAATGCTGAACCTTCACTAAGACAGGGGATTTCTTACGCGCCTTTAGCATTTCATTTTAGATTACAAATAATATTTGCTTTATTTTAAGAATTCAGACACAAGGTTCTTTGTTTAACTGCCAGCTATTTCATGGTAATAAAATAGAGTAAATTATTATTTGTGTTCATTGAACATCGTTAAATTTCAGAAGAACAATTGTATATTCCGTTAGGAAAGAAGAATTAATGCTGAACCTTCACTAAGACAGGGGATTTCTTACGCGCCTTTAGCATTTCATTTTAGATTACAAATAATATTTGCTTTATTTTAAGAATTCAGACACAAGGTTCTTTGTTTAACTGCCAGCTATTTCATGGTACCAAAATAGAGTAAATTATTATTTAAAAAAATAGCATACAAGCAATTTAAAAACCCCCCGACATCAGTTTTACATTAAATTTCGAATCGATCAGTGGTAAATTCTCAAATACAAAAGAGCTGTTTATCTTCAAACAGCTGCACAAAATTTCTTGAATCATACCAAGTTAAGATCACTTTCGATCAAGTCACATAAAAATAAAAGTAAGCAGCCAGCCCTGTTGATTCATTGGTAGTTCGTTGGTGTTTGCTCCAAGAGCTGTAGGTTGTGGGTTCGATTCCCACCGAGGATAAACATGTTGTGGTATAAACAAAGTGTTTGTTCTGTGTCTGGGTGTTCTGTAGATATTATAGTATGTATTTATAAAAAAAAAAGTATTTAATTATTCTATCAGTTAACAGTACAAGATTTGCTTAGTTTGGGGTCAGATGGCGCTGTGTAATGTCCTACGATAGTTATTTAACTAGTTCTATTGTTTGTTGTTGTTGTGTCCTAGGCACTGTACGGGTTTCCGATGCGACACCGATGCTGTGATACCATCGGATGCTAAGAAGTTTCGACGTCTACTGATGCTGTTTTACCTTAATACACTGCCTAAGTGGCTGAATATTATCGGGTGTCAATTTACGCAGATAGCTTCACTAATCCAATAGAAGCACTATAGCAGCCGAATTAAATTTACCGAGAAAAATCGAATAACGAAATTAAGGTTAAGTGACATTGACACGGTACTATTTATTTTGTACCTTATATTTTAACGGCTAGGGTTGGAGGTGGTTTGGTTACATTTGTGAACCTTCTAAGGCCGCGTGACAGCCTGGCGAAGTCTTATAATTGCATTACCAGTCGTTTTCCTGAGAATTTATCGTGTCAAAGCGTTAGCTCTGCCGGGTTGAATACCTTTTACTGAACCACAAAGGTATATAAGGAGTATAAGAACACCCAGACACAGAACAAGCATATTGTTTATACTTACCACAAAATGTTTATCTTGGGTGCGAATCGAACCCACGCCCTTCAGCTCTTGTAGCAGACAATAATAAAGCCCTCACTAGAAAATGGCTTCTACAACAAAATCATGATTCTACGGAAGACATTCTAGTTCAACGGCTCATCGGAAGACCAGCGCTGGTCACACCGCTTAGCATGGCCAGTATTATGCTGAGGTGAGCCCCTATTTTGTAACTGTTTCTCTCTGTTTGTTTGTTTTCAATCTTGTACTTCCATTATTTATTGTATTAATGTCTAATTTAAATTAACTTGCATGCCGAAAGGTAGCAGCTAATTATTATTTGTTTTACATCTGTACTTACCCCTAGCGCAATTAAATGGACTATGATTATGTTTTTGTATATCGTGGTGTTACAAAATACAAATAATTTTCTTTCTTTCTTTCATCCAAAAAAGTTGATTCGACGGTCAACAAGCCGGCTCTCACGGCGACGTATTATTTCAAGCTACTGCCCCAGCTGTTCCAGACAGAACGCCGTCAATTTGCATGCACCCTCCGTACCCGAGACGCAAGATAAATCGCCGGAACGCACGGCACGGCTGTATTACAAAGGAATACCGCTCCGGGACGGATTAATTCTGCAGCTTATTGTTTGAGGGGGCTTCCGATCCTTGAGAAGGATTCTGTTTGTAAAAAGACAAGAGGTAAATACTGTTTCACAACTTATTACCTATATCTTTCGCATTTTATCGTTTTATTTTTGATTACTTGGTGGTAGATCTCCTTAACAGGAGGTCGTCTAGGTAGGTTCCACCGCAGTACCAGTTATTCTGCCGCTAAGCAGTAGTGTGTAAACATTACTGTGTTCCAGTTTGAAGGATACTGCAGCGAAATTACTGGGCTGTTGAGACTAACCATCGAAAGTCTCAAAGTAATGAGCGCCAAAGGAGCGATGCCCTGGACTTTGTTTTGTTACTCAAAGTTCTGTGTATCGCTGCAATGGTCATGGATAGGCGTTATCTCTTACCATCAGGAGAGCGTCTCGTTCGTCTCATTACTACTTACATAAAAAAAATAATAATAGTTACTACCAAGCTACAATATATAATATCTTTCGCATTTTACGTTGTGCGGTGCTTTCACTGTCGACTAGCTAAACCAGCAGTTCTAGGAAACCATGAAAAGAAGGTTTTAATAGTTTCCTTACACATTTATAAGTAAACGTGAACTTCAATTTTCAAATAAATTGTAAGTTTTTTTTTTATGATTGACAGGTTTGACCACAGCTCACCTGATGTTAAGTGAAGGTGTTGTCGAAGATGGTAAAGCACACCTAGCCTGAAATGTAACTGGTATGTAAATGGTTGGCGGCAGATTTTCAACTTGAGGGTGGTCCAGCCGAGTACTAGAAAGTACCTACCTTACCACCATGCTATGGTTTCCATCACCGGCAGCTCAAGCTTATTGTTGGGGTTTGAACCCACCCCCTTCGGTATGCGAACCCGCGCTAACTACTGAGCTATCATCGCTACTAAAAGTATGTTGGTACATTGCCCTAAAATGTCTAGTCACGACCCAAATACCCCAATTGGCATACATATTTTGTCATAGCATAAATAAAAATACTGTGTCCATTACGCATGTCCATCGTAAGTCGTAATAATAAAAGTAAATAAGTTAGAATTGTGATCGTACAGAGCGTTTCAGAGATTTGTGAGCCAACTCTATAACCCATGTTAGAAATAAGAAGAGCGAGGAAAATAACTTCTGGAATCAAATTGTGTTCGTTGTTGGTAAAAACTTGATTTTTTTAAGTCGCCATTTGGAACAATTACTTTTGCAGACAAGTTGCCAGTCGGCAGTGTTACCAACCCACAACTAAATTTGTCTTCAAATTAATAGTTAACAGGTTCTTTCTATGTAAACGTCCTCCATCCTAAACCATATCGTTGGTTAACCTTGGTCGGTTGCGTTGAATACTTTTCTAATACCATCGGGAATCTTAACCAATATAGAACAGGATAGGACACAAAACAGCTCCCAATTGACAGCACTGTTGGTTCATTGGTAGTATGTCTGCTTCTAGGGCTGAAGGGCGTGGGTTCGATTCCTACCCAGGACAAACTTCGTGGTACAAACAAATGTACTAAATACAGAAAATCCAAAAACATAACAATGTTTGGATTTTCTGTATTTATTATAAGTATGTATTTAAAAACAAAAGTATGTAAGTGATCTATCAGTTATCTGACTTCCATAGTACAAGCTTTGCTTGAATGGGGGTCAGATGGCGCTGTGTGTACCCCAAACTAAGCAAAGCTGAAGTTATCTGACAGCCATAGTACAAACTAAGGCAGTCAGATAACTGATAGTATACTTAAATACTTTTTTTTTTGTAAATACATACTTGTAATACATACAGGACACTCAGACACAGAACAAACATTTGTTTATACCATAAACTGTTTGTTCTGGGTGGGAATCGAACTCACGCCCTTCAGCTCTTGAAGCAGACATACTATCAATGAACCAACAGGGCTGTAAAAAAAACACTTTAGCTTAATAGTTGCACAAATATAGATTGATCTATTGCGATTTGCATAGATCTATTCTGTCATAAAGAATAGCATTGTATTCTAAGTGGTCAAGCTATACCGAAAATAGTTACGACCATTTGAGTTAAGTGTAGGTATAAGATTCAATTAAGGCCATATATTCCAACGTTTTGGCACGTGTGTCACTTAAGTCGGTCATGTCTAATCCTAAAACATCATAAGACTTTTAAGTTTCTTATATATACTTGTAGCGACGATAGCCGAGTAGCGCGGTCGGTTCGCATGCCGAAGGGCGTGGGTTCAAACCCCAACAATGAGCTTGAGCTGCTGGTGAAGGAAAACATCGTGAGGAAACCATAGCAAGGTGGTAGGGTACTTTCTAGTACTTGGCTAGCTAGCTACCTCAAGTTGAAAATCTGCCTCCAAGCATCTAACAGTGTGTTCCGGCCTCACTTGACAGCCAGTTCCATTCCAGGCTAAGTGTGTTTACCATCTTCGACCACACCGTCACTTAACATCAGGTGAGCTGTGATCAAACATCTAGCCTGTCAAAAAAATACTTTGAACTGTAAAAAAACTTTATTTGTAATCTTAGGCAAAGTTACGGACCGACAGCCTAACTCGAGATCTCAATATAGGCATAGGCTCATTGAGCCCAAGTCCAACCTCGCCATGTACAGTTCTGGCCCTAATTCGATGGCTGTAAAAATCTTTAATAAGCTCGTATGTCCTTAAGTGAGTTGGGCAACTCACTTAAGGACATACGAGACAAAAATCATTTAATTAACCGGCTGAAATTAATCCTGGAAGCCAAATGCACTACACTCTACACTACACTCTACACTACACTCTTGATGAATTTTTTAACGATCACAATATTTATAGTTTTTTTTTTAATTTCTTTTATTTGAAAAATAATGAGTCGAACGAGACGCTCTCCTGATGGTAAGAGATAACGCCTGACCATGACCATTGCAGCGATACACAGAACTTTGAGTAACAAAACAAAGTCTAGGGCGTCGTCACTGCTTTGGCGCTCATTATTTGGACTATCGATTTGTTAGTCTCAACAGCCCCGAATTGTTGCTAGCTGCAGTACCCTTCGAACCGGAACACAGTAATGTTGACACACTACTGCTAGGCGGCAGAATATCTTATTATAGTGACTAAGTATGGCCAATTAATATTCTGATTTTATTTTTGTACACTTTTGACGATTTTTTTTAATGATGACAATATTTATAACTAAGTATGACTGATTAATATTCTTCCGTAAAATAATTCCGTATTTAAAATTCCGTAGTTAATATTATTTAAATCATTTAATTAAAATTGTTTGCCATACCCTAATGGGGGCATATGTGCTAGGTACAACATGTCAACTTTATAAGCATAAGTACATATGTTGCAATAAAGTATTGAGTATGAGTAGTTAAAAAGACTTGAGTTTTTTTTTTATAGTTAAAACAAAACTATAATACTTAATTTCTTAGTGAGTATAAATAAGAAAGACTTATCTATGTATTGCTATCTATCGCGTGTTTTTACAACGAAATCTCTTAGCTTAGACTTCAAATCTCTATTGAGTCAAACGTTTCTACACAGCATTTATTTTTACGAAGTAGATTTTTCAATAAAAATAAGATTATTATTTCTAAAGTTGTATTTTCATAGATGTAAACGCAAACTGAAAATTTTCAAAGACAAAGTTTTTCTTATGTTGTTTCACTAACCATACTCGACCACAGTGGAACTTAACATCAGGTGAGCTTTGGTCAAACACCTTGATTGTGAACCATAAAAAAATCGTATCACATATATTACATTAAAGAAATGCTCACATACTTATCTCATGTGAATTCACTTCCAACCATATTCTTCGAACAAAACATTTACCTGAAACAAAATAAAATTGTGTTAGAAAAACAATGTTATGTACATTGTATTAAAATGCTCAATAGAGCTCTCGAATATTCCTGTAATAACCCAACAACTTGCGGTTATTACATATTATTTCATTTACAACTGTTACCCGCGACTTCGTTCGCGTGGAAGTTAACAAAAGTTCGTTTAGTTTGCAGAGATTATAAATGTGAAAGTTTGTATGTTTGTTACTTCACTGGGTTACCACCCAGTGAAGTAACAAACATACTTCTTAGCAGGAGATCGTCTAGGTAGGTACCACCGCAGTACCAGATATTCTGCCGCTAAACAGTTGTGTGTAAACATTACTGTGTTCCGGTTTGAAGGGTACTGCAGCTAGAGAAATTACTGGGCTGTTGAGACTAACCATCAGTAAATCAGTAAATCAGTAATATTTATTGGCCATAAATAACAATAATGTTAAAGGCAAGTCACATGTACAAAAAAAACCTTACGATTACACTTTCATGAATGAAGCTATACCTATACGAGTAATTAACAACGAACACACTACAGCGGAGGCTCCGTTTATGTACTACACATAAATGAGGAAGTCATCGAAAGTCTCAAAGTAATGAGCGCCAAAGCAACGATACCCTGGATTTCCTACTTACATTTTTTTATTATTTAAATTTGCGTGATTAAGTAACTAACATCCAAACGATCACATTTATAATATTATAAGTAGGATAACAGATTCTAAACCGCAGGAAATAACTAATTTACATACAAACATAGGCACGTACGTTAGTCAGAGACCTATACCTCTACATACGTAAAGTATTGTCAAGGTCTGTGGTTTTATGAATGAAGGTTCCATTCGGATAATATATGTTATTGTGGTAGTAGAATTTATAATGTTAATGAGACTTTAATACACACATTACTGTTTGATTTACTTCTAATTTTGTACATATAAAACACACATTTTGTTACATACACATACAACATACATGTGTTGTTTACATTTTGTTTTTTGTATTTCTAATTTTGTTTTGTGTTTTGTATTGTATTTTGTTTTGTATCATCATTATATATTTTCCTTATAATGATGTATCTGTTATTAGATACCTCATTGTTATTACAATCTAGCCTAGTTGACACTAATAAGTAATTTTTATATAACTTAAATTGCTAAGTAGAGTATAATCGAAGAATGCCTCCATCGACACTTTTCTTACTGTCTCTATTAAGGGGAAGACACTTTGTTCGTGTGTTCTATAATATGTAGTACTCACTGCACTGACATTACTAACTTAATACACTAACTCAAAAGGTTTTGTCCTTTTTAGTCTTCTTACTATATCCGTGTTGTCGAGGAGCTGGATAGCCTCGACGTTCACATGTGGTTGTAATTATATAAATATAAAAACTGTAAGCATTTCTTTAAAAGCACTTTACAAATTCCGTTTTAGACGTTGTTATAAACTTGCCCACTGCTGGACGCGGGTCACTTCTCATTGTGAAAAGGATAAGGCCATAGCCCACCATGCTGGTTAAGTGCGGGTTGGTGGAGTTCACACATCTCCGAGAACTTTTTTTAAAGAAATCTCAGACATGTAGTTCCTCACGATTTTTTCCTTCACCGTTTGAAGTTATCGGCAATTCGCACACACTTAACCAAGAAAAGACAGAGGCGCGTGGGATTTGTTCCAGGGATCTCCAGGTTGGAAGTTGACGGTCTCACAACTAGGCCGCCGATTTTTTTTACAAATTTTTGGAACTCATTGCCTGTTACCCATAAATTACAATTTGGACGTTTTTAAGGCTAGAGTGAAATAGATTTCTTCTAGATCTACGTACTCCATTCTCGGCCACACCGTCGCTTTGCATTAGACGAGTTGGTGGCCAAACGCAGATCTATTTACTTGAGAGCCAGATCCATTCCAGGCTAGGTGTGCTTTACCATCTTCGACCACACCTTCACTTAACATCAGGTGAGCTGAGGTCAAACACCTAGCCTGTCATTAATAAAAAAATAAAAAAAATGTATGTATTATATTTATCTGGGTGTACTGTATGTAAGTATGTATTTACAAAAAAAAAGTATTTAAGTATTCTATCAGTTATCTGTCTTCTATAGTACTAGCTTTGCTTAGATTGGGATCAGATGGCGCTGTGTGTAAGGTCCTATGATATTTATTATTTAAAGTAAAAAAAAAAACATTTTTTTATCTTTACGTGAAGGTAATAAATAAATATTGGAGGGACATTTCCACACAGCGCCACCTAGCCCCAAACAGAACAGTTTGTAGCGATGATAGCTCAGTGTTAGCGCGGTAGGTTCGCATGCCGAAGGGCGTGGGTTCAAACCCCAACAATGAGCTTGAGCTGCCGGTGAAGGAAAAACATCGTGAGGAAACCAAAGCATGGTGGTAGGGTACTTTAGTACTCGGCTGGCTAGCTACCACCCTCAAGTTGAAAATCTGCCGCCAAGCATCTAACGGTGTGTTCCGGCAGCCTCACTTGAGAGCCAGTTGCATTCCAGGCTAGGTGTGCTTTACCATCTTCGGCCACACCTTCACTTGACATCAGGTGAGCTGTGGTCAAACACCTAGCCCGTCAACCATTAAAAAAAAAAAAAAATACAAAAATAGTAAATATATAAACATTGTAATAAAGTTACGAAACTAGGTCAATCTTAAATAAATGGCAAGTTCTCATACCATTTTCCCTAACCCAACCAACTCGACTTGCTAACAATTTACTCCTACTTACCGTGTGTGTAATGCACATTTAAATCTATTAGAGGCTAAATTACATCGCCATATACATGCTATATCCTTTTTATCTGCTATTTCGCGAATCCTCAAACATAGAATCCACCCTATGTGAGAGAATTCTCACAAACACCATTACATTGGTTGCAACAGTATGGGCAGAGCAAAGAATGTAGCGATGATAGCTCAGTGGTTAGCGCGGTAGATTCGCATGCCGAAAGGCGTGGGTTCAAACCCCAACAATGAGCTTGAGCTGCCGGTGAAGCAAATACATCGTGAGGAAACCATAGCGTGGTGGTAGGGTACTTTATTACTCGGCTGGCTAACAACCACGCTCAAGTTGAAAATCTGCCGACAAGCACCTAGCGGTGTGTTCCGGCAAAACACGTTGGTTTTTTTTAAAAACGTCGTGGGTTTTTTTAAATCTTTTAATTTTGTTTTTTCATTATTGAAATAAGTTTTGCGTTTGACCACACCCTGTTAAGCAGGATTCAGTCTAAGATGGAGCACGCTTAACAGATTACTTTTCTCATGTGTGTTTTTTTTATATAATAATAATACTTTACTTGACACGCCAAGAAAACATTATGAGAGTATTAGCATCCAAATAAAAAAGTCTGTATAATAGGTTCGCGTTTGACCACATCCCGCCTGACATTGAGCAACGATGTGGTCTAGAATGGAACACGCTTACCTAGAAGGAACTTGTTTACTCTTGATTTGAAGACACCTATACTTTGCCTTATTTTCTTTGCCGCTGGGGTAGACGTGTTCTAGAGTGGAGACCGCGTATTGGCAAGCGTAGCGTAGGACGCCCTGAGACTCGATGGAGTGACGATATACGTAGGACAGCTGGCGGCGGATGGAAGCGAAAAGCCGAAGATCGGGCTGAGTGGCGTGTCTTGGGAGAGGCCTATGTCCAGCAGTGGACTAATATAGGCTGATGATGATGATGATGATGATACTTTGCCTTTAGAGGTTGTTTCAGGTATGCTGCGACAATCTGTTGGAACAATATCCAGCACATTTTTTAAGCCGCTTCCCGCTTTATTTGTACATAAATTTCATGGTTGCCCTTACTGTATGCTGCATCCTTTCCAACCCCATAACGTTTTATGTGTGCGTTAGACGGATCCATCGAAATTCTTCAGATAGGCGCGCGCCAGGCGAGATTTGTTTCGACATCCCTTTACATAATTAAGTAGGATAAATGTTACATGGCTTTGTATGAGGCCTGTTCTTGGAGGTTTAGACTGCAGTAGTTAAGTCAGAAAGGCATCTTTATCAACTGTTCAGTTTACAAAATAGCTTATGTTATGCGGGATTCAGAGATCACCAATGGTGTCATTTATTTTCATTGACATACGAATAAATAAAAAAATATACAGCTGTCTAGTTACAATCACAAAAATCTGCCGCCAAACATCTAACGCCATTTTGTGGCGGCGGCCATCTTGGGCCGATTTTCATCAAACATAGCTAAGCACACTCCCGAATAATTCAAGTTTCAAACAAAATTATCAAAATCGGTTCCTACGTTCGGGAGCTACGATGCCACTGACAGACACGTCAAACTTATAACATCCCGTCGTTTTTACGTGGAGGGTTAAAAAAAATCAGATCGTTCAAACTTTACTGCAGGTTTTTGCACTGTGGCGCCGATCTGAGGGCCAGTAACAACAAAGCAGAGACGTTACCCTTAACTTCTGCTCCAGAAATATTACAGGGCTTGTGGGATTAAAAGGGCTCAAATTGTATGCAAATTAATTACGACATGGAGCTTGTATGTTGGGGTGAACTGTGGCTTTGGAACACTGTCTTAAGAAATTGTTATGGAAAATTACCACCGACTTAGCGGATCCTAAGTATAGCTTACAAAAAATTTTCGACAAAAACATCACTCTTTTGGTTAAAACAAAAATGTTATCTAAGAACCAACCAGTTTTAAATTAATAATAATAATACTTTCAATCAATCTACATACATCAAATGGTCAGAATAAAAAACGGCTTCAGTGACGAAGCCATCGTCGATTTTGGGGTACCACAGGGCAGTGTGCTTGGACCTACGCTCTTCTTGATATACATTAACGATTTGTGCGATCTAGATATAGAAAAGGGGAATGTATATACTTATGCCGACGATACAGTTTTACTATTTAGAGGTAAGAATTGGGATGAAGTACAATCATTTGCTAATAAAGGGCTTAATAATGTTACAAATTGGCTTAGAAATAACCTCCTCACTGTGAATGTACGAAAAACTAAATATATGACGTTCACTATAAATTCAGCTACCCAACCAGTATCTTCACTTATGCTAAAAATACATAAGCTAAACTGTACTAAAGACCAGCGATGTTCTTGCATACCTCTTGAAGCTACAGATTCCATCAAATATCTGGGAATAATGATCGATAGACATTTAAACTGGACTCAACATATTAGCTTGATAACTGCAAGAACTAGGAAACTGATTCATATTTTTAAGAAGCTGAGGCATATTTTGTCTTCAGAAGTTTTACGAATGGTATACTGTGCGTTGGTACAATCAATTCTAACGTATTGTATATCAGTTTGGGGAGCTGCTGCTCAATCACACTTAAAACCTTTAGAGATAGCACAAAGAGCATTGCTTAAGGTAATGCACTTTAAACCTAGGAGATACTCCACTACAATGCTTTATCAAGAAACAAAAATGCTCACCATCAGACAACTTTTTATAAAATCATCCATTTTACGATACCATACAAAGATTGACAAAAAAGTTATAGAAAAAACTATGCAAAAAAGAAGGCAAGATCTGGTATTTAAACCCCCTCCTACACGCTCGAGATACGCAGGAAAGTCGTTTGTAGGCCAAGGTGCCGCACTGTATAATAGAATCTGTCAACAAGCACCCCTAATCAACTTAAATCGTAATGCTTGCAATAAGTTTATTACAGAATATTTGCAGCGGTTAGACTATTGCTCGACAGAAAATCTTCTTAAAGTAATTGACTAATTAGGCATTGCTGTAATACTTTACTCACTACTATATCTCTTTGTTATAATTTCATGCTCCTTTCAAATTACCAAATGTAATCAAATCCATTATGCCGTTATTATCAACTTATAACACACAAACACACACGAACACGCACGAACACACACACACACACACACACACACACACATGTAACAATAATAGGTTCAACTAACAAGCCCAGGAATGTACCACTGTGACCTCAGAACACAGGTACTCCTAGTCTGAGGAACAGAGCTTCCACCCAGGTACACAATACTAGGTATTGAGTTGGAAATGTACCTATTGTTTGTAATACTCACTTGTCTTATGTTTATTGTAATTGTTAATTTAAATGGTACCTAATAATCTGTTGGTGAAGAAATAAAAAGTATATTATTATTATTATTATTATTATTAAAAAGCAAAATTAAAAATTTTGAAAAAAATAAAATATTTTTGAAAAATACATATAGTCTACGTGCAAAAAAAAATTACCGAATGTACCTATGTAAGGGCATCACTCATTTGGCTAATTTGAATAATTTAATTGCCCTGTAAGCTCACAAAAAAGTACATTAAGTATTCTATCAGTTATCTGGTTCCCATAGTACAAGCTTCGCTTAGTTTGGGGCTAGATGGCGCTGTGTGAAATCTCCAAGGATCTTTTTTACTTCTTTTAGCTGTTGTTTGTAATCGTCATGTAAGCAAATTGTTTGAAACATTTGGGTTCAAAAATCTCCTTACAAAAAAGTAAGTGAGACAGAAGAAATCTTCGAAAATATTATCAGACTTATTTATCGTCATTTTATAACTATTTTAAAGTTTTAATTTTTTAATGATATTGTTACATTAACATACATACCATAAGTTTTAATACGTCTGTTAATAATTTTTAATTTGGCGCCTTATTTGTGAAGACGTTGACAGGCACTTTGACAGAGACATTAGTAAGTTTTTTTTTTCTTTTTGTTTTGGCGTCGCGTTTTAGCATTTGCTAGTGTCAAGTATTTATATATTTTCATGTTTCAAAAGTTAAATAATTGTCCTCGTAGCTAAAGTTATAGTCGAAGTCCAGTCTATTTCAAGCACAGTCCGTGTCAGTCGAGTCCAGTCATGCTTTAGTAAAGTAGTGGTGACTTTTTTTTTTTATGGTTGACAGGCTAGGTGTTTGACCACAGCTCACCTGATGTTAAGTGAAGGCGTGGTCGAAGATGGTAAAGCACACCTAGCCTGGAATGGAACTGGCTCTGAAGTGAGGCTGCCGGAACACACCGTTAGATTTTACTATAAAGCTTCGATGGAGTTTTGGAAGCAACACGAAAAGTCATGTTTCACCACATTATATCATTTTCCCACACTCGCGCTTGTGATTCGTCACTTTATGAATAAAACACCGCCATTTTTATGCATAAACACTCGACAAAACACTAGTTTTGGAAAAAAATACAACGGAGCGACACGACTCTTCCCGCGTTCCCGCCAAAACTCCATTAGTAAGTTATATACTGTGGCGCAAGCGCAACCTTCTCTTTTCTTTTTCGCTCTCTCTCTATCTCTCTCTCTCCGTTCCCGCCGATTACGGTGTAGCTTGTTATATGTAAAATCTCTTTATTAAATAAATAATAAAGCACAAGAGCGTTACAGTTATCAACGTCACTAGTAGTTCCAATAAAATAAGCATCAAATTAACTTTAAAAAATTAAATTAAAATATCCACAATCACATGTAATCAAAGAAGTCGTACAATAAGTCTATATATATATGCCAATAAACATAACAAGTCCACCGGTCGAGCACGCCAACAAAAGTATTGAAACAAAAAATGGGGTTATTTTTGGGCAAGTAAGATTTATTGTGTTGAAATGCTTTGCTTCAGGTTAAAGTTATATTGCTGAATTCAATCAAGAATTGTATTTTAAAATAATTTCTTTGACTGAAGGAAATATCCGAAAGAAAACCTTTCAACATTTTTTTCTGTGTTTTTTGCTGGATCGCTAGCGAAATACGTTAGATTATACAATACATATTTATTTCTTATGAATAATATTATTTTGTTGTTTAATTATCATTGTATTTCATTACAGGTCGTACTGTAGAGGCTTTGTGCGAAGCCGGGATAGGTAGCTAGTGGTATATATAATATATGACCTTGCGATATACTTTCAATAAACTTTTTAGTAGCAGTGAATATACCCTCTATTTTAACCTATGCTCTACGCATTTTTGGCCTTATTGTAATTTTCTTACGGAGAAATGAGAATGAACTAGAAATCCAATGTTTTGTAAAACACAGTGGGCTCGAGTTTCCAACGAAGTGTCTTTGAAAAAAAAATTCTTTTGCTCTTAAAATACACTCGAATGAAAAACATCATTATACTCTTTCATTTTTTACTTAATAATTCCTTCTTCGAAATAATTATATTATTTTTAAAAACATACAATTCTTGGAAGAAAACAAAGTTCTTTTATATTATTTCGTGTTCACAAAACGAGTAACTTCTTAGCATTATTCCGTAGCCGGTTAGCATGACGAGACGGTGACGTCATCTCACTTGCGGTTAACTGTTCAGACTGCTGCATAATTTAGCTTGATAACGTTTAGGCAGACGGGAGACGTTTTCGAAATCCTAATAGACAGACGATGCGAGGAAGTGACGATTAAAACACAAAACTGACTATTTTTAATATAAAGAGTAATGAGACTGACGAGACGCTCTCCTGATGGTAAGAGATAACGCCTGTCCATGACCATTGCAGAACTTTGAGTAACAAAGCAAAGGCCGGGGCATTGCCGCTTTGGTACTCATTACTTTAGATGGTTGGTCTTAACAGCCCAGTAATTTCGCTAGGTGCAGTACCCTTCGAACTGGAACACAGTAATGGTTACACACTACTGCTTAGCGGCAGAATAACTGGTACTGCGGTGGTACCTACCTAGACGACCTTCTGCTAAAGAGATCTACCACCAGGTAAAAGCTCGTATCTTGGTAACTATTATTTTTTATTTACATGATATTTAACAGGCTGAACTGCTAAATGAAATAATGCTACGGATTTATATTTTTATTATAAAATACATTTCTGCTTACTATAAAAAATTTTGGTCACAACAAAGACGTGCGATAAATTTTTTTTAATGGTTGACAGCCTAGATGTTTGACCACAGCTCACCTGATGTTAAATGAAGGTGTGGTCGAAGATGTTAAAGCACATCTAGCCTGTAATGGAACTGACACTCAAGTGAGGCTGCCGGAACACACTGTTAGATGCTTCGCGACAGATTTTCAACCACCTTGCTAAGGTTTCCTCACGATGTTTTCCTTCAGCAGCTCAAGCTCATTGTTCGGGTTTCAACCCACGCCCTTCGGCATGCGAACCTACCGCGTTAACCGCTGAGCTATCATCGCTACAAAACAACTTAACTTAATATAAACACTTATGAAACTTAATAATATAAACACAACTAAAATTCAGATGATAAAAAGAACTTACTAAAATAACTATTACTGTAGCGCATGTTTTTTTAAAAATAACATTTAAATCTAAAATTTTAATGTTAGGCTTTGCGTTTTATAACAAGCATAAAAACTGATAATATGATTAAATAACAATCTATTGTCAAAGTCAAAGCCAATGGACAACAAAACAATGTTATACGAATGGGAAGTTATAGCTAAAAGGCTACAAAGGCAAGGTCTTCCGATGGAAATATCACTAAAAGATTTCCAAAAAGCCAGTGTTATGTGGAGGCGGGCTATAATAAAATGCTTTGTGAGTACGAGAACGATATTATCGAGTTCCAATATAAGGCGTTATGATAAATAGTCTAATTGTTTACTCTTGACATTTGATAGGAATAAATAAAATGCACGTTGAAAGGAAATTCGCCACAAATGAGTACGTACACAGAATTGATGGCCGATGGGGCTGCAGTGGATACCACGGACCGGCAAGCGCAGCGTAGGACGTCCGCCCACAACGTAGACAGACGACCTGATAAGGACCGCAGGAACGCGCTGGATGCGAGCCGCTTCCAACCGGTCTTTAGGGAAGTCAATGGGGGAGGCCTATGTCCAGCAGTGGACGTCCTACGGCTGAAATAATGATGATGATGATGAGTACGTTCACTTATCTATTATATCGATGGTTATTTCGTAGTTGTTTTGTTTTGCTAAGATGAATCTAAAATCTTTTTAATCTGTCGCAGCTTTTTGTTTGGGAAATAGTTGGGTTACAAGAAGTATCTCGTCTGCCGAGCCCTAAGTCTCAAACTACTCAGTTATGCTCGCAGCTGCAGTTCGCAAGTCGCTCCTGAGATAGCAATCCCAAATTACTCATTACTTAAGAAAATAGGAGCTGTCGCGACTTGCACAACCGTATCAACTTGGATGTGACTAACAGTTAACGGTTTTCTATGGAAACTGAAGGGCTGTGGTAAACGTCCTTCAATATTTATTTATTTATTTATTTTAAATGTGGTCGAAGTTTTTTTTATGGTTAGCGTGGTCGAATCAAACGCCGAAGTATATAAGTTTAAAATACAATATGTAATGAGTTTAAGCTGTCAGTGAAGGAAAACATCGTAAGAAAGCTAGTATGGTTGCAGTGTTCTATTCCGATCTAAGTGTGCTTTACCATCTTCGATCACACCGACACTTAACATCAGGTGAGCTGTGGTCAAACACTTAGCTAGTCAACCATTAAAAAGAGTATTTTCTAGTACACTGCTGACTAGCTACCACTTTCAAGTTCAAGAATCTAACTGTGTGTTACGGCAGCCTCACTTGAGAGCCAGTTTCATTCCAGGCTTGGTGTGCTTTACCATCTTCGACCACACCGTCACTTAACATTGGGTGAGCTGAGGTCAAAAATCTAGCCTTTCAATCATAAAAAAATACTATTTCAAACGACTTCAAAAAAGAGGAAGGGTTTTTTAATTTATAGTTTTTTTTAATCGTAGGGCATTACACACAGCGTCCCTGATCCCAAACTAAGCGGAGTTTGTGCATTATGCACAACGAGCATTAAGCGAATAGATTTGTCATCATATTTATGTGTTGCATTAGTCCTATCATTAATTAGTTATTATTCATTAGTTATGAAACGTGACTGATCATCATTTAGTTATACTATGTTGATTCTATCACAAATCCGTATTAATAACTTTACTAATAAATAATTATAAACAAAGGGCGTATTAATGACATCATACAAATCTAACACTATAAATCTAACTATGTATTTACAAAAAAAAAAAGTATTTAAGTATTCTATCAGTTATCTGACTCCCATAGTACAAGCTCTGCTTAGTTTGGGGTCAGATGGCGCTGTGTGTAATGTCCTACGATATTTATTTATTTATTTAAATACAAAGGTTGTGTATGGATGTTTCTTAGAACACGTTGTAGGTATTTGGATAAAATCTGGGATGTAGATGCCTATATCCTGGATAAAGACTTTGTATTGCACTTTAAATGAAATATTGCTAAGTATGCCAAGCGTTATCCTCAGTTTAATTTATTACTTTTAGAGAAAATTATAATTAAATTGATGAGAATGTTTGTTGCATTTTCATGCTCCAAATACATACGTATTTGGATAAAATCTGGAATGTAGATACATATATCCTGGATAAAGAGTTTGTATTGTCGTCTCTCATGTTTTCTATCGTATTTTTCTTTTCTTGGTTGCCTGGAACAGATCGCTGTTAGCGATAAGGCCGCCACTTGTGGCACTAATTAATAAGGTTTTTTTTTCTCTGTACTCTTTTTTATTTATTATGTGCACAATAAAGAGTTATATCTATCTATCTATTGTACTTTAAATGAAACATTACTAAGTATGCCACGCGTTCTCCCCAGTTTAATTTATTACTTTTAGAGAAAATTATAACTAGGTAAATAACAGATTTTGCAAACTTAATTTATAACGGGAAAGCTATTTACATGTTTCTACTGATAGGAACTAAAATACATTTTCATTAGACACTGAGAATAAGATACATAAATTAGCATCAAATTAAAGATTTTTTCCGAGACAAAAAATTGTACATCATGCTACTTTTTATTTTAGCGTGCTTTAGTCAGTTATCAATATTTAACAAATCCTTGTAATTATTCGTTTCAACGATAAGATATATTTGTTTAATATTTCAGTTGTCATATTTGACATCAGGAATACATAGGAAAGTTACTCAAATTAACTCGCGATTTTTAAGTAAGTTTTTTAGTAGGTATATCTACAAACTATGCCTATAAAGCTGTATTTCCATTAAAAAAAAAACTATTATGGATAAATTAATAAAAAAACTATAGATAAATTATTTTTATTATGGTTATGCAGGAGACTACTCAAAACCGAAAGAACTGGCAAGAGACAAAATAGTTTAGAGACCTCTGGACTTAGATGGTTGAAGGTAAATCGTCAAGTGTATGTAAATTAGTAGCTAAACGCAAGTACTCGCTGGTATTTAGGTACCTAGAGACTTAGATTTAAATTGTAAGCCCTACGAGTATCTAGTTTAGACCCAACTAGTATTCTAGGATTTCTGGGTAATCTATGTTGACTTAGGCCTTAGTCACGGTTAGACAAGCGAATTGAGTAACAAATTGATATTGTCTATTGTTTACAAAATCTAATTTTGCTTTGTTTGAGCAAGATGTAGACCATATTGTTTGTAATACTGAATTTGACATTATGATTAATTTATTAAAGTTATTTGCAAAGAATCAATATTGTTTGTGTAGGTACGGCAATTATAGGTAACCGGAATGCGTGGACTGACGTAATATTTCAAACTTAGGTATTAACAAACTTTGCAGTTCCTGAGAAAATTAAAATAAAGAGATATTCTAGGACATTTTACGGTCCATGTAGTACGAAACTAAACTTGTACTATGGAAGCCAGATAACTGACAGAATACTTAAATACTTTTTTTTGCAAATAAGCTACAGTCAATATTGCGAATAGCCCACTTGAAACTGCTAGCAGTGCTCATAAAAAAGTCTAAGGTATGTTTGTTTTGCAAAATATTCAGCAGCGTTTTTTGTCTAATAATAAGGCTTTATTATTATTAGTTAATAATAATAAAGCCTTGTTTATTTCCTTAATAAAATTAAAACTTTTAACGTAGTATCTTTTTTTGTCGTATTTAAAATTTAAAAAATAGCTTCAGAATGACATATTTATAAAATTGAAATTATACACATTGTTTTTTTATATATATACTAGCTGACACCTCACGGTTTCACCCGCGTAGTGCCCGTTCCCGTTGGAATACATGGAAAAAAGTAGCCTATACCCGGAGATAGTGCAGCTTCCCAACGGTGAAAGAATTTTTGAAATCAGTCCAGTAGTTTCGGAGCCTATTCAATACAAACAAACAATCAAATCTTTCCTCTTTATAATAGTTTAGATATATAATAGACTAGACTAGACTACATCGCTAGTCTATTAGTTATTTCAAGCAAAGACTTTATTTATAGATAAAAATTAATTTGGCAGAATTCGAAACTGTAAGTCTCAAGAACCGAAAAAAACCCAAATCAACACTATATATATACCGTAGAACATAACACACAGCGCCATCTAACCCCAAATTAAGCAGAGCTTGTGTGATGGAAGTCAGATAACTGATAGAATACATTTGTTTATTCACAAAATGTTTGCTCTGAATGGGAATCGAACCCACGCCCTACAACTCTACCAATACTACCAATGAGCCAACGGGGCTGTCAATCGTGTACTAAAATAAAAACATTTGTTTTATTTCACTCAAGCATTTGAAACGAACGTAAAACTAGTTGAAATGCTTTTAAAACCGAAGCCATTTTGTGAAAATAACGCAAAGGCATATTTTATTCATTCCTTGCATTTGTGTACGAGTTTATTCGTTACAATTGCCAATTTTCCTTCAAAAGCGAGAGATCGTCGAAAGCGACATGTATCCATTACGATTGTAATATTCTTTATTCCGATGTTTTGGCTGGAAACAGAGTCGCGTGGGGGTACGCCGACATACATAAACTATACAGTATGGACAAATAAATAAGAAGTTGAGCGGTTTTCAATTCTCGTCAGTTTTCATTGACAAACAAAAGTCACATCCCATTTTCGATCACACCGTCACTTAACATCAGGTAAAGTGCTATAAAACTTCTAGCCTGTCGACCATAACCATACATATAAATAAACATACCATAACCATAAAAATTTAAAATTTTGAAAAAACCCACGTGGGTAAAAAAACAATTGAAAAAAGGATAAAAATATCATCGTAACACCTATCTACCTTTCTACCAGGTGGTGAGGGCTACTTCGGAACGGAGTCGATGGAGACAGATTGTCCGTTTAAGAGGTTCCAGTGACCACGATCTTCAGACATGAGGGAACGATTGGAGAAGAACACCTATCTAAGATAATGCAACAATCAAACCCGAACCCATAACGGAAAACTTCATCAATCAACATGGATTTGCACAAACAAACAAACATCCTCTCACCCCAAACGCATATCCCGTCTCCGTTCCGTCGTAGGTAACAAAAAAAAACATAAATATTGTATCAGTTATCTGGTTCCCCATAGCCTTGCTTAGTTGAGTACTAGATGGCGCTGTGTAATATGTCCAAAACATAAGTAACAATGTTTTTATTTCGTTTTCATTCTGCTTCTACTTGCATTAAGGTACTGTTTATACCACCACACTACCCTACCAAAAAGGACTGGATAAATTAGATTTATTATGAAACAACATTAAAAGAAATGGGCGTCCATGAAAGGACTTTTTACTTTAAATAATTGGTGGAAAATCGTGATTCAATTGTAGTGGAAGGAGCGAATAAATGAAAATATATATCTCTGAGGAAAGCTTTTGTTGTGAGCACAAAAGCTCGCAAACTTCCAATTGTTGGTCGCGCGGTCTGAACGGTGACGATTATAAAATTAGAACGAAAGAAAGATTTGGTCAATTTATTATAAAAACAAGTTACTTATACTTCAATTTATTTATTTAAAAACTAGCTGCGATGCGCGGTTTTACCCGCTACATCGCTACATGTTTTGGGGATGAAAAGTGGCCTATGTGCTCATAGTGTCAGCTAACTCTATACTAAATTTCATTTAAATCCATTCAGTAGTTTTTGCGTGAAAGAGTAAGAAACATCCAGCCATCCATCCAAACTTTCACATTTATAATATTAGTGGGTTGATGAAATGAACGTAGAAGCAACGAAACAAAGTTCAGAGCATCCTATGGCGCGTATTACTTTGAGACATTCAATGAGAAGTCAACGTTAATGGCACTGGCATGAATAAATAAAAAACTTTATTGAGCACACCATAAACAGAAAAAGAACCTGAAAATTTAACTAGTGACACAAGGGGCGGCCTGGCGCTGGACCCACTGGAGCTACTATGCCAGCGGCCCAGAGCCTCGCTCCGGTACTTCAAGGAGCTGGGTTGGCTCGGGTAGACGCTGGCAGGGGGAGATGCACAATACACCCCAAGCGGGACGTCAGTGCAGGACTCAACGCCCCCATTCCGAATAAGAATAAAAATAAGAGACGGCCTTAAAAAATAATAGTAAAGTGGTAGTAGTTAGTAGTAATATAGTGGGGAATGGTAAGTTTTTTATTAAAATTTTATTACAAATTTTAAAATCATAATTACTTACAAAACTAATTGATAAATTATTTTAATTATTACATTAAAATTTGTCAAATTAATATAAATCAAAAATAAACTAAAAAACAATCACAATACAGCACTAAGAAAATAACCCACCCCTAACCTAACCTGGTGCAAAGGTACCCATAACACTCGCGGCGTTGCCGTGGCCAATTAAAAAAAAAATATTTTGTCTCTGAACTTCATCTGTTGTCATTCTAATGATTTGCGTGTAGTATATACAATGTAGATAAAATAAATTATATTTATTTTATCCGTTAATATAGACACTTGCCCAGTATAAACACGCCTTTAATTGCTCGTTAGTTAACAATGTAGGGGCAAGAAAGTAAATACATGAAATAAATGCAAAAGTAGAATGAACAAACGATTTTTAAAATGGGCAGAATTTTGCGAAAGCTGTGGGCAATTTTAACCATTACCCATCTTAATCCTCATAATACCTATCAATACCTCGGCGTACCAGCGATTACCTTTCAATCCCTATTATGCTTAAATTCCCAAAATGTCTTCGAAATCCACCTCCTTAATTAAGCTTTAGACACACTACAAAATTATGTGGCAGTATGTGAAATTGTAACAAATTCAAATGACAATTTAAGCTAATTACATGATTTGAATTACCGTTACATTTATAATCACTAAGATAAGATATTCATTTTATAGACACAGTTAAAACAATCATACAAAAAGTGGTAAATTTTATAAAGGACATACAGCCACAGTCAGTTCGCGCGTCTACATGTTTACTGATCAGATTTATTTACATGTTCTAATACAAAAACAGAGATATTATATATATTTACTTTAATAATAAAAAAAATATTATAACCATATAAAAATAATTCAAAAATCAAAAATAATTACAAAATTACTGTTAATTCACACATACACTAAAATACATTGGACAAACAAACAAAATAAAATGTTCATTATACAATAATTGTTTATTCTAATTTAAAAAAAAAGAAGATATTATATAAATGAAATAGGTATCTATCTCTCACTCTCTCTCTCTCTCTCTGACACACACACACGCACTCTGTACGTGTGTATGTATGTGTCATTGCTGCCATATATTATTTACTGCCTTTCCCTAAAGCGCGTAGATTCCATTTCTTCAATGTGTAGGAGCAAGGTGGTAGGTAATAGACTGTTTTTTATTCAAAATAAGTTCCAATTTGACAATAAAAAAAAAACAAACAATAATCACAGCAATATAATAAAGGCGAAAGTTTGTGAGTGTGTTTGTATGTTTGTTACTTCGTCACGCTCAAACGGCTAGACCAGTTTTGATGACATTTAGTATGGAGGTAACCGACAGCTTGGATTAAAACATAGGCTACTTTTTATCCCGAAAAAATTTAGTACATCATAGCTCTTGTCGGGTAGTATATGTTAATTACTACTGTAAGTAAGCAGTACAAAAACTTGATGAAGTCTTTGTATTCAGGGCACGTAGGCTCGAATAAAATTTAAAATAAATATATTTAAAACATTAAATTCCTATTTGCCAGAAAGAGATAGATTTTAGGTATAACGCCGCCACTTGTATCACTAGCTCAAACGTTTCTTTTGTTCTGTTTTCCAGAACTTTTTCTATGAGAGAAGCAAATCGTGGACATTGACATACTGTTCTAATTTATATTGAGTTTCCGTTTAAAAGACTATTAATTAGAATTACATCGCAGAATTAACGGTATTAGTTAATTGCTATTTAATTATGTGCTAACTCCAGGGTGGTACATTCGAGGCTAAATTGTTCAATTTGTACGATTAGCTTGTTTGTTAATTTTGTTATGTTGTTTGGGTAAGTACACGTGTAATGGGATTTAACAATTAAAGAAATGAGGTTAGACGCCCAATTAGCGGAGTGTAGTATTTTGTCTTTAAATCATTACTACCCTGGGACTTTTTAAAGTGTCCGTAAGTTATCTAGGTAATGGCTTGTTAGTTCAGTTGGTAGTTATTTTTTATGTAAAAAGTTATGAGACGAACGAGACGATATCCTGATGGTAAGAGATAACGCTTGTCTATGACCATTGCAGCGATACACAGAACTTTTAGTAGCAAAACAAAGTCCAGGGCATCACTGCTATGGCGCTCATTACTTTGAGACTATCGATGGTTAGTCTCAACAGCCCAGTAATTTCGCTAGCTGCAGTACCCTTCAAACCGGAACACAGTAATGTTTACACACTACCGCTTAGCGGCAGAATAACTGGTACTGCGGTGGTACCTACCTAGACGACCTCCTGCTAAGGAGATCTACCACCAAGTAGTGTTTTTGCTTTAAAACTGTAAGGCGTGGATTCGATTCCCACACGAGACAAACATTTGTATAATGAGAATAAATGTTTGTTCTGTGTGTAGGTGTATTGTATTTTTCTAGGTTTGTATTAAAAAAAAAAAGTATTCTATCAGTTATATGCATATAAACTTTCTAGAAGTTTAAATGGTACAAGTAGATAATACCTAATTACTATATATTCCTCAGTTTCCATATTTTGTTCGTCGAATGTAACCTTCTTTTGACCAGTTATTATAGCAGGAATATATTTTCATTAAGGTAGAAACGTTATACCTACATAGTCAACACATAATACGTACTTAATCATGTTTTTGTGTACGATAATAACATGTGAGTCATTATTTGAGCAGGATAACACTGCGACCCTTTGATAAAAGAAAATCCATTAGTATTGGTATCAAAAAACTAAGGACTCGCGCACAGAGTTCTGTATGTGGTACATCCCCTTAGTAGGAGAGATGGTCTTGATAGGTACTAGGTGACCTCCGAAAGCTAGCGAAATTACAGGTCGAGACTAACCATCGAGTCTCAAAGTAATGAGCGCCAAAGCAGCGATGCCCTGGACTCTCTTTTGATACTCAAAGTTCTATGTATTGCTGAATTAGTCATGGGCAGGCGTTATCTCTTACCATCAGGAGAGCGTCTCGTTCGTCTCATTACTTTTTAGTTATGTATTCTCCTATTTGCATATCCTCGTTATTGACACACCCCGCCTATTTCTTCCTCTGACCCTTTTCATCCTAAGGTTGCCTGGAAGAGATCGCTTTTAGCGATAAAGTCGCCAGTTGTTACACGTGTTAATTAGGTTTATTTCTTCTGTATTGTATTATTTTGTTATTGTGTGCAAAAAAGAGTTAATCAATCAATTAATTACTTTTAAATATAAAAAAAGGTTACTTGTTTTCGAAACTCCTTTCTATTTACTAAATATTTTACATTGTATAATTTTGTTCAGCTCAAATATCAAATCAACATGTTTTTTCAGGCTAGGTGTTTGACCACAGCTCACCTGTTGTTAAGTGACGGTGTGGTCGAAGATGGTAAAGCACACCTAGCCTGGAATGGAACTGGCTCTCAAGTGAGGCTGCCGGAACACACCGTTAGATGCTTGGCGGCAGATTTTCAACTTGAGGGTGGTAGCTAGCCAGCCGAGTACTAGAAGTACCCTACCACCATACTAATGTTTCCTCACGATGTTTTCCTTCACCGGCAGATCAAGCTCATTGTTGGGGTTTGAACCCACGCCCTTCGGCATGCGAACCGTCCGCGCTATCCACTGAGCTATCATCGTTACAAACCTAATAATAACACAAACCCTCCACTTCTCAAAACATATAAGAAATGAAAGCTTTTATCCACAAAGGCCTTAAAATGCAATATCATTATACATTTATCCCATATTACTCCAAACTTTCCACCCATAGAGAACCACACACCCATGCATTCCATTCATTCTGGAATATTCCCTTTTTCCGTAGAAGAAAAGTAAAAGAAACATTGCATTCGGTTCACACGACTTCAAAAGGGCTCCCTGTAGATACTCATCAATGGGTACGCGATATAACGACAGTATGGGTAGCAGGAACCAAACTAAACGCATGCAAATTTAATTACTATTTCTTGTTGAACTTTTTAATTTATTTGTAAAACAAATATTCTTAAATATATCATAGTTTTTCTCTCTCACACTCGTTTCGCCTCTGTGCTAGGATAATTGATTGATTCAGGCGTTACTTTGCGGATGTTCATTTTGAATATTCAAGGTATATATTTAATTTATTTCCGCATAACAGTCGTCGCTTAACTCTTCGACGTCAACACGTCCTGAAGATGCCTCGTGTAGAGGCGACACGCGTGTCGGCAAGTGGTTACTGCAGAGAGAGGAGAATTTTAACACTTGTGGTTATTTCAATTAGATTTTTGTTATTTTGTCAAATTATATTTTATGTTGATGTCACATTAGTTCTAGATATTAAGTAAAATTAGGTTTTTAGTTAATGAGTTGTTGTCAAATTAGTTTAATTTGAGTCCTCATCACTTTTGTAACAGGTACGACTGTTAAGCGGAAATAAACTAGGTACATATATATCTTGAATATTCTGTGCTAGGAATCAGTCGCATTGCAAACATGCTTTTTTTCATTTGAATAGTTTTTAGTTTATTTCCGCTTAACAGTCGTTTCAGTTTTTAGTAGCGATGATAGCTCAGTGGTTACCGCGGTCGGTTCAAACCCCAACAATGAGCTTGAGCTGCCGGTGAAGGAAAACATCGTGAGGAAACCATAGCATGGTGGTAGGATACTTTCTAGTACTCGGCTGGCTAGCTACCACCCTCAAGTTGAAAATCTGTCGCCAAGCATCTAACAGTGTGTTCCAGCAGCCTCACTTGAGAGCCAGTTCCATTACAGGCTAGATGTGCTTTACCATTTTCGACCACACCTTCACTTAACATCAGATGAGCTGTCGTTAAACAACTAGCCTGTCAACCATAAAAAAAAGTTATAACAGTGATGCGGACTGAAATTTAACTAACTTGACAAATGACAACAAGTTTACTTTTAGTTTAGTCGATTTGTTAAAGTTATTGTGTTTTAACAGCCGACTCATACTGCGCAAGCCGCGGCCTGTAGATAGGTATCTAAGGGCTTTATAGTTCCTTTGTGGAGTCCCTACGCGCGTTACGTAACGGCAACGGCCGTTACGATATCGCCGCTATTCGGGAATAGATTTGTAGTCGGATCTGATTTATTTTCTCCGGGGATACGGACGCGTTTGTTGACGTACATGTGTGTTTTTAAATGTTGCGGTTAGTTAAACGTTACTGTACATAAAAATTATTTAACTTTTACGAGCATGGCTTGCTATGTTTCCGTCTCGTTGTTGCTTGGACACGGAGGAAAAACAACTGACTCCGTGACCCTTAGACCAACTAAACGCACTGCTCCAATGAAACGGCGAGGTTTCGGAGTAAACGAAAATATCATAAGATATATAAACATTATAGAATTTTGTTGATTTTTTAAAAAACGCTTGATCTATTTTGATAAAATTTATATGGGTGATCCAAGTACAAATATTTTATTGATAACACCAATGTTACAAGTCACTTCAAAATTTTATACATGTCATTAAATGAGTTTTAAAACACTGATTTCATTACATGTCAACACAAAAAAAAAATTACAAAATATGTCAATGTCAATATAAAATATGTCCATACAAAAAGAATATTGTCAATATAATAAAATGACATGAGAAAAAAATATCCCATACAAATTGTATCGATGTAGTTATGATCTACCAAACAAAAATGATCAAAAAAAAATGTTTTATTTTATTTTATTGATATTAGGGAAATTAACAGCTAGTTACACACTTTGGTTACCTATGTAAATATATAAGGCCAATTAAAAATTTCCACAAACAATAAATCGATTTAAATAAATAAATAAATAACGTAGGACATTACACACAGCGCCATCTGGCCCCAAACTAAGCAGAGCTTGTGTGATGGAAGTCAGATAACTGATAGAATACATTAATACTTTTTTTTTGTTGTAAATACATACTTATAATACATACAGAACACCCAGACACAGTACAAACATTTGTTTATTCACAAAATGTTTGCCCTGAGTGGGAATCGAACCCACGCCCTACAGCTCTCAAGGCAGGTATACTACCAATGAGCCAACAGGGCTGTCAAAAAAATTAAACTATTAACTATTTCAAGTTATTGATTTAGGTACTTAAATAATAAAAAAATCAATTCATAAATTGGCGGAATGATCGCGATGATAACATACGTATACAAAAAAAACATAGTCGAATTGAGACCTTCCTCCTTTTTTGGGTCGGTTAAAAAAGCCTTACTACTCATAATAAGAATTTCTTTTGCAAAGATGCGGCCCCGAAACGAATGGAGGTGAACGTCTGGCCCCCATCCATCTACCCTTTATCTTTCCACATTTGTGATGACCACGAGCTCTAGTCGGTTCTGATAAGGCGGCAGTTTGCATAGGATTAGCTGTAGTTGTTCTGAGCAATTTGCATGGAATTAGTTATTTTGCTTTACATTTGGTTTTCTACATTTTGTCCGTGCCAATCCACAATGTTATGTAAGGAATTTTTTTACTTGGTGGTAGCTCTCCTTAGCAGGAGGTCGTCTAAGTAGGCACCACCGCAGTACCAGATATTCTGTCGCTAAGCAGTAGTGTATAAACATTGTTGTGTTCCGGTTTCAAGGGTACTGCAGCTAAATTACAGAGCTGTTGAGACTGCTGCAGCTAAATTACAGAGCTGTTTGATTGATGGCAACACTGTTGTCTAGTAAACATTGCATCATTGCTAATTTAATTCTTAAACATAACTATAGAATCAGTTTCGAATTAATTTTGAGTGGAGTAGAAATTAATACGCCTAATTCATTACTGGGAGTGTTGGTGACACGATTCATGTGGTGAAACTTGCAAAAAATGTGGAAATAGTGCGGCATCAGTGAATACTTACAACTTATACACAATTCACCTATTCGATCCCATTTGGTGTTCAGAAAAGCACTATTTCACTATCAATATACAAGACATTGCATTATGTGAGTAAAAAAATAACAATAAACTCGATATTTTAAAGAAAACACTTTTGTTTACATACCAAAAGCCGTTTACGTTTGTAAGTTAAACAACGCCACTTGACATTTAAACTGTCAGAATGTTGACCAATAACATCTCAGCTTTGCTCATGACGTAGCATCGTTGTGTGCATGATATCGATTGTATACACTATTTTCGAGGTGATAGCTAAGACACTCGTGGCGCAACCGTAATACTGCATGCTTAGGAAGCAGAAGATGCCCGGTTCGGGTCTTGGTGGAAACGATAATTTCTTACATTCGTAATTTTTGTACGAGGGAATATTATTTGAAATACGAGGTATCATTTCGTAGTAATCTTTCTTTGGCAAATATGAATTTTCTGGAAAATATCACGTTTCGACGCAAACGTACCAAATCCGATTCTATGAATCAGACTGACAATGAGCTGCTATCTGAGACCCTAGACAGGACCACCACAAGTTTGCCAGATATATCAGACGATAGCACAGATGAGCTAAACCTACACGAGAAGATAGAAGCCCTGGAGTTAGAATTAAAAAGTGCTCACAAGGAAATAGAAACACTATCCTTAGAAAATACAAACTTAAAACGTATAAATGAAGAAATACTGAAAAAAAATGAATTATTAAAAAAAATTACAAATAGTCCGGCTAAAATATCGCCGAAGAAGAAACCAACCAGAAAATGTGATTCTACAGATTCAATAGAATTTTCGAAAAAAATAAAAGTTTCAAATAACAAAGAAACCCCTTTAAAAAACAGTCTAAATAATGGCACTACTGATTGCATTCCGAGGAATAGACAACAAGAATTACGTCTAATAAATACCAAGAAAGTTCAACAACCATTGGCCCCTGGAAAAATTTGCATTTTGAGCAGTAATAAGCGTAATAAATTACTGTCAATCGCGGTTGACACATGGAACTGCGGTACTAATATATGCCATTATATGAAGCCAAATGCAAACATTAGCGAATTAATCAAAGGACTAGACAAAAAGCTTACAAAATTTACCAAGAATGACTATTGTATTATATTTTTAGGAGAAGAAGATTTTAATAAAACAATTAATTATTTTGACCTTGTAATAGAGATTAGAGAGACATTACAGAATTTAAAGGACACCAATATTATAGTTTGTCTTCCAACATACAAATGCGGAGTCATGGCTGAATACTTGTTATATAATCAACGAGTTGAAAGCTTTAACAATTTATTATATTTCGATGGACTGACACATCAATATGCACACATATTTGATACAAACAAAAAACTAAAGTGCGACCAAACAATGTTCTATAAATATGTCGGCGCTATCAACAATCATGCATTAAGTGTGATCTTTAGTAAATTGAAAAACTACATCAATGGCTTACAAAACCTAAATAACAAGCACAACGCAAGTGAATTGAACGACGCAGAACAAATTAAGAAAGATTTTTTTCGTGAATCAGTATCTACATATACTACACCAAAACGTAGCTGGTCTAGCCAGCAAAACTGATCGATTGACAGTCGCTTTAGAAGGACTTGCAGAAAAAGATATTATGGTGGATGTGATATGCTGCACAGAACATAATATGAAGGCCGGTGACGAGCCATTTTTAAATATGCCTAATTATACATTGGCCGCATCATTTTGTAGAGATAGTATATCCAGAGGCGGAGCATGTATTTTAGTCAAAAATGGCCATGAATGGAAGGAATTACCAGATATCAAAAAAATTTCCTTAACAAATACATTTGAATGTTGTGCAGTAGTATTAACCAGGCACAATCTAGTCATCATATGTGTTTATAGAGTACCTAAATCTACAAATATAAAGACGTTTTTAAACAAGTTTGAAAAAATGCTAAGTTTGATCTCTAATAATAAATATAAACAAGTGGTAGTTGCTGGTGACTTCAATATTAATATATTAAAAGACTCTAAAGTTTCATCTGATTTTGAATGTATATTACATAACTATAACTTTAAACTTGCATTAAGGCAAGTTACGAGATTTAGAAGTCAAACTTGTATTGATAACATGGCTTACAACAATATGAATACCTGTAAGACGGAAGTGCATGAATTGGCTATATCTGACCATAGTGGCTTAATAATGCAATATCCAGTACGTACACAACTGTTACTTAAATTTTGGCGAAAAAGTCAACGTGACTATTCCTTGGAAAATATTGAAAAATTCAAAATGTGTTTAAATAACATACAGTTTGAAGGATTATATATCCTTACTGATGCTAATGCTGCTTATGATTATTTCTTTGATAACTTTAAACTTTATTACGATTTATGTTTTCCACATAAAACTGTTATCATTAAAATTATGAAACAGACTAAATGGGTATCACGTGGCATAAAAATTTGTAGCAAACATAAAAGGAAACTTCTATGGAATTACAGGATACAACCCACAGAGTTGAATAAAACTAAATACAACGACTATTCAAAACTGTTTAAAAAGATTATAGGTTTAACGAAACGGGCACAAAATAACTATAAGATAAAAACATCTACCAACAAAACTAAAACAGCATGGGGTATTATTAATAGAGCCAGGTTAAATTTGCCAAAACAGTCAATTTTGAAAATTAAACATAATGAAAAAATTATTACTAATCCACTACAGATAGCCAATGAGTTTAATAATTACTTTGTGGACAAGGTTGCACCTATCAGTGGCTCTGGCAAAAAAGTGACTTCATATATTAATACACGTGCTGATTCGATGTTCATGACACCATGTATGCCACAAGATATCAACAGAATTATAAAAAATCTGAAAAATAGTAATAGTTCAGGGAACGACGGGATAGTAACCAAAATAATAAAATCTACTAGTGAGCAATTATGTGTACCCCTAAGTTACATAATTAACTTATGCATTACAACAGGCACATTCCCAAATACACTAAAGATTGCTGTTGTTAAACCTTTATTTAAGAAAGATAGCAAAGAAAGAATTGATTGTTACAGACCTATAGCACTATTGTCAATATTTTCCAAGATCTTTGAAAAATACTTATCCGGTGAATTAAATAATTACTTTGAAAGTAAACAAATTCTTTGCAAAGAACAAAAAGGTTTTCGAAAAAATAAAACTATCAATATGGCTATCTATGATTTCATGAAAGAAGTCTTAATACGAGTTGACAATACCTCTCCAATATGTGCAGTTTTTTGTGATATGACGCAAGCGTTTGACTACGTCGATCATACTATTTTATTAAATAAATTGTGCGCTTATGGGATTCGAGGAAATATTTTAGATCTGATAAAGTCATATCTAAGTGATAGAAAACAAATCACCGAGATAAGTAGGATAAATTTTAAAACCAAACGTGAAGAAATATTTAAATCAAGCGAACGTATTGTTATGTATGGGGTTCCTCAGGGCAGTGTCTTGGGCCCTCTTCTATTTGTTATTTATATTAATGATTTACCTAATTGTACAATACAACCTATGACACTTTTTGCTGATGATAGTACAATAACTATAGCACGTAATAAAATTGACACATATGAAACTGACATTAATAATTCTTTGACATCTGTAATCTCTTGGCTCAACAATAATAATTTAAAAATTAACATAGGTAAGACTAATGTGTTGCATTTTAGTCAGCGAGGACCAAGAAAATGTAATATCAATATATATCATGGTAATAATATTGTTAACGAAGTAGATAGTGCTGCTTTCCTTGGCTTAATTATTGACAAACAACTTAATTGGAAAAAGCAGATTGATGGTCTATGTAAGAAAGTGTCTAGCCAAGCTTATGTACTGCACAAACTTGCTAGCACTCTAAATACAGATGCTTTACTTACGGCCTACTATGGTCTAGTTGAGTCCATCCTCAGATACGGTATTATATTTTGGGGAAATTCAACTGATAAAGAAATTGCTTTTAAACGACAAAAACGCTGTATAAGGTCTATGTTTAGATTACAGAGGACTGAAAGTTGTAAACCATATTTCACTAAATATCAGATTCTAACACTTCCGTCCCTATATATACTGGAAACAGCCGTATTTGTGAAAAATAATCCAGAACTCTTTCCAGCGCTCTCTGACCTTGTGGTAAGAAATCGTAGAGACCATAACCGGCTACGCAATTTCCCATCTAAGACATCCCTAATGAATAATAGTATTGTGTGTATGGGACCTATCATTTTCAATAATATACCAAAGTCAATAAGAGACCTGAAAACTGTTCCATTCAAGATAAAACTAAAAAAACTGTTAGTCCAAAAATCTTATTATAAAATTAATGAATATTTATCTGACAAATTCTAACCACGTATGTATTTTTTTTTTTATTTTTATCTTGACATTTTATTAATTTAATTGACATCGTTATTTCATTGACATTCTAATTTTATCATTTATTTTTTATATTTCAATTATTATTTTTCCTTGACATTGTATACATTTCAATCCATATTATTAGATTAATTATTTTGTTGCCATCAATTATTTGTACACCTTTTCAGGTATAACATGATGATCATTAAACTAAGTTACGGACATCATACATACTACTCATGTTATGACAAATAAATATCTTTTATCTTTATCTTTATCTAACTATCGAAAGTCTAATGAACGCCAGCGATGCCCTGCGCTTTGTTTTGGTCTATTTGGTTATTGGTCTACATACAATCCATTTACTTAAGGAGTTAAGTAGTTGGATTTGTTAGTTTTATAATAATTATGTTTAATTTTAACCTTCTTCAAAAAAGGAGGGGATTCTTAAATCCATTATGTTTTTCTTCTTTCATACATTTGTCTCTTGTTTTTATTAAAAAGGATATCTTTTCCGATTGGTCCCACAGAAATTTGATTGAAATCGGCTCTGTGGTTTGATTTATCAAACCAAAATAACTAGAAAAATTATGTCGCCCAAGTAAATTCAATTGCGTATTTTGCTTTCCTGTGTTTACCTTTTAAGTGGTGTTTGCGGTCACTTGAATAGTTCCAATGAACTACTTACCTTAGGCACCGGAACTCCGTACGAAAACAATGTAACCTTAGGAGAATGATTATTTTTTGTTACCAAAATTAGACTTGTTTTGTTTATTGTATGTCTATTTACGACAATAACATTCTAATTAACAGCCCTGTTGGTTCATTGGTAGTTCGATTCCTACCCAGGACAAATATTTTATAGTAGCAAATGTATGTTGTATCTGGGTGTTCTGTATGTATTTAAAAAACAGTATACATGTATTCTCTCAGTTATTTGACTTCTATATAAGCTTAGCTTAGTTTATCAGACAGCGCTGTGTGTAATGTGCAGCGATTGCATTAGGATCTGAGTAAAAAATGTGAATGATTTTCCCGATATTTCATTCCGGAAACGTAATTTCTCTATTACCCCATCGATCCGGAAAATTCCACATGGGGAAGGAACCCCTAAGGACTTGACTTATTGTGGGGCCCCTCTAAACGGAGGGACGATGCGCCAAACCAAGGGATGTCGGATTTATCGCCTATAGCCGCGTATTTATACTGCACTTATGTTTGAAGTAGGGATACCGATGCTAGGGAATATGCAGTATGAATTTTATCATACGAGTGTAGGTACAAGTTTTTTTTTTATGGTTGACAGGCTAGGTGTTTGACCACGGCTCACCTGATGTTAAGTGAAGGCGTGGTCGAAGATGGTAAAGCACACCTAGCCTGGAATGGAACTGGCTCTCAAGTGAGGCTGCCGGAACACACCGTTAGATGCTTGGCGGCAGATTTTCAACTTGAGGGTGGCTAGCCAGCCGAGTACTAGAAAGTACCCTACCACCATGCTATGGTTTCCTCACGATGTTTTCCTTCACCGGCAGCTCAAGCTCATTGTTGGGGTTTGAACCCACGCCCTTCGGCATGCGAACCTACCGCGCTAACCACTGAGCTATCATCGCTACATGAGCGATGCTAACAATGAATGTTCGTGAGTTAGGCTCAAGTTGACGTAACGTAAGGAATAAGAGCACTTGCGCCCTTGTTAGGGATTCCACCTAATGAGTAGGAAGGTACTTTAAGAACCGCTGCCGGCATAACACGTGCTTAAGTACCGCTCAAGTATTCACCATGATTTTAAGGCCCTGCTTCGCGTTCACAAATTTTTTTTTATTGTCTTTTTTTTTATGTAAAAGTAATGAGACGATCGAGGCGCTCTCCTGATGTTAAGGGATAACGCCTGTCCATGACCATTGCAGCGATACACAGAACTTTGAGTAACAAAACAACGTCCAGGGCATCGCTGCTTAGGCGCTCATTACTTTGAGACTAGACCTCCTACTAAGGAAATCTACCACCAGACTGTCTTTTTTCAAATAAAGATTTCAAATCAAAATGTCCTCATTACATTCAAATTGTTGCAATTTATGTATAATTCTTTCTTATCATAATTCTTTATTCAGTATTCTTTATATCAGTATTCTTTAACGAGCGCCAAAGCAGTGATGCCCCGAACTTTGTTTCGTCACTCAAAGTTCTGTGTATCGCTGCAATGGCCATAGACAGGCTTTATCTCTTACCATCAGGAGAGCGTCACGTCCGTCTCAATACTTTTTAAATACCTGTCACCGTTATTAGTATCGAGCAAGAAACGGTAAAAAAATCAAGTTTGTTGTATGGGAGCCCCCCTTAAATATTTATTTTATTTTTAGTACTTGTTGTTATAGCGGCAATAGAAATACATCATCTGTGAAAATTTCAACTGTCTAGCTGTCACCGTTCTTGAGGTACAGCCTGGTGACAGACGGACGGACCGACGGACAGCGAAGTCTCAGTAATAGGGTCCCGTTTTTACCCTTTGGATACGGAACTCTAAAAATCCTTTCTTAGTATCCTTTCCGTAGTGCACACCTACGTCACCAGTTTCTTTTTTTATAGAAACAGGTTGAAATTTGAAACGAGCGCGCGCCTAACCTTTATTAACCGTGATTCTAAAACAGAAACTCTATCTATAATCCCTTACATCAAAACATACGATACAAACTTTAAGAGCCACAATCCCAAATCGCCCACAACTCCTTGCCGTTATCATTTAGAACGTCTAAGCCCGTCTTCTCGCGAATTTCAAGATGTCATTTAACGCTTGCAACTACTGTAATACTTTAAGCCATGTTTTGTTTCCAAATACCAGAATTTCCAAGTCATATTACGCTGACAGGGGATATTTGCCCGGCTTTATAATATTTTGGGAGAAATGTCAACCAAGGAGAACAAAAGACAGTCGAATTATCTTTCATAAGTGCTTTAGGATAATATGGACTTCGCTTATGACTTCACCCTATCTTTTTCGCAGTATTTTCTCTGTAAGTTGAATTGTTCAGTTGAGTTGATTTTTTTAATAACAGGCTTTTTATTTATTTATAGTGTACCTAAATATTTTTTAAAAAGACATGAACATGAAATACACTGTTTTATAGACGCAGAGATAGCACCGGCCGTAACCATTGCAACAGACCGCGGTTTGACAAATAAATTTAAAAAAAATATTGGACTCGTCACGCAGGGCCAACTAGCCTCAAACCAAGCAAAACATTATTTGTTTGTTTCGTATATATAGAAATAATTCAAACAGCTACTCGTCACACAAATAGTACTTTAAAGCTACTCTGACGATGGACAAATAAGCGTTAATTAATAAAATTTGCAGCGATGATAGCCCAGTGGTTAGCGCGTTCGGTTCCAATCTAACTAATCCCAAGCATGAGCCGAGCTTCAACAAGGAAAACATCGTGAGGAAACCTTAGCGTGGTGGTACTCGATTAGCGTTGAAAATCTGTCGCCAAACACCTAACGCTGTGGTTGTTACCTTCCAGATACACGGTTACATCACATCAGGTGAGCTGTGCTCAAATAGCTTGTCAAATTTAAAAAAATTGCGGTATTGGGAGGTATCGTTATTTAGATAGAAACTCTCGCTTGTTTTGGCTACAACTAGTTGGCAGCGTAACCTAACCATGTCCCGTGTAGATCGTAAAATGACCATGTTCATCGATCATCGCCAATAGCTAAACCATGGAAGCCATAATGCAACCACTATTACCGATTAGCCGAAAAAAAAGTAGATAGATAGATACATAGATATAACTCTTTATTGTGCACATCATAAATAGAAAAGAGTACAGAGAACAAAAAACTTTATTGACTAGTGCCACAAGTGGCGGCCTTATCGCTAACAGCGATCTCTTCCAGGCAACCAAGAAAAGAAAAAAGGAAAAGGAAAGTAGTAAGGTTTACTTACCATAACCGTACTTATGACGTCATTATCATCATCACCACTGACACATACGGCTCTTTTCCTGCATGCCATTAAGATCGGCTTTTCGTTTCGACTATACTGAACACAGGTATGTACTGTGACATACAGGACTACGAGTTTTGGGTTGTGTGATTGTAATAAAGGTGTTTCAATTGGGATTTTTGATTGAAACGAACGTGTCGCGGGGCTGCACATCCCGTAGGCCTACAATTATAGTAGATTCACTCATCAATTACATATGCTAACGTATAAAAATATAGGTGACAGTACGAAATTAGAGTACTTTGAATTTATTATGTAGATACACTTATTTGAAGCTGGCAATGCGTAGACATTTTACAAATTTAGTTGCTTAAGAATTATAACCAAGCTGTACTATATTAATAGTAGCTTGTTTTACGATATAATATGGTCGCTTGAAAATCATTAATGATTTGATGAATTGTGTTTTCGACGAATTTTGATTCGACGAATTGTGATTCTACGTATTTTTCGCAAATCGGCGTTGCAGATTTTTTCCGCAATTTCAAAGTTATGCGCATAGTAAAAGTCGTTTATAGTTAAAAGTACATTATGTATGTAGATAGCACGTCACTGTATATAAAAGAACGCTCTCTTTATTTACGTTGTCTTTATGTATGTTGGTAACACAACGGGGTAAAATGTCCGTGGACGGGGCCAAAGTTTTTCGCCTAAATGTTTTAAGTGTCTCATTAAGACAAAGGGCTTTGAGGACAGATAATGGTTCGCTTTAATATTCCACGAAAAAGTCGGGCCCGCTGATGAAATTACAGAAATATTCTGTAAAAGTTGAATGTAAGACATTCTGAAGATTTTTCTGAACGGAATTTTTTCCGACTTAATAACTACAAAAACACTGCTTTATACTGTGATGAGCTTTTCACAACAAACTGAGCCTTTTGTTTTTCAATTTCTAAACGGTTTGATCGTTGATCGCGCCGGGAATAGTGGGCGAACCGAATTTGTTTATTGTCTTTTCTTGATTATAATAAGCAAAGCTAGAATCTAAATTTGTAGCGATGATAGCTCAGTGGTTAGCGCGGTAGGTTCGCATGCCGAAGGGCGTGGGTTCAAACCCCAACAATGAGCTTGAGCTGCCGGTGAAGGAAAACATCGTGAGGAAACCATAGCATGGTGGTAGGGTACTTTCTAGTACTCGGCTGGCTAGCTACCACCCTCAAGTTGAAAATCTGCCGCCAAGCATCTAACGGTGTGTTCCGGCAGCCTCACTTGAGAGCCAGTTCCATTCCAGGCTAGGTGTGCTTGACCATCTTCGACCACACCTTTCACTTAACATCAGGTGAGCTGTGGTCAAACAACTAGCCTGTCAACCATAAAAAAAAAAAAAAAATCAAACGGTTCCCGATTATTATACATTAGCGGACGCCTCGCGGTTTCACCCGCGTAGTTCCCTTTCCGGTGGGAATACAGGGATAAAAAGTAGCTTATATCACCCGGGGATAGTGTAGCTTCCCAAAGGTGAAAAAATTTTTGAAGTCGGTCCAGTAGTGTCGGTTTCTATTCAATACAAACTTTCCTCTTTATAATTTATCTATACTATTATTTATAAAGAGGAAAGATTTGATTTTTTGTTTGTATTGAATAGGCTTCGGAACTACTGGATCTGAATAATGACTTTGAATTTGACAGCCCCGTTGGCTCATTGGTAGTATATCTGCCTTGAGAGCTGTAGGGCGTGGGTTCGATTCCCACTCAGGGCAAACATTTTGTGAATAAACAAATGTTTGTTCTGTGTCTGGGTGTTCTGTATGTATTATAAGTATGTATTTACAAAAAAAAAAGTATTTATGTATTCTATCAGTTATCTGACTTCCATCACACAAGCTCTGCTTAGTTTGGGGCCAGATGGCGCTGTGTGTATAGTCCTACGATATTTATTTATTTAATTCTTTCATCATTAGATTATCTCTGAGTGACATAGGCTATATTTATATTGTTAAGCTTTTTTTTTTATGTTAAAAGTAATGTTACGAACTAGAGGCTCTCCTGATGGTAAGAGATAACGCCTGTCCATGACCATTGCAGCGATACACAGAACTTTGAGTGACGAAACAAAGTTCAGGGCATCACTGCTTTGGCGCTCATTACTTTGAGACTTTCGATGGTTAATCTCAACAGCCCAGTAATTTCGCTAGCTGCAGTACACAGTAATGTTTACACACTACTGCTTAGCGGCAGAATAACTGGTACTGCGGTGGTACCTACCTAGACGACCTCCTGCTAAGGAGATTTACCACCAAGTGAGCTTGTGCTATGGAAATCAGATAGCTGATAGAATACTTAAATACTTTTTTTTTTGTAAATACATACTTATCATAAATACAGAACACCCAGACAGGGAACAAACATTTTATTTATACCACAAAATGTTTATCCTGAGTGGGAATCGAATCCGCGCCCTTCAGATCTTGAAGCAGACGTACTACCAATGAACCAACAGGGCTGTCAAATATCCCGCTATTTCCAACTTGTCTTCCACCCCGATGTTTAGCTAATTGTTTTTAGCTTTAACTGTAAACACAACTGTTTGAAATTCAGTGGTCAACCTCCCCTGGTCGTCTACTACGTGACGGTGGTACGCGTCCTACATCTTTAATTTCTCCACATTAATTAACATAATATGATGTTGGAATATCGTGCATGCGTTCACGGCGTCGTGATTTTTGTGTTTATTGTTTTGAAACACCATGGACACGATTGTCGGTGTCGTGTTTTTGTTATACATGTATTTCAAAGACACATAAACTGTTATTTTTAATTACTTTTTTTTGTTAAAACCACTGATCACACAAGGATTCCCTGTTTTCCGGAGACCAGTTTCACATAAAGATGGTGTGTTAGGAGATACAAATACAAACGAATTCCTCTCACAATAAGATTTTAGACACAAGTAATGTTTACACACAACTGCTTGGCGGCAGAATCTAATATATATATAAACCGATAAAACAAATATCTTAATTGTACCATTTGGGTATAAGCGACAGCAATACACAGAACTTTGAGTCAAAACAAAGTCCGGGGCATCGCTGCTCTGACGCTCATTACTTTGAGACTTTCAATGGCTAGTCTCAACAGCCCAGTAATTTCGCTAGCTGCAATAACCTTCAAACCGGAATATAGTAATGTTTACACACTACTGCTTGGCGGCAGAATATCTGGTACTCGGTGGTACCTACCTAGACGATTTCCTGCTAAGGAAATCTACCACCAAGTAAGCTCAAGTACATTGCATGTTTTGTAACTTAAACTTATTTCACAATCAAGTGAAATAAGTTTAAGTTACAAAAAAGGGTCAGGGTATAAATTATAAGTCAGGTTCAAGTCCGGTCGTGTCGGTGACTTTACTAAAAACGGATACTTGTTATTTGTGACTTTTAAAAAGAAGCTAACTCGCTTCCTTATTTCACAAATCTTTAGGGTGTAAGTACAAAGTTTCCATTGCAGAAATCTTGCATCAAGTCTTAATTGCATAGCCAGCAAAATGTCACCGAAAACCGACTATACTTGTTAGTTTCAGTACCAAGTATCAAGTTACACTGGTCGGATGCATCGCCGACTTTAAGTATCAAAACAGCGTGTACTATTTCTTAGATCATATCTAAGTGGATTTATTTAAGTTACGAGTACCGTTTTGCAGTTAAACTTGCGGAATTCGCGCTTCGAATGTACTGTTTTATCTTGAGCACTTTTTTAAGAACCTGTTTTTACTGAAGACTTTCCTTATGGTTTTAATTTTAGAGCCTCGACAAAGTAGTATACACACTAGGGCGCCGTGTGTATACTACTTCGTAAACGCTGGGGTAGATGTGTTCTAGCTATAGTGAAGATCGCGAATTGGCAAACGAAGGGTAGGACACCCTGAGACTCGATGGAGTGACGATAGAGACGGCGGTCACATAATTGAAAAAAAAAACATTACGAGTACTTTATCTTTTTGGTTGTAGGTACTGTATGTATTAACAAAAAAAACTAGACAAGTTTTATATCCGTTATCTGACTTTCATAGTACAGGCTTTGCTTAGTTTGGAGTCAGATGGCGCTGTGTGTAATGTCCTACAATATTTATTTATTATCGCCTAAAATCCTTAAACCCTCAATTTCTTCGAGTGAAGTCTCTGTTTGTCCTTGTTCGAAACTTTTTGGCTGAGACCTAGTTGGCATACATAGAAATTCATCTGCAAGGCGTGAGAACAGCATCCTCATGAAAACATACGCTATTATAGCCACAAGCGAGAAAATCTCGGGTCTTCAGCAACAAATGAGATGCATTAGTCTTTGTACAAAGTTTTGCGAATCAAATAATGTTTGTACGTTTTGGGATAATGATCATAATAAATTGCTACTTTCAAAAGTTTTTTTAGATCTATTGAGTAAATGGTATTAGCATAATGATATTCGTTATTGTTAAAACTTTTTTTATATATATGAGTTGATATAATGGGCGTTTCGATTTAGATTTAGATATAGTTGGTGGTAGATCTCCTTAGCAGGAGGTCGTCTAGATAGGTACCACCGCAGTACCAGATATTCTTCTAGTAAACATTACTGTGTTCCGGTATGAAGGTTACTGCAGCTAGCGAAATTACTGGGCTGTTGAGACTAATCATCGAAAGTCTCGAAGTAATGAGCACCAAAGCAGCGATGCCCTGGACTTTGTTTTGCTACTCAAAGTACTGTGTATCGCTGCAATGGTCATGGCCAGGTGTTATCTCTTACCATCAGGAGAGCGTCTTGTTCGTTTTATAAGTTTTATCTCAACAGTAATCTCTACCATTTGCCATTACATACCTAGTGTTCATCTTCTAGATCCATTATTACAAAGTTAGCTCATTTGATAATAATTCTGACTCTCGAAGAGTTAATTGTGTAGCAAACAGATGCTTTGCTTATTTTTGATGTCATAGGGGGAAAGAATCTGAACGGCGATCATCATCATCATTTCAGCTGTAGGACGTCCACTGCTGGACACGGGCCTCCCCCATTGACTTCCATAAAGTCCGGTTGGAAACGGCTAGCATCCAGCGCGTTCCTGCGGTCTTTACTAGGTCGTCTGTCTGAACGGTGATAACGTTATTTACAATTAATTATAAACGCGTAAGTTTGTATATATGGATGTTTGGTACACTTTCACGCAAAAACTTTTCTTTTTTAATCTTTATTTAGAGTGCTTTTTCGAACAGCCAAAATGTCGCACTAGTTGTCTTACATACATACATTACATAATAGCTAACTCTACAGTTAAATCACACATTATATCAATATATTATCATTACAGTTTTTTTTTATTTTATTTATAATTATACGCTCCACAGACACTGGGGTCTGTGACCTTTGTCAACTTTAATAACATATTTTTTTTTACAATTTTACTATACAAAAAGGGGAAAGTTACGTTAGTAATCTTAATCTAAGGTTAAAGTAGGTACTAGATTGTGTGTATACCGCGAGCAGACCAGCGACCCGCAAGCAGCACCCGATCACGAGTATGACGCATGTGCCAGCCATCGCCCTCCTCAACCATATCTGAGGGAAGAGAGCGACCCGACACACGACGCCGCCGCAAGAAGGAGCCTTCGATGGTGAGCATGAATGCTCGAGGCATACACACAATCCTTATTTCTATTTACATTATAAGTTTTCATTTGAAATCGCCTCATTCCGACTCAAGGCCTCCATCACCGCCGTGTTCCGATCTTTGATGGCCATCTGCAAATGATAGTAAACAAAACAAACCCCATATGACATCAAATAAGGTTTGTTCCGTTCCACGCAAAAACTACTGAATGTATTTTGATGAAATATGGAGGTAGCTGACACCCTGGATTAGCACACAGGCTACATTTTAGCGGGCAACAATTCAACAAATATTTACGTAATTATAGAAGGGGGTGTCAGATCTTTGTGGGAGTGGTTAATAATAACTTAAATTCTGCTTATGTCATACTTGAATGGCCTTAAATGTATGAAGGGTGAAGTCTCGTAGCGTTTTTCTTAAAATTATAATTCTTTTCTTTATTTAAGTAAATTTCGGTACGAAATTGTTCCGCCTACACAAACCCTAATGTAATCAGCGAGGAAAAGAAAACCGGAGGTGTCCAAGGAAAAAAAAAATCTAATTTTATTTTTGTATAGCGTCTGGACCCTTTCAAAGAAATTGTGGTACATCGTCCGCTGACCAATTTTTATAATTTCGCAAGGAATAATAATGAGAGGAACTGAATAACTATGTGATTTGACTGCCCTGTTAGCTCATTGAAAGAAAGAAATTAATATCAAAAACAGAGATAGACAGTTACAAGATAGGGGCTCCTTAGCACACCACTTGGTGTGACCAGCGCTGGTCTTCCGGTGAGCCCTAGTAGGAGCTGGTCTGACCGGCTATTATTATTTTTTTATATGACAGGCTAGGTGTTTGACCACAGCTCACCTGATGTTAAGTGACGGTGTGATCGATGATGGTAAAGCACACCTAGCCTGGAATGTAACTGGCTCTCAGGTGAGGCTGCCGGAATACACCGTTAGATGCTTGGCGGCAGATTTTCTACTTGAGGGTGGTAGCTAGCCAGGCGAGTACTAGAAAGTACCCTACCACCACGCTATGGTTTCCTCACGATGTTTTCCTTCACCGGCAGCTCAATACTCATTCTTGGGGTTTGAACCCATGCCCTACGGCATGCGAACCGACCGCGCTAACCACTGAGCTATCATCGCTACGAAGATTATAAACTATTAGGTTAGGCGACCTTGGCAACCCTAGGCGGGTCGCTTTTTTACACATAAAAAACTTATACAATAAGAGGTTATTATTGTCAAAATATTCCTTTGAACATAAACACGTAACAAAGCAATCTGTCATAATGATATTATATCTATTTAACTTAACGTAATAACAAATACGGAATCTAAACCAGGTCACGACCTCTTTGTAATGTTTAGTTTAGTTTGTAATTATAGAGAACAAGACAACTCATTAGAGATATCAGTGCAAACGACCGCGTCTCTATCTAATGGTTATCGTATTGATAAATACTATTTGATTGATATAGTAGGTATGTCTTCATACAACAGTGCAAGCACTAAACTACTAGTCGATGTTTTATCTAGGGCCCAATCATTCTGATTATGCGATTCGAAAGATAAAGAGTGACTATATTCTTATGGAGAGGCAAATAAATATCTCTGCATATATAAAACAAAGTTGCTTCCCGCTGTCTGTACACTTAGATCTTTTAAACTACGCAACGGATTTTAATGCGGTTTCCATCAATAGACAGAGTGATTCAAGAGGAAGGTTTGCATATGCACCACATTAGTATCTACATTGCCGGGGCGGGTCGCTAGTTGTGAATAAATGTAACTTCGGGCTCACTTTTAAATCGTGAAAAAAATTATCTTCTGCTCCATAGAAAAATGTACAGATAGGGCAACACATTTTTGGTCGTGCGATTTTATATACATATATAGTTTTAAAAGTGAAAGTAAAAATTGTTCCTATCGATGGACACAATGGCCCCCTTTCAACTTACGGTTAGTACAATACTTAAAACACTGTATGTATATAAAATGTAAAGATATAACAAAACAGATTTGAATAAACAACTATATGCAACCCGGTGTTGTACAAGAAAAACGTGAATATGTATTTCCTAGGCGTGCTCCATCTTCGGCCACATCGTCACTTTCCATCAGGTGAGATCGTGACCAAACGCATACCTAGTAAGTTGTAAAAAAAAAAAAAAAAATATTATGTAAATTACCTAATAGTTGTATTAGAAAAAAGATTTTATGAAATAAAATTTGTAATAATTCCAACATGGAACGATTCAAGCAACTAACATGATGGAAAACATCGTGAGGAAACCATAGCATGGTGGTAGGCTACTTTCTAGTATTCGGCTGGCTAGCTACCACCCTCAAGTTGAATATCGTCGCCCAGCATCTAACGTTGTGGTCCGGCAGCTTGACTTAAGAGCTAGTTCCATTCTTGGGTAGGTGTGTTTACCATCTCCGTCCTCACCGTCGTCACTTAACATCAAATGAGCAGTGGTCAAACACTTAGCTTGTCAACCATAAAAAAAAAATATTAATTCTATTTGATGCCATTCTCGCGTAGCTTGTTACATTACCAAATTTCCAAATGGCGTTTAATCTCTTCAAAAACATTTCTAACTTAATTACTTACTGTTATTGTGTTTAAGTACTTTGATGAAAATTGCTTAATCCTAAATAAAATTAATGTTGTGTTACTAACTGAAAATAAACATTTTCTCTTTGTGAAATGCTGCGAAAAATCCCAACTTGAATTCGTTCACTAAAACAAATTACCTACTTGTTTACAATATTTATATTTTAAAGGAGGCTTCAGGTGACCAGAATCTACTTTGGTCAAAGCTTAGCATTGCCATCCAGCGTGGCAATGCTGCCAGCATTCTGGCCACATAATATCTCTCCTCTGACGGACTTTTAGATTAAGTTTTTTTGTATTTATAAATTAATTGAAGATATTTCATTTTTGTTTAATAAATTTAATTATTGACATATTTTATATTGACAGTATTTTTATATTGACAATATTTTTTATATTGACATGTTTGGATATTGACATACCTTATTTTGACATGTAATCAGTGTTTTAAAACCCATTTAATAACATCTTTGACTGTGAATATTCATCTAAACTTCTTCGAAATAATTATTTTACTCAGATATAATAAACACACAAGAATTGACCTAAAATAAAATAACTTAAAATAATAACTACTCTAAAAGACCGCTATCAATGGGAATAGTTCCCAAAACGCTGGCCCCATTGCCGCGTTGTATGGCATTTAATTATTATAATTGACAATATATACCTATTTAAAGAGTAAAATTATATCGATTGTAAAAGATAGCTCCTGTCCGTGACCATTGTATCAATTATAAAAGAAATGTTTTGCATGGTGGTAGGGTACTTTCTAGTACTCGGCTGGCTAGCTACCACCCTCAAGTTGAAAATCTGCCGCCAAGCATCTAACGGTGTGTTCCTGCAGCCTCACTTGAGAGCCAGTTCCATTCCAGGCTAGGTGTGCTTTACCATCTTCGACCACACCGTCACTTAACATCAGGTGAGCTGTGGTCAAACAACTAGCCTGTCAACCATTAAAAAAATAAAAAAATAAAGATTTTGACATTTTTAATGTTATTTTTGAAATGACTTTGGTGCTACCAATAAAATATCTGTACTGTACATTATCCGTTCTTATTTGTCATTAATAAATTATTGTCTATTATTAAACGTAATAACTAAGTAATAACTGGGCTGTTGAGACTAACCCTCTAATGTATAGTAATGATCGCCAAATCAGCGACGCCCTGGACTTTAGTTTTGCTACTTAAAGTTCTGTGTACCACTGCGATGGTCATGAACAGGCGTTATCTCTTACCATCAGGATACCTTACCTCTTACCACCTTTCGATGGTTAGTCTCAACAGCCCAGTAATTTCGCCAGCAGCAGTACCTTTCGGAACACAGTAATGTTTACACACTACTGCTTAGCGACAGACTAACTGGTACTGCGGTGGTACCTACCTAGACGACCTCCTGCCAAAGAAATCTACCACCAAATAAATCTATTACCATTAGGAGAGCATCACAGTCGTCTTATTACTTTTGACATAAAAAAAAGTAGACATGTAAAGTTTACACGTATATTTCATAAGGTTTTTTGTTCTCTGTATTTTTTTGTCTGTTTATGGTATGCACAATAAAGAGTTTTAATCTATCTAATCAGCTGAAAATTGACAAGCTGCCAGCCCTTTGACTTTCGGTGTTAATCTAATCAGACGCCGCACTAGTTAATTTCAATTAGACCATCTGCCCGGTATGAAGCCAGTTTGCATTTAGACAACTCGCTTTGAGCACTATACAGCATGACTGGTGAGACACCTACGATACTGAAGGAGTACTTGTTACTCGATTCTCTACAAATAATTAAGTAAAAAAATTAGGTACTTAATTTTTGGCCAAATTTCCCTACATATAAATCAAGTATGGATACCTTCCCGATGCTGATAACGATGTGTTGATCACGCGGCATGTACGAGCTTGTCCCGCCCGTCGTCGGCGCGAGCGTCCTCACAATGTCCAGCTCATTCGTCCGCGCGGTGTACATGCGTTACGTTTATAATTACCTACATAACTTTCGGTTAAGTTTACCTCGTAGTCAGTTAATATTTATTTTTCTTCCTATTATCGCCAAATATCACGTCCTCGAGTATCAATAAATCAGTTATATTTATTGGCCATAAATAACAATAATGTTAAAGGCAAGTCACTTGTACAAAAAAAATCTTACAATTACACTTTAATTAATGAAGCTATATATATACGAGTACTTAACCCAATCCAACAGCAACAACAACAATAAACATACTACAGCGGGGGCTCCGTTTATGTGTATGGTAGGTATCTCACAAGTCATGCTGTATAAGTACTTGAATTGAACAGTGTCTTTTATACCAGAATAGCTTTATATAGTTGTAATACTGAATAATATTCCTTTGACTGTTTCGATAAGTATTATTAATATTACAATTCGATACAACAACCAATACTGTTATTTATTCTGTATCCTAATACAGAACAAACTTCATTGTTTTCAAGGGCAAGTCTCGTCCATTCGGGTCATGATAATAGTACAAACTATTGTTTAATCTGGCGCACCAGGTGCAACGTGTAGACCAGTATTACACCATCTGTCGTGTGGGACAGAGATACGAAGATACTGTATAACTGAGACGCAGAGATATCGTGAATCATATAAAATTAGTGAGCATTGTGTGTGTTTTTTTTGTACTAACTTCCTTTGCTTTATAGTATAGAGGGCAATATACAAAAGGGATCATTATGCTCATTATTATGACCTAAACTATAGGCTTTACTTTGAAATTGTATAAAATAATATACATATATATATATATATATATTCGTTATCCCCGGACCAAATCGGAACATTTGGTACATAGCGCTACAATTTTTTTTGTTGCCATTACAAATCTGTTAATCAGTACAAAAGTACAACGATGAGTGTAATAAATCCCTTTCGGTTACATAGGCATCATCATCAGCCTTTTGTAGTCCACAGCTGGGCATAGGCAGAGGCCTATAACGCCGAAGATCGGGCTGAGGGGCGTGTCTTGGGAGAGCCCAAGACACGCCCCTCAGCCCGATCTTCGGCGTTTCGCTTCCATCCACCGCCAGCTGTCCTACGTATATCGTCACTCCATCGAGTCTCAGGGCGTCCTACGCTACGTTTGCCAATTCGCGGTCTCCACTCTAGAACACGTCTACCCCAGCGGTTAATGGTTCTGCGACAAATATGTCCAGCCCATTGCCACTTCAGCTTGCTAATACGGTTACATACATACCCCAAAATTATAACCCGGTATCTGTACAATTATTCACCAAACAGATTTTTAGTTTTCTCCATTCGATGGGTGTCAAAGTCCAATGTCATCCCATAATGTTTATGAATGGTAAGAAATTACATATATAGAATAGAATATGAGTGTCTGTCCAGTATGTCCACCTAGATTAGCGGTCGACGCCCGCGGCTGACGTTATGTCCAGTATGGACAGTGTCTTCAAATCAAGAGTAAACAGGTTCCTTCTAGGTGAGCGTGTTCCATCTTAGACCGCATCGTTGCTTCACATCAGGCAGGATGAGGTCAAGGGCGAACCTATTCAAACAAAAAAAATAACTAAGACAGTGCCCTGGTGGTAGGTAACGCTTACTCAAATGCTTATGACATTCGCAGCGGTATCTACAACTTAGACCGCAGCCTCGACTCTAGGTCTGGCCTGGTCTTTTGTAAGTTTGTATATCCTGCCTTTGTCCTTCTCTCACTGATGCTATAGAAGAACGTAACTGCGACGAACCAGAGCAAAAGATACAAAAAACGATTTCCTCTTTCTCGGTCAGACAACAGTCTTTTCAAACACGAACTCCTCAAGTCTGTTGATAGCATAACGACAAACAAGGTATTATGGCGGTGTTACGTTCCCGGCCCAGTCACCGACGACATGCGACACGGGTTATTTTACGACAAGATTATGCAGAGACAGAACTAAAGAAAGCACAAATGAAAACAATGATGCTTTATGTGCTATATTCGGTATGTAAAGTTTTTGTATTTGTTTTATATTTTTTACTGATAGTAAACTTTATTTTATGAAACTTATTTGAATATTTTGGCTTTCTATACGGCAGTTTAATTCTAATACGTTTTCAAACTTTTTATAGTTATGACGTCATGAGGTCGGCTGAATATGTAGAATATGCCTTTGCCATTTTTTTTTTTTCAATGGTTGACAGGCTAGGTGTTTGATCACAGCTCACCTGATGTCAAGTGAAGATAAAACAAAAAAGTATACAAAACATTGAACCCAACAATGAGCCCTTCGGCATGCGAACCTACCGCGCTAACCACTGAGCTATCATCGCAGTGGGATATTCGTGTCATCACACCGTATGTATACGGTGTGATGACACGAATATCCCTCTGCCCATTTATATTCTGCGATTACAATGTTATTGGAGTCATGTCTCATGTCAACTTGTTTATGTACAGTAATTTAATACGCTATTATGTCTGTAAATGAGCCATTTCAGCCTTGTAATGTCTATCGATTAATGGAAGATCTACTTGCGCAAGTTGTGTAAACTTGCGTGAATAATATGCGCCGCTTCTGCATAAAATTCGTGTTTACTATGATCATAAAACGATGATACACAGTTATGGAGGTCACATCATCTACTGTCATAACGCTATACCATGTATGAAAACGGTAATGACATTTTTAAAGATTTATTGTAAATGTAAAGTATAATTAAATAGCTATTTGTTATACAAGAGTGCAAAGTTGCTTTTTTACCGCGTGCTCAATTTTGATGACTGAACAAGCTAAAGATTCTAAAAATTAGAATCGTTTATTAGTTTATTCATCCCATCTCAGCGAGGAAATAACTAAATGCAAAAAAACGTACACCAAGGAGGTTCCGAGTCTGAGTTTTTAACAAACAAAAAAAAAAGTTGTATGATAAATTCGGCACCATGGAGGTAGAAGTAAATAGGTTTAATGATGTTTTGAACTCACAAACTTAGTGCACACAATGTTCTAAATTCAAATTTACTTTAAACACACCTAGCCAGGAATGTAACAAGCTCACAAGTGATACTGCCGGAACACCGTTAGATGTTTGGCGGCAGATTTTCAACTTGAGGGTGGTAGCTAGCCGAGTAGGTACTAGAAAGTGGGTACTTTCCACCACGCTATGGTTTCCTTCACTGGCCGCTCAAGCTTATTCTTGGAGTTTGAACTCACGCCCTGAGGCATGCGGACTTTTAATTTGATGAAGCTTCTAGAGTTCTGTACTTGAAAGGTAATGAGATTTTTTTTTAAATTTAATCGTAATGAAACGAACGAGAATCTCTTCTGGAGATAACGCCTGTCCATGACCAATGCAGCGATACACAGAACTTTAAATAAACAAATCAAGGTCTACGGCATCGCTGCTTTGACGCTCATTACTTTGAGACTTTCGATGGTTAGTCTCAACAGCCCTGTAATTTTTATATAAGTAAGGTTTTCTTTTAGCGGCAACTCCAGCTCATTGTTGGGGTTTGAACTCACGCCCTTCGGCATGTGGACCGACCGCGCTTACCACTCAGCTATCATCGCTACAACAGCGTAGCGTACAAAATGCTAAACATCAGGCAGGATTTGGTTATGATTTTTTTTTCGTTTCTGACTGTCCTCTAGACCGCGCCATATTTAATTTAATCTAATGTCACATAGCCTATAACCAGCAGACGATGAATAGATGGTACTTAAGATGAAGATAGAGTACCTTTTACCTTTGTAGTGCGTGGGTTCAAATCGCAGCCATCGGCGACGGAAAAATAACCTAAAGAATTCATAGCATAATTTTTAAGATATTTTCTAATACTCGGTTTCGCTGAGACATTCAAATAGAATATCTGTCATCTGTCTCAGCCTGCCAGTTCTCAGAGGTGACATTACACACAGCGCCAACTAACCCCAAACTAAGCAAAGCTTGTGCTATAGAAGTCAGATAACTGATAGAATACTTAAATAGTTTTTTTTGTAAATAATACTTACAATACATACAGTACACCCAGACACAGAACAAATATTTGTTTATATCACAAATTACTTGTCCTGGGTGGGAATCGAACCCACACCCTTTTTTCCTTTTACCTTATACCTCTATCATTGTTATTACAATCTAGCCTAGTTGAGACTAATAAGTAATTTTAATATAGCTTAAATTGCTAAGTAGAGAATAATCGAAGAATACGTCCATCGACACTTTTCTTACTGTCTCTATTAAGGGGAAGACACTTTGTTCATGTGTTCTATAATATGCACACTCACTCACTGCACTGACATTACTAACATAATTTTTTATATTGAATAGGTTCGCGCTTGACCACATCCTGCCTGATGTGAAGCAACGATGCGGTCTAAGATGGAACACGCTTACCTAGAAGGAACCTGTTTACTCTTGATTTGAAGACACTCATAGACATACTACCAATGAACCAACAGTGCTGTCAAATATCGCAGTAATAATGTAATGTTATTATAAGACGAGCTGTGGTCAAACGCCTATCCTGTCAATAGTGAAATGCCCGCTTGAATAACGTTTAAAACCATTCCCAATGAAAAAATACCTCCAGCCAGGAGAAAACTTTCCTCAGCAATTTTTCTTAATAAAACTGAACGGCGTCCATCCCGCCCTTGATTAATATTACCTGTAACAAAAATATTAATGGTAAGTGACAGGATTACAACCGCCGTCGTTTTATACACATTGCGGTGGTCATTTATCACTGACATGACAGAATTATTCTATGGTTTCCACGTCATATACCCCAACTTTAGATTGCAGAGGTAGGAGATTTCTTACTAAGGTGTTTTAATGGGGAATGTTTAAAAAATTTTGTCCTTTTTTATTTCAGATTATGAAAATATATAGCAATATAAGAAACTAGTTTGATTGTTTTTGTTATTTTCCTCGTAATTATTTTTTATTATTTAAAAATAATTTTTAAAACTTCTAAAATATTTGAGGGCGATCACGTCATCATTGGCGTTACAGATTGAGGCCGTTGCCTGTATTAAGAAAAAGTCCATAAATATGCCAATGTCAATATTATGACAACCTATAATAATGACATAACCAAATAGAAAACTTAATGACATTTGTTTTTTTTTTGTAGACTAAGACATTTATTTCCATTCTGCCACGTGTGACGTCATACTAAAATCAAATGAAGGTTATTGAATTAAAGCTTAAAATTATAATAATGCGTGATTATTTTCGGTTTTTAAGTAATTGATAGTGATCAGTAAGTATAACCTTATTCCTCGAAATGGTTTTTAAATATCAAAAAACAAAAAAAAATGGTCATACCCCATTATAGACAATACTTTAATTGTGACATAAAACATATTTCAACATAATTAATAATACATACAAAAATAAACAATAAACATAAAAAAAGAAAAAACATATAGGTAGATAGTATTTTATAAATTAAACACAAAAAAAACAAAATCAAGAAATACACTTAATTAGCCGCTAAACATCTTACGGTGTGTTCCGGCAGCCTCACTTGAGAGCCAGTTCCATTACAGGCTTGGTGTGCTTCACCATCTTTGACCATATGATCACTGAACATAAGGTGAGCTGTGATCTTAGTATGCCCAGCATTATGCTGAGGTGAGCCCCTATTTTGTAACTTTTGTCTGTCTCTGTTTGTTTGTTTCTGTGCTTGTTACAGAATTAAACGTTTTTGTCTTACTTTCTTTCAAAATCCTAACCATAAAAAAAACCTTAATCACTTTAACGCAACTCTTCTACTACACCCATCCTTTCAATGGGGTTTTGGCATCGGCTTTTAGTACATAAATTCGATACGTCGCGCGCGTCCGCAGCGATCTATAAATATGGAGGGTTTTCACTGACCGATATATGTGATACATAGAGGGCGAACGTATCTTATTACTCATATCCGATGCAGAGTCAAAAATGGAGGACTTATTTTTCGTGACATAAAGCCAGCGCTTTAGGGGTAAATGAGGTACATTAGTTATATGTAAAAGGGGCCGAAGGAGACACACGAGCAGCTTCTAAAGCAGGCACAATATAAGTAGAACTTTTTCTAAACATTTGACAACCGACAGTGGAATTTCGCGTGAAATGCGCGCGTAGTCGATCTATATATATATACATAATTTTTAAAATATATTGTTATTTTATATGCGGTGAGGAGAGGCGTGGAGTGAGACAAAATGGGCTGAACTAATAATGTATATTTTTTAAATGTTTGACAGGCTAGGTGTTTGACCACAGCTCACCTGATGTTAAGTACCTAAAGGTGTGGTCGAAGATGGTAAAGCACTCCTAGCCTGGAATGGATGTTATTTTAAGTCAGACGGAATGCAATGCTCAATCGATTGTTTATTACTAGCGACTCGCCCCGGCTTCGCACGGGTAGTAGAGCGTATTATGCCTACATGTTTTGTCTGTCGTAGGGTCGCATCAGCTTGATCCGTCGAACACGTGAATTAGACTTAAGGTGGTTCGATTTTCATACAAATAAATTTTTGCCATTTATGGCCAAATGGAGCATAATTTTACAGTGAAATCACAGCTACTGGCATTTATTTTGGTCCTTATTTGCGGTAAATTGCAATTGCTTGAATGAAACAGTAGATTAATTATTAGCATAATTTACTGTTTTATTAAAAAATCATAAATTTCATTTTCTGCTAATAATCTACTCTATTGTTTGACCGACAAGGGCTCACCGGAAGACCAGCGCTGGTCATACCACTTGGTATGATCAGTTTTGAGCCCCTATTTTGTAACTGTTTGTCTCTGTTTGTTGTTATTTTTGTGTGTTCTGCGTTACAAAAAAAAACATTTTCTTTCTTTCTGCTTTCTTATCATTTGATATTCGACGTTCGGAAATCGAAGCAATCTCTACCAGGCGAAATAACGAATAAAGTAGGTATATACGAAATGCAAGTGATACTCGATATCGAGCATTGATGAGGCAGTTTGAATTCAATAAGAAGTTGTCGAGGTTAGGCTGTAGTGCAATATATGGACGACCGCTGTTTCCAATGTCTGCTCTAGGTACGGTCGGAAAGAAAACAAATACATATCTTTCAGAATTATCCATGTTTTTGCGTTATTTGCTTTTGGTTCAGGTTCAGCATTTTTAAAGGCCTTTTTGGCTTCACATGGACTTTGTAAACTTTCAGGAAGTAGGTACCTAAATATTTCTTTTTTTCTGAACTCGAATTTGTAGCTTTTGTTTTTTTAGTTTTTATTGCTTTTGTTTGACTGACATGCCGCTTTTGCCAATAATGGTTGTGACACAAAACTTAACATTTCGTAATTTCTTAATTTGGTAGACTTTTCTACATAGTATAAAACAAAGTCGCTTCCCGCGGTCTGTATACTTGGATTATTATTAAATTATTTAAGGGGGGCCTCTTGAATAATTGAAATAAAAAATGAATAAATAGATATCGTAGGCCATTCCACACAGCGCCATCTGACTAAGCAGAATTTGTGTGATGGAATTCAAATAACTGATAGAATATATAAAGACTTTTTTTTTGTAAATATTTACTTAGAATACATGTATACAGAACTCCCAGGCATAGAACAAACATTTGTTTATACCATAAAATATTTTTCCTGGGCGGGAATCGAACCCCCAGCTACAGCTCTTTAAGGCAGATATACTAGCAATAAGCGAACAGGGCTATCATATTCGGGTACGTAATCCAAAAATTGACTGAATTATAGTCAAACCTAACAATCAATCAAGCAACCTAAAACCAATGAATCAGTAAACATGTTTCAAACCATATTTTTTTTCTGACCTTACTGAATTGCTTTGTATTTCTTGATTATTATTTCTACGAAGACTGGAATGGTCAAACAGCGGTAGTAAGCAAGTATCATTCCATCACAGTTATATATATAACTGTGATGGAATTATTTACGTGATGGTAGATCTCCCTAGCAGGTCGTCTAGGTAGGAACCACCGCAGTACCAGTTATTCTACCGCTAAGCAGTAATGTGTAAACATTACTGTGTTCCGGTTCGAAGGGTATTGCAGCTAGCAAAATTACTGGGCTATTGAGACTAACCATCGAAAGTCTCAAAATAATGAGCTCCAAAGCAGTGATGCCCTGGACTTTGTTTTGTTACTCAAAGTTCTGTGTATCACTGCAATGGTCGTGGACAGGCGCTATTCTTACCATCAGGAGAGCGTTTCGTTCGTCTCATTACTTTTTACATAAAAAAAATATAATATATATTATGTACCTAACTTACTGTGTAGGTATAATTATGTCAATACGTAATTGTCGCGAGTGAATCGGTTTCTTCTAGGCAAGCGTGCTCCACCGTAGACCGCATCTTCGTTTAACATCAGGCGGGATGGCGGTCAAACGCAAGACTATCTACTATAAAAAATAAAAAAAAAAATTAATTCCAATCCGATTTGATTTTATTTTAGAGTTGTGCCCATTATAAAAGTTGTTCACAATGATAAGTACAATGTCACGCTTTCTACTACGTACACCCTTATAGCCATGTGGACTAGCGGACGCATCGCGGTTTCACCCGCGTAGTTCCCTTTCCCGTGGGAATACAAAGATAAAAAGTAGCATATGTCACCCGGGGATAACGTAGCTTCCCAACGGTGAATGAATTTTTGAAATCGGTCCAGTAGTTTCGGAGCCTATTCATTACAAACAAATCTTTCCTCTTTACAATAGTATAGATTTCACGCCAAACATTGTATTATATTAAGACAAAACTCTGTCTGTCTGTTACCTGTTCACGCCTAAACGGCTGATATGATCTTACTATTATTGAACAACGAGACACTCATTCTATTATGAGGATTAACGTAGGCTACTTTCTTGTATGTATTTTGTATATACTCGCTAACGAAGCCACCGGCAACAACTTGTACATAACACAACAGAAAAATACACTTTAAAAAAATGTGTAACGACTGATCACTTTATCGCTGAAACCGATCTCTTTGCTCGACTTGGTTACTTTTAACTATAACTTAAAATTCCAAAGTAACTTAGTTAAAAGTTCTTCAGGACCTCAACTTCGATATTTAATAAAAATACGTTTTATAAACTTTCATCTATTTCTTCAGGAAAACCTTTTTTGATTTTAAACTTCGCTCGCTTCCGATAAGTTTGGGGCATCTTGTAACTTGCACAAGTAATGCACATTCTTTGCAAGATTATAATCTGTGGGAGATATTACATTTCTAATCAATTCTTTATTCTTTGGAATTCACCGTGTAAACTTCATAGGTATGTGTTTTTCACTGTCTCAGAGGTCGCATAAATAGACCCACAGGCGTGGGCAGATGCCCACAGATGCTGTGGGTCTATTTATGATTTTTGAATAAAACAGTAGATCTCTACTGTTTTATTCAAAAATCATAAATTAATAAATCATTCATAAATTTGATTTCATGCTAATAATCTACTGTTTTATTCAAGCAATTGTGATTTACCGCAAATAATGACCAAAATAAATGCCAGTAGCTGTGATTTCACTGTAAAATTATGCGCCATTTTTGTTTTTTGTTGTTGTAGTGTTGTGTGTGTCAAAATAAATGGTTTTTTTTCCTTGTTGATGCACCAGCCACTGCAGCGATAACCCGCTTATTGTCTTGTCAAATTTGTTTTTGTTAATATGTATCTTTTTATTTTTGTGTGTTGTTTGTACTAATCTGTTGTTGTGTCTAGTGTATTGTTAGGAAAAAAATAAATGTTTTTCTTTCTTTCTTTCATAAATGGCAAAAAAATATTTGTATGAAAAACGAATCACCTTAAGGCCATAGCGTATTTGAGCGCACGTAGTTCAAGACGATTCAAGATTTCATTCGCCCATTTTCTACGCCACATTTTATTTGTACGTTTTTCTAATCTGTGTAAGACGTATGGCCCTTCTATGCAAGGGCTTAAGTAAATTGCCTCTGAATTTGCCAACTTTAATTCCAAAAATAATAAATGAATATTTATTTGGTGAGCCGTCTAAAAACATCGGTTCTTTCATCTGTTTCCTGCTGAATAATTCAGATTTCTTGTTTATGCTCCGTTTCACAGTTTACTGAGAAACTTTTATAAAACTCGGAGTCTTGCAGTGAAATTTGCCCAGTTGTTCTATAGACAAAGTACGTTAAGTCGTTGACCCGTGACCAAACGTACAAAGGAGCTGGTTTTTTTTCATGATTTAAGATACAATGTTTTTTATTTTTTATACAGCTTTTTTTTGTCGGCAGACAATGTCTACAAACTGATTCACACCGATATGTATGTATGTACGTACGTAGATAAGGTTTTTATTGATTTTTATTAAAACTCTTACCGTAATAAAATAGGCATCGCATGATGCAGAAATAAGATACCACACCTGCGAGTAAGTGGCCAAATAAGCGTTACCGAAGATACCTTGCCCAGATAAAGGTGCGAGCACGAATCTCAAACGAACAGATGTCGACTACTCTGAACAAATTCCAAAGGAAGAGTATTGTTTTTTTTGCGGCTGGCTAGCTACCACCCTCAAGTTGAAAATCTACCGCCAAGCACCTAACGGTGTGTTCTGGCAGCCTCACTTGAGAGGCAGTTCCATTCCAGGCTAGGTGTGCTTTACCATTGTCGACCACACCGTCACTTAACATCAGGTGAGCTATGGTCAAACAAATTGACATCAGGTTCACATGTACAAACTAAATCGATACAAAAACTAAGTTTTTTTTAATGTTTGACAAGCTAGGTGTTTGACTCCGGCTCACCCGATGTTAAGTGACGGTTAAAATCAATTTTCAAGGTAATTTTATTTCTACATATAATAGTAATGTACAAAAAATAAAGACGAAATTGCATTTTCTGAAATAACAAAATCTTTTATTTACATCACAATTAAATACAATGTTTTAACACAATTTATCCATTTTAAAAAGGATAAAAAAAAGAATTTACTGTTCTATGTTTTTCTAGAATATTCTAACCTCACTCAACTTACTTTAAAAATTACATTACCACTGACAGATGACAGTCGGTGTCACTGACATGACATCTATAAGAGATCTGTAGATAATAAATCCATAATGAGAAATAAGGGAGTTTTGGCGGGAACGCGGGAAGAGTCGTGTCGCTCCGTTGTATTTTTTCCAAAACTAGTGTTTTGTCGAGTGTTTATGCATAAAAATGGTGGTGTTTTATTCATAAAGTGCCGAATTACAAGCACGAGTGTGGGAAAATGATATAATGTGGTGAAACATGACTTTTCGTGTTGCTTCCAAAACTCCAGCGAAGCTTGAAGTAAAGTCGCCACTACTTTACTAAAGCATGACTGGACTTGACCAATACTAGACTTTTACTATAGATGTAAGACATAAATTCGTTCTTCGCAAATAATGACATGGTTCAAAGGCCTTTGTAGCCAAACCATAAAATCCCCAAAAAAATAAAAAAAATAATAAGAAATAACGATACTAGTGATATTCTTTATTTACATTTGTTTAAAGATGACTCTCTTCTTGCTTTTAATCTGTGACTCAGCTTTCGCACCTGATACACGAGGGTGGAATACTGAAGTCCAAATAAAAAAAACATGACAATGATCTACCCTGAGGGCTGAGGGCAGGGCAGATAATAAGACCGCAATTTCGCTTCCTTTTTACGGACTGTGAATTTCTGACCTCAAATAAATAGCGTTGCTACTCGATTGGATAGTAGTAACAATCGTAATAATGCAATTTAAAAGGAGCGGAAAGACACCTTTAGTCGTCCATTCAAGCAGGCCTTTTTTACCATTCCCTTAATGCCGGCCACGACTACGAGCTAGACTTAGTTCGTCCAGCGAAGACGGCTAGCCAGACTGATAATGAATTCATTTATCTCTCACCATCGCAAGCTTGTCGCCTGGCATGACTTAAGACTATTCAAAATCTTCTCATTCTTAATTCTCCTTTGGTGTAAGCAATAAAAAGCATTTAGCTATCTATTTTAAACTACAAACTTGAAGAACACGCAACACATTTTTGATCATAACTTACGCAACAACACATTTTTGATCCTAACTTATGCCAAGTTACGGTCAAATCAAATAACGGTCGTTGGTAAGCGCAAAACTAGAGATGATGAACCAATTTAGCCGATCCTTTTTATAATCCTTTTCATTTGGTATCAAACACGATATGTTTAACTAAACAAAAGTTATTTAGTTATAATTACTTACTCGGTGGTAGATTTCCTTAGCAGGAGGTCGTCTAGATAGGTACCACCGCAGTACCAGATATTCTGCCGCCAAGCAGTAGTGTGCAAACATTACTGTGTTCCGGTTTGAAGGGTACTGCAGCTAGCGAAATTACTGGGCTGTTGAGACTAACCATCTAGTCTCAAAGTAATGAGTGCCAAAGCAGCGATGCCCTGGACGTTGTTTTGTTACTCAAAGTTCTGTGTATCGCTGCAATGGTCATGGACAGGCGTTATCTCTTAACATCAGGAGTGCGCCTCGATCGTCTCATTACTTTTACATTAAAAAAAAAAAAAAAAAAAATTGAAGCGTGTTAAAATATCTACACACGTCTGGCGTTAATACATTTACATATTCTGTGTACATGGTTCAATTTCAGCATGGTAATATTATTGTAGAGTCAGATTCCTGCTCTCCTGGAACTCCGCGCATGGCTATGAAAATGATATAAAAGAAGAATCACACGGTATAATAAACCGTCAGCAATTTTACGAAATATAATGAAAACTGGAAAAATATCCGAAGAATCCGGAGATAACGCCATAATTCTTAGGTTCAGTGCCAAACTAGCTGGGTCTCGCAGTTTTAACGTTAATTAACCAATTACTAAGGTATAACTATTTTATGTTCCTCGGGCTACACACACTGCTACGTCAAAAAGTTCATTAAGATCAGTTCAGCCGTGAAAAGGTTACATATACAGGGAAATAGACGAGTCGTGAAAAGGTTACAAAATGGCAGATGAACATTTCTATCGCTGCGGTTTGATGGCTATACAATTACATTTTCAATTATGCCTCGAACGAAACGCTATCCTGATAGTAATAGATAACGCCTGTCCATGACCATTGCAGCGATACACAGAACTTTGAGTAACAAAACAAAGTCCAGGACATCGGTGCTTTGGCGCTCATTACTTTGAGACTTTCGATGGTCTTAACATCTCTGTAATTTCGCTCGCTACAGTAACATTCAAACCGCAACATAGTAACATTTACACACTACTGCTTGATGGCAGAGTGTCTGGTACTGTGGTAGTGTTTACCTAGATGACCTGCTAATGAGATCTACCACCAAATAAATTGTATTACAATCAAAAGCCGAAAATGTCCTTGTTCAGCAGTCGTCGACTAAAAAGAACATGTTAGCTTTTCCTCAGGCGAAAAGTGTGCACTTTATGACTCTGCTTTTGCACGTTACTTTCGTGAAAGTTAATGTGAAAAAACTGTACCTACCGCTAAGCCCCGTAGATTCCCGTTATCAGCATCTACCACAAAATACTACAAATAACATGCCACCCTAAATCTCTATGCAAAAGAGACAGAAGTAATGCCTGTTCTATCTCGATATGGGACTTAAAAAGACCAAACTCGGGAACGGTTTGGCCCGTTTTCCTGCAGATTCAAAAACCTTAGAAAACAAGGGATATATAGCATACTAGCTGCGCCGCTCCATTGTTACCCGCTACATGTTTTCGGGATAAAAAGTAGCCTAAGTGTTAATCCAGGGTGTCAGCTACCTCCATACCAAATATCGTCCAAATCCATTCAGTAGTTTTTGCGTGAAAGAGTAACATCTATCCATCCAAAATAACAAGTCTTGTGAATATATATATCTAGGCTCACCGGAAGACCAGCGCTGGTCATACCACTTAGTATGACCAGTATTATGCTGAGGTGAGCCCCTATTTTGTAACTGTTTGTTATTTTTGTGTGTTGGTACCTACTTAAGATAGGTGTTACTAAATATAATCATTTTCTTTCTTTCTTCCCCAATATATCAGCTGTTTTGTGATAACCAGACATATTACAATTTACAAAAAAAAAATACGTACAAGTCTGTACGTAAACTTTTTTTTGTACGTAATAATACAAACGTAAAATTTAATGTTAATGTACAACAATCTAATGATTGATATTAGGTAATTTATTTTTATTTTTATTTTAAAATCTTGATATTCGATTTCTATATAATTGTATGACATGTAATTAAGGAGTTATCAATAAACCATTGTATTGTATTAAACGACTGTTTCTTTGTCGCACAATCGTTTTTTGCGCGGGTATATTATAAGTCGATGGATAGTTGTTTCCACTTTGTTATATTATACATAAGTACTATAGATAAAACAATTATTTTAAACAATCCGCGCACATTCATCCAACGGTATGGACATAAAAGTTACCAATGTTGCCATGAAAGTGGCAATAACTCGCCGGCCTGAGCATTACCACAATAAGCGACACTACAAGTCCAACATTCACAACAATGTGCCCAGTTTTTTCTCGACTCCCACTATTTATTATCCATTGTACTCCGCATAGACGCTATGTAATTACGAGACAGTGGATAAGCTGGCACCTATGAAAACCTTTCTTGGACGATCACATTTTGTGGGTTTCAGTCAAGTGTCAGTGACGTCAGGGGTCAGGCCCAGCCGAAAGGTTGTGTGACGAGTTACTCTCACCACTAGAATCGAAGGCTGGACAGTCAGAATGGAAGGCCGTTGTCCAATAGCGCGACTATTCAGGTGTTTTTTGTAAAAGTAATAAGACGAACGAGACGCTTTTCTGATGGTAAGATATTGTTTAACTTGACAGGCTAGGTGTTTGAACATAGCTCATCTGATGTGTCGGTGTGGTCGGGGATAGTAAACACACACAGCCTTGAATGTAAATTGCTCTTAAGTGACGCTAAATATAAGGTGTTTGGCAGTAAATGAAGCAAAAGCACAAAAGCAGCTAGCGAAATTACTGGGCTGTTGAGACTAACCATTGAAAGTCTTAAAGCGCCAAACTAGCGATGCCCCGGACTTTGTTTTGCAACTCAAAGTTCTGTGTATCGATGCAATGGTCATGGATATGCGTTATCTCTTACCATCAGGAGAGCGTATTGTTCGTCTCAATACTTTTACATATAAAAAAATCTACTTGAAAATTTAGTAGCAAGCCAGCCGAGTACTACAAAGTACCCTACCGCGATGTTTTCATTCACCAGCAGCTCATTGTTGGGATTTGATCCCATGCCCTTCGGCGTGTGTGGCTAACCACTGAACTGTCATCGCTACAAATTACGTTTGTCCTTGACCATTGCAGAGCTACACATAACTTTGAGTAGCAAAACAAAGTCCAGGGCATCGCTGTTTTGGCGCTCATTACTTTGAGACCTTCGATGTTGTTCTTTGTCTGGGTGTTCTATATGTATTTAACAAAAAAGAATACAAGTATTATATCAATTATCCGTGGCTGCTTGCAGGAGAATGAAACTGTGGAGCATGTGCTTCTGCACTGCAAAGCTACAGAAGGTACTAGAATTGCTACTAGGCTGCATGAAGCTGCTTCGCCATCATCCATGTCGCCGCAACACCTTGAATGCTTCCCGGAGCTGGAGCTTCTATGCCAGCGGCCCAGAGCCTCGCTCCGGTACTTCAAGGAGCTGGGTTGGCTCGGGTAGACGCTGGCAGGGGGAAATGCACAATACACCCCCCAAGCGGGACGTCATTGCAGGACTCATCGCCCCCACTTTGAATAAGAATAAGAATCAGTTATCTGGTTCCCATAGTACAAGATTTGTTTAGTTTGGGGCTAGATGGCGCTGTATGAAATATCGTAGGACATTAATTTATCAGCAGCATTATGGTCAGCAAGAATCGTAACGTTATTAGGAATGTGCGCTTCTCTAGAGATGTCTGGAATCTAATGCGGTTTTCTCTCTCACCTTTTATATTGTACATTTGTACAAAACTTATTAACTCTAAATAATTTCCAGTGCTCTTAGCATTATTATATGGTCACTGTAGCGGTTCTTTTGTTGTAGATATTGGACCAATAATTCAGTTGTGCGCTTAATATCTTTTGTCTACTACGTAAAGGATGGGTAAAGGGATGGTGCCGCGACTTGTGTTGTTAATAATATTTCGTAAATATTGTATGGCGGTTGTAAGACCAGTATATGTAAAACCATAATAAGCTATTGCTATGGGAACTTGGGAATTCGTTGGTTTTGGTCAGTTTTGTTGATATTGGACGAGGTCTCTTTAATGTGAGTGGAAATACAATATCATCAGTCTCTGTGATCCTTATTACTTGTTATTTACCTTATCCTTAGTATAGATCTCAATGAGCATGACTATAGATGTTAATGATGAGCAGAAACAAAAAATCTTATGAGCTTGTGCCACAAGTGGCGGTCTTATCGCTAAAAGCGATCTCTTCCAGGCAACCAATAGTAGAAACCTAGAACAGACGGGAGATGTTGTGACACTATAAGTTCAAAAATAATAAAATAATATGTATACAGCATGACTGGTGAGACACCTACGATATTGTAGGAGAGTACTCGGTACTCGATTCTCGTTATAATTATGTAATAAAATTAGGTACTCCAAATTTCCCTATAAAGAAATAAACCGTGGATATACTCCCGAAGCTGATAACGGTGATTTAATCACGCGACAAGTACGTGCTTGTCCTGCCTGCCCGTTGTCGGCGCGAGCGTCCTCACAACGCAACGTCCAGCTCGTGCGTCTACGCGGTTAAGTTTACCTAGTAGTCAGTTAATATTAATTTTTAATGTTTTTTTTTTTCGTGTTTGATTGCCAAATATCACCGCAGGTGTTTCACCAGTCATGCTGTATAATAAAATACATGCAGATAATATTTAGGCGAAAACACAAGAACCAGTGAAGTAGTATTTTGGTTCGTGTTTCTTCTTATGTATCACGATAGAAAGAGAAACCGAATCATATTTCAATTCTTCCGCCATTTCAATGTCCCCAGTTTCACTTTTCCTTGACCATTGTTTGTTTGTCCCGATTGGTGCGGTTTGAAATTAATTGGTTTGTTCTGTCCTCTATAATTGTTTGTGTAGAGCCCTCGCTCGGTTTTCAATTATCTTCCTTAGTTACACGCTATTTTTGTATTATATCAACTTTGCGATATGAGACCTTCGCATCCGCATCGAACACCAGTCAAACGCAAGCCTCAAAACAAATATCGTTTTTTTTTCTACTGACTAACTCTTAAGTTAAGAATTGGAAATGGATTTAACAGTCACCTTTATAATCACATTCGCAACGTAGGTTACGTGTTATCAAACGATCACCGATGTTATTAATAAATATTTTGTAGCGATGATAGCTTAGTGGTTAGCGCGGTCGGTTCACATGCCGAAGGGAGTGGGTTCAAAACCCGATAATGCGTTTGAGCTGTCGGTGAAGGAAAACACCATGGTGGTAGGGTATTTTCTAGTACTACACACACACATACACACACACACACACACACGCTTTGGTTTTCAACTACAAGGGCTTACCGGAAGATCAGCGCTGGTCGTACTTAGTATGACCAGTATTATGCTGAGGTGAACCCTTATAACTGTTTGTCTCTATTTGCTCGTTTTAGTTTTTGAAAAAAAAACGTACACCAAGGAGGTTCCTAGTCTGAGTTTTTAACAAATTAAAAAAGTACTTATTATGATAAATTCGGCACCATGGAGGTAAAAGTAAATAGGTTTAATGATGTTTTGAATTCACAAACTTAGTGCACATGACGTTCTAAATTCAAATTTACTTTATCCTCTAGCGGATAAATACGACTTTTGCACACAGATATCGAAGAGCAAAAATACTCTTTCCGAGATGGGAGGATGAAAAATCGTTAACTTTCTTTCTTTCAAACGCAAGCCTATTTGAAATTTTTTAAAATAAAGCCTCACATTGAGCTGTAAGTGAATAAAAGCATACAATACGTACAAATTGTATGTATGACTGACACCACTGTTTAACATCAGGCAGAGTGTGGTCAAACGCGAAACTATTTTGATTAAAAAAAAAAAAAAAAAGCGCTGTAGACCAATAATTTATGACAAAACATAGTAAATTAATTACCTACTCCCGACATAAATTAATTTACAATTTTTACCCATTTTCAAATCCGGGCCAGTGTTAATTATTCTTCTTACCTGCCAAGTTAAAGTTATTCAATATTAAGGACGGGGACTTTTTCTGCTCCAAGTTTCGAAAGTATTCTTCTTTGGTAAAGTTCGTATCCTTATGATAATAAGGTATAAATTACTTGGTTTCCACAAAGAGTGTACTTTTCTCGGTAGCTTTGACATTGTGATTCAGTTTTGGGCAGTTTGTTTGCATGAAATTTGGAAGACGTTATCATCGAGGTCATTTTTAATTTGTTGAAGCTTCTAGAGTTCTGTACTTGAAAGGTAATACGATTTTTTTAGAGATAAGATGTTAAGTGAAGGTGTGGTCGAAGATGATAAAGCACACCTAGCCTGGAATGGAACTGACTCTCAAGTGAGGCTGCCGGAACACATCGTAAGATCCTGGCGGCAGATTTTCAACTTGAGGGTGGTAGCTAGCCAGCCGTGTACTAGAAAGTACCCTACCAACATGCTGCTTTATATAGCGACATCTATCTATCTATATGTCAACTTGTCAACATGCACCGGCACTACCAATCAGCGACAAGTGTCTGTATCCCGGAAACAAAATTTCTTCCGCAGATTAGACCAGGAAAACTTTTAACGATACACTATTGGACAGCTATCCCCGATCAACTTCTCGATCTTTTTATAGATGGATGGACTTAATTGTGGACAATACCTTCCTACTTTCTTCTCCCTCAAAACACTGGTTTTACTTTTAATAGAATGTTGGGGGAATCGTCACGCTTGTCGCTTTCCTAAAGTGCCCAAGTTGCTTATAAATTAACTTAACGTTTAAGTTGACTGAGCTCGTTACTAAGTTAAATCAGCTCAGGTGTTTAGGGTTTCGTGGTTTCTATTCCCACCGGGACCATTGCCGGAAGATTTGTTTTTTGAGTAACTGAAAGATAAGAGACTGTATATTACAACAAATGTAAACCAGCCAAGTAGAATCGAACGCACACCCTAATACTCTATAAGCAGATATATTACCACATGAGGTAACAGAGAAGTCGGTATTATTGTGACATTTGGATTGTATAATCATCATCATCATTACAGCCGTAGGACGTCTACTGCTGGACAAAGGCCTCCCCCATTGACTTCTACAAAGACCGGTTGGAAGCGGCTTGCATCCAGCGCGTTCCTGCGGCCTTTCTAAGGTCGTCTGTCCACCTTCTGGGTGGAGGACTCCAGAACTTTGCAGCCCCATCGGCCACCAGTTCCGCGTGCTATGTGCGCTGCCCACTGCCACTTCAACTTGCTGATTATCTGGGCTATTTCGGTTACTTTAGTTCGTCAACGGATCTCCTCATTTCTGATTCTATCTTGTAGGGAAACTCCGAGCATAGCCCTGCCCTCTCCATAGCTCGTTGTGCTACTTTGAGCTTACCAAGAAGGCACATAGATAGAGACCACGTTTCAGCGCCATAGGCCATCACTGGTCGGTGGGTCAGTAACACACACTAGTCGAAGACTTTCGATTTGAGGCACTGAGGTAATTCAGACGAGAAGACGTCGCGCAGTTTTCCGAACGCTGCCCGGCTGAGCAGCGTTGGATTCGACGACTGACCTCTTTCTCAAAGTTGGACCTACCTAGTTACACTGCTTGTCCCAGGTATAATAGTAGTAATAGAATAGTACAGTGTTCATGGAAAATAAATAAATAGGCCTTCGGTGTGCGAGTGTGACTCGCTTGGTCGGTTTTTGTAATAGAAAATCAGGCCCCAATCCAAGTCGGGATTAATAAAATTGCTAGGCAAAAGTTGATAAAGGTATCCGAGAACTACGAAACCAATTAAAACTGACAAACTTTATTAGCTTGATCATTTAGTAAAACGCGGTGGATTTTAACTTCAGGAAACTTGGCTAAATTAAGTTTGGCGTGAATTTAACTTTACAAACTTAGTTTCCTAGAATTGTAATTGATGTCTAGGTTAAATCATCCGATAACTGTTGTTCATACCAATGACATTGATTAACAACTAAACTGAAACAACCCTTGCTAGTGACTCAAGCTGATTGGCTGATCTATGGGGGGTGGGTTCGATTCCCATCCAGGTCTCAAAGTAATGAGCGCCAAAGCAGTAATGCCCTGGACTTTGTTTTGTTACTTAAAGTTCTGCGTATCGCTGCAATGGTCATGGGCAGGCGTTATCTCTGACCATCAAGAGAGCGCCGCGTTCGTCTCATTACTTTTAACATTAACCCTGATGGTAAGAGATAACGCCTGTCCATGACCATTGCAGCGATACACAGAACTTTGAGTAATAAAAGAAAGTCCAGGACGTCACTGGTTTAGCGCTCATTACTTTGAGACTTTCGATGGTTAGTCTCAACAGCCCATTAATTTCGCTAGCTGCATTACCCTTCAAACCGGAACACAGTAATGTTTACACACTACCGCTTAGCGGTAGAATATCTGATACTGTACATAGACATCAGGTGAGCTGTAGGCAAACACCTAGCCTGTCCACCATAAAAAAAGGTACGCGTATGACCTTGTTTAGAAATACATACGCTTTCGGTTTACTAAAGTTACAAAATCTAGTTGGGCACGCTTCAGTTGGTTGGTAAATAATAAAACGAGTTAACAATTTTATAGTTACCTTCGCGACACTTCAAATAATTTTATTTAGTCTGTAACGATTAACAGAGATCAGAAAATTTCAACAAACATATTTAATTACATTTCGCAACTTTTGATGACAAGTCAAATGTCGAAAATTTAAGTCCAGACTGGCTCGAATCCTGACCACAGAACATCACACGAAGATGGAAGTACACATCGTCAAATCGAGTCACGTAAACCTTGCTTTAAAAAATCAAAAATTCTAACGCTTCCCTCTCTACATTCCTGACATCCCTATTGGTTCATTGGTATGTATGTTTCAAGTCTGCTTCAAGTGCGTGGGTTCGATTCCCACCCAGGACAAACATTACCACATAATGTTTTTTTTTGTAAATAAGTACATATGTATTTACAAAAATTCTATCAGTTATCTGACTTCCATAGTACAAGCTTTGCTTAGTTTGGAGTCAAATGGCGTTGTGTGTAATGTCCTATAATATTTATACCTATTTATTCTTCCTTACTGAGAGAGATTCTCAGTAAGGTCTGAAATCTGTAAGTAAAAGACGCCACCACCACCACACCAGACACATTAACAAACTATGTCGTCAAAAAGCGAGAACTCAACTTCACAATTCAAGTATTTTTTGTATGGGTATTGAATTATATAAGTAATTGCTAACAGTAATAAAGGAAGCCAGTTCTTTACTTATATATAAAAAAAACTTAACTAATTCATGTTATTATATAAAAGAATTTAATAAATAATGATAAGGTATAATATTTAATAGCTGCGCCTCCCGGCGTTACCCGCTACATATTTTCGGTAGAAAAATTTGAGCTTTGAACTTTACATTAATATTTTAACAAGTTTTATTTAAGACGGGAACGGTAAATTTCTACTGATTTAAAAAGTATCCTATGTGTTAATCCTTCTACGAGCAGCTGATTTATCTCAGTTCCGGATCGAACTTAAATCCATTGGAGCTATTACAGCAGTAACTAATTTTCATATTTATAAACGCACGTACCTATTCATAAACTAACAAATATTAGTACCAGTAAGTACAATAAAATGGGTATTTATTTGCAGTGTCTGATTTTCGATTACATTTAAATTAGAGCCAATTTACATTTGTGCATACTATGGGCGACACTTTTCTACATAAGTTGCCATTCCATTAACAAATGTTCCACGATTCTGACCCATTAGCCGATGTTTCAGGCATTAACTGTTCGGCATAATTTTCGGGAATTATTTGACTTAGGTTGTGTACTTAAATTATTTTTTTTTGAAATCGCTTCAGTGTGCTTATTGCTTTAATCTGAAGTTCAGAGAGTTAAAGGAATCTGATAAAACAAGGGAGATAGTTAGAAGATTATTGGCTTACACAATACTTCGAAGCTTCTTCAGTCTGAAATAATTTTCCACGAAAACAAATGAGAAGTTAAATGTTAACAACGTTTAACGTTTGAATTTGTAGCGATGACAGCTCAGTGGTTACCGCGGTCGGACCACTCGCTGAAAGGAGTGCGTTTAAGCCCCAACTATGAGCTTTACCGTTGGGATAAGACGGTACTTCACACCAGAACAGTTGCTTTGTTTATACAAAGCACAGGTTAGGTCGTGTATGGAGTACTGTTCACACCTGTGGGACGGCTCTGCCAAGTTTCAGCTTGAGGCTCTGGAGTCAGTCGAGAGGCGCGCTAAGAGGTTGATAGGCAATGACACTTTGGTCAAGTCTCGGCTGCAAAGCCTCGAGCATCGACGTAAGGTCGCCTGTCTATCGGCTTTCTACCGGATACATTTCGGAGATTGCGCCTTGGAGTTGCACGACTTGGTTCCCCCTGCCCCTTTTTACTACCGGACGGCCAGACAAACGCGACCGAGGCGACACCCGTACATGGTGGATGTTCCCCATGTGCGCACTAAACGCTTTGAGTCCACATTCTTTATTCGCACAGCGAGGATGTGGAACTCTTTGCCGGAGTCTGTGTTTCCCGAAAGGTACAATATGAGTGTCTTCAAATCAAGAGTAAACAGGTTCCTTCTAGGTAAGCGTGTTCCATCTTAGACCGCATCGTTGCTTCACATCAGGCAGGATGTGGTCAAGCGCGAACCTATTCAATATAAAAAAAAGGGATGGTACACTATCCCTTATCACTAATGTTGTGTTACATATATCTTCTTCTTTTCTTTTTTTAATTTCATATTTGTATAAATTGTGATCAGTGTTTCATTTGTAAGTTTTTGGTGTATAATAAAGTTATATTCTATTCTATCCCTGGGTGACAGGCCTATCCCTGTATTCCCACGGGACCGGGAACTACGCGGGTGAAACCACGAACGTCCGCTAGTCATGAATAACCCTGTATGACGATCGTGAGTTTGTTGCGTAATTTATCTATAACCCTGTAAATAAGCTTACAGGATTAAAAGTTGAAGCCAGAGTTGCAATGCAATATAAACAGTTTTGCAATATACCGATAGGCGCGGCGCACCCACTGCGTATCTAGAGTAAATATGTTATCAGCCGGGACAGATATGATAACAGGCAGTGACGGTTAGTGTATTGGAAAACCAGCCATGACTGTATATTTGGAGTTTTGTATGTTCTTAACGAATAAACTCAAAAACTACTGGACCGAATTCAAAAATTCTTCTTCAAAAGTGTCATCATCGGTCCAGTAGTTTCGGAGCCCATTCAATACAAACAAACAAACAATCGACCAAGCTCTCGAAGAGTCGACACGTCCTGAGGATGCCTCGTGTAGAGGCGAAACCCATGTCGGCAAGTGGTTACTGCAGAGAGGAAGATTTTAAGATTTATGGTTATTTTAATTAAATTTTTGTCAAATTATATTTTTAAGTTTATGTCAAATTAGTTCTAGATTTTAAGTAAGGTTAGGTTTATAATTAATAAGCTGTGTCAAATTAGTTTAATTTAAGTCCTCATCACTGTTGTAACTGGAACGACTGTTAATATGCGGAAATAAACTAGATATACATACCTTGAACAAACAAACAATCAAATCTTTCCTCTTTATAACAGTACCTACTATAGATAGACAGATAATAATCGATGCGATTTACGACTGGTGAGCGTGGTCGGTTCGCATGCTGAAGGGCGTGAGTTCCAATGAGCAATGAGCTTGAGCTGCCGGTGAAAAAAAACATCGTGATGAAACCGTTACAGTGACGGTATAGTTGAAGATTGTACACCTAGCCTATGCGAAAAAGGCAATAGTGGATTACAATTGCTTTTCTTGCAAAATGGCCAATAAATAAATAACTAAGGATAATTTTCTCATGTTTATAATACTGGTAAGAACAGAACAACTGATCCCAGTTTCTCGAAAACGCTGATATCAAAAGAGATTTTCGATCCAATTAAAATTGTTTAGTCTAGCCTTGATGTTGTTTTCAAGTAACAAATAATTGGTTTTCATTCTATTGAAGCCCTTTGTATAATGGTGTGTAATCAGATGATTCATTACGGTCAATTATAATTGAGCATATTTCACTTGAAACAACATCTTGCACTCATCTGTTTGTGAATCGGTATCTTCTAGGCAAGCGTGCTCCATCGTTGATCGCATCTTCACTGAGGTCAGGTAAACTCGAACTAAACAGTTTGAATCTACTTTCATTGTACGAACCGCTAAACAATGGAATCTGCTGAGTGTTCCCTCCCTGATAGATATAATCTGGGTGCCTTCAAGTCGCGAGTGAATCGGTTTCTTCTAGGCGACCGTGCTCCATCGTAGACCGCATCTTCATTTAGCATGAGACGAGATGGTAGTCAAGCGCAAACCTATCTACAATAAAAAATAAATTAAAAAAAGATGGCGATCCAACGCAAGATTATTCATCATAAAAAAAAAACACAAACCATCATCATCTTGTTCTTATCTCACAAGGTGGGGTCGGCACATCACGCCTCATCATTTTGGTATCATCATCTCAAACAACATCATTTTTAAGCGATGATAGCTCGGTGGTCATCACCGTCTCTACACACACTGAAAGGAGTGGGCTCAAACCCTAACAATGAGCTTGAGCTGCCTGTAAAAAAAGCCTGTGAGGAAACCATAGCATGGTGGTACGCACTTTCTAGTAGGTACTGACTGTCTAGCTACCCTATCATGTTGAAAATCTGCTGCCAAGCACCTTACAGTGTACAACCTCACTTGAGCGCCAGTTCCAATTAAGGCTAGATGTGTTTACCATCTTGGAACCGTCACTTAACATCAGATTTTTTTTTAATGTAATACTATGGAGACGAGCAAGACGCTCTCCTAATGGTAAGAGATAACACCTGTCCATGACCATTGCAGCAATACACAGAACTTTGTGCAGCACAATAAAGCCCAGTGCATCGCTGCTTTGGCGCTCATTACTTTGAGACTTTCGATGGTTAGTCTCGACAGCCCAGTAATTTCGCTAGCTGCAGTACCCTTCAAACCGAAACACAGTAATGTTTACACTCTGGTTGGCAGAATCTGGTACTGCGGTGGTACCTACCTAGACGACCTTCTGCTAAGGAGATCTACCACCAAGTAAGATGAGGCTTGAGATGAGCTGTGTTCAAACAACTAGCCTAAACACATCAAGTTTAAAAAAGAATGCAAACCTTGAAACATTGGTACAAACAAGTATGGCCAAAATAATTGGGCCAAGAAGTCTCATCATTAGGGCCAGATTGTACTTGAGACATGGATTGCTGTCGCGGATCCAAGGATTAATAAGACTAAAGGCGGAATTAATTCGACTACTCCTTGGGGATTATTTACACTTGTACGGAGGAAAAAGAATTAGTGTGAATTAAGGGATTTTATAAATTTTCTTTATTTGTTTTGTCTATCTATCTATACTATTATAAAGAGGAAAGATTTGTTTGTTTGTATTGAATATGCTCGGAAACTACTGGACCGATATTAATAATTCTCTCATTATTAGAATGCTACATTATCCGTGATGGGCATGGGCTATATTTTATTTAAAAAACAATTACGGATCCGTATGGAAAATTCAATAATGTAACCCAAGCTGTGAAAAATTTGAAAAAACCCTTACTTAGCATGCGCAGCGAAATCTATTGACAATATAATAAAGTGACGTTTTATATATGTCCGCAATATCATAATTATGTCTAACTATTACAGTTGTCATCTACATCTTATAAATAGGAAAGATTTAATTTTTTGTTTGTTTGTATCGAATAGGCTCCGAAACTACTGGATCGATAAATTTATATTGTTAATCGAGTTTTGTTTTCCCGTGCGAAGTCGGGGCGAGCTGCTAGTCATATAACAAGTACCTAGTATCATATTTATTTTTATAGTTATATATTTATGCATGATTAGATATAGGTATATATTATACATATACCTATATGTTTGTTTTGATGGGCGTCTACAACCATATATTAGGTATATACTGTGGGGATGGCTGGCAGAAAATGGTTGAGCATTAAGTCCTCCTTTTGTACATGTTATTTTGTAAGTGTGCAATAAAGAAAAAAATAAATAACACCATGTCTGATACGCCTATTTGCAACTCAAGAACCCTCGACTGGACGTGCACAAGCTTCGAGCCCGCTCCTTACGCTCTCTACACCCGAAACTTTAAATCTGCATGTTCCCCTAATATTTTTGCATCGCGTCAGCTCAGAATAATTTAGTAATTCCAAGAACTTTCTTGATTCAACTTAGAAAGTGTTTGTGGAAAGTCTAACGTGAACGAAAATCTGCCTGAAATTCTGATTCCAGGGTTGCCTACTTGACTTGACATTGACAACGAGACTCATTTAGTCCTAATTGTGACAGCCCCGTTGGCTCATTGGTAGTATATCTGCCTTGAGAGCTATAGGGTGTAGGTTCGATTCCCACTCAGGGCAAACATTTTGTGAATAAACAAATGTTTGTTCTGTGGCTGGGTGTTCTGTATTTATTATAAGTATGTATTTACAAAAAAAAAAGTATATTTGTATTCTATCAGTTATCTGACTTCCATCACACAAGCTCTGCTTAGTTTGGGGCCAGATGGCGCTGTGTGTATAGTCTTACGATATTTAAAAAATATATATTTTTCGAAATATTTTTTTTCGAACACAAAAAACGGTACGACTGACTAAGTCATTTACGTGTGGTACTTGTTGAGCCCACTTTAGGTACTAAACGTACGTACGAAACAAATATCCGAAACACCATACGATAGAGATAACTAACTATACGAGTATTTAAAACAGTATGCATAATAACTTATGAACCCTCCCTAAACCAGGTTTCTGATTAAGTAAAACCTCTTGGGGTTCCAGTGGCGTCAGATAATTGGAATTCGATTTAATGAAGTTGAAATAAGGTATCGTTTTTGCAGGTTACATATTTTTTTGCATTTCCATTTTCGTTATTAATGCGAAAAAAGGTTATGAAAAATTGAGGGATTTTAAGATCGAGCTGCTGAAAAATTCAGTGCGTTTTAAAACGAATTCGGATTAAGGCTTTTCACAGACTTTGATTAGAACGTTGCCGTGTTTGATTTTAATTAAAAATGTTCTTTGTAATAAGCACGATGAAAACGTAATTTTTATTTTGCAACATCAATTATGATTTTAAATATAGCTTATTTACTTTAAAATAATATTGAGGCCGAATATAAGAATAGTTCCGATTAAAAACATCTTATGATTTTCCAGTAAGGTTTTTTTTTGTGCAAGTGACTTGCCTTTAACATTATTGTTATTTATGGCCAATAAATATAACTGATTTACTGAGTTTCACTCGCATTTTTCAGACTGAAAATTAGTTATGTAAAAAGTAATAAGACGAACGAGACGCTCTCTTGATGGTAAGAGATAACGCCTGTCCATGACCATTGCAGCGATACACAGAACTTTGAGTAACAAAACAAAGTCCAGAGCATCGCTGCTTTGGCGCTCGTTACTTTGAGAGTTTCGATGGTTAGTTTCAACAGCCCTGTAACTACGCTAGCTGCAGCACCCTTCAAACCGGAACACAGTAATGTTTACACACTACTGCTTAGCGGCAGAATAACTGGTACTGCGTTGGTACCTACCTAGACGACCTCCTGCTAAGGAGATCTACCTACCACCAAGTGAACAGAACACAGCTTACATTCTTTTTGATTATGCACACTAATATTATGCCATGTAATCAGATAAAAATACATTCGAAATTATAATCCCACTAAAATTATAAATATGAAAGTTTTGATGGATGGATGGATCTTCTCAAAAACTACAGAACGGATTTGTATGAAATTTGGTACGGAGGTAGCTGAGACCCTGGATTAGAACATAGGCTACTTTTTATCCCGAAAACATGTAGCGTGTAATACCGCGGGGAGCAGCTAGAAACTCTTCATTGTGCACACTAGAAATAGGAAAAAAGTACGTAAAATTTATGCACTTGATTTTCTATGATATTTATCAATCTTAGGCACTATATGTATTTAGGTACAATAAATAATAATAAAAATCTATCAGTAATCCGGCGCCCATAGTACAAGCTTTGTTTAGTTTAGGGCAAGATAAACCCGTGTGAAATGTGCTAAAAATAGTTACTTAGTAATAAAATATTATTACTTATTGAAACTTTGCTTTCAAAATAACAAAATTCGATATAACAGCTTTTGAGTAAGCAACTTGAAACTTAAGTTCCAAACTTCAACTGTAAGTTCGTACCAGGAACACAACTCACTTTAACTTATCTCGTGTTTAAACTTAAGGCATCGCATCTTGTAAAAACAGGTGAGTTAGGGGTAAGCTCATGCTTTCAACAGTAAGTTATCTGAGTTATAGTTATGTAAGTATATGGAGCTTTGTTAATCTTGAGGGTTAACTTACACACTAGATGAAAGGGACTCGTGTTCGGGAAGTAGTAGTATTTGAGAATCCTTGCTTTGCGAAAGGCACGGTGCAGTCTTAAAAACAAAAATAAAATAGAATTAAAAGTTACGTCCTAAACTGTATCCCAAAGTATTTACACAACATAGTTTACCTATTTACACTAATTGTAAAGAGGAAAGATTTGATTTTTTGTTTGTTTGTATTGAATAGGCTCCGAAACTACTGGACCGATCTAAGTAATTCTTTCATTATTAGAACGCTACATTATCTGTGATGGGCATAGGTTATATTTTATTTAAAAAACAGTTAGGGATCCGTATGGAAACTTCAATAATGTAACCCAAGCTGTGAAAAATTTACCGAAATAACTCTTACTTAGCATGCGCTGCGAAAACTATTGATAATAGAATAAAGTGACGTTTAATAGAGCATATTGACAGCTACAAATAAGTCCGCAATATCATATGTCTAACTATTACAGTTGTCATCTACATCTACACTAGTTATAAAAAGCAAAATTAAAATTGTTGAAAACCCCCACGACGCGATTTTTAAAAAGTAATTGAAAGAGAATAAAATAATTTAAAACCCCCCCGAATTAAAACTACCTTTAAACTTAATAAAAAACCCAAGAATATCCGTTGGGGGCTGCGTCATGCAATTTAGCCACTCCGTCTTGTCTCAATACTTTTTTTAACAAAATTGATACTACTGAAAATAACAAAACATCAAGTGATTTGTTGAAATATGACGTACCATTATTGAGAAACTTTTTAAAAAGCGTGTACTTTTATATCTCTGTTAAAATTCCTGACATCACCGACCCTTTTCAGGGAGCCCTAAAAACTGACACTTTCCGGGTAATAAGGGTGCGCTGGCAACCCTAGCACCAACTTCGGAATACCAACCACGGCTGTACCGCTACAGCGCATTACATAAATTTCATGAAAGCCTGAAGCCAGGCTTCGTTCGACGTCTATGTTTCCGCCTTTTCGGGTACTTTTACCCGATTACAAACAGGAAGGAGGGTTATGATTTTGACCGGTATGTATGTGTGTGGGTATCGAATTCGGGGTCGACACCGCTTAAAAGAAACACCAAAGTTGCCTCTTATTTAACAACTAGGAGTTACCCGCGATTTCGTCCGCGTGGAATTGAACAAAAATTTAGAAAAAAATTTGAAAGTGTAATTCTGTTAAGAAATACCTACCAACCTTAATCTAATATTTTCCGAATTTTGATATGAAAAGTATCCTATATGTTAATCCAGGTAACAAAGATGTCAGACAAATACGTTCAGCAGTTTTTGCAAGATTAATTATTATTTATTAAACATCCAAACATACTTAAACTTTTGCATGGTGATAGGGTACTTTCTAGTACTCGACTAGCTAGCTACCACTGTCAAGTTGAAAATCTGTCGCCAAGCATCTAACAGTGTGTTCCGGCAGCCTCACTTGAGAACCAGTTCCATTCCAGGCTAGGTGTACTTTACCATCTCCGACCATACCGTCACTTAACATCAGGTGAGTTGTGGTCAAACAACTAGCCTGTCCTGTTATAAGTATGTATTTATTAAAAAAAAAGTATTTAGGTATTCTATCAGTTATCTGACTCTTTGCTTAGTTTGGGGTCAGATAGCGCTGTGTGTAATGTCCTACGATATTTATTTATTTAACCATAAAAAAAATCACATTTATAATAAATTAGTAGTTCTATATATACTACACGTAATACATTATATGTGCGTCAAATTTTTACTTACGATACATATAACGTGGTCTGCTTAATTTTGCAAGATTTTACTTAACTATATTTAACTAGGTATATGGAATAATGTGATTTCTAAATTAGAAGAGTCAGCAAAGATTTTAATTAAAATACCAATTATGCAGTTAAAAAGAAATTGAAGCTGGCAGCTGTGGTAACAATGTTATTCAGATTTTAGCTAATTTAAATTAAAAATAGCTAGCCATACAACTACCGAAAAAATTAATCAATTGTTGCAAAAAAGTCACAGACAAAAAATGACTTGTCAGCATGGACTCGTAGTGTTGTGTATTTTTAATTATACATCTAGGTAGGTATATAGAAACTCTTTATTGTGCACACCAAAAACAGAAAAAAGTACAGAAAATAAAAGAATCTTATGAGCTAGTGCCACAAGTGGCGGCCTTATTGCTAAAAGCAAAAGGCCGCCACTAAAAATATTGTCATGTTTTTCACTCTCTTCAATTATTTTTTTTGATTTAAAGTTGGTTCGATTTCCATACAAATAAATTTTTGCCATTTCTGGACAAATTGAGCATAATTTTACAGTGAAATCACAGCTACTGGCATTTATTTTGGTCTTTATTTGCGGCAAATCACAATTGCTTGAATGAAACAGTATATATAAATCAAATGATTTTGAATTTTATCTTTGAAAGACTTTGAAAATAAATGCCAGTGGCTGTGATTTCACTGTAAAATTATGCTCAATTTGTCCATGAATGGAAAAAAAAAAACATTTGTATGGAAATCGAACCAAAGCACAATGTTGCAGTTATTTTATCATTGGCCGGAATAACGTTCGTTCTAATTGTAGACGTCTGTGATTGGCGCGAATAACTTCATTAAATTTCATTGGCAATTTGAATAAAACAGTAGATTATGCTATTAATCTACTGTTTCATTCAATCAATTGTGATTTGCCGCAAATGAAGACCAAAATAAATGCCAGTAGCTGTGATTTCGCTGTAAAATTATGCTCAATTTGTCCATGAATGGAAAAAAAAAACATTTGTATGGAAATCGAACCACCTTGAAATAAAAAAAATATTGAAGGGAGTGAAAAACATGACAATATTTTTTATTTTATTGCATTTTTAATATTACGCCCCGTAAAAACAGATTCATGCCCAAATTTAATGAAAGGAGTCCGGATATTTTCAGACACCACATAATTTCAAATTGCTACAGTTGTTTACATTGCCAAAAACACCCTTGGAAGGTAGTAGGCTTTGTAATTACAACTGGCGGAACCCTCCTCCGAAGGTATAATATGGTAACATATTAAATGTTGAAAATAAGTGGCTAGATGACTTTAATGAGTTATTTTGTCTAGCACGGCTGGATTACTAGTTATAGTAATAACGTCGTAGTCAAAGCCAAAACTTGTGGAACTCCTATTTTGAGGAGAAATGGTTTTAGTTATTAAAACGTTTTTTAGGGTTCCGTACCCAAAGGGTAAAAACGGGACCCTAGTTTAGTTTAGTTCAGTTTTTATTTTTAAATAACAAATACAGGTTACATGTCAACATTAGATAATAATTATAGAGATACATTATTTAAAATAACAATGCTACAATAAAATTTAATAAATGATTTGAACAAAATTTGAATTATATAATAATAAAATAATTACTGAGACTTCGCTGTCCGTCCGTCCGTCCGTCCGTCTGTCACCAGGCTGTATCTCAAGAACGGTGATAGCTAGACAGTTGAAATTTTCACAGATGATGTATTTCTATTGCCGCTATAACAACAAATACGAAAAATAAAATAAATATTTAAGGAGGGCTCCCATACAACAAACTTGATTTTTATAGATAATGGTACGGAACCCTTCGTGCGCGAGTCCGATTAGCACTTGGCCGGTTTTTTAAAGTAATAGTAATTGCGGAGAACCGCTACAAAGCCTTGAACGTCGCAAAGTTGCTAGTTTACCTATCGGTTTTTACACAACTTCCCAAAAAGGAGTGTGTTTTCCGGTTGTATGCATATGTATGTATTCGTTTCATGGTCCACGTTCCAAAAACTCGAACGAAATTGATTTGGTTCTTCGTTCATTGTGCGGACTGCTAGACAGTGGAATGCGCTGGACTGGAATGCGCTGAGTGGAATACCTGAGTGGGTGTTCCCCGATCGATATAATCTGGGTGTCTTCAAGTCGAGAGTGAATCGGTATCTTCTAGGCAAGCGTGCTCCATCTTAGACCGCATCATGACTTAACATCAAGTGAGATGGCGGTCAAACGTAAGCCTATTTCTTATAAAAAAAAAAACTTTTAAATGCCTGAATAGATATAAAAATCTTCTTTTTTCTTTGTAAACTTAAGTCGTGATACAAAACACATATATATCTATAATTTTTTTTGTAACTGTAATGAGACGTACGGAGCGCTTTCCTCATTGAACCAGTATTATGCTGAGGTGAGTACCTACTTTGTAACTGTTTCTCTGGTTTTTTGTTTTTGTGTTTGTACCTATTAGTTACAAAATAAAATCTTTTTCTTTCTTTCTTTTGAACGAGACATGTCTATACCCACTGCGATTAACTTTGAGCAACAAAACAAAGTACAGGACATCGCCGACGGCGCTTATTACTTTAAGACTTGATGGTTATTCTGAATACACCTGTAATTTCGCTAGCTGTATGTAGGGTTGCCAGGTCGCCAAACCTAATAGCCGGACAGACCAGCCAGTTTGGCCGGACATTTGGGTACACCCTACATTATTGAGGATTTTGTGTCTCAGTATTAATAGGTACGACAAAAACGCTCTGCCACGCTCGTTTGCGAAATGTAAAAAGTCTAACAACCAAAAGCCGGACACGCATCAAAAAGGTTAACTATGTCCGGCTTTATTCGAACGCCTGGCAACGCTAGCTGTATGTAAAACAGTACCCTTGAAACCGAGACACAGTTTTGTCACACTACTGTTTGACGCCAAAATATCTGATATACATGACATGACTGATTTTTATTAATATGTAATCGGTGTTTTCGACATATTTGAAATGATATTACGAATCTGACATGTAATTTTGATGTTATCCATAAAATATATTATGTACTTGATATCATCATCATCATCATCCACAGCCTTCTTTATCCCACTGCTGGGTATAGACCTCTCTCTTTGCATGCCATCTGCCTCGGTCCTGTGCCAATCTGGTCCAGGTTCGACCCGCGACGGTGACGATATCGTCGACCCGCAAGTACGTCGCAGTAGGTACTTGATATGCCAACAGTTAAAGAAGAAATTGCTTCTTATGGAGAAAATACAAGGAAAGACTTCAAAAGCATCCAAACCAAACTTGCGGGGCAATTAACAATCCCAGAAACTATTAGTAAACTAAAAAAGAGACGAGACATCTTTGACCAGGATAGTCAGCACATAGACTGACTACACAAAATAAAGGTACTCTACTGGGAGTAGCACCCTACCCAAAGACCACCACCATCACATCACATCACGTGTTACGCGGAAATAAACTAGAACGTTTAAAATGAACTTCTGCAAAGTAACGCCTGAATCAATCAACCATCACATCTGCTTATAGCCAACAGGACAGATTGCAAGAAAAAATTAAAAAAAAATGGATACTGCGGTGGTACCGACAATGTCCTGCTAAGATCTACTATCTACTTTACATAAAGCGTTTAATCTATCTGTACTATTATAAAGAGGAAAGATTTGATTGTTTGTTTGTATTGAATAAGCTCCGAAACTACTGGACCGATCTTAATAATTCTTTCATTATTAGTATGCTACATTATACGTCATGGACATAGGCTATATTTTATTTAAAAAACAATTAGGGATCCGAATGAAAAATTCAATAATGTAACCCAAGCTGTGAAAAATTTGAAAAAATCGTTACTTAGCATGCGCAGAGAAAACTATTGAGAACAGAATAAAGTGACGTTTTGTAGAGCAAATTGACAGCTACAAATAAATCCGCAATATCATGTCTAACTATTACAGTTGTAATCTGCATCTACACTATTATGAAGAGGAAAGATTAGATTTTTAGTTTGTTTGTATTGAATATGCCCCGAAACTACTGGACCGATCTGAATAATTCTTTCATTAGAATGCTTCATTATCACTGAGTGACATAGACTATATTTATATTGTTAATCGAGTTTTGTTTTCCCGTGCGAAGCCGGGGCGAGCTGCTAGTATCATATATGTCTATCTATCACAGTTGTCATCTACATCTTATAAAGAGGAAAGATTTAATTTTTTGTTTGTTTGTATTGAATAGGCACACTTGGTGGTAGATCTCCTTAGCAGGAGATCGTCTAGGTAGGTACCACCGCAGTACCAGTTATTCTGCCGTAGTGTATAAACATAACTGTGTTCCGGTTTGAAGGGTACTCCAGCTAGTAAAATTACTGGGCTGTTGAGACTAACCATCGAAAGTCTCCAAAGTAACGAGCGCCAAAGCAGCGATGCCCTGGACTTTGTTTTGTTACTCAGAGTTCTGTGTATCTCTGCAATGGTCATGGACAGGCGTTATCTCTTACCATCAGGAGAGCGTCTCGTTCGTCTCATTATTTTTTACATAAAAAAAAAAATTGGCTTCAAAAATTTTGTTTTCCTGTGCGAAGCCGCGGCGAGCTGCTAGTATCATATATGTCTATCTATAACAGTTGTCAACTACATCTTATATAAAGAGGAAAGATTAAATTTTTTGTTTGTTTGTATTGAATAGGCTCCGAAAAGCTTTGTTTTCCCGTGCGAAGCGGGCTGCTGCTACTTATACATATTCCCACTCATCGCAAAACTAAGTCCGTTGCCCTCCTACGTTCAGAATAATAGTTAAAACACACACACATATATTAAAAAAAGTATAGGTTTGTATTTTCATTCCTTGAGGTTGGAGCTAGTTTTTTAAAAGTACTCTGGATTAGAATGTTTTTTTATATGCATCTCAAAAAATTGTCAGTTATATTATACGTATTTTCAGTGTATTTTTGTCGGTCAACGGCTAGGAACCTATTTACTGGGTTCATGAAAAAAAACCTGACAAGTCTGTGGAATATTAATTTGACAACGTCGCGAAGGGAAATACCTAACTATAATACCTATCTGTAGCACGACGACGACACTGAGCTAAAAATATAAATTTAGATTAGGAGCTTCTGGTCAGAATCATTACGGTAGGCTTCATTAAATAAAATGATGAATCAGATAGATAGAAACTTTTCATTGTGTACACCAGAACTCTCAAAACCAGAAAAACAAATATAATGTCATAATAGCTTTATTACTAATAACCTACTAATAACTTTATTTAACATAAAAGAAAACATTTCGGAAAAAAAAGGAATTTCATAAAGAATTGACAGAATATGTGATATAACAGTGGGCCCCAAACTCGGCAAAGCCGGTCTCTCGGTGGCCCTAAATGTCGAATTAGTTCTAGATATTAAGTAACATTAGATTTTTAATTAATAAGTTGTTGTGTCAAGTTAGTTAAATTTGAGCCCTCATCACTGTTGTAACTGGAACGACTGTTAACACAAACAGGTCTGCCACAAGTGGCGGCCTTGTCGCTAAAAGTGAGTTGATCCAGGAAACGTTAGTATGGAGTCAAATAATAAACTATCTAACTATCACGGTTCATGAGATACAGCCTGGTGACAGACAGACAGACAGCCGGACGGACAGTCTTAGTAATAAGGTTCCGTTTTAACCCTTGGGTACGGAACCCTAAAAATAACTTTAGTTTTATCAATAAAATATTTGTATTTACGTATTAAAACACGTTATATTAGCATGTTGGTGACCCCATAACTTTTGCCCCAACCAAAAAATGGCAAAAGTTTTCACGTACAAAAAAATGTGGTGTGATCAAAATTTCTAGCAGCTCCTTATATATAGTTGGAACACAATTTTATAGTCAGCTTTAACTCGACACTGAGCTCGGAATCGATATCCAAGTATAGAAAGTTAACTTTGGACTTACCGAGCGGAATTAATCTCGTTCCTACCGTATCTGCACTTCGAAAATAGTAGATGTCCCAAAAAGTACACTGCAGTTACGTAACGGAAGATTTTCTTTGGCTGGCAGGCTAGGTGGTGTTTGCTATATAACACTCTTGTACAATCTGTCACTCATGACACAAATGTACAATCATCATCATCAGCCTATCGAAATCCACTGCTGGACATAAGCCTCTCCTAAGACACGCCACTCAGCCCGATCTTCGGCTTTTCGCTTCCATCCACCGCCAACTGCCCTTTTTTTTTTTTTTTTTTTTTTTTTTTAATGATTAACAGGCCAGGTGTTTGGCCACAACTCGCCTGATGTTAAGTGAAGGTGTGGTCGAAGATGGTAAAGCACACCTAGCCTGGAATGGAACTGGCTCTCAAGTGAGGCTGCCGGAACACACCGTTAGATGTTTGGCGGCAGATTTTCAACTTGAGGGTGGTAGCTAGCCAGCCGAGTACTAGAAAGTACCCTGCCACCATGCAAAACGTATATCGTCACTCCATCGAGTCTCAGAGCGTCCTACGCTACGTTTGCCAATTCGCGGTCTCCACTCCAGAACACGTCTACCTCAGCGGTTATCGGTTCTGCGACAGATATGTCCAGCCCATTACCACTTCAGCTTGCTAACATGCTGAGCTATGTCTGCGACATTAGTTCTCTGGCAAATTACTTCTCAAATGTGCCATAGTCTTTCTTTATCATTTCTTATACATACGGTTTCTGTTATTAGTAGTATTGCGTTTATCATTTGTGATTCGTAAAATTAAATTTTGTTTTTGTCGTGTTTTTAAGTAAGACTGTTTACCGCTAGGTAATTTCCTTAGCGGTTTGTTGATGCGATCGAACCGATTTAAATCCGAGTTATTTGTTTCCCGTTTCATAATTTATGGAACCGCACCTGCAACAACAGAAAAAATTAATTAACATCTAAACTTACGTGGATTCATGTCTTAGTAATAACGCACAGCTTAATGACTATAAAACTTGTTGACTGATGGTAGGTATATACCCACTTCACGCCAAATATATGCGCATTTTCGCTCATGCACTGTCAGTTCGTTCTTGTAGCAATTTTTTTTTTTAATGTTAAACATAATGAGACTAACGATACGCTCTCCTGATGGTAAGAGATAACGCCTGTCCATGACCATTGCAGCGATACACAGAATTCTGAGTAACAAAACAAAGTCCAGGGCATCGCTGCTTTGACGCTCATTACTTTGGAGACTTTCGACTAATTTGAGGCCATGAAGTTATTCGCGCCAATCACAGACGTCTACAATTAGAACGAACGTTATTCCGGCCAATGATAAAATAACAGCAACATTGTGCTTTGGTTCGATTTCCATACAAATATTTTTTTGCCATTTATGGATAAATGAAGCATAATTTTACAGTGAAATCACAGCTACTGGCATTTATTTTCAAAGTCTTTCAAAGATGAAATTCAAAATCATTTGATTTATATATACTGTTTCATTCAAGCAATTGTGATTTACCGCAAATAAAGACCAAAATAAATGCCAGTAGCTGTGATTTCACTGTAAAATTATGCTCCATATGTCCTTATATGGCAAAAAAATATTTGTATGGAAACCGAACCACCATCCCGACCCGAGCCAATGATTTGAGATTGCTTGTGAGTTTTGCTGGATGACGTATTATCATTATGACTTATAGCCACTTTTTAATCTTTAATTCAGGTTTATTTTTTATGGTTGACAGGCTAAATGTTTGGCCACAGCTCATCTGATGAGTGACGGTGTGGTCGTATCTAGCCTGGAATGGGAACAGCTCGCAAGTGAGGCTGTTAGAATACACCGTTAGGTGGTGGCGGATTTTCAACTTGAGTGTGGTAGCTAGCCAGCCGCGTACTAGAAGACATCATACCACCATCAATATCCAGGGCATATTTGATCATCATCATCGTCGATATTGTTCATCACCACATGAGTGAAAATTAATTGGAATTTATAATTAAATATCCTTTATATTTGCATAAGCACATAATATTATATAAATTATGCAGATTCAGTTGCAAAAAGTTATAATTTATCAAAGTCAACGCAATTTAAATTTCTGCATTATAAAGACAAGATTAGGGCGTCAAAAAAAAGAGTGGGGATTATTAAGGTGAGACTACACTAAGACACTGCATTATATTTTGTTAATTAACACATAGGCTACTTTTTATCCCGAACACCGTGGATTGAATGGAATTGACCATGAATTTAAGGAGTGCTCCTAACTTCACCTTAATTATTTTTTTTAATATTTACCTTTTTTTTCTCTAATAGTAGAGTAGGCACATTTTTACACGAGCCGAAGCCAAGTGCTTAAGAAAGTGACACGAATTTTCGAACAATTCTACATGTCTTGAGAATAACAGCCTACTTTTTTATTTTATATGGTACTAGCTACGCTCCGCGGTGTTACGCGCTACACGTTTTCGGGATAAAAAGTAGCCTATGTGTTAATCCACGGTCTCGGCTACCTCCATACCAAATTTCATTCAAATCCTTTCAATAGTTTTTGCGTGAAAGAGTAACAAACATACATACATACATACATACATTAGTAGGATAGGTTGGCGTTTGACACACACTAGAAGAATCCTGTTTACTCTTGATTTGAAGACACCCAAAAAAATCAAAAGTCTCAAAGTAATGAGCGCCAAAGCAGTGATGCCCTGGACTTTGTTTTGTTACTTAAAGTTCTGTGTATCGCTGCGATGGTCATGGGCAGGCGTTATCTCTTACCATCAGGAGAGCGTTTCGTTCGTCTCATTACTTTTTACATTAAAAAAAACCCATATTGTACTTTCCGGGAAACACAGACTCCGGCAAAGAGTTCCATATCCTCGCTGTGCGAATAAAAAATGTGGATTCGAAGCGCTTCGTGCGTACATGGGGATCGTGGTAGTGTATCGCACCCCATACTTTGGGAATCGCTGACCTTTTTTTTTTTTTTTTTTATGTTTGACAGGCTAGTTATTTGACCACTGCTCACCTGATGTTAAGTGAAGGTGTGGTCGAGGATGGTAAAGCACACCTAGCCTGGAATGGAACTGGCTCTCAAGTGAGGCTGCCGGAACACACTGTTAGATGCTTGGCGGCAGATTTTCAACTCTCGTGTGGTAGCTAGCCAGCCGAGTACTAGAAAGTACCCTACCACCATGCTATGGTTTCCTCACGATGTTTTCCTTCACCGGCAGTTCAAGCTCATTGTTGGGGTTTGAACCCACGCCCTTCGGCATGCGAACCTACCCTGTTAACCATAAAACGTAAGTAAGTAATAATGCAACTGCAGATATTTATTGTTATTTCCAGAAGTAATCTTAGTGGGCAAAACCCTTACAATTTTAATTGTTTGTTCTCCCCCGGAAACTGTGCCGGGATCATGGTAAACAAAATAATCCTTTGTAGATATTACACCGCGACCCTCAGAGCCCGACGGCCAAATATTTATAGCGGACAGCGAGTTCCAGTTATTAACCAGGTCTGATTTCTGGAAATTAGATAGGTACTTGATAATAAGTAATTTAAGAGTTTCCGAGAAAAAAATAAAACAAATACTTTTGTTTTAATTACTTAATAGAGGCTAATTTCAATACTCATACTTCCCATCAGGGGCAGCCTGAAGTGTGCTTTAATTATATCCAAAATTAGATATTTTTTGTTCAAAGCTCACTTTTTTAAAAGCTTTTTTTAACTTTCAATGTTTGTATTAGAATATGTAAGTAAGTTCATATAATTGACTGAAATTTAGTAATTATATGGTTATCATTTTATTGATTGTAATGTATTACAATTGATTTGATTTTTTTTTAATTTTTAATATTTTTACTGACATTGTTAATTTTTATGATTATACCAAAATTATGAAAATTATTGACCCGTAACACCTCGTTATCAATAAATATGATTATGATTATAATTAAGTTGACAGTTTCAAATCATTTTTCCACGACATTCTTACCAGCTCCGATTGAGCTAAAATCTGGCATCCTTATGTACCTTGGTGGTAGATTTCCTTAACAAGAGGTCGTCTCGGTAGGTGCTACCGCAGCACCAGATATTCTGCCGCCAAGCAGTAGTTTGTAAACATTACTGTTTTCTGGTTCATAGGATGCTGCAGCTAGCGAAATTACATAGCTGTTGCTGTCGTCTCGAAAGTAATGAGCACCAAAACAGCGATGTCCTAGACTTTGTTTTGCCATTCAAAGTTCTGTGTATCGCTACAATGGTCATGGACAGGTGTTATCTCTTACCATCAGGAAAGCTCGTTCGTCTCATCACCTTTACATAAAAAAAGTTTCGTGATGCAATATTCTGGTACGATCGAGCTGATCTGAAGAAGAATTTTTCGACAGTCCAATTTTTTGACAGTTCCATTTCAGTCTACGTATACTTTTAACATATTCTCAGTGTTGCCGCAACTGAGTTCCCAAAAGGTACATATCTAGCGCTGAAAAGGTACATTTTGGGTTACAAAGGTACATCATCATCATCATTTTAGGCGTAGGACGTCCATTGCTAGACATAGGCCATCCCCATTGATGTTAAGTTTAAAAGGTACGTAACATGGACGAAATTACACATGGGAGTCTTAAAAGGTGCTTCAAAAGTGTAAAATGTAGGCTAACGGCAACGCTGCACATTCTATAACCACTTAACGTCAGGTGAGCTGTGGTCAAACACCGAACTTGTCCAATGTAAAAAACAAAAGTAACTCAGGTGGAGTCTAGTTAATATTAGTTATTCCATCAACGTCAGTGGCAGCTGTTGTTGAGAGTTTGCTATTGCTTCCGATACCACTAATATACGGAAAATATGGCTATTGTGTAGTAATCATAATATAATAAACTCGTCATAATAAAATTTGGTTTAATGGTGTGTTATTTATATTGAACGATTAAAATATTTTTTTTTTTTTAAATATCACTACACACAGCGCCATCTGACCCCAAACTAAGCAGAGCTTGTGCTATGGAAGACAGATAACTGATAGAATACTTAAATACTTTTTTTGTTGTAGTAAATACATACTTATAATACCTACATACAGTACACCCAGACACAGAACAAACATCGATGTTAGTCACACAAATGTTAGTCCTGAGCGGGAATCGCACCCACGCCCTTCAGCTCTCGAAGCAGACATGCTACCAATGAACCAACAGGGCTGTCTGATGATCTCATCATGTGTCTGACAGGGCAGGGATTGTAACAATATTTAATAGATGTAAATTAAAAACAGATTTAAATCCCAGGTTAAAATAATAATTAGCAATGCTACTCCAGCATTCTGAATACACAATACTTAAGTAGAAAAATGAGGTAAAATACCAATTTTTTTTTATCTTTTAAGTTAGTGATATTATCATAAATGAAGTAAAGGGCTATTAGAATGAATTGTTCAAAAACGACATATTTGTCACACTATTACATTATATCAGATTACGCTTTTAATGCTCAGTGCATTGAAAGCGTAATCTGATATCCTGATTCCTATACAGCTGGCAAAGAGTTAGTATAACGAGCGAACATAAACTACCGAATTTGTTCCGTTTATTGACAGTTGTCAATGATAATATATTTTTTTTCTTTTCTTTTGGCGTCGCGTTTTTAGCATTTGCCAGTGTCAAGTGTTTTATATTTTCAAGTTTCACAAGTTATAGTCAAAGTCCAGTTTTGATCAAGTACAGCCCGTGTCAGTCAAGTCCAGTTATGCTTTAGTAAAGTAGCGGACACTATATATAAATAAAGCTTCGATGGAGTTTTGGAAGCAACACAAAAAGTCATGTTTCACCACATTATATCATTTTCCCAAACTCGCGCTTGTGATTCAGCACTTTATGAATAAAACACCACCATTTTTATGCATAAACACTCGACAAAACACTAGTTTTGGAAAAAAATACAACGGAGCGACACGACTCTTCCCGCGTTCCCGCCAAAACTCCAATAATAATAATGATGCTTTCAGTTTTATAATTCGTTGACATAAGACCGGTTGTCATTGTCAAAATTTGTACAACGTCATACGTGGAAAAACTCCAAAACGTTGTATTCATTATTAAAAAGATCGGCAGTTCTATATATAAAACAGTAGGGATCTTGGATCCTTGACGTTCAACAGATTTTATGCAATGTAGATACTAATGTGCATTTGCAAGTATTGTATCATTATTGTCCATTGGCTTCATACACCCAATAACATTTACACATATATATAATATATATATATATATATTATATATATATATATATATATATTATATATATATATATATATATTATATATATAATATAATATATATATATATATATATATATATATATATATGTCACAATAAGACGGTATTTTAAAATTTAAAGTTAGAACGAACTGCTAAATCAAAATCAATCAATCGAAAGCGAATTGTTTTTTAGGTACATCCGTAACAAGTGACAGAGTTAAACGATGTTTGGGGTAGGAAAATAAATGTCACTTCTATTTCATTTCTACTTCTTTGATAGCTGCGATTTAATATTAGCAGCCGTTGTATTGTCAAACGTCAGCTGAATTCCACAACACAAATCGAAATTCACGATTTCGTGTTCAACTCGCTGTGGTGCATCGAACGGCGCTTGAAACTGGATGTTTCCAGCCATTTGTTGACAAATCGACATTTTGTATTCTCGCACTGAAAATGAAATGACTGAAAATTCACTATGCAGAGAATATACATATAGTACCTATTATTAAATAAATTTGCGTGTATACTTACATCTTGTAAAAAAATATTATAACAATTTATATTTAGGTATTTTATTATTTAATATTTGAAAAGCATGTCTTGCCTATATATATATATATATATATATATATATATATATTTTATACAATAATCGACTCGGACTCAAGTCTTGAAAATTCAGACCCAAAAAACAAGATTTATTAGTCTCGAAATTAAGACTAAGTACTCTTCTTTCCCAACACTAGTGTTACAAACTACATATTGTTAGCTTTCAGTTTGATTTCGCGGGCAATGGGAGTACGTTACTGAGTCTATGAGTTAATACCGGAGCGTCACGATAGGTGGCGCCAGGGGTAGGAAGGGAACTGTAAATAGATGGATGAAAGGAAGGAGATCGATAGAATAAAACAAGGGTCGATAGACATGATTAAGAGGTTGTTATTAATATGTCAATACGCGGGTTACTTTTTTAGGTCATATTTATAAAACGTATATCGTGTTTTTTCTATTCTTGGTTGCCTGGAAGAGATCGCTCTTAGCGATGAGGCCGCCACTTGTGGCACTAGCTCATAAGAGTCTTTTGTTCTCTGTACTTTTTTTCTGTTTATGGTGTGCACAATAAAAAGTTTCTATCTAATATATGTTTATGTCTATTTTTGTTATAGATACTAAGTTAAGTAATATTTTGGATAGGGATTTTAAAAAGTCGTCAAGTTAGTTAAATTTCAATTTTAATCCTCATCGAACCGAATATAAATAAAACACATACCTTGTACGAAATACAGATAGAAAAAGTATTAGTAAATATAACACTAACCTTTGGACGCCCTAGTAAAGAAAAAAAGTGTATCAAGACAACTTATGAAAGCCAAGCATCGACACGAGGTCTCTTAATGTCAATTCGTTCAAAAAAGGAAGAGGTCCCCAACTTTCCATTACTTGGCAAAGGCTACGTGTTGGAAAAGATTCCAACACTCGAGTTCCGACCGGAAATAAGGGTCGATGCTAACACCGTTACTCCACGATTGGACCGTCTTTTAGAGAAATTCTTGAAAATAGAGCAGTCTGACCCAGGAAACTTTCCAATTATTCTGAACGGCCAATTTCGCAAAATTCACCGCGTAATTTTAACCAGCTCATTATGTGGATTCAAATTTGAACATTACAGCTGTCTCGACCGTTTGGTGGGCGACACATTACATAGATGCCAGGCAACGTTTTAAATAGAGCCATAATATACATAGGGCCACCAGAACCTACCATAAAAACCACATTTCATAAATTATACAATATACTTACGTATGGCAGTGGGTTTACTTGGTGGTAGATCTCTTGAGGAGATTATCTAGGTAGGTACCAGATATTCTGCCGCCAAGCAGTAGTGTGTAAACATTACTGTGTTTCAGTTTGAAGAGTACTGCAGCTAGCGAAATTGAAGGGGTGTTGATAAAGCCTCCTCTGAACGTTTGGCCAGGTCCCGCTACAGTTCGAGAGCGGCCGGCCCCCACGGGCCTAAAGTTTCATTGTAAGTACCTGAAATTATCATTGTACGATAAAGTTTTTAAAATAAATTCAATATGATTTAATTATTAATAGTGTATTAGCAACGTATCTTTGATATCTGATTCGAATTCCATTTCAATTTCCATTTAAAATGTAGCTGAACTTTATATAACTCACCTATTCATTTAGCGTGTGTAATCCATCAACATACACAAACTAACACACGCTTACCTATTTGAATATTCATTTAAATTTTAGGTCCTAACAAAAGACCGCTAAGCCCAGGTTACGCAAAGGTTAAAGTTTAATTTAACAAAGGTGTCTTATAACCTTTTCTAATAGGTGTTCATGTGGAGCCTAAAATAGTTTATAATCTACCTAGATTTAAAAGATATTTCAAACTATCGATGTTTGATTGTGTTCTTATGACATTCACGATGAAAGATGCCGTGTTTGCTTTATTAGTGGCAATGCCCTGAAATTTTTTAGACGATGTAGGTACATGTCTTCTACAGGTTTAATCGAGCAGAGGTTTTGTTTAACGACGTCATTAAATGACTTGAACTTACAAGTTTTTTTTAATTTAACTTTTAGACAGATTTTGTGACGTTAGATCTTTGCAGTAATATCTATATTATTATACTATTATAAAGAGACTTGTCTGTTTATTTGTTTGTATTGAATAGGCTCCGACACTACTGGACCGATTGAAAAAATTCTTCATCGTTGGGGAAGCTACAGTATCCCCAGGTGACGTAGGCTACTTTTTATCCATGTATGCCCACGGTAACGGGAACTACGCGGGTGTTCATCAGGAGAGCGTCTCGTTCGTCTCATTTTATTTTTCACATAAAAAAATTACAAAAAAAAAACTATTTAAGTATTCTATCAGTTATCTGTCTTCCATAGTACAAGCTTTGCTTATTTTGGGGTCAGATGGCGCTGTGTGTTATGCCCTATAATATTCATTTATTTCATTTTATTTATTATCTATCAGGAAACAAGGAAGCTGGAATATATTTAAGAGCTTAACCGAAATCTATATTTTTAAATATCTTGGAACTAATCTAATAGATTAGTGAGCGCCGTTACTTAGTTATCGGACACAGACCCTCATAGTTACGTAGGGGAGCTATTTTAAGAAGAGGGTGTCGGTGATCAGTGCTAGACACCAGACAAGGTTTTATTGCCCGGCTACTCACAAGCTGTGAGGTAAGTGGTTACCTTGCAAAGTTAATCTTATACCCTAGAACAGCAGTTCCCAAAGTATGGGTCGCAAGAGAATATTGAGTGGGCCCTGGGAAAAAGGACCGACCAGGTAAAATAACAACACAGTTACAGGACGTAACAAGCTCATTGCGATTACAAATAAGTAAAATTAGATTTTTTTTTTGAAAAATTGCAAACCTTGTTTTATTAAAGATTTAAATAGATAGAAACTCTTTACAAAGTGCACATCAAAAATAGAAAAAGAGTACAGAAAACAAAATATTTATGAGCTAGTGCCACAAGTGACGGCCTTATCGCTAAGAGCGATCTCTTCCAGGCAACCAAGAATGGATTACTACATAGTTTAAGAACAGACGGGATATGTTGTAACACTAAAATAAGTTAAATAAAAATAATACACATAATATATTAGTAAGGTAGTAAATGTGTAGTAGTTATGTAAAATACCTACCTACCTATATTTCTTTTGTATGAGACTAAATGTTTGTTTTTTTAATTTGAACAGTTTTTTTTTCATTTAGTAGTTACTAGCTACGCCCCGGGATGTTAAACACTACATGTTTCGGGATTAAAAATAGCCTATGTTTTAATCCAGGGTATCTGCTACCTCTATGCCGAATTTCATCAAAATTGGTCTAGGTTAATAAAAAAATAATCATTTTAATTAAGTACCTAGGGAAATTATTAATAAATTAAAATTTAAGAAATTTAATTTTAATCTTATTATTATTATTTTTCGCCTTTTAGCGCTTCTTTTATAATATTTGTGTGAAGTGTAATGCCTCATGTTATTTATGACAACCAAGCTGTGAGTCCCGAGTATGGAAGTTTTGATTTAGTGGGTCGCGATTCAGTCAAGTTTGGGAACCACTGCCCTAGAACTTAGGGAGTGCCTGTGGTCCCAATTCTCATACATAGTCTAAGTAAATGTCCGAAGATTCCTTGAGTTCGATGTCTGAAAGTTTTGTTGGACATACATCGTTTCTTAGAATATTCTAGGTATATTTTAGGTTATTTCCGCTTAACAGTCGTTCCAGTTACAACAGTGATGAGGATTTAAATTTAACTAATATGACATTTATATAAACTTAAAAATATAATTTGACAAAAATCTAATTAAATTAACAAAAATCTAATTAAAATAACCACAAGTCTTAAAATCTCGTCTTAATTTAACTAGATTTTGTCAAATTATATTTTTAAGTTCATGTCAAATTCTAGATATTAAGTAAGATTAGGTTTATAATTAATAAGTTCTTGTCAAATTAATTTAATCACAATCACAATCTATATACTAACTATAATTCTAATCTATTCTCTATATATTCTTAACTTTACTATATATTCTTATCTGTTTACTGTTTTGTTCAAAAATTATAAATTTATAAATAATTCATAAACTTGATTTCATACTAATAATCTACTGTTTTATTCTAGCGATTGTGATATGTACCGCAAATGAACACCAAAATAAATGTCAGTCGCTGTGATTTCACTGTAAAACTGTGCTCCATTTGTCCATAAATGGCAAATAATTATATTATTTGTATGAAAATCGTACCACCTTAAGATAATGTTTTCTTTAATGACCTAACGTGTTCTTTCTTAGTATGTAATCGCAACCAACCACCGTGTTCTCGTTATATCAATCTTGTAATCGAATCTTTGCCAATATTAACTTTCCCTACTAATTTATATTATACATGTGTATGTTTTTTTTCTTTTAATGTAAAAGTAATGAGACAGACAAGACGCTCTCTTAATGGTAAGAGATAACGCATGTACGTGATCAACGAGTAAAACTTTGAGAAACAAAATCTAGGACATCACTGCTTTAACGCTTTAAAACTTTGAGACATTCAATGGTTAGTGTCAACAGCTCTGTAATTTCGCTAGCTGCAGTACCATTCAAACCGGAACACAGTTATGTGTACACACTACTGCTTGGCGGCTGAATAACTGGTATTGTTGTGGTACCTACCTAGACGACCTCCTGCTAAAGGTATCTATCTACTACCAAGTTTAATAAATGTTATAATAATTATCTCCACTAATATTATAAAAAGGAAAGATTTTTGGATTTTTGTAATGTTTGTAACAAATAAAATAAAAATTAGAAACTACTGAACTGATTTCTAAAATTATTTCACCATTAGAATGCTACATTCTCCCTGATTACATATATTATTACTAGAATGTAATTAAAAATAAATGTCTACCCGTGCGAAGCCGGGACGGACCGCTAGTATTAAATAAATAAATATCCTAGGACATTACACACAGCTCCATCTAGCCCTAAACTAAGCAAAGATATCACAAGACAAACCAAATAACTGATACAATTCTTTTATGTATTTTTTTGTAAATATGTATGTACATACTTATAACACATATGTATATCTATATATATATATATATATATATATATACGTATATACGTATACAGATCCAGACAAAAATTAACATTTATGCTCCTCACACGAATATTTAATATCGAGTGTCGAACCCACTACCTACAGCTCTTGAAGCAGACACACTAATATATGAGCTAACAGGGCACTTATATTATGATGTGTTTATCTATGGTTATTTATACACGTAGTGATGATAGCTCAGTGGTTTGTGTTAGCTTCAGATGCCGCTAGACGTAGGTTCATTGAATCAATTAATTGTCCGCGAATTCGATTACAATCGATCTAGAAGGCATCGTGACTAAACCATAATAAGGTAAAATGGCGGTGGTACATTTGAAATATTTTTTTAACAATACGTATAGAAGTCCGACTGACAATTACTTTTTACACGACTGCCCAAAAAAGAAGTGAACTGTTTTCAGGGTTCAACTATGTTGCGAGTTTATTTATTCCACCATAACTTGTATATTGTGTGTATTGATTATAAGTAGAATTCTACGTCATCCCAATAACAGTGGCCAAAAATATTTAAAAAAAAAAGATTCAATATGGCGGGAGTATGGCGCCAGTTTTCAAATAATAATAAAAAAAAGAAATTCCGTTAGTTTTTAGTCTTTTTTTTAAAACTGATTTGAATTTTGTTTTCTTTAATCGTCTAGATTTGTGTACGGCAGTGTTTCCCAGACTTTGTTCTGTCATTCCCGGTAATTTTCATACTGCCGCTTCGTGACCCACAAAATAGTTTTACAACTTAGTTAGATTAAGTAAAATAATACACATTTATTTTAGATGTATGTATATATATATTAATTACGTTGCAATATATAATTATATAACTTTTTACACTATATTTCGGTATCGACAATTTAGTATACCGGTATTTTATTTTGAGGGACCGTGCCGGGTCGCGACCCTCCACATGGGAAACGCGTACGCGTACGGTGATTGCGGTCTAGAATGGAGCACTGTTATTCTGGATTTAATTTTAGATAATAAATAAATAAATAATAATAATAAATAAATATCATAGGACATTAAGCGCCATCTGACCCCAAACTAAGCAAAGCTTGTACTATGGAAGACAGATAACTGATAGAATACTAAAAAATACTTTTTTTTTTTTGTAAATACGTACTTATATTACATAGAGTACAACCGGACACAGAACAAACATTTGTTTACACCACAAAATACTTGCCCTGGGTGGGAAGCGACCCACACCCTTCAGCTCTTGGAGCAGACATACTACCAATGAACCAACAGGGCTGTCAATTTAAGTATAGATTAGAAGCTACCCAAATTGTTTTCAGAGAAATACAGACTTCAGCAGGGCGCAATGAAAATAGTCATACTGCCAAATCTATGAGCGGCTACCTGACGCAAGAGAGATCGCAAAATGTCAATATTCACAGAAGAAATAATTGAGCGCGAGCCGAGTTTACACACCGTCTGGAGCCCCATTATTCCTATTAAACATGCACAACGCAAACCTCAAGTCGTCAAGCGATACTTAGCAACAGGTTCCCTTTGAATCCGCTGGTTAACCTTCACAATAAAGCAGTGTTATCTTTGTTGCCATCTTCAGGCTCCATTGCTTCAGTGAAAGCTTATTTCGAGCAGTATTCGGAATATTAATAATGTGGAAAGATTCAATTGTCAAGTCGTAGCTTATTTGAGAAAAGATGCGTGTCACGTTCCATCTCGTACCACGTTCTAAGCTGTCCACGTGACATATTGACAGCTAATATCAATCCCGTATATTTTTGCTTTTCCAATAAATAAATAAATATCGTAGGACATCACACACAGCACCATCTGATCCCAAACTAAGCAAAGCTTCTTGTACTACGGAAGTCAGATAACTGATACTTTTTTGTTTTTAAATACATTTTATTTTATTTTATGGTTGACAGGCTAGGTGTTTGACCACGTCTCACCTGATGTTAAGTGAAGGCGTGGTCGAAGATGGTAAAGCACACCTAGCCTGGAATGGAACTGGCTCTCAAGTGAGGCTGCCGGAACACACCGTTAGATGCTTGGCGACAGGTTTTCAACTTGAGGGTGGTAGCTAGCCAGTCGAGTACTAGAAAGTACTCTACCACCATGCAAAATATACTTTATAATACCTACATACAGTACACCCAGACACAGAACAAACATTTGTTTATATCACAAAATGCTTGTCCTGGATAGGAATCGAACCCACACCCTTCAGCTCTTGGAGCAGACATACTACCAATGAACCAACAGGGCTGTCAAACCAAAAGTAGGTAACATACGATAAGCGTTAAAGCTAAGAGAAAAGTAAAAACTTTACGGGATTGATATAATTTGAGCTGATGACATGTCACGTGGACAGGTTATGTCAATCCCGTACATTTTTGGAGTTTTCTATTAGCGTTATCGCCAATCGAATTTAATTTTGCCTAGGCCCTTTGATGGTGTAGTCTGTAGTCGAAGATGGTAAACACACCGTTAGAATTCCAGTCTAATTATTAGTTTGTGTGTATACTGAATAAAACACAAAAATAAAAAAAGCCTATAAACATTACTGTGTTCCGGTTTGAAGGGTACTGCAGCTAGCGAAATTACTGGGCCGTTGAGACTAACCATCGAAAGTCTCAAAGTAATGAGCGCCAAAGCAGTGATGCTCTGGACTTTGTTTAGCTACTCAAACGAAAAAAAAACATGGTAACTTTCTACTTAAAATCTTTCATGCCATACTCGTAGTTATTGTTGTGTTAAACTTGAGTTTACTCACCTGGAATAAATTTGTTGTAGTACTTAGTAATCTTTTATAGGTAGGTAAGTAAATTTTGGCACATTAGGGGCCTGCTGGCATCTTTTATCTTTGCTCGAACTTCCGGGTTTAGGTAACTAAATGACCGGGGTTTCCAGCCGGTCTGTCCCAGATTACTAAATTATGTAAACGTTAATGGAAATTATTTTAATATTTTACTTAACTACCTAGTATATTTTTTTAGGTCTGATTAATTATAAGTTAGAAAAAATTACATAGGGAACCTTCTTATAATGAAACGCCATTAATATTTAAATAGAAAAACTACCAGAAGTAAAAATGGAGCAGTACATTTTGGCGTTCCATTAGAAGTTGCTTTGTTTGCTCATCAGAGGTCCCTGATCCATGAAACTAGTGCTATATTATAAATGATTTTTCTTTTTCTTCTTTTCTAAATATCTATATATTAATTGAATGATTCATGAATCGGACTTCCCCTAGACAAGCGTGTGACAAGAGATCATATCTTCTCTTTTGGTAACAGGCGCGATGGTGGTCAAACGTGAGCCTGTTGTTTTTGTATTGTCATTATTTTGTTGGTTGATATTTTGGGCGAAGTTGAAGACACAGTTGTTTGTTTGTTTGCGTTTTCAGTTTCGTTTTATTATATTTGTTTTTGTTGTTGGTTATTTGTTATTTTCGTTGTTTGACCGACAAGAGCTCACCGGAAGACCAGCGCTGGTCATACCACTTAGTATGACCAGTCTTATGCTGAGGTGAGCCCCTATTTTGTAACTGTTTGTTGTTTTTGTGTGTACACTTAACAGGTATTACAGAATAAAAATAAATTTCTTTCTTTTATAATTCATCGGCAAGTAGATAACGGAAAGTGGTGGTACTTACTTCGGTGTTTGCAATAATTTATGACTTTGACTGTTATTATATAAATTGCCTAGTTACAGCGCACTACTCCAATGAAACAGCGAGGTTTCGGAGTAAACGAAAATATCATCGATGTATATAATTTTTAGATTTTTGTTGATATTTTAAAAACCGTAAATCTATATCTATCTACCTATCTATCTTTAACGTTTGAATAAGACAAGTTCTGGAAAAATGTACAATGGGGCGACGCGACACGACTTTCCGCGTTCTCGCCAAAATTATCAATGTTGCTTACCAACCTACCTTGTTAACTACAAATTATCCCTTCCACGCAATCGTCGTCAGGTTGTTCATTATTGTTGAAACTCGAAGAGCCGACACGTTTTCCGGCGACCGTTTTAGGTAGCACGCTATATCTATAGAACGGAAATAATTACTTACATAATATACCTACATTGAAATAAAATAAATAAATCATGACACTGTAACATAAATTTGCGAATTCATCATGGTAAATCTGGTTTAAAATGTAAAGTACGTTAACGTGGGCTGACTGGCATGTCTTTGGAGAGGCCTATGTCCAGCAGTGGGCTTCGATATGCTGATGATAATGATGATAGCGTTTTGAAAGCCAAGCAGGCCGGAGATATGAGTTGCAGCATTTTTTTATGTCAAAATAAAATAAGAAAAATCATCTGATAACATTAATAGCCCCAAAGTCCCGAATCAATCCTGCTTTTAGGGTTTCGCACCCAAAGCGTAAAACGGTACCCTATTACTAAGACTCTGCTGTCCGTCCGTCTGTCCGTCTGTCACCAGGCTGTCTCATGAACCGTGATAGTTAGACAGTTGAAATTTTCAGTATTTCTGTTGCCGCTATAATAACAAATAGGTACTAAAATACAGAATAAAGTAAATATTTAAGGGTGCTCCCATACAGCAAACGTGATTTTTTGCCGTTTTTAGGTATAGATTATGTACGGAACCCTTCGTGCGCGAGTCCCACTCGCAATTGGCTGGTTTTTTTATTATCTAATAAACTGTTCTAAGTAATATAAGGCACAGATTGAAATCGTTTATGAAGTTGTTGTTGAAGTGTTAATGGATCAATAGGTATAAACGTCATAAATTTATCTTATTTATGGTGCTAATAAAATTTACTCGTGTCATTATGAAGAAAAATAAAATCGTAAATGTTAAAATGTGAAAAATAAAATTATAAAATGTACATTTTTTTTCAAAATGCTGATTTAAATAAAATCTATCTACCTATATTAAAAAATAGGGGCATCTGCCGCGAATACCCATTTACGAATACGTACCTATTTGAATAGGTAGGTACGTACTATGTTTCAAGTCCTCATTTAATAACACAAGGAATTATTATATAGGTACCTATGCGAGTTTAACTAATTTTTAATTTAAGTTCTAAGTATAGCTGCAACTTCAAACTATAACCCCAGATTTTGTTATCATTAGTTTTCTGAAATGTCTCCACTCACCACTCGACTCGATTCATTTATTTATTATATAACACACAAAACATATTGCAATAATATTCATTACAATAAATACAAATAAACATTTTTCAGGTCTGTATCGCATTCCAAAACTATGCATGTCTAGATGCATTACAATAACATTTTTAAAAAGTCACCAGATAATTTAATTAGGATTTAATAATAATAAATTAAATTAAATAATAATTAATTGGTCAATTTTACAGTCAAAAAATATATAAAATGTCATAACAAAATTAAAATAAAATCTAAGAATTAATTTTTTTTTCTTTTAATTAGGTACAATGAAAAAAAATACAAATAAATCCAAAACTATGGAAAAATATTTAGCGACATACTTAGGTAGGTACCTATTCACGTCAATACTTTGTACCTATATCTATATTAATAATACCTACCTACCTATTACAAAGAGGAAAGATTTGTATTTTTGTACAAAATACGTAACGAATAAACTTAAAAATTACAGGACCGATTTCAAAAATTCTTTCACCGTTAGGAAAGTACTCTATCCCCGGGTGACATAGGCTACTTTTATCCCTGTATTCCCACGGGAACGGGAACTACGCGGGTGAAACAGCGAGGCGTCCGCTAGTGATAAATAAAATTACCCGCGTGAAAAGCGTTCTACACCTGACTTGGGTGCGTAATTATTTCTCTTGTTAATTATTTATTTTAATTTCTCTTTACACTGTCCCTACATAATTTTGCCGTCAGTAATAATTGACGTTCAAATTGCATTCTCAATACATTTTTGATTTATAATAATTATACTTACCTAAGTATATAGGTAAGTATAGGTAGGTATTCTATTCTCTATTTATAATTTGCGTCCTTTCTCTGTTTGTGATAACAAAGTAATGTTTAATTTTGCATTTTATATTTATTTAAATAATAGCTTTTTACAGTGTGCCTACTGAATTTAGTTCAATGGTAAAACGTAATATAAAACCGGTATTCGGTCACGGACTCCGCGCCCATCACTATTTTCTCATGGTACCTAACCGGTTTCTCAGAAAGGTTTCAGGTTTTGTTAGGTCTGTCTACCTACTTATATTACGAAGTTTTACCATAAGCACAGAACAAAATAATAACGAAATCTACTTCAAAGTTATTTAAGTTAAAAAGTCTTCTTTGTGTCAAAACCCTATTGTTAGTGCATATAATTATATTGTGACATAATATTTAACCATTAAATGGCTGATAACTTATTAAATTGCTGAATTGAAGTAGTCGTGTTAAATTTTAAAGTATGTACCTTAGCTGGGCACTTGCCGTCTTTCTCTACGCAACGCAAAGAATGTTATACAAATACAAATACAAATCATTTATTAATAACACCAAAGTTACAGGTCATTTTTCCATTCATATTTAAAAATTATTATCAAAATCATTACATATGTCAAAACAATGAAAATGAAAATGTCAATAAAGTAATATGTCACATATAAAATGGCAATAAAATTATGTCAATATAATTAAATGTCCATAAAAACAAAAATATTATAATTACTTACTAGTAATTCAATAATCTCTTAGTTTTAAATAATCGTCAAAGTCATAGAACAAGGTCTCTTGAAGCCAAGATCTTAGTTTGCTTCTGAAGCACGCGATGGAAGGTGCATCCGTTACACAAATACCTATGATTTGTGAAAGATATCTGCAAAAACATTGCAGATAAAAAGGCTCATTTGACCTACCTTTGTCTAATAAGGCCCGTTATCGAACCGCATTCTCAGGAATCCAAAAAAAAGTAACACTACACAACTATATACTGATACCACATAATTTTATATGACCAATACACTGCGACAAACAATTTCTTGTTCAACGGACCACGAGATGAATCACCAAAGAATGCACTTAGAATACACACATAAATCTTAGATGAGACACTTAAGACACACAAGAGTAACACAATTTCGAGTTTGTTTCGTATTTCGATTCGATATCGCGATTTTAAACTGTAATTTTCGATTTGTTTCAAAAGTTTTCGACGAATTTATCGCACACGACACGGGAGTGCGCTATACAACCCAGCGAATAACTGAATACTTGACGTTCAAGTATAAACCGACGAATTCAAAGAAACCCACGCCCGCCAAGGAGTGAGGCAAACTGTTGCGCTTCTGCACATGGCTAGGTTATCGCGCCGATTTATAAACAAAGTAGAAAAGTTTGCTTACTTATAATGTTACATTACGTTTGTTTGGGGTTCTGTAGACTAAATTACGGGGCTGTGCGTGTGTTAAACTTAGTTTCAAATGTCAATAAAGGTTTCTGTTTAATTTTAAGTCACGCCTCGTGAGTCTTTCATAGCTTGATTCAACAGATGTGAAGTTTGCCGCGGAAACAAGCAAGTTGCAGATACAGAAAGTGTAACTGACTTCAGGTTGGCGGTAGGATGGGTTTTACCTGCGAAGTTTTTATGAAATGTCTTTTAAAAGGTAATTGTTCTTACAACTACAGAAATTCCCAGAATAAATATTTAAATAATAGTATTTAATGTAAACGTTACACAATACCTATTCGACTTCTGATTGCTCTAGGACATTGTACTTCGAAAACAGGTATTTTAGCGGTGGATTGTTTACTTACTTAGTAATCCCTGATTTTATGTAAGGATCCAAAACCTACCTACAATACCTACTGAAGACAATCGGGATACCTACGCGGAGAGCTATAAATTTGAGGCATATAGGTAGGTACCCTGCAGCACAAGGTATTTGGATTCTTTCATTTTTCTCTCCGTTACATGCATTAATTAAATGTACAATTGTTTTATTACTACAACATTTGTTTCGAAGACTATATTTGTAAAGACTATATTTACTTATTCGTTGAATGCATTTCTTATACCTAAGTACTTACTCTGCAAGGATATCTCAAAGACTCTTTTATCGCGGACCATTATCGAAATTCTAAGAACATTTTGTTGGTGAGTAGATAAGCTCGAGAATCTTTATTGTTATCTTTTTGCACGTTGTTACCCATTCAAGATACATTTATTTATAGACAGTTTTTTACTATGAAGGTAAAAATCATCTCTGAGGACGTAATTTTTTTTTTTTTTCGTTAATTTGCCCTTTCGGGCAGGCTAAAGCTATAAAGCCATACTGCCTCGTCTTCAGTGTTATTTCTGCTGTATCTTAACTATGGTTATCGTCAAAGTCGTCTTAGTCAAGTCCAGTTCGTGTCAGTTCGTGCCAGTCATGCTTTAGTAAAGTAGTGGCAACTTTACTATAAAGCTTCGATGGAGTTTTGGAAGCAACACGAAAACTCATGTTTCACCACATTATATCATTTTCCCACACTCGCGCTTGTAATTCGGCACTTTATGAATAAAACACCACCATTTTTATGCATAAACACTCGACAAAACACTAGTTTTGGAAAAAAATAAAACGAAGCGACACGACTCTTCCCGCGTTCCCGCCAAACCTCCCTGAGGACGTAACTTATAAAATAATAACTTTTATTCTACTTTCTTTTTTTTTTTGATAATTTGCCCCTTCGGGCAGGCTAAAGCTATAAAGCCATACTGCCTTGTCTTAAGTGTTATTTCTGCTGTATCTTAGGTATAATTATAGTCGAAGTCGTCTTTGTCAAGTCCAGTTCGTGTCAGTTAATTCCAGTCATGATTTAGTAAAGTAGTGGCAACTTTATTATAAAGCTTCGATGGAGTTTTGGAAGCAACACGAAAACTAATGTTTCACCACATTATATCATTTTCCCACACTCGCGCTTGTAATTCGGCACTTTATGAATAAAACACCACCATTTTTATACATAAACACTCGACAAAACACTAGTTTTGGAAAAAAATACAACGGAGCGACACGACTCTTCCCGCGTTCCCGCCAAAACTCCTACTTTCTTCATTTTCTTGACACGTAGGTATTTTTTTTTTAGTTTTGGCGGGAACGCGAAGAGATTTGTGCCGTCCCATTGTATTTTTTTCCAAAATAGTGTTTTTTTGAGTGTCTATGTATAAAACTAGCGGTGTTTTAGTCATAAAGTACCGAATTATAAGCACTAGTGTAGAAAAGTGATATAATGTGGTGAAACCTGATTTTTCGTATTGCTTTCAAACTCCATCGAAGCTTACAGTAAAGTCACCACTACTTTACTAAAGTATAACTGAATTTGACTGGCACAGACTGGACTTGACCAAGACTGTACTTTGACTACTTATTTAAGTTATTTAACTTATGAAACTTGAAAAAATAATATCAAAACACTTGACACTGGCAAATGTACAAGATGCGACGCCAAAATCAAAGAAGAAGATTTTTTTTATGTGCTAGAACTGGCATAAGCTGTCCACGTGACATATTGTCAACTTATGTTAATTCCGTACATCTTTGGACTTTTCTAAATGCGTTATCGCTAATAGAATGAAGTATGATTGTATATCAACCATAGTTAACGTTATCCGTAATTTTTAATGAAATGGCTGGTTTTAGTACACTTATATAGCTTTCAAATTTGTATACCTACTTACCGTGTATATTCATTCTGAATCTTTTTGCTCTGCGCATTTTATTTTCTAATAAACGCCTGACAATTCTCCTATAGCAATTATTTTTGGCTAAGTACGCATTTCAAAGCAACAAAAATAACAGGCACTCTCTACCATCTTTCTTTGTCTAAGGGGCTCGTTAAACAATGAGTATTATTTATCACTGCGATAATTTGTATGAATCACAGAGATATATCTATAGTGAAGCTTTAGAAAACTCAGTGCTTATGTCATAATATGTGTGCACCATCTTTGACCACATCATCGCGTAACATCAGCCGAGATGACGGTAAAAAAAAAAATTTAATACGGATTGCCTAGTAGTGGGCACCAATCAATAAGTGTACTTTAATTATACAATGTTTTTTTTTCTTAATTTAAATTAATGCGTGGAACAGTTCTGCTGCCTTTTTTTGTTTTTGGCTTTGCACTTTGTGCTTTTTGCCATTATCAAGTAATTTAGTATTTAAAAGTACCTGGAGATAAAAAAATTCTTAGTGACTGTCAAAGTCACTTAAAGTAAGTTATGATCAATTTGAGACCACGCCCAAAAATGAAGTTTTGGAAGCAACTTTCCCAGTTACATACATTTCCCTTTTACTTTTTTATATGTTACTTTTTCCTTTTATTATAAATGTTAACCGTTTTTATGTCAATAAATAAGCAAATTGAATTTGAATTTTGATTTCCACACTAATGCGTAATTCGTAATTCAGTAGATGCACTATGAATGAAATACTACAATTTTGTAAATTAACTTTTTTTCTGGTTGTTAGGCTCGATGTTTAACATTAGGTGATCTGTGCTCAAACAACTAGTTCATAAGCCACAAAAAAATACCCCGGTACCAGGTCGGGGTCCTTAGAAACCTAGATTGATGATGTTAACATTTTACCATCCTAAGATTTTTTACGCTAATTAATACCTTGAACTCGGGTTTATCGTTATGAGTTATTGGAAAACAATATTCTTTTTATCGACTTCCTTTTTCGATATCCATAAACTTTTAAACGCGTTTTTTATGAAGTTTTTACTGTCATTAAAAGCCGAAAAATCTTAAAATTATAACAGGTTCTTAGAAAATAAATTAAGTAGCCATGTTAGAGTCACCGTAACATATTTTAGGGTTCCGTAGTAAGCTTTACAATGGTAGGTACAAAAAATTCAGCTGCTCCGTGAAAATTGATTGATCTACTGATTTTTTCATAATTTCTAAATTCTGCACATAGTAAAACTTGATTATAATGATTTATATTTTGTATTTGTATGATAACCTAGTATGTATTATTATAAGTAGGTATGTATTTACAACAAAAAAAGTAGTTAAGTATTCTATCAGTTATCTGTCTTCCATAGCACAATCTTTGCTTAGTTTGGGTCAGATGGCGCTGTGTGCGGTTTGATATTTATTTAACCTTGAGTTTATAAGCCAGCATAAGTGATTATTTTGGCGATGTATGGATTACGTCGTTATTGGGAGAATCAAAAAAAAATCAGGATTAAAATCGTTTAGTCTTAACAGTAGCTGGGAGGTTTCATACGAAAGGATAGCGTGAAGAAGGTTCTAGAATAATAAGTCTTAATTTCTGCACGTCAGACCAAAAATTATGATAAGGGTCTGCTCTCAAAATGGTAAGGTTGCCAGTCGAGAAAAACAATGAAGTAGTTTTTTTTAATTGAAACAAATTATAAATTTTGTGTGTACGCTAAAATTCAATTTACTTAGATTATTCAACTGTCTAAAGTTTTTATGAATAAAACATTTTTATGATAAAGTTACGTGGTGGTAGATCTCCTTAGCAGAAGGTCGTATAGGTAGGTACTACCCAGTACCTACTAGATATTCTGTTGCTAAGCAGTAGTGTGTAAACATTACTGTGTTCCAGTTTGAAAGGTTCTGCAGCTAGCGAAATTACAGGGTTGTCAAGACGAACCATCTAAAGTCTCAAAGTAATGAGCGCCAAGGCAACGACGCTTTTCAAGCTTCACAAGCTTTGCTTAGTTTGGGGTCAGATGGCACTGTATGTAATGTCCTATGATATTTATTTATTTATTTATGCACCTAGGATCTCAATTATAATTAGGATCATGTAGGTTGTTGAGCGTACTCGAACAATATCTTATATTCTATTTTATTGAGTGACATAATATGTACCAAACAAATTTTTTATTATTAATATACCAAAAATAATTAATATTAAATGCTGAAGGATAAGCCTTCATGTCTGAGAATACTTAAAAAAAAGAGTTCTAGAAGATGTGGGAAGTCTGCTAACCTACACTCGGCTGGCATGGCAGACAACGCCCTTATCCTCACAATGACAAGAGTCCTGCGCCCAACAGTGGCTTGACGCTGGCAAATACACAATGTGCGACGCCATAATCCTCTCAAACGAAAAAAAGAAAACCAACATGATATACGTATTTTCTTTGTTAACAATACAACAACACAAGACATGCAGTCATTCCTTCTACCACCGACGGCCTTTCGTCATTTCCTAAAGGAAGAGCCAACCCTAAATAACGCTCTTTAACAAAATGAGACAGGTAATCTGACACACCCTTGTCAGATTTCGGCTAAATAAATATAGTCGTATGAATTACCCCTAATAAATGTTTTTTCAGACAGAATTATGAAAAAAAAATTTTAATGACAAAAAGTAGGTAGGTATAAGTATCATAAGAACGATATGTGATGAACGATATCGTCGCGATAGTCACTGGGCCCCCAAAGCCGAAGCCCGGGCAGTCTGGAAGGAGGAAAAGGAGGCCTTTGCCCAGCAGTGGGGCACAAGAGGCTGATAAAAAAATTGTTGTTTCTGTATAGGTAGGTATAAGTATCATTAATATCAGCCTCTTTTGCCCTAAATGATACTTATACCTACCTATACAGAAACAACAATTTTTTTATCAGCCTCTTTTGCCTGTCAACCATAAAAAAAAAATATAACATACGGGATGACATCCTTTACCGTCATGGAAAAATAGGGTATAATTATGTGTGAAATACGAAAATAACTGTGTCGGATTGTTTCAAGTATAAAAAGTTGTACTTTCTAAATTAACCAGAAAAGTAATATAAATCTATCTACATATAGGCATAAAGATACATAATATGTATTTTATGAGTCCTTGTTTCCTTGAACACGTCATAACTTGAGAACGAATTTACCGATTTAATTCGTCTATTTTTTTGAGTTTTCTAATACTTTGTGGTAGGTTCTTTATGAAGGAAAAATTAGGAAAATTGGAACATTATAAATTTATTTTAAAGATACTAGATACGTTTTAAAGATACTACACTAAATTAACTGATGGCCGATGGGGCTGCAAAGTTCTGAAGTGAAGACCACGGACCGGCAAGCGCAGCGTAGGACGTCCACCCACAAGGTGGACAGACGACCTAGTAAAGACCGCAGGATCGCGCTGGATGCGAGCCGCTTCCAACCGGTCTTTATGGAAGTCAATGAGGGAGGTCATGTCCAGCAGTGGAATGATGATGACACTAATATGGAGCAGATAAAATGCACAGACCTGCTCCATATTAGTATGGTATACTCACAAATATATATTTTTATCCAAACAATCAATCGTTAAAACATAGATAATTCCATCAGAGTTTTGAATCAAGTAGTAGTACACGATTAATTTTAGAAAATAGGTGCATTTGCAACGAATTTTGATTGATTTATCTACCTTCATGTAACGTGTAACTTGGTGGTAGATCTCCTTAGCAGGAGGTCGTCTAGGTAGGTACCACCGCAGTACCAGTTATTCCGCCGGTAAGCAGTAGTGTGTAAACATTACTGTGTTTCGGTTTGAAGGGTACTGCAGCTAGCGAAATTACTGGGCTAGTCTGGGTCTGGGTCTGGGTTAGTCTCAACGACTAACCATCGAATGTCTTAAAGTAATGAGCGTCAAAGCAGCGATGCCCCGAACTTTGTTTTGTTACTTAAAGTTCTGTGTATCGCTGCATGGTCATGGACAGGCGTGATCTCTTACCATCAGGAGAGCGTCTCGTTCGTACCACTACTTTTTACATTAAAAAAAAAACGTAGAATTTTAAATTTAGGCTACATTTCTTCAAATAACTATCTGGTTATTTTCCTCGAATAAATATTTTGATACTGATATTTCTTGATACTTAGCAGTAATGAAAGGACATTGCAGTGACTAATGGATTGGTCATAGTATCTCAATCACTACAAGTTTTTGCAGTACCTACATTCGAGTAGACTCACTAGTAATTTAAAGTATAAGTTTAGTTTAGTTTCTGCAAACGTCCCCTTACGACGACGTTTTTTTTTCGACGACGAAGAAGAAGAAATAAATGAAATAACGTAATTATAGAAAACATTTATTTGATTCATAAAAATATTGTTTGTGTAATGAACTATATATATTTTGATAATATTTACTTGCATATCACAGACATATTTGAACTGGAATCTATTGTTTTATTTGAAAGTACATACTTATATCATAATAATTATATTAATGTAACTTATAATCTTTCAAGATCAAGTAGGAATTATGGTGATCAGCTGTTTTTTTCACTAGTTATATGCTTGACTACAGCTCACCTAATGTTAAGTGACGGTGTGATCGAAGATGATAAAGCACACCTAGCCTGGAATGGAACTGGCACAAGTGAGGCAGCCGGAACACATTTAGGTGATTGTCGGCAGATTTTCAGCTTGAAGGTGGGTAGCTATCCAGTCGAATACTAGAAAGTACCCAACTACCACGCTATGGTGTCCTTCACCGGCAGCTCAAGGTCTTTGTTGGGGTTTGAACTCACACTCTTCGGTGTGCGAACCGACCACGCTAACCACTGAGCTATCATCGCTACAAACTAAAAGTTATTCTTTGTACAACCTCAAGTTTATTAACCTGCATAGTACATTATTGTTATGTTACAAAGTAAACATAGGGTTTTTCGGAGCTTTTTTGGATAAAATCCGCATAATCACTAAAGATAATTTAGTTTAGTAGCCCAAACACGGACTACCTGCCAAAACTACTTTGCTAATAAGTACTAATACTTAAATACCTATATCTGTAAATACATACTTATAATACATACAGAACACAGAACAAACATTTGTTTACATCACAAAATGTTTGTCCTGAGTGGGAATTAAACCTACGCCTTGCAGCTCTTAAAGCAGATATACCAACACCATCATTGACTAATAAGCCAACAGAGTTGGCCGTGTATATAAGACAGATTCTAGAATTTCTTTCTGCTACATTTTTTGGTAAGAGTTGACGCCTGTCCATGACCATTGCAGCGATACACAGAACCTTGAGCAGCAAAACAAAGTTCAGGCCATCGCTGCTTTGACTCGCATTACTTTGAGACATTCGATGATTAGTCTCAAAACAGCCCTGTAATTTTACTGTTCCGGTTTGAAAGGTAGATACCGGAACACAGTAATGTTTACACACTACTGCTTAGTGGCAGAATATCTGGTACACTGGTGTTTGGTATATCTGGTTGATATCTTAAACAACCTACAAAATTAGCTACTATGATTAATCTTAAATAGACGCATCTTTTAGTTACATCCTTACGACACGTCAGTGGTAACATCTAGAATCACTAATTCTAATAATACTTCAAATACATCACAGCTCAGTTCTAATAGTACAGATCCTGTAGTATTCATTTTCAGACAACCGGTATTCCTTCACTAGTTCTCTAAATTTAGTGAAGTCACAGTATTTGTGGTTCTCGCAGCCCGAGATGTGGAGCTCCTTGGGAGTAGACTCTCCGGCTGATGGTAAGTATACCGGCTGGAATGATACAAAACACCATTATTATTATTGTCAAGAATAAGATGGAATCAGGAATGAGGAGATCCGTAGACGAACCAAAGTTACCGACATAGCCCAACGGATTAGCAAGTTGCAGTGGGCAGGGCACATAGCACGCAGAACTGATGGCCGATGGGGCTGCAAAGTTCTGGAGTGGAGACCACGGACCGGCAAGCGCAGCGTAGGACGTCCACCCACAAGGTGGACAGACGACCTAGTAAAGACCGCAGGAACGCGCTGGATGCGAGCCGCTTCCAACCGGTATTTATGGAAGTCAATGGGGGAGGCCTATGTCCAGCAGTGGACGTCCTACGGCTGAAATGATGATGATGATGATGATGATGATTATTGTCAAGTAGGGGCTAGAAACACCAGCGCCTGTTGAATTTCATTTTATCGTTGACAAGCTATGTTGCTATTTTTTTTTTTTAATAGCTACTGATCAGAATTTTGAGAATTTTGTAGCGATGGTAGCTCAGTGGTTAGCGTGGTCAGTTCACACGCCACAAGGCGCGGGTTCAACAATAAGCTTGATCTGCCGGTGAAGGAAAACATCGTGAGGAAACCATAGCATGGTGGTAGGGTACTTTCTAGTACTCGGCTGGCTAGCAACCACCCTCAAGTTGAAAATCTGTCGCCAAGCATCTAACGGTGTGTTCCGGCAGCCTGTCTTGAGACCCAGTTTCATTCCAGGCTAGGTGTGTTTACCATCTTCGACCACACCGTCACTTAACATTAGGTGAGTAGTGGTCAATAGAAGGCAACACGGGCATTGAAGGTGAGCATTTATGCACGTGTAAAGGGTTTTTTAAACCTACGTTTAAGTCGCAAGTCTAACGCACGACCTGGACGATACCAATGTTTTGTCTCAAGATAATAATAAACAGCGCCATCTGACCCCAAACTAAGCAAAGCTTGTACTATGGCAGTCAGATAACTGATAGAATACTTAAATATTTTTTCTATAAATACATACTTATAATAAATACAGATGATGAATATGATGAATAAATACAGAACACCCAGACACAGAACAAACATTCATTTATACCACAAAATGTTTATCCTGTGTGGGAATCGAACCCACGCCCTTCATCTCTTGTAGTAGACATACCAATAAACCAACAGAGATGTTGTATTAACTTACCAAAACACTGTATTCCCCGCTACCCCTAGACCGGTATAGTTCTAAAGCGAACACAGAACCATAGTCGGGGATGCCGTAAGATCCCTTCACCCTGGATACCTCCATCAGTGCTCCAAGGTTGAAGTCGTGTGCCGAGAACAGCCTCAGACGCTTTGAGACCGGCACTCCAGCAATCATGCTGTCTGCAGCATCCATGAACATGTTTAACAAAACTCCTGGAAATAGAAAGATCCTTTTTAGTAGAATACGCAGAAGTCACGCAGAAGATGTCAGAAGACCGCACTCAGATTTACCCAGCGAGCAATGGAGCATAGCATCTTTGGAGCCAAATTAACAGCGTATTAAAACGCGATACTACACTTCAAGACCAAAATAGCTGATGTCAGCCACAAAGCTGGACGTCTGAACTGGGACTGGATGAGTCACGTTTGTCGCATGTGCGAAGATCGCTGAGCAAAGCAGTTTGGACCTATATAATATACAAATTTACTATTTAAAAACCCGACTCCATGACCAACTAGACGCACTTCTCCAGTGAAACAGCGAGGTTTCGGAGTAAACGAAAATATCATCGACGTATACAATTTCTAGAGTTTTGTCGATTTTTTAAAAACCGCTCGATCGATTTCGTTAAAATTTTTATGGGACCACCTCTGATAATTTTATTTTCTACCAAGCAAAAAAAAAACAAAATCGATTTATATATTATCGCGTAAAATACATAGAAAAAGTTTTTTGTGTCAGTTAAAAAGGTGGTATGACGTACTAAATCGTCAAAACAGTTACTGGGTCACCAAAGCCGAAGAGCGGGTAGTCTGGAAGGAAGAAAAGAAGCCCAGCAATGGGACACTAGAGGCTGAAATAAAAAAACTATAAACGTCTTACCTCCGCCAATCTTTTTCATCTCTTCAGTCTTAAAGTAAAGCTTGTATGCCAGTCGCGCAGCCTCCCCCAGCCTGGCGAGGATGGGCTTCGACCACTCTGGGATGTCCAAGCCAAGATTGACCTGCCCACCAAAAACATATAGTCAAGCATTGCCGTTAAAACAAGAGAAGTATTTATTGTTCACACCAGAAATTATATGCAACTAGCTGCGCCCCGCGGCTAGTTGCATACACGGCTTTTTATCCCACCTACACTACAACATTTTTTCGGGATAAAAAGTAGCCTTTGTGTTAATTAAAGTTATCAGCTACCTCAATGCCAAATTTCATCCAAATCCGTTCAGTAGTTTTTGCGTGGAAGAGTAACAAACATCCATCCATCCAAACTTTTACATTTATAATATTAGTGGGATAACAGAACCTGCCGTTTTGTGTATATATTGTGTTTTATTATGACACCTAATCTTGTTTTGACACATTTTTGTTTTACTAAAGCGAAATTACTCACTTTAAATTATGTCGGATGTACCGGCTATAGTTTTCTATAGCCTTCTTCAAGGAGTCAAAGTTGAGCACGACGCGCACGTGTCCTCGTTTTGCTATGATTACAATAGGAGTAATCGCGCATAAGTAAAACATGTTTTTGTTCATGTTTTTTTTGCGCTATCGTAAAAGCGATAATACATGAAGGCGTTAGTAAACTAGGATTACAGTATGACAACGGACTAATCTACATCTACACAAATTAAAAAGAGGAAAGATTTTGTTTGTTTGTATTGAATAGGCTAACTACAAGACCAATCTGTATAATTGTCTCCTCATTAGAATGGTACATTATCACTGAGCGACATAGGCATAATACATATTTATTAAACAAAATAAAATATCTTTAATTAATTACTTTATTACTTAATTAATTATTTACAAATTTATACAAAAAACTAAATCTAAGTCCGTCAGAGAATGCATAAGTGGGCAGAATGCTGGCAGCAATGCCACGCTGGATGGTAATGCTAAGCTTTTGACCAAAGTAGATACCAGCATTCTGCTCATCTGAAGCCTCCTCTAAACGTTTTATGAAGCATAGGTTATATTGTTAATCGAGTTTTGTTTATCCGTGCGAAGCTGGGACGGTTCGCTAGTTACATGACATAAAACACAAAACGAACAAGCGCAAATCGGAACTCACAACAGAACTATCGCAAACACAATTGTTTGGTAAACAGAATTATACACTTTGTTGTGTGGGACCCTCGATTTGTGGATACGACTCACATTTCACCGGTTTTATACTGCCTATGTTAGACCGCGCCGTGACATTAGTATTATTATCTATTGCATTCACTTTAGAGGTAAAAGCCACGAAACAATCTGCAGACATGTTACCTTTGGCCTTTACGGCTGCCAAAGGTTACTTGCCTTGGAGCATAAAATGCATTTTTATAAGTCAAATAGTCTGGGTTATAAGAATTGGTGAATTCCTGACGTAATATGCACACGTAACTGCATAATAATTAATGTTATTATTATAGTTGTCTAAATCGCCCCTTATTCTTATTCAAAGTGGGGGCGATAGGTCCTGCATATCCCCCTACCATCGTCTACCCTTTTTTCCCAGGGAAATCCTTGATGGAAACCACCGGCTTCGGGGGAAGCACGGTGGTTATGTGGAACTCTCCGCCATTGTGGCGGCCTACCCACTAAAAGCCCTGGGGTGTTTTTGCCTGGCGCCCGTGTGTCGGGGCTACGGGAACGCTTTCGCACTCATCCACGGCCCCGACAACCAGCGTCTACTCGAGCCAACACAGCTCCTTGAAGTATCGGAGCGAGGCTTTGGGCCTGGCATAAACTCGCTCCTTTTCAAATTCAAATTTGAGCTTGATTCTTGAAAGTTGAGTGCCTCTTGAAACTTGGATCCAGTCCAATCCAGTGAAAGATCCATGAAGTTTTGAAGAATGAGATGAAGAGATGAATTAAGTACTGCAAGTCATTTCAGGAGTCTGTCCGTTACAATCTCGTTCGGTCGGGAAGTCATATGTCATCACCGTGTCTGTCACAACGCTGTTATTTCTCTTCATGTTTTTTTATTAACTTTTTCAAAATGTAGGTGTAATGAAGGTCAAAAAAATACTCACAGTGCTTCTGAAGAGGTCAAACAGTGCTTGGAACATGATTGGGTTTTCAGTGAAATTCGTGCCAGTTTTCTCCTTCAGAAGCGGGATCAGGTCCATGAAGGAAAGGAAATCATCTTGAACAGACGCGAGCTGAGCTTCCTCCATCAGGGACTTGAATTTTTTGCAGTTAGAGTAATAACGAAGCTGTAAAGGATACATTAAAAAATATAAGTATAACTTAATAATGTGCTATAGGATACACTAGACATAGGAGTTTGTATATTTTCCAACTTTTGTAAAATGTAAAAGTTATGAGACGAGGTTCAAGTCCGGTCATGTACTAGTAAGGTAGACTTTACTAGAAGCTTTGACGGAGTTCTGAAATAAACTTTTTGCCAAGTTCTGGATTACTAAAAATTACTTTCCCAACATGCTATGGTTTTCTTATGATGTTTTTCTGTACGGAAAGCTTTTTTTATGATTGATTGACTTAGTTTTTAAAATAATAGACACCCATGTCTATTACTATAGTTATGCTAATTGCCTGTATAGACGAGCCCTGTGTTAAATCATGTTAATATCGTGATAAGAGTTTTATCTAAGTTCAAGTTTACATCGGGATTCTGTTATAGTTGTGAATATACTCATGTACTGTAATTATTTTGATAATAATTACGGCGATAAATTAGTTTTAACACACTTCTTAACAGGTTCAACGGATTTGAATGAAATTTGGTATGGAGGTAGCTGAGACCCTAGATTAACACACGGGCTACTTTTTATCTCGAAAATTAAGTAGCGGGGAACACCGCGGGGCGCAGCTAGTACTTACATAATCCTCGCTTAAAGGTACAGCCGTGTAAGGAACTGGCTGCCAGACTTTGCCCAAGCAGTCATTCCATTGTTGCTCTGGTTCTGGGGGGTACACAGCGCCCATGGCCACCTGGATCGTCATCTTAGTCCGCTCCTTATCAGTACTCCTGATAGCTATCTCATTTTGAAGGTAGATGTTCGAAATTATACCAAAACCTTCTGTCCCATACCGCTCTTTGTAGAATTTGCCTAACTTGTAGGCTTTCCTTTTGCCCACCTGTTGAAAATTGGAAAATTTTACTTTTATGTTTTTGTGTCATGTTTTTTTTAATGGTTGTCAAGCTAGGTGTTTGACCACAGCTCATCTGATATTAAGTGATGGTGTGGTCGAAGGTGGTAAAGCACACCTAGCCTGGAATAGAACTGGCTCTCATGTGAAGCAGCCGGAACACACTGTTAGGTGCTTGGCGGCAGATTTTCAACTTGAGTGTGGTAGCTAGCCAGCCGAGTACTAGAGAGTACGCTACCACTATGCCATGGTTTCCGCACGATGTTTTCCTTCACCGGCAGCTCAAGCTCATTGTTGGCGTTTGAACTACTACATAGACAATAATAATAGTAATAAAAATTTGGACTTGAATGAATGCTCTCTTCTAAACATTGCTGTGCCCGACAGGGTCCATATTTGACTGTGTACCATATACTACTTTGTATGTATAAGATCTTGTACTGTATGGAAGCAATAAACATCTTGAATCTTGAGTCGAATTGAGAACCTCCTCTTTTTAGTCGTTTGAAAAGTTTTTTTTTTTTTTTTTAATAATTATACGCTCCACAGACACTGGGGTCCGTGACCTTTGTCAACTTTAATTACATTTTTTTTTTACAATTTTACATTACAAAAAGAGGAGAGGTTAGTAGGATCTTAATCTAAGGTTAAAGTAGGTACTAGATTGTGTGTATACCGCGAGCAGACCAGCGACCTGCAAGCAGCACCCGACCACGAGTATGACGCATGTGCCAGCCATCGCCCTCCTCAACCATATCTGAGGGAAGAGAGCGACCCGACACACGCCGCCGCCGCAAGAAGGAGCCTTCGATGGTGAGCATGAATGCTCGAAGCATACACACAATCCTTATTTCTATTTACATGAGTTTACGTTTGAAATCGCCTCCTCCCGACTCAAGGCCTCCATCACCGCCGTTTGAAAAGTTATGGGGACTGCCCATAGAAGTGAAAACGATATCGGTAACGCGTAGACATAGACGCGGCGAAACAGGTTTTCATTTCAATAAATAGATTTCCAAATTTTCGAGAATACGTGTCACGGAAGGTGCAGGAAACGTGTACGTGCTTAAGAGTTGGCCTTCACAAGTTACTTTTACCGAGTCGATTTCGCACAGACATTTCACAGCGCTACATTTCAAGACAAGCCAAGATAAGAACATCCGTATTCTCTTCAATCCATCAGTCTAGCGTTAGACGTGACCGTATTACTCTGAGACGTGACCTTTACGGTGCGTCGCTTCCAATCATCCACTGTCAAGGTTGAAAACACGAGGAAACACTTGTAAAATTGTGTAAATAGAGCTCACTTTGTATTGCTTTTTGCTCTATTATATGGTAAGAAATGTATTCTAATGTAGTTTTAGCGGGGGTTACATACGGTTCTGTTTTCCTTCATGAATTCGAGGATGTCTTATTCCTTCCTATACTTTTCCAATTTAGGGTGGGCACACACAGCAAAATGTTTTTTAAGTGACTCAAAAAGAAGGAGATTCTCAATTCGACTATACCAATTCCCAAGTGGGTGAGTGGGTGTTCCCCAGTGAATATAGTCTGGGTACCTTCAAGTCGCGACTGAATCGGTTTCTTCTAAGCAAGCGTGTTCCACCGTAGACCGCATCTTCGCTTAACATCAGGCGGGATGGCGGACAAACTCAAGCCTATATCTATTATTATAAATAAGTAGTATATTTGTTCTTGGTATTTATTCCGCCAATTATGAATCTATTTTGTTGATTTCTTTTTTGATTCAGATATGTTTCCATACAAATTTTATCGAAATCCATCGAGCAGTTTTTAAAAAATCAACTAAAATCTGATTATGTTTTTGTGTACTCCGAAATATCGCTATTTCATTGAAGCAGTGCGTTTAGTTGGCCATAGAGTCATGGAGTCGGTTTTTTCTATTATTTGAATTCAAAATCCAAGTGCCACGACACATTCAACTTTCTAGAATTCTCTTTTACAACCCTGTTGGCTCGTAGCTTTCTCTGCTTTAAAAGCTGTAAAATGTTTGGGGCTGAATGTTCTATATGTATTATAAGTAATAAGTATGTATTTACAAAGAAAAGTATTTAGGTATTCTATCAGTTGTCTGACTTTAATACAAGCTCTGCTTATTTGGGGTCAGATGGCGCTGTGTTACCTACCTAGACGACCTCCTGCTAAGAAAATCTACCACCAAGTAACTAGACTTTAAAAGTTCATCATCATTATCATCATCATTTCAGCCGTAGGACGTCCACTGCTGGACATCCCCCATTGACTTCCATAATGACCGGTTGGAAGAGGCTTGCATCCAGCGCGTTCCTGCGGTCCTTATTAGGTCGTCTGCCCACCTTGTGGGTGGACGTCCTACGCTGCGCTTGCCGGTCCGTGGTCTCCACTTCAGAACTTTGCAGCCCTATCGGCCATCAGTTTTGCGTGCTATATGCCACTTCAACTCGCTAATTCGTTGGGCTATGACGGTAATTTTAAAAATTGCGCCATGGCAGAGACCTTATTCAAGTTTTGCATAGTTCAGAAACCAAGACATCGAATTTTAAAGATATGGAGATACGAAGTGATGTGAAATTAAAACTAAGCATCAAAATTTTGGACATACATTAAGTAGACCTTCAGGCCCTTCGATGTACGTGAGATTCTTTATCTTGTCTTGCTGGTCTGATAGAGACAGTTCATCTTCATCAGGGGCTCTCTCTCCGTGTCTGTTGACCTACAAATTACAAAAATAATATAATTTAAAAAAAAACACACATCGATGATAATATTGACGATGCTATTCTATAGTATTCACTAGATCTTTGTGGGAATCGTAGTGAGTTGTCTCTTCTCTAAAATAAGACATTTCATGGATCCAGAAAAATATTAAGAAATCAGTGACATTTCTTGGTCAAATATCTATGTATTTACATTATAAATATCTATACTACTGTAAAGAGGATAGATTTGATTGTTCGTTTGTATTGAATAGGCTCCGAAACTACTGGGCCGATTTAAAAAATTCACCGTTGGGAAGCTACGCTATCCCCGGGTGACATACTGTTTATCCCTGTATTCCCACGGAAAAGGGAACTACGTGGGTGTAACCGCGAGGCGTCCGCTAGTTAATTATAAAGAGGAAAGATTTGATTTTTTGTTTGTATTGAATAGGATCTGAATAATTCTTTAATCATTAGAATGCTACATTATCACTGAGTGACATATGTTATTTATATTGTTAATCGAGTTTTGTTTTCCCGTGCGAAGCCGGGGCGAGCTGCTAGTAACTAATATAGTTAAAAGCAAGTCACTCGCTAAGAAAAACTATTATTTTTTTATAAAATTTGTAGGTATTAATAATTTTAAGGTGTTTTAAAAAGTTATTTGTGTTTTATTATTTTAATTATAAAATAAATGCTAAAAAATAAATTAGTTTTGGGCTAACAACAATGTACATAATTCTATCTACAGTGCATTCATTATATTTTTATACAAATCTTTGTGTTTTATAATATTAGTTATACTTTTAGGCTTCGCCCGAAGAGATCTGCAAATAGATTAACACTTGTAGTATTAAAAACGCATAGCGATCACCATTTCGTTTAGTTATATCATCTTAGACCGTACTACAGCTTAACTTCAGGCAAGGTGTGGTCAAACGCAACCTATTTTCAAAAAATATTTTAAACGAACCGATCGCCCTTACCACTGAACTGTCTTCGCTATAATTTTATTCATGGAGTATCATCCATTGTGACTGTCTACTAGTCCATAGCTCTAAAATATAACCTCGATAATAGTTACATAATAATTTAACTCTTTTGGTGTTGAGACGTCGGGACTTTACCATGGGGACTCATTTTCAAAATTGAGCGCCTGGGTAAAGCGACACGTGACTGAAATTCTAAATTCTGATTCCATTTTGATAAGGCAGAATCGTTGTTTACCGCCTCCAGCAGCGCTAGTTACTTTGTCAACTGTATTTATGATTGTCTCTAGACTTTCATAGATCGAAGCGTGAATGGTATTTAGTACTAGATTGTCGCCGCATTTCGCTCGCGTGTCCAATTCGGTATGTCAAGAAAAAAAAACTTGACTGATTCCAAAACCATTTTCGAAATAATACATTTCTGTACAATATTTTAAAACTCTGTAAACTATGAAGATGTCTAATGACGTCACCTCGTAAGGCAACATTCATAGACTAAAAAAGCAAATGGCAAACCACAACAAAATTTGTCAATGTCAAGTCAACGGCAGCCATAATAATCTCATCCATACACGTACGTTCGCTTTATTGATACAAATGTCTGGATTATTTTACTTTAAACGTTATTTGGACTCTGATATCGCTTTTAGGACATAAGATTTGTTTACTTCATGCCATGACTTGTAAAAACTGAAGACGTGACAGAATGGCTTTACAGCTTTAGCTTGCCCGATGGGGCATAATGGAAGAAAACAAAAAGTCACGTTTCACCACATTATATCACTTTCCCACACACATGCGCGTAATTCGGCATTTTTATGTATATACATACAATACTTGAAAAAACATAAGTTGTGGAAAACAATACAATGCAGCGACCCGCCAAAACCGCACGAAAAAACTTTTGTTCGAAGTTCGAGATTTCGAACACACGATTTCGATTTCGATTACACGACTGCAACGAAGCCAGAAAAGTAGGATTATGTATTTGATTTGACCTAGGTAATAGGTATGTATCTATTTCGATGTTCTCTCGTAATTACCAAACGGCTAAACAGAGTTTAGCCGTTGATTTAGATGTGTTTAGATTCGTCTTTATTGCGAAAGTATCACTAGGTATATTATACACACTTAACAAACCAAACGACGGATTTTTCGCGCCAAAATGTAGGAGGTTTCCCTAGTCGGGTTATAGTTTTTTTTTTACTTTTTGGCTTGTTTAAGTATAATGTTAGGTGATGACAGATAAATCATTGCTTTTACGGAAATAACTAAGTCAGTTAAAAACATTTGTGTTTCCTTAGCAAGATAAGCAGCTGAAAGGTCTTCTATCGGTCAGATATATTTACTACTTATTTACTACGTTCTATTTATGTTAATCTTAAGGAAAAATCTACATTGTATACTTGTATATGATAAGGAAAAATGTAGACAATTTCTTAAGGTTACACAAATAATTTACATAAGTTTTCTTGTGAGCGTAATTTATTTTTATCTCGTTCTTTATTTGTTGTCTAAATTAATGCCTTTGTCATTTCTCTCTGACCTCTAGCTAACTTTCTATTGCTCTACGTTTTCATTTACTGAAAAAGGTTGACAAACACTGCCTAAGAAAATAAAGGATGTAATGACTCAAATGCAGAACAATTTCTTCATGGTTGACAGGCTAAGTGTTTGACCACAGCTCAACTGTTGTTGAATGACGCTGTGATCCATCCGCGCTACTTACATCGCTTCAAAATTACATTGACTACTAGCATGTGCTACAACATTTTAAACAGAGGTTTCAAACCGTTTAGATAGTTGTTTTAAACCAAATTTCGATTGACCTGGCACAAGTGCTAGTTTAAAACCGTCTAGACGCTTGTTCAAAACCCCCCCAACGACATTCATGCTGCAGCGATGAGCGTAGGCGCACGCGTTGACTCTCTGATTACAATTAAAAATACTAGACTCCCCGGTTTTAGAGTAAACGAAAATATCATCGATGTAGGTATAATATAAGTTTTAGATTTTTTAAAAACAGCTCGATTGATTTCGACAAAAATGTTATGGAAGTAGGTGGTAGCCTACCACCTCTGAAGTACTTATGATCTACCAAGCAAAAAAAAAAGAATCATCAAAATCGATTCATAACATAATTGGCGGAATAATCGCGTAACATAATAATATATACAAAAAAAACCTCCTCCTTTTTTGAGTCGGCTACAAATAATTCGAGACGAGCATGAATTGTTGTTTTTTTTCTTCAAATGCACACTAAAGTGCAAGACTTATCCCAATTCTTTGTTTTTTAGATAGGTAAGACACCATAACGTTGTATTCTAGGTACTGTAATGAATGTACGGTACGCGAGCGTAGAAACGCCCTTTCCGCGCAACGTTCAAACTCACACGTTGGTTTTAAACCGTGTAGCCATCAAAACGCAACTCGCTTTCTACCAAGGTGACCTTGGTTTTTAGCCTGATTTCAAACCGTGTATAAGGTGTTTAAAAAAACAAACTTCCTAAAACAACTTATTACACTTTTGGTTTCCCATCGTGCAGAAGCGATGCATAAACAGGTTTTTTTGTTATCTTACAACAGCCTTGGCCTACTCGAGCCGGTGTACCCGCATTTACGCCAATTATAACTTGTAATCCAATCTTGTATTTATAATCAAAAATAGATACCTTTATATGGCTTCTCATCGATATTTAATTATCTATGTATTTGTACGGTTGCATCCTTTAAAATTTACTTAAAAAATACTTGTATATTTTAAGGGTCTTAAACGTAGTTTCAAATGCCTAGTTAACTTTTTGCTGACGTAAAGTGTTATTAAAACTACTTTAAGCATTGATTAAAAAGCGCTCGAAGAGTGAACACGTCAAGTGGTTACTGCAGCGAGAAGAGGATATAAAGACTTGTTTTTATTTAAATTATATTTTTTTGTTTTGGGATCTATTCCCATTGATAGCGGCCTTTTAGATTAGTTATCATTCCTAGTTATTATTTTTAATGTTGCTTCTTTTATTTACTTTGATTATATTATATAAATATCAAGGTACAATTATCTTAATTACTAGTATTCTATCTTCTAGTGTTTTTAATTAGTATTTTGTTTAATTTGTTTTAGAATAGTGCTTGATTCAGGCGTTACTTTGCGGAAGTTCATTTTGAATATTCAAGGTATATGTTTAGTTTATTTCCGCTTCCGTCGTTTCAGTTACTAGTTAGTTTTAGATTTTAAGTAAAGTTTCGGATATGTTTTTAATTATTAAATTGTTGTAAAGTTAGCTAAATTTAAATCTTCATCACTGTTGCAACTGAAACGACGGTTAAGCGGAAATAAACTATATATTATATACCTTGAATATTTAAAATGTAACTCAAAGTCCGCAAAGTAATTATTTTATTTCATTAATTATTTTCTACGATATGTATTTATTTATTTAGGAAGTCGTCTAGGTAGGTACCACAGCAGTATCAGGTATTCTGGCGCCAAGCAGTAGTGCGTAAACATGACTGTGTTCCGGTCTGAAGGGTACTGCAGCTAGGCTGTTAAGACTAACCATCGAAAGTCTCAAAGTAATGAGCGCCAAAGTAGCGATGTGACGGACTTTGTTTTGTAACTCAAAGTTCTGTGTATTGATGCAATGGTCATGGATATATAAGCGTTAAGCGTGGAAAGCGTATCGCTCGTCGTACTTTTACACAAAAAAAAAATAGATTTTGAAGGTATTCTATCAAAAGGTACTAAACGTCATATTTTAGGTACCCTCGTGAGATTCTGATGGATGATGACTTACCGCTATACTAAAAACTAATTCCTTGTCACTTGAGATCTCATTCGTGACGGGGTTTCCTTGACTTGAATGTACATTCGCTAACAGTGACAACACGCAAACTGGAACTAAGTACCGGAACATTCTGAAACAAAATTACATTAGTAACTAGGTGGTAGATCTTAGTGGTGGCAGGTCGTCTAGGTAGGTGTCATAGTATCAGGTATTCTTCCAGTACTGTGTAGATAGCGAAATCACAGGGCTGTTGAGACTAACCATAGAAAGCCAAGTAATGAGCGCCAAAGCAGCGATGCCGTGTTTTTTGCTCAAAGTTGTGGATTCCGTTACATTAGTCATGGACATTTAAAAAAAAAAAAATTATCTACACTAATTATAAAAATTGTTAGTATAGAATAGGCTTCGAAACTACTGGACCGATCTGAATAATTCTTTTATCATTAGAATGCTGCATTATCACTGAGTGACATAGGCTGTATTTATATTGTTTTGTTTTCCCGTGAGAAGCCGGAAAGGCCCGCTTGTTCATTTGTATAAATAAATTATTTATTATAAAAATTATTATGAACAAGTGTTATTATGGAATCAATTACTTTTTTAATACAACGTGTTAAATTAGTGTGCTTTGCCATCTTCGACCACGCCGTCACTTAACATCAGGTTGTGGTCAAACACCCAGCTTGTCAAATAAAAAAAAAAACATATCTAGCCTTGGACGGGAACTGCCTCTCGAGCGAGGCTGGCGTACTGGATTAGTTCTATATCGTGGAAGATGGCTTTAATCTTCCCGCACCCAGCAGTGGGTAAATTAAACAATTGGACTGATTCAGATTGCAGCGCGTGGAAACGGAGACAAACTAGAAATAGACCAACCACGTGCCAGTCTCGTGTATGTCTCAGTTTATATCTTGGAGGAAGCGACCTCGTTCATTATCACTCGAACTTTAGACTTCATATCTATTTGTATTAGTTTTGCAATTTTTTGGTTGACCAGTCTGTGTTCACAAGTATAAATAAAAAAAGAACTACTAGTTTACAAATTTCCACTAGAGAAAGATGTTCCCCGTTCATCTTTAAGAAAAGAGCAAAACTAATACAAATAGATATGAAGTCTAATGTTCGAGTGATAATGAACGTGATACGTGGAAATTTGGAAACCTTTACGCGTAACAGTTTCCAAATTTCCACTCGAGAAAGATGTTCCCATTCATCTTCAAGGAAAGCGCAAAACTTCAAACAACTGAAAAGATTTTTTTAAATCATAGCTAAGAACACTCTCGATCAATTTACCTTGAAAGTAATTTTTTGTCGATGATAGTTTAGTGGTTAGCGCGGTCGATTCACACGTTGAAAGTAGTGGATTCAAACCCCAAAAGTCATCGAGTTGGTTTTTCTGTGAATGTGGATGTAGCACAAGCCTAAGCCATATGTTTCTAACAATAAAGTGATAACGTCTAATCAAAACAAGTCTACTTAAATCTGATATTACATTTTTTTTTCTAGTAACGTACATATACTTATATTACGCCGAGTTGTCAATTAATTTTTGATGGGAGCTTCAATTTATTTAAAACCGGAGCAGTAATTAAAAATAGTTTATATACGTACCTTCATCCATAAATTTAATTAGTGGTATTTTAATTAAAATGCTATTACTTCAACTGTTATTTATTATATCGCTCGTGAGGTGAAATAAAAGAAGATAACTTTTATTTTTCATGACTGCCCAACAAAGGTATGCAATGTTTTCAGTTTCATGTATGTAAGTAAGTATTTGAATTTCTGTTTTGCACTATAACTTTGAAATATCTTAACATATTCGAATAAATTTGGATTTAGAGTATCGTTAAAATCCTTTCATTACCCCGTTTAGCACTGGATTTTTTAACGCTTTTTGTTGTTTAATTTTTAAATTCTTAAAATAACTATCGTTGTTTGTTATTATATCAACTTACGGGGTTAAGTGAAGGCTTGCCGATTCTTTGACATCAAAGTTGATGGTGTGTTCCGGCAGCCTCACTTGAGAGCCAGTTGCATTTCAGGCTAGGTGAGCTGTGGTCAAACACCTAGCCTGTCAACCATTAAAAAAAAAAGAGTATAAGCTTAATCCGATCTTCGGCAAAAATCACATTTTGGTTCTGTTGCTCCATCGCGAAGAGAATAATTTTAGTAAGTATCAAGCATTTCTAGACCTCGAAGGGTCTTTAGACGTCATAAATGACCAATTTATATCCAGAATGTGATGTGAAAAAGTGCTCAATTCTTATTTATGGCTTTTTATCAAGACGTTTGACAATACTTTCGGTGATTCTACCACTGTTATGTAGAATGATAAATAATTCAAAAATAGATAAGGTACAACGTAGGACATTTCGCACAGCGCCATCTAGCCCCAAACTAAGCAAAGCTTGCGCTACGGGAACCAGATGGTTTTGCATAAGCAAGCAAAAATAAAGAAAGCAATATTCTTTTCTGTACATAAATAATTTATAAAATGTGTAATGTGTGTATGTGTAAAATGTGTATATACACAAAAACACTTGTCGAAACAAATCAATTTATAGTATACTAGTAGCTCGCCCCGGCTTCGTACTGGAAACCAAAACTCGATTAACAATATAAATATAGCTTATGTCACTCAGTGATAATGTAGCATTCTAATGATGAAAGGATTATTCAGATCGGTGCAGTAGTTTCGGAGCCTATTCAATACAAACAAACAAAGAATCAAATCTTTCCTCTTTATAATTAGTGTAGATTATTTACTTTCTTAGTTTTTAAATTTTATATTTACATTAAATATACATTTAAAAAAAAAAAAATTAAAAAAAACAAGGGTGCTGCCGGCAGCGGGGCAGGGCTCAAGCTTCCGGTGGTTAGGGCTGCAGAGTGAGGAACCTGCTCACAATGCGCGCCGTCAAGGATCCCTGCCTTTTGGATCTGACCCTTGACCCAACCGTCTAGCGAGAACGTGTTGGTCGAGACTCTTCGCTATAAGACCGTTCACCGTGACAACTATCGGGACAATATATATTATTATTAATCTAAATAAATAACTAACAAATTAAAATAACCACAAGTTTTTATATCCTTTTCTCGTTGCAGTAACCGATAGTTGTTCTTTCCAGCAGTATTGAGTTGTTAGTTTAGCGAGATAACTAGATCGCGGGGTTTTGGCGGGAACGCGGGAAGAGTCGTGTCGCTCCGTTGTATTTTTTTCCAAAACTAGTGTTTTGTCGAGTGTTTATGCATAAAAATGGTGGTGTTTTATTCATAAAGTGCCGAATTACAAGCGCGAGTGTGGGAAAATGATATAATGTGGTGAAACATGAGTTTTCGTGTTGCTTCCAAAACTCCATCGAAGCTTTGTAGTAAAGTTGCCACTACTTTACTAAAGCATGACTGGAATTAACTGACACGAACTGGACTTGACAAAGACGACTTTGACTAAAACTAGCTACGATGGCACTTATTTAACTTTTGAAACTTGAAAATATATAATTACTTGACACTGGCAAATGCTAAAACGCGACGCCAAAACCAAAGAAAGAAGAACTAGATCGCGCCCTTGTCAAAGTTATGTTTATGTAGTTATGTGATGTATCTCTAGCTTTACTCGTATTATCATATCACGGTTTTAACTATCTAGCTGTGACGTACACGGCTTGCCCTACATGCACAATGCACAGTAGGTATGCATAGCCTACGGTAGCAGCTGAAAATACGCCGAAATCATCCCGCGACCGCAGCCGCAAATCGTATTGGTTTGAGGCGGACTTTTCGCAGAGTTCAGTAACAGGTCACCGTCAAAATAGGCGAGCAGGTTTTCAAGCTGCCATTTTATTTTTACATAAAAAGGAGGATAAAAACGACTTGAGAGTGGAATCAAAATTATGATTGCCATTTCAATTGAGGCAAAAAAGGTAATTGGTATATCAACCTTAAAAAAAACTAAATCGTAAAGTGAAACGCATAAAAACAATATTATATGTGTGTTTAAGTCACGGTAACGTTAGTTTAAGTTTATAGAAAAACTTGGCTGCTTTGTTAGGTAGAAGTTCTGCTTTAAGAGCTGAAAGGCATGGGTTCGATTTCCACTCAGAACTAACATTTCTGTGATGAACTTGGATAGATATTTTTTTTAATCATATAAAATAAATCAAGTTCTGTGTATCGCTGTCATAGACAGGCGTTACCTCTTACCATCAGGAGAGCGTTTCATTCGTCTCATTACTTTAACCAAAAAAAAACAGCAGCGGCGTTAACAGCGGCGCCAACAGCACCGGTCCAAGACTTCAAATTGTCAGGCTATCTTCATTCTGCTTCTACCCCTCTTTCCCTTTATTTTCCCTTCAACAAAATAGGTATTTTGTGTCTGTGTAGATTTTTTTAAATGTAAAATCTAATGAGACGAACGAGACGCTCTCCTGATGGGAAGAGATAACGCCTGTCCATGACCATTGCAGCAATACACAGAACTTTAAGTAGCAAAACAAAGCCCAGGCCATCACTGCTGGGGCGCTCATTACTTTGAGACTTTCGATGGTTGCGATGACCAAAATATGCGACCTTTCTTTTTTAGTGCTCATATATATAAAATCAAAATTTAATGTCGTGTCTGTTAATAAAGTTCTTGTTTGTATTGATTTTGTTTTTTTTATTTCTGGTGCAAAATTTAAAAAAAATCTATTCATTAATTATTTTTTTATTTAGCGTTCGTGGTATGGAGCGATTACGTGTTCCTAAAATATCATTGAAATGACGATCTCTGAAGTTTTAGGATGGGTGACCTCAGGTAGCATTTATAATTAGTCACGTTGTAACATATTACATAGGTATAATAGAAGCCTTCGGAAGCCGATCTCTCATACCTAGTTTAAAAATGGCTACTCACTTATTTATTCTCATAACCAACTTACTGATAGCCATACAGTTATAATATATTTTTTTTTATTATTATTTTCGAAATTTATTTTTTGAATGACATTTTTTTTTTTAAATTATTTTGACTATTATTCATATCTGTCACTTGACACTAAACAATCGACACGATAATATATAATACACTAATTATATATATTCACTTGACATTTATCTATTACTGTAATTTTAAATATTTTTTATTAATGACATTACAATTGTTTTACATTTGTTTATATTAATTTTGTAATTATGTTGTAACTTTAACATTGTATTGTTTTTTGTTTCTTTGTGTATATGTAAATGTTGGTATAGGTACGTAAAAAGATGATTTGTCTATTCATTTACGGTATATAATTATAGCAGCTTTTGCAATGTTGGCCAAGGTAAAAATAATAGAATTAACTTAGCTACAAATTCGCGACCCCAATCAAGAACGATGTTCGGAGTTCATTAACTTATTAACGCTATATGGTATGGCATGAGAATTTGCATAAAAGGTATAGATTATAAAACGTTTAACATGCCTTATACATTTGCTTTTTTTTCTTTGGTTTTGGCGTCGCATTTTGAGCATTTGCCAGTGTCAAGTCTTTTATATTTTCAAGTTTCATAAGTTAAATAAATTGCCTCGTAGACATAGTCAAAGTCCAGTCTTGGTCAAGTACAGTCCGTGTCAGTCAAGTCCAGTCATGCTTTAGTAAAGTAGTGGTGACTTTACTATGAAGCTTCGACGGAGTTTTGGAAGCAACACAAAAAATTATGTTTCACCACATTATATCATTTTCTCACACTCGCGCTTGTGATACGACACTTTATTAATAAAATACCACTAGAATAAACAATAGTTTTGGAAAAAAATACAACCGGGCGACACGACTTTTTCCGCGTTTCCGCCAAAACTCAATACATTTTTCGTACCTTAGTTTAAACTGTTTTTTTTCTCATTTTTGGCATGGCAAGACGCATGTTTATGACTATTTTAGCGATACACAAAACTACTTCCATGACAACACAACACTTACTATATTTCTTTTTTGTATCTCATACAGATGGAATTATATACCTACATTCGACATCCTACTATTTTTATGAAAAAGTAATGAGACGATTCGCTCTTGTGATAGAAAGAGATAACACATGTCCATACCATTACAGTGGTACCCAGAATTTCGTGGGAAAGTTTGGATGTTTGTTACTCTTTCACGCAAAAACTACAAAACGGATTTGTATGAAATGTGATATGGAGGTAGCTGAGACCCTGGATTAACATATAGGCTACTTTTTATCTCGAAAATATGTAGCGTGTAGCGGGTAACACTGCGGGACGCAGCTATATTATAAATGTGAAAGTTTGGATGGATGGATGTTTGTTACTTTCACGTAAAAACTACTGAATGGATTTGGATGAAATTTAGTATGAAGGTAGCTGAGACCCTGGATTAACATATAGGCTACTTTTTATCTCGAAAATATGTAGCGTGTAGCGGGTAACACTGCGGGACGCAGCTATATTATAAATGTGAAAGTTTGGATGGATGGATGTTTGTTACTTTCACGTAAAAACTACTGAATGGATTTGGATGAAATTTAGTATGAAGGTAGCTGAGACCCTGGATTAACATATAGGCTACTTTTTATCTCGAAAATATGTAGCGTGTAGCGGGTAACACTGCGGGACGCAGCTATATTATAAATGTGTAAGTTTGGATGGATGGATGTTTGTTACTTTCACGTAAAAACTACTGAATGGATTTGGATGAAATTTAGTATGAAGGTAGCCGAGACCCTGGATTAACGCATAGGCTACTGTTAATCCTGAAAACATGTAGCGGGTAACACCGCGGGGCGCAGCTAGTAATACATACAGAACACCCAGACACAGAACATTCATTTTTCGTTACAATAGTTGTTCTGGTAAGAACTCACGCCCTTCAGCTCTTGAAGCAGATATTCTACCAAAGGAGCTAACAGGGCAGCAAAAAAGTTTTAATGTACCTATTCTAATAAGGTTTTATTCATAAATATAATTACGATTTATTTGAGAAGGAAACATTTTCCATGGGGTTTTAGCGGGAACGCGGAAAGTGTCGTGTCGCCCTGTTGTATTTTTTTTTTAAACTAGTGTTTTTTCGAGTGTTCATGCATAAAAATGGTGGCGTTTTATTCATAAAGTGCCGAATTACAAGCGTTAGTGTGGGAAAATGATATAATGTGGTGAAACATGACTATTCGTGTTGCTTCCAAAACTCCATCATAGTAAAGTCGCCACTACTTTACTAAAACATGATTGGACTTGACTGACATGGAATGTATTTGACCAAGACTGGACGTTAACTATAACTTTAACGACTTATTTAACTTCTCAAACTTGAACATATATAAATACCTACTTGACACTGGCAAATGCTCAAGATGCGACGCCAAAACTAAAAAAAAAAAACATTGTTCCATTTTGACAATTGAACGGTGAAAGCTGATATTCTTATTTAAATTTAAGCAAATTAATTCAGCGCTAATTAGTTCTTATCGGGTTTTGTAATCAATTTGCAATAGTTAACCTCAATTAAATAACACGTATTAACGCAGATGTTGTACATGTTTGTACTTAATATAATCGAGTTCTATGTTTCAGGCTTTCGAGAATTCGCAGATCCCGCTTCTTTTACGTATAATAATCATCACAATTTTTTTTTTTTTTATATCCCGCTCAGCACATCAATCTGTCTGAGACATTTAGCTGTTTCTGTCTGAATCTTCTGCATATTTTTGTGTTTTACGGCAGTGAGGAGTTGTCCATTGACATCCCTCTCACGAATCTTTGGCAAATCGTTTAATAAGGCTCGGAATACTGTTCCTCCTTAGTCTTGTGTAATGTGCACTTCCGGAACCTGTTAACTTTGTAGCTAGTGCATTAACATGAGATGCTAATTTCCGTTGGTAACTTTGGCTTTGGACAGCAATTTCCTGTTTCACAGTGTTTACCGTCAGATCACTAAGGATCATCACAAAATAACTAACGCAAGTTTAAATCAATCAAATCAAAAAGTGTGACTCTAATGGCTGAAAAAAATATGTGTAATTAGGCTCAAATTTGATAGATTAACTATTTATTATTCACACCAAAAATTAAAACTTCGAGATTTTGCAAAGGCAAATCGACGGTCCCTACATACATAAAGCGATATTCGACAACCTTGTTAGTTCATTGGTAATAGATCTGCTTCAAGAGCTGAAGGGCGTGGATTCGATTTCCACCCAGGACAAGCATTTTGTTATAAAAACAAATGTTTATTCTTATATCAAAATATTCAAATAAGATAACATAACTGTCAATTGGTAATCATTATTTACATAAAATGGATTTTAAATTGGTAAACGCGTTAAAATCTGATAACATCTGAGAGAGGGAACGGTCAAACGCGAACGGTTTGGAAATAAATTTAATGTATTATTTTGAACTTTTACGACTTTTCGAGGTTGTAGGTACTATTGTTCCTTTTAACCTGAGGAGGAAATATGGCCAGTGATAAGTTAGGCTAATATAATATTTTTCTCGCCTTAGTAACGTAGGTCTAACCTTAAAGTTGTTGTGGACAGCTGTCAAAGCACATCATTATGCTCAATTAAAATTTCGCATTTGAACACTTTGAAAATTGGAATCTTGTTAAGTAAAGTAAAAGTTCTTTGCTCTGAACTAAGCAAAATAAGTGTTCAGTTATGTACGTGATCTAGATTTAACTCAAATATTGTTCTAAAAAGATTTTCTTATAGACTTTAGCGTGTACTAACTACACTGAGATTTTTCGTTTAAAATGAAGATTTCAGGAGCATATTTAATTTAAGTATAATTAAACGAATTATTTTTTAACTTGAAGGTTTTGGAAATGACAGCTCTTTTATTTAATTTTAGGACCTAGGAATGGCACACGGTTTCATCTGCGTACAACTATCAAAAATTGTGGAGGTTAGGTAACCTATCTAATAATGAAATATACATGCAAACTAAAATTAATTATTTAGTGGTCTAGGATAGGAAGAACACATAAATGTAGGTACATACGTACATTGAATATCAAAATAATGACATAGATATATTTTATATAGGGTAGTCGTGTACGTTGTTGTTATGTATTCTACTTATTTATAACCATTGCAGCGATACACAGAACTTTGAGTAGCAAAATAAAGTCCAGGGCATCGCTGCTTTGCCGCTCATTTGAGTTCTTCGGTGGTTAGTCTCAATAACCCTGTAGTTTCGCCAGCTACAGTAACCAAACCGGAACACAGTCATACGAAAAAAGAAAGGCGCAATCAGACAAAAAATAACTTATGTCGAAGTTGTCCATCTCAGCATGGCTGCTAATTGTCACGCACAAATTAAATATCGTAAATATACATATATATATCGTAGGACTTTAAACAGCGCCATCTGACCCCAAACTAAGCAAAGCTTGTACTATGGAAGTCATATAACTGATAGAGTACTTAAATAGTTTTTTTTTGTAAATACATACAGTACACCTACACCCAGACACAGAATATATACAACACAATTTGTGTCATTGAACCCACGCCCTACAGCTCTTGAAGCAGACATTCTACCAATGAACCTACAGGGCTATTATGTACTACTGGGTTTTTTAATGTAAAAAGTAATGATATGAACGAGAGACTCTCCTGATGGTAAGAAATAACGTCTGCCCATGACCATTGCAGCGATACACAGAACTTTAAGTAACAAAACAAAGTCCAGGGCATCGCTGCTTTGGCGCTCATTACTTTGAGACTTTCGATGGTTAGTCACAACAGCCCAGGTATATGGTAAATGGTACTTTATTTTCAGAATGTAATACACAATATCATATAATATCATATTTCACGGTGTATATCATAAATTCAAATTATGATTTAAGAAACATCTTATATTACTACTAAACGACAGACAGCCCTGTTGGTTCATTGGTAGTGTATCTGCCTTGAGAGCTGTAGGGCGTGGGTTCGATTCCCACTCAGGGCAAACATTTTGTGAATAAACAAATGTTTGTTCTGTGTCTGGGTGTTCTGTATGTATTATAAGTATGTATTTAAAAAAAAAAAAGAAAAGTGTTTATGTATTCTATCAGTTATCTGACTTCCATCACACAAGCTCTGCTTAGTTTAGGGCCAGATGGCGCTGTGTGTATAGTCCTACAATATTTATTTATTTTAAATATTGTGTTGTTCTTAAAGATTTCTAAGCCTTTTCAGGTATAACATGAAGTTCATCAATTAAGTTACGAACATCGTACATATTCATACTCATGTTATTGCAAATAAACATATCTTTATCTTTAACATTTTTCATTTCAATTTTCTTGTACAAGCTGCGCAAACAATAGTCCTTGTAAGGATAATTAGTATTTCAAAAGAAGTCACGACTAATTCTCTATTTTAATGCAAATTTTGCGTTGTAGAATAAAAATTTACATGATCTTTATTTGTATTTTTGCTCTACAAAATCGCGAGGAAACGTGTTTATGTTAATTTGTAAATTCATAAAGACTGGTTTAGTAAAATTTTTGACAAATTGGCCTTCGAAGGTTTCTGTGACGATACGATGCAAGATAAATGAGTAGGTATTGCTACGTACCTACCTTCAAGGTCGTACACATAACTTCAACTACTACGATCAGCAGTGAAATTTTAAATACAAATATCGTAGGACATTACACACAGCGCCATCTGACCCCAAACTAAGCAAAGCTTGTGTGATGGAAATCAGATAACTGATAGAATACTCAAATAGTTTTTTTTTGTAAATACATACAGGACACCCAGACACAGAACAAACATTGAATGTATGTATTATAAGTATGTATGTATTATAAGTATGTATTTACAAAAAAAAAAATATTTAAGTATTCTATCAGTTATCTGACTCCCATAGTACAAGCTTTGCTTAGTTTGGGGTCAGATGGCGCTGTGTGTAATGTAAAAAAAAAAAAAAAATTGTTTATAACACAAACTGTTTGTTGAAGCAAACATACTACCAATGAACCAACAGGGCTGTTTAAAGGTTAATTTATTATTTTATACTTGGCATGCTAGGTGTTTGACTAGGTACATCTCATCTGATGTTAAGTGACAGTGTGGTCGACGATAGTAAAGCACACCTAGCCTGGAATGAAACTGGCTCTCAAGTGAGGCTGCCGGAACACACCGTTAGAAAGAAGCTTGGCAGAATATTATTAACTTGAGGGTGGTAGCTAGCCAGCTAAGTACTAGAAAGTACCCTACCGCCATGCTATGGTTTCCTCACGATGTTTTCCTTCACCGGCAGCTCAAGCTCATTGTTGGGGTTTGAACCCACGCCCTTCGGCATGCGAATCGATCGACAAAATTAGATATCATTGCCCAGTTGCCAATGGGGTGTCGAATTTGCCTAAAACACTAATCAAAATACTTAAAAAAAGAAGCAAGAAAGTATCAAATTCTTTGTGATAGATCTCCTTAGCAGGAGATCGTTTAAATATTGTGTTTCGGTGTAAAGGATACTGAAGCTAGCGAGATATGTGACCATGGAGAATAAACCATCAAATGTCATAAAGTAATGTGCGCCAAAGCACGATGTCCTAGATTTTGTTTTATTACTCTAAGCTTTGAATACCGAAGCAAAGGTCATGGATAGGAGTTACCACTAGAAGAGCGTTCTATTCGTCTCATTATTTAAAAAAAAGTGCAGTGAAATAGTTACTACCTACCATGAATGTATGCACGTCAAATATTTAAAACAAAAAAACGTAGCTTGAAAATTAAAAAAAAAACTACACAGTTTTTAATGTTCATTAAATCATCTAATCCAATAACCGATAATATTGTATACTAAACGTAATCGATTCGAATCAAATAAAGAAGAAAAAACTCGATTCGATATAAGCGTAGATTAAGTAAATAAATATTGTAGGACTATACACACAGCGCCATCTGGCCCCAAACTAAGCAGAGCTTGTGTGATGAAAGTCACATAACTGATAGAATACATGTATATTTTTTTTGTTGTTGTAAATACATACTTATAATACATACAGTACACCCACTTTAATTGATCGATTAATCACTAAAAAAATCATAACACTAAAAACAAAATCAACAAAATAATGAAAACAAAAAATACTCACATGCCTAATTGACTAAATCACTTAATTATCACAACCAAAATTTACAGCTAAATTAGAAAAAAAAAAACTAAATTAAAAACGCCCGAATAGTGCTGTCAAGCCGCCCTGTGAGCGTTAACTGGTGAAGTCGACGTTCATCTCACAATACCTATAGCAATACCTACTCATTTATCTTGCATCGTAACGTCACAGATTATGCGCACGAGTTGAATTTAATTACTTTTATGTGTACAGCTGTCAGATTTAAGTGGTTTCATTTCATACACGCATAAACATAAACTTAGCAGGATTCTTCTTAGGTAGGGACCACCGCAGCATTACTGCTGCCAAGCAGTAGTGTGTAAACATTACTGTGTTCTGGCTTAAAAGCAGCTAGCTAAATTACAATTGAGGCAATCCATCGAATATCTGAAAAGAGCGACAATGAAGCGATGTCCTGGACTTTGTTTTTCTTTTATGGTTGACAAACTAGGTACACCGTTTTTTAACATTAAGTAAGCTGTGTTCATGACTTTTTTGTGACTTAAAATGTATTTCTTCCTTTTGTTTTTTAATGTTTAATTTATAAAATACTATATACCAATAAGTGTTTTTTTTATAATTGTTAATTATAAAAGAAAAAAAAAATTCGTAGGACTATATAACACAGCGCCATCTGGCCCCAAACTAAGCAGAGCTTGTGTGATGGAAGTCAGATAACTGATACATAAATACTTTTTTTTTGTAAATACATACAGAACACCCAGACACAGAACAAACATTTGTCTATTCACAAAATGTTTGCCCTGAGTGGGAATCGAACCCACGCCCTACAGCTCTCAAGGCAGATATACTACCAATGAGCCAACGGGGCTGTCAATGTTGGAAATGTTGGAATATGTTTTATGTCACAAATAAAGTGTTGTCTATTGTTCAAAGGTTACTTAATGTTAAAAAACGGTACGGTCGAAGATGGTAAAGCACACCAAGCCAGTATTTAACTAACCAGTATTTAAGTATTCTATCAGTTATCTGCCATAGTGCAAGCTTTAATTAGTTTGGGGTCAGATGGCGCTGTGTGTATGGTCCTACGAATATTTATTTATTTATCGTCGCTACAAACTATTGTGTTTTGTTAATCAAAGTTCTGTATTCCGTTTCACTACTTACTTCTATTAAAAAAACGCATAACGGAACGCGCCGCGCATTTTTCATGTTGCCAAAAAAAAACAACAATATCATTTTCCAGAACGAGTATTTTTTTTAATTGTGCTGTTTTTTTCATAAAGCGCTGAATTACGTACGCCAGTCAGTGTGGGAAAGTGAAACATGATTTCTAGTGTTGCTTCCAAAACTCTATTGGAGCTCAACAACGATATATATATATTGTATTAGTTGTTTTCACACATACTTCTTCTCGTAAACAAGATTTGAAGGTTTTTTAATTCAATTAATTGAGACATTATGCACTGGTAATTGAACAAAATATTACACCAAAAACAAAGAAGAAGAACTAGACATGATGCATATCATAAAAGTAGCTGCAAAGCCGCGTGTTCATTGTTTTGTATTAAAAAAAAAGTACAAAAAATAAGATAATCTTACGAGCTAGTGCCACAAGTGGCGGCCTTAACGCTAAAAGTGATCTCTTCCTGGCAACCAAGAACTTTTTAACCCGAAAACATGTAGCGGGTAACACCGCGGGGCGCAGCTAGTAAATAAATAAATAGCTTTAAGTGGATACTAGGATTTTCCAGATAATAAAATGTTTGGAAAATTTAGAAGGAAAATCAGAGGCTACTGGCTCTGAGGGAATCCCTTGGAGGAAAATATAAAACGAGGTAACGGAAAAAATTATGAGACATGCATGTTTTTTAAGTAAAAACTAGTTGCATATTCAATATTCAATACATAATAAAAATTTAACTAATTCGACAACAATTTAATAATTAAAAACTTAATCGTAACTTTAACTTTATCTAGAAATAATTTTTAACTTGGAAAACTAATAAAACAAAAAATTAATTAAAATAACCACAAGTCCTTATATCGTCTTCTCGCTGCAATAACCACTTGCCGACACGTGTTAGCCTCTACACGAGGCATCCTCAGGACGTGTTAACTCTTCGAGCGCTCGGTCGAGACTGAGTAATCCTTCTCGACAGCGGCGCTGCATATACCTTGAATATTCAAAATTAATATCCGCAAAGTAACGCCTGAATCAATCAATTATCAATTATATTATTTTAAAAATAGTTTTTTTTCCGAAAAAAAAAAAAAAAGTTGTCACAAAAAACATTCAATTTAGGCAATATTCCATAAACAGACCTGACAAACTTGTCTCGTTTTCATTGGCCAAGTTAAAACTCTAGCTAAACAGTTCTATCACGTTTCCGCTTCGTATTCTGTTCTCCGCACAATTACTGCAACTAATTGTGGATGGGCAGCCTCTCAAGATTATTAATCTTAGCTCGCAGACACCTTTTCTATTTAATTGCTTTACTGTCGGAAGAGCTCTTTGACATTTTTAATTTACCTACTTCCTTTTTACCCTATGAAAATAGATAGCAATCATCTTCCACTATTTATTGGCTGCCTAACCCCCACGTAAATTACTTATTAAATATCATGAAATAAAATAGCAGATGATAGTGCATTTAGGTACTATACTTAGGCTATTGACCCCTAATATTTCAAGTGAAAACATCTTTGGCCGTGTTTTTTAATTTTAGATTTAAGTATTAAAATAATTAAGTAAAAACCATAATCTATCTATCTATCTAATAAAGAGGAAAGATTTCATTGATTGTTTGTATTGAATAGGCTCCGAAACTACTGGGACTATTTCAAAATTATTTCACCGTTGAGAATGTTTATTTATTTATTTATTTAGATCACCAACACTATACACATCACAACAATAATGGCGGTCATCAACACAAAAAAAACAAAACAAGATGTGATAGCAGTTATAGGTGACGACAACATGCAATAAGTTCACTATCCCCGGGCGACATAGGCTACTTTTTATCCCTATATTTCCACGGGAACGGGAACTACGCGGGTGCAACCGCGAGGCGTCCGCTAGTTAGGCAATATTTCGTATAAAATTTTAAAGTTTCTTTTAACTTTTGAAATACGGAACTCTAAAAAAGATTTAAATAAATTGCAAGTGTTTGGTTCCTATTCAAGTTTTTAGCTTCAGATGGATGTCATGCAATATTTATTTTTTATTTTGTAGTTCGAAGTGAACCGCTTACATCACTTTATCTATTAGTAGCGAGAAGCGAATGTATCGCGTTGTAAATATGTTTTTTATTTTATTCAATTCTTTTTTTTTAAATAGTTGACAGGCTAGGTGTTTGACCACAGCTCACCTGATGTTAAGTAAAGGTGTGACCGAAGATGGTAAAGCACACCTAGCCTGGAATGGAACTGGCTCTCTGTGAGGTTGTCGGAACACACCGTTAGGTGCTTGACGGCAGATTTTGAACTTGAGAGTGATAGCTAGCCAGTCGAGTACTAGTAAGTTCCCTACCACCAACTAATTCAATCGTTAACAACATACAATGAAATAATAAAAAAACAAAGGTCTAAGTACGCAGAAACAAATAATATTAATATCGTAGGACTATACACACAGCGCCGTCTGGCCCCAAACTAAGCAGAGCTTGTGTGATGGAAGTCAGATAACTGATAGAATACATAAATACTTTTTTTTTATAAATACATACAGAACACCGAGACTCTGAACAAGCATTTTGTTTATTCACAAAATGTTTGCCCTGGGTGGGAATCGAACACACGTCCTACAGCTCTCAAGGTATCCTACCAATATCTCAAGATATACTACCAATGAGCCAACGGGGCTGTCATGCATTATACATATATAGACCGATGGAAGTCCATAGACAATCTAAAAACACAAGTCCACTACCAATTGGTAGTGTAACTTTTACACTACATAATATGTATTATGTAGTGTAAAGGGTACAATAAATACTAGTGTACTAGTACACTAGTTACTAATACTACTAGTACTAGTGTACTAGTAGTATTAGTAACTAATTTAATGACATATTTGAAATTTTGAAGTGACTTGTAACATTGGGGTTACCAATAAAATATTTGTATTTGTATATTTGTATTTGTACATTTTTCATAGCCCAATGAATGGCATCGCTTTTGCGTTGGGCCAAACATCTTGCTACATCTTCAATACAAAACTTAAATTACTAAAAACATGTTTTACTTCCCGATGATAAATTTTTAGCCTCGACAAACTGTCAAACAAAAATGGACTCTATTTTTTAACAGCTTAGACCGTTACGATAAATATGACAGCTGTAAGTAAAACCCTGCAATTTTGTTCTAAACGTTTACTTAAAACTTCGTCCTGTAAGACGGTTAACGGAACAAATTGAAAAACAAAGTAGTTGGCTTGTACTGAATAAGGATGCGGAGTAAGTCATAGGCAGCCCGTACACGTAGCGCGCGATCCGCGATCCGCGATCCGCGATCAATGATCGCGATCCAGACTGATCGTGTACGAAGCGGATTGACGGACTGATGCTCCGGATCGCATAATATCTCGAAATTTTGAAATCATGATCGCGGATCGCGGATCGCGGATCGCGGATCATGATCATGATTGAACGTGTAAGGCGGCCCATAGACTGAGCGACTTTTAGATACCTGAGTCGTATTTTTTTTTTTTTTTACTGGACTCATATAATATACAGCTCAGCATAGCTCAGTGGTTAGTGCGGTAGGTTCGCATGCCGAAGGGCGTGGGTTCAAATCCCAACAATGAGCTTGAGCTGCCGGTGAAGGAAAACATCGTGAGGAAATCATAGCATGGTGGTAGGGTACTTTCTAGTACTCGGCTGGCTAGCTACCACCCTCAAGTTGAAAATCTGCCGCCAAGCACCTAACGGTATGTTCAGCCTCACTTGAAAGCCAGTTTCATTCCAGGCTAGGTGTGCTTTACCATCTTTGACCATACCGTCACTTAACATCAGGTGAGCTGTGGTCAAACACCTAGCCTGCCCACCATAAAAAAAAAATGTCCGCGCAATTCTCTTCGCTTCTTAACACATTTCCGCCTGTAAGAAATTGAAGTTCTGTCTGTGTGCTGTGAGCAGGTTGCGTAAACACACCGGCTTCCAAGCTCCTTAACAATCTTACTGGAGTATTTAGACAGATCTATATATCGGTAACGTTGCTGAGTATGTTTTAGTATTTTATTTGTAGCGATTGCCTCATGCTGAATTTCATTAAGGTGGTTCGATTTCCATACAAATATTTTTTTGCCATTTATGGGCAAATGGAGCATAGTTTTACAGTGAATTCACAGCTACTGGCATTTATGTTAGCCTTTATTTGCGGTAAATCACAATTGCTTAAATAAAACACAATCTACTGTTTTATTAAAAAATCACAAATTCATAAATCATAAATAAATTTGATTTTATGCTAATAATCTACTGTTTTGTTCAAGCAATTGTGATTTACCGCAAATAAAGACCAAAATAAATGCCAGTAGCTGTGATTTCACTGTAAAATTATACTCTATTTGTCCATAAATGGCAAAAATTTATTTGTATGGAAATCGTACCACCTTAAAGCAATACATAGGTTGCTTTAATGAAATTCAGCATGAGGTCTTTCGGTGCTAATTTAGTCAGAACTGAAACAGTTTTTTTTTGTTATCTATCTATACTATTATAAAGAGGAAAGATTTGATTGTTTGTTTGTACAGTAGGTTAGGGTACTTTCTAGTACTCGGCTGGCTAGCTAGTTGAAAATCTGACGCCAAGCATCTAACGGTGTGTTCCGGCAGCCTCGTTTGAGAGCTAGTTCCATTCCAGGCTAGATTTGCTTCACCATCTTCGACCACACAGTCACTTAGCCTGTCCACAAAAAAAAAAGGAAAAAGTATCTTAGTACTGATCTTGGAGTATTGCAGAACGCTGTTGGAATATAATATTCTTAAGTATTTATATCAACAAACCTCCGACGTAAATTCACATAAATGCTTCCATGCAAATATGCAATCTCACCGAAACAGCACAATTTGAGCATATAAAAATATTTTTACGAGTTGGACCTAGGACATGTAAAGTTGCATTCTACAGACTGGGTCACGTACGTACTAGGTACTATTCTGGGATGTTTCGCCTCGATTCTGATTCGATATTTAAAAAAATTTAACCGACGTAAAAAAGGAGGTGATTTTTTTGTTTGATTTTTTTATGTTAAAGTAATATAATTAAACGGACTATTAGAGGAGGCTTCAGGTGACCAGAATGCTGGTATCTACTTTGGTCAAAAGCTTAGCATTGCCGCCCAACGTGGCAATCATGTACCTAACGGTCACTAGCACTCGACCTATTTTTTTATTAAAACGGACACAAAGAAAAAGGGCCTCGCAATGATCTGTCGCCCCGGGGCCTAGCAACAGCTAAGGCCGCGACTGCATAGTTACATGAAAAGAATCTGGCAAGCAATTGTGTTTTACCGCAAATAAAGACCAAAATAAATGCCAGTAGCTGTGATTTCACTGTAAAATTACGCTCCAAATGTCCATAAATGGCCAAAAATGTATTTGTATGGAAATTGAACCACCTTAAGCGAGAACTACTACGAGAACTGACACTTAGAAATATAGCTATAAGATCTACATAGTCTCGTTGGATTCCCACCCTAAACTTCTACAAAACAACTTATACTGTCCTTCAGACCTCTAACATTTACCAACTTTCTTCCCCGGTGAAGCCATCGAAACTTATAAAAACAATCACCATTTTCGTCGACAATTGGTTACCATTCGCCTACATTGCTTTTCACTTTCTGGGAAATATTCGGTAACGTGGGCGTACTTAGGCTAGGGTAAGGATGGGGCATTACATTTTTTACTACTACTAAATAAATAAATATCGTAGGACATTACACACAGCGCCATCTGACCCCAAACTAAGCAAAGCTTGTACTATGGAAGTCAGATAACTGATAGAATACTTATAATACATACAGGACACCCAGACACAGAACAAGCATTTGTTTAAACCACAAAATCTTTGTTATGGGTGGGAACCGAACCCAAATGTACACAAATGTTACTTTAAAGTTTATTGAACACATAATTACAACATTCGCACTTTTCAGTTAGCTTGTGATCATGGCTATTGCTATTGTAAAGATCTCAAATAATAATCTAGGTACCTACCTAATAACTTTTACAATTACAATTTGGTATTTAAAGTTTAATTTCTGTATTCATTTTATATTTTTTACCATTAGTAAACTTTATTTTATGAAATTAATTTGAATATTTCTATGTGGTAGTTGATGTTTAATACATTTTACCAATTTTTAATAGGGATGACGTCATAAAGTAGGCGGAGTATGTATGCCCTTACCATGTAAAAAAAAAGTATACATAGCTGACCAGGCACTTAAAGTAACCCTATACAGCCTACTATGTGACGTCGTTAGAGGTCAAATGAAATTCAAGTTTATTTTACATATATTATTAAAAAAACAATAGAAAAAATCTCATCAAATAATGTACTACAGGAATATAATATTTCAAAATGATTTTGGAATCAGTAACCTATTTTTTTCTTTACATACTAAATTGTTGAAATTCATTAGTATGTTTGTATTTTTAAAGATTATTTCGTTAATAACTAAACATTACTTATGATGCTATGTATTTCCTAACAGCGATATTAGCTCAGTGGTTAGCGCAATCGGGTCACATCGGAGGACGCAGGCTCAAATTTCAATAATGAGATTGAGATGTCGGTGAAGAAAAGGATTGCCAGGTAACCGTAGGTTGGTGGTAGGATATTTTCTAGTACTCGGTTGGCTTGCTATACGTCCAAGTTAAAAATCTGCCGTCAAGCTTAGAATGATATGCGGCAGACTCGTTTGTAAGTTCCCATTCCAAGCTAGATGTTTTTACCATCTACCATACCGTCAAACCATTAGCATGTCTCAAGTAAAAAATATGTATGCTGTTTCTTCAACAGATTGTAATACACGCCCTCCAAAATCCAACCTAGTTACATCCCTGTTCTAGAAATGTCAATCTTCCTAAAAAGCCCAGGAAAAGCAGGCGATTCCGTGCAAAAGTTTGATTGCCCAACTGTTCGAACGTTAAAGTACTCAAGGTGTCTTTTCGATTGAATTTGCCCATTCTTTTTGCATATTGAACGGTTATATACAGTTTGAACGGTTACCTACAATTCCAAGCTACGCGGAAAATGTGATTGTATCAGGCGTTTTCTTTGTACTCTGACGATAATAAAAAAAGCTTTAAAGTGCGACAAACAGCGACATGGCTTATAGAAGGTGGTCAAATTCGGAACTACGTTGCATCTTGTGTTTATTTTTTTATCTTTGTATATAGTCTAAAAATACCAAAGTAAAACAGTAAATATGTTTCCCGTATAAATAAAAGGAAGTACAATATAGTAAACCAGCAGTAAAGCCTTTAAATGTTGTTTTTTGTTATTTCAGGTTAGTTAATCTGTTTGAAATGGGTAAATTGTGTTGAAACATTGTATTTAATTGTGATGTAAATAAAAGATTTTTGTTATTTCAGAAAACGCAATTTCGTCTTTATTTACTAAAAGTACATTACTATTATATATATATACAATTATGCATGCATTGCAAGTTAAATAAAAGCGTGTTAAAAATGGATTGAGTTTTCTAATTGTATTTATCTAGTCTTTATATACTTTATTTAGTTGTAAGCTGAAATTCTCATTTGATATTCAATGATACAGTTATGGGTGCAAAGTGAAATATCGCCACTCGAGGTAATTTCAGGCACTTCATGATGAAAATGGTTTCAGTTGTAAAGACCTTCATTTCGAGAACCTTCACGCTTGGCAAAGTGATTTCGCCGTAGTTCTAAACATTTCTAATAGATGGCGTTGAATGCAGTCTGTGTACACAGAATAATGATAAAAAAAATCAAAAGTCTTTATAACATAGAGCTGATATTTAAATGAGGCTCATTTCAATATATATTTAAGAGACTATTTAGGACTACCAAAGTTGCTCCCGAAAGATTAAAATGCCCAGGTTAAAAATAGCAAAAATGTATTTGAATGATGAATAGGTTTTCGTTTGATCACCATCTCACCATGTAGCTATAACAGCTGCGTAGTTAGCGCGGTCATTTCGCATGCCGAAGGGCGTGGGTTCAACCCCCAAAAATGAGATTGAGCTGCCGGTGAAGGAAAACATCGTGAGAAAACCATAGCATGGTGGTAGGGTACTTTCTAGTACCCGGCTGGCTAGCTACCACACTCAAGTTGAAATCCGCCGCCAAGCATCTAACGATGTGTTCCGGCAGCCTCACTTGAGAGCCATTTCCACTCCAGGCAAAGTCTGTTTACCATGTTTGACCACACCGTCACTTAACATCAGATGAGCTGTGGTCAAACATCTAATAAACCATTAAAAAAATGGTCTTAGACATGCGTTATCTCTTATAATCAGGAGAACGTATCGTCATTAATATTTCAATAATTACATGCCATTTGATGTTTAAAAATTGTTCGTATCTATCGCTTCTACTGTAAACATTTTTATGATTAACAGGCTTAATGTTTGACCACAGCTCTCTTGACATTAAGTGACGGTGTGGTAGAAGACGGTAAACACATATTTAAATATACTTTTTAATCCCAAAATACTACCCAGATCAGGCTAGGTGCATGAAAATGTGTAAAGCATCTAGGTCGCGCTTATTTCTCACCGGCATGGCCGGATGTTCCTCGAATACCTGTCGTCTCTACATGAAGATGTATTTTCCTTCAACATACTTGCACCACCTTGCCTCGACTCCCTGTAGCCAATGTAGTGATGGGGAAACATCGGTCGATAAAGTTTTATCGATACACAATCGGATAATATTTCGGCCTCGTCTTACTTCGTATAATGCGTATAATTATTCTTATTCAAAGTGGGGACGATGAGTCCTGCACAGTGTGGTCAACGTAGGCTATTTGTCGCCGTTTAAACTACACAGGACGAGAACCAGCGATGGAAAAATCTGAAAGGCGACTGGGCGCCTATTGGGCTGCTTCAGAGGCAAGCTTTTTAAATTTGCCAAACTACAAATGAACATAAGCTTTTAACAATCTCGGACATGCTAGGGTCGTAGGTTCGAGATATGCATGGGGCAACACGTTTTTAGACTCATACTAAATTATAAATTCGAGTGTAACGTTTATGTTACAGAAGCTGAAATTCAAATTCGGCCACAATAGGCTACACATTCTGACAACAATGGCGACACCAGGCCCGGCGTTGTTGGCAACACTGCCTGCACTGACGTCCCGCTCGGGGTGTATTGTGCATTTCCCCCTGCCAGCGTCTACCCGAGCCAACCCAGCTCCTTGAAGTACCGGAGCGAGGTTCTGGGCCGCTGGCATACTAGCTCCAGTGAGATGGGCTGGATTAAAAATAAATAAATAAATAATAAATATCACAGGACATTACACACAGCGCCATCTGACCCCAAACTAAGCAAAGCTTGTGCTGCGGAAGACAGATAACTGATAGAATACTTAAATACTTTTTTTTTGTAAATACATACTTATAATACATACAGTACACCCAGACACAGAACAAACATCGATGTTAGTCACACAAATGTTAGTCCTGAGTGGGAATCGAACCCACGCCCTTCAGCTCTCGAAGCAGACATACTACCAATGAACCAACAGGGCTGTCGGATGGAAGGCCACCATATGTGGCTGAAACGATAATTAATTAAACGCGAGTAATACCGCATAAGTAGAACAAAAATGTGTCAAAACTGCGCCAGTTTCCAATAAAATTCTTAATTTTTATACAACAAATAGAATACTTAAATATTTAGTTTATTTCCGCTAACAGTCGTTTCATGACCTACGGAGCCGAAACGTGGACACTCACAGCGGGAATGGTCCACAAATTCAAAGTCGCTCAGCGAGCTATGGAGAGAGCTATGCTTGGCATTTCTCTAAGGGATTGTATCCGAAACGAAGTAATTCGCCAGAGAACGAAAGCAACAGACATAGCTCAGCGTATTAGCAAGCTGAAGTGGCAATGGGCTGGACATATTTGTCGCAGAACCGACAACCGCTGGGGTAGACGTGTTCTAGAGTGGAGACCGCGAATTGGCAAACGTAGCGTAGGACGCCCTGAGACTCGATGGAGTGACGATATACGTAGGACAGCTGGCGGTGGATGGAAGCGAAAAGCCGAGGATCGGGCTGAGTGGCGTGTCTTGGGAGAGGCCTATGTCCAGCAGTGGACTACAAAAGGCTGATGATGATGATGATGATGATGAACAGTCGTTTCGGTTAAAACAGTGATAAATAAACTTCCGCAAAGTAACGTCTGAATCAATCAATTAACTTGCATATACGGTGTGACTACTTACAGGCAAAATTAACAAGATCGTGTAACTTCGTAAATAAACTGTAAGATTTTTCTGAGTTTGATTTATTTAACACTACAACTCTGTTCAAGAATTTCAGATATTTTATGTAAACAACGGGGATAATACACACAACCCTGCTGGTTCATTGGTAGTATGTCTGCTCCAAGAGCTGAAGGGCATGGGTTCGATTTCGACCCAGAACAAGTATTTATGATATAAACAAATGTTTGTTCTGTGTCGGGGTGTACTGTAGGTATTATAAGTATGTATTTACAAAAAAAAAACTACTTAAGTACTTCTATCAGTTATCTGCCTTCCATAGCACAAGCTTTGCTTAGTTTGTGATCAGATGGCGCTGTGTGTAAAGTAAAAAAAATGCTTTACATATAATGGTAGTTTACTATAATTGACAAAAAAGAATATAATTTTTTTTCTAATCGTAATTTGATCAATTATAAAACAAAAATCGCTTTGTAATATTTATTTTAAGGTAATGTCTGTTCTATACAATGTTATGATAAAGTAAAAGAATTTTTGATAGTAAATATTTTATTATAATGGAAAGACTGTAGAGGTTCTAAACATTTCTGTCGTCGTCATTTCTAGTTTCGTTTGTTTTCGTTTTCTGGAACTCGAACCTCTTTCTCCCTGCGTTTGTGCAATTGTGATTTGTTGTTAGAATTGTTGGTTATTGTTATTAGTGTTTATCTTGTTGTTAGGATTTTTGTTCTTTTTGTTTTTTTGATCAATTTATTTCGGAAATTTGTTCTCAAAATGGAGTCAGCCTGGTCCCTCCTTGCCCTTATCAACAATAGAAAATCTGTCGCCAGTCAAAAAGTGATCTCGGAAATATACGGCGAAATATATTAGGTTCAATATGCGAAAACTGATATATGGTAATATAATTAATCAGATAGTAATTAAAATACTTATCAGTCTATGTTTTCCAATTAAAATAAAAAATATCGATAATAATACGAGTAGAATCTACCGAGCAATTCACCTCTCTACAACTCCCGTTTCTATTTATGAGCTTTTTACTTGATTAACTCGTTGCCACTTTAGAAAATATCGATGATCCCTACATCACTAGCCCATTAAGGCTGCGCTAATAACATCGTTTATCGACATTTTGTTTAGAGTTTAGAGAATGTTGCATTAAATATTGTAAGTGTTTAAATATTGTAAAGGGCTTACTTGTTTATAATTTCAAATTATAATTAGTTGTTTAATTCATACGTATTAGGTAATATTATGAGTATGTATTTACAAAAAAAAAAGTATTTAACGTATTTAGTTATTCTATCAGTTATCTGAGTTCCACAGTACAAGCTTTGCTTAGTTTGGGCTCAGATGGCGCTATGTGTTATGTTCTACGATTTATTTATTTAAAATATAACTTAGCAGTGGACCTCAAACTGGACACAGCCAGTATCTTGGACTGAGATCCTTTTTAATTGACTTCAAAAAAAGGAAGAGATTCTCAATTCGTCGGAATCTTTACCGTATGTTCACAGATTCCTTGAAGACGTGGAACCGATATGAAAATTCTGTTTTAATATCAAAGTTTATTAATAAAATATAATTATATACTTCCCAAGTGAATCCAAAGCTAGGCATCCTCGCCAAGGTAAGACGGTACTTCACACCAGAACAGTTGCTTTGTTTATACAAAGCACAGGTTAGGTCGTGTATGGAGTACTGTTCACACCTGTGGGACGGCTCTGCCAAGTTTCAGCTTGAGGCTCTGGAGTCAGTCGAGAGGCGCGCTAAGAGGTTGATAGGCAATGACACTTTGGTCAAGTTTCGGCTGCAAAGCCTCGAGCATCGACGTAAGGTCGCCTGTCTATCGGCTTTCTACCGGATACATTTCGGAGATTGTGCCTTGGAGTTGCACGACTTGGTTCCCCCTGCCCCTTTTTACTACCGGACGGCCAGACAAACGCGACCGAGGCGACACCCGTACATGGTGGATGTTCCCCATGTGCGCACTAAACGCTTTGAGTCCACATTCTTTATTCGCACAGCGAGGATGTGGAACTCTTTGCCGGAGTCTGTGTTTCCCGAAAGGTACAATATGAGTGTCTTCAAATCAAGAGTAAACAGGTTCCTTCTAGGTAAACGTGCTCCATCTTAGACCGCATCGATGCTTCACATCAGGCAGGATGTGGTCAAGCGCGAACCAATTCAATATAAAAAAATGTGAACATAACCGAAATCGGTCAAACAGTTTTTAAAAAAATAACAAAAATTTATGAATTGTATACATCGAAGATATTTTTGTTCATAGAGAATATAGGTACTTCCAGAAACTACACAAGTACTTCTTCTTTTTTACAGAAATTATATGAAAGATCGATTGAGTAGATGATTTTAAAACTATAATACCTAGCGGTGTTCGGTTTTTTTAATTGTAAATTTATTCTCGTAGTATTAACTGTTACAAGTCTAATTTAAAAAAAAAAAACATAAATTTAGAATAGCATAATTGATTATATTCATTAATAATGAATGAACTAATTATGTACGACATGGATTATTTTTAAGCAGTAAAAGGTTTCAAATTAAGATTTTAATTAAATTCAAAGCAAAATAATATTAAGATTAAAACTATTACTTACATATTATATTATTAAATTATTGTTGGATATAAAAGTGAGTGCAGACGCCCTTGGCAATCTGGCGCCCTTTTTTTAAATATTATTGTAATAAGACGAACGAAACGCTCTCTTCATACTAAAAGATAACGGCAGTCCATGACCATTACAGCGATACACAGAACTCTGAGACGCAAAACAAAGTCCAGGGCATCGCTGCTTTGAAGCTCATTACTTTGAGTCATTACGTGGTTTTGGGTAGTCTCAACAGCCCTGTAATTTATTTAGCTGCAGTACCTTTCACGCTGGAACATAGTAATGTTTACATACTACTGCTGGGCGACTAAATATCTCGTACACACTACTGCTGGGCGACTAAATATCTCTCATACTGCTATGGTGCTAACCGACTTCTTGCTAAGGAGATATACCACCAAGTAAATCACTATTTCATTAAAAATATTACCGCATAATTTCGCATGTAAACAAAGCTTCATACAAATGAACGCCGGAGCTGAGCATTAAGGCGAAGGTTGAGTAATAAGAACTTTTGGATTAATACTGCAAGACACAAATCACTTGGAGACCATTAGGAAGGCTGCAAACCTACCGAGAACATAATTTTACGGAAATAGCCTCAACTTTGAATATGAAATCACGAAGAACGAGCAAAAGTAGCCATTTGTAATATTAAGATTTATTTGGAACGCTCAAAACCAAGTCGACTTTAAAAAAAACTTAAGTTTGCATTCGATCATATCCCGCTTGATGGTTACATGCGGCTTCTTATTTTTCTTTGATTTTGGCGTCGCATTTTGTGCATTTGCCAGTGTTTTGATTATTTCAAGTTTCATTGGTTAAAAAGTAGTCAAAGTCCAGTCCATGTCAGTCAATTCCAGTCATGCTTTAGTAAAGTAGTGGCGACTTTACTATAAGCTTCGATGGAGTTTTGCAAGTAACACGAAAAATCATGTTTCACCACATTATATCACTTTCCCACACTGGCGCTTGTAATTCAATACTTTCTGAATAAAACACTACTATTTTTATACAAAAACACTCGAAAAAACACTAGTTTTGGAAAAAAATACAATGGGGCAACACGACTTTTTCCGCGTGCCCGCTAAAATTCCCAAAAGATGCGGCTAAGGATGTTAGAATGATTCAAATTGACTAGCGCTGGTCATACCACTTAGTATAACCAGTTTTATGCTGAGGTAAGCGCCTATTTGGTAACTGATTGTTGTTGTTTTTGAGGTGTTACAAAATAAAAAAATACATTTTCTTTCTTTCTTTCTTTTTTTCAAGTTGATGTACTCCATCCTCGGCCACGTTGCTTATCATCAGGTGAGTTGGAGGCCAAACAGACCATTCTAGCACGTGAATGACGCACGATGTGGGTTAACTTAATTTTCATTTACAAGTGTCTATCGCCATTGCTTTAGAATTTTTGTAGAGATAATAAAACCAATTTTCAGCTTGTCAAAGTTAATCACGCAACCAATTGAAGCCGCACTGCCGCGGCTTTCGGTGAACGCGGTATTATTTATGTTTTTCATTTATTTGTATCGTATTGTTTGTTCGAGTTATTTATTTATCAGAAATAAATGCACAAAAAATACAAACTATTACAAGCTAAAGTCGCCTACAATCTTTGTCTTTTAAAAATTAAAAACTTTGAAAATTAACACAGCTAGTAAAATTACAGGGCTATTAAGACAAGCCATTATAATGTCTCAAAGTAATCAGCGCCAAAGCAGTGATGCCTCGGACATGTGCTTAAAGTTCTATGTATCACTGCAATGGACATGTGTTATCTCTTACCATCAGGAGAGCGTATCGTTCGTCTCATAATTTTCATAAAAAAAGTCCTACTTAAGTGCGGATTGGCAGCCTAGACAAGGGGGCTAGACAATATGGGAAAATTGTTTTGAAAAATTAAAATATAAATATTGGAATCCTATTTTTTTTATTCTCTTGTTAACGATGCATCTTTATAGTATTAAACACCATTTTACATCCCTATCAATTTAGGGTAGCTTATTTATCCTGAAAAAATTGTAGTACTAGACGTTCTGCCGCCAAGCAGTAGTGCTTATAACATTACCGTGTTCCGGTATGCTGTGTGCAGCTAGCGAAATTACAGGGCTGCTGAGGCTAACCATCGAAAGTCGCAAAGTAATGAGCGCTAAAGCAGCGATGTCCCGAATTTGTTCTGCAACTCAAAGTTCTGTGTATTGATGCAATGGTCATGGACATGCGTTATCTCTTACCATCAGGAGAGCGTATCGTTCGTCTCATTACTTTAATATTAAGAAAAAGTTTGCTATAATTGTTGTATCATCTCTATTGATTTTCATAGATTATGCAGAATGCAGAGTTGACATGTCCAGTGGGGCTCGCACTGCCGACCGCACTTCATTTGCCCTCACACACACATGATAACTCGCTTGATCTAGCTTGAATAGATGCAAGCTGTACAGATAGGTCTATACCTATTATCTAGGTATTTTGGTGTAGACATAATTTTAAATAAGGATCGGAACACACAATGTACAGCGAGTATGCACTGAAATGCACAATATTATTACATTTGTTTCCTAATGCAAGAATTAATTAGATTTTATAAATATAATACGAATGCCAAAACGTATAATTTCTAATAGACACGAAAAAACTTACCTACTTCTTACACGACTGCCTAGAAAAGGAGTATTATGTTTTCAGAGTTCATGCAAATACAAATACAAATCTTTTATTAATAACATCAAAGTCATTCATTTCAACAAACAGGTCATTTTTCCATTCATATTTAAAAATATCAAAATCATTATACATAAATGCCAATACAATGAAAATGTCAATGAAATAATATGTCACACACAAAATAATTATGTCAATAAAAACAAAAATATTATAATTACTTACTAGTAATTCATGCATGCATGCATGTAAGTGTGTGTATGCGTACATAATATGTAATCGAAACGTTTTGTGCGTACGTGGGGAATATTCTCCACACGGCGGGTGACGTTTTGATCGCGTTTATCTGTCTGTCTGTGTGTTATCGTCCACCGTATACAAATACAAATCTTTATTAATAACACCAAAGTCACAGGGCATTTCTCCATTCACATTTAAAAATATCAAAATCATTACATATGTCAATACATTGAAAATGTCAATGAAATAATATGTCACACATAAAATAATTATGTCATTATGATTAAATGACAATAAAAACAAAAAATATATATAGCAAACAAAATGATCTACGTACTTAATATTTTTTCTAAAATATAATAATCAAATTTTTTGAGATCCTTATTTCATAATTAAGTAGAAATGGCAAACGCTGGCCTAAAACAAAGTCGTGGAGTGCTATTGGCGTTGATCATTAGTTTGATAGATGACGCCTTAGAGATGGCGTCACGGAAATGCGCCCGTAATGCTCCTCTCAACTGACAGGAGAGTTCACCCGCGCCAGTGAGATCATGGATTTAGTCAATGTGGATACATCATGGATATGGATACGTCATGGACAGGCGTCATCTCTTACCATCAGGAGATCGTCTAATTCGTCTCATTACTTTATTGGAATATGTGGGATAATTCGATTAAAACCGGGAGCGTCAATGAAATGCATGAGTAAAAAGCAATGACTGATTTATTTCACGTCGGCGGTAGGCTGGCTAACTCGCCCGACCTACCGCCGTTATCGAGAACTACCTTAATACATTACAACTTTCACTTAAAAAAAGGAAAAAATGTTCGGCAGCTTAGTTAAAAAAAAGCTTCCTTGGAAGATTGTCTTCCTTCCAATCCTGGGTCCTGAGTTCGAATCCCACGGCACCCAGCTCTCTATCAACTAAGTTGTGCATAAATTCAAAATCTACATGCCCGTGTCGGAATGTTTTTTTTATTTTTATTTAAAATAGTTTCGTATAGTGTGGGATAAGATGGAGCACGCTTACCTAGAAGAAATTTCTAATTATTTACTCTAGATTTGAAGACACCCATATTGTACCTAACAGGGAACACAGACGCCGGCAGAGTTCCACAACCTCGCTGTGCGAATGTGTGAAGTCTGCCTACCAGCATTTGGTGGTGGTTTTGGGTTTTGGTGGACTGTGGCCTTACTCTACTCACGATGAGAAGGGGCCCGCACCCAGCAGTGGGCCATGTTATAAAAACATGGCTGATCCACTCAGGCCTCACACTTTTCTAATAAAATTAAATCGAATGAAAATCCAATCTACTCTAGAACTATAACTTTCAAAGTGATTTTAATCTTATTAAATTTTTATCGACTAGTTGCGCTATGTTCAAGTCATTACGTCAAGTTGCTGTCTCATAGTAATCGCTCCTCGGATCCAAATCAAGACTTCTCGCGATTTGTAGAGGCAAGCCATCCGGAAACATTGTTTTACTGAATGAAGCCAATTGAAAATTGCTTGCTATTTTACTTTTCACGAATAAAATTTTGCTAACGTCCAAAATTATTCATTGAAGGCACAATTTTGTTTTACATGTTGAAGCGGCCTTTATTCTAGTTTTGACAGTTCAACGAATGCAATTTTTTTTTTCTTTGGTTTTGGCGTCGCACTCTGAGCATTTGCCAGTGTCAAGTGTTTTATATTTTTATATTTTATTTGCCAGTGTCAAGTGTTTTATATTGACAGCCCCGTTGGCTCATTGGTAGTATATCTGCCTTGAGAGCTGTAGGGCGTGGGTTCGATTCCCACTCAGGGCAAACATTTAGTGAATAAACAAATGTTTGTTCTGTGTCTGGGTGTACTGTATGTATTATAAGTATGTATTTACAAAAAAAAAGTATGTATGTATTCTATCAGTTATCTGACTTCCATCGCACAAGCTCTGCTTAGTTTGGGGCCAGATGGCGCTGTGTGTATAGTCCTACGATATTTATTTTATTTATTTATATTTTCATGTTTCAAAAATTAAATAAGTTGCCCCGTAGCTATAGTTAAAGTCAAACTCCAGTCCAAAAAAAATTTATTTATGTATTCTATCAGTTATCTGTATTCCATAGCACAAGCTTTGCTTAGTTTGGGGTCAGATGGCACTGTGTGTAATGTCCTATGATATTTATTTATTTATTTTATTTAGTCTTCGTCAAGTACAGTCCGTGTCAGTCAAGTCCAGTCATGCTTTAGTAAAGCAGTGGCGGCTTCGATAGAGTATTGAAAGCAACACGAAAAGTCATGTTTCACCACATTATATGATTTTAATCAACTAATATCACCGGCATAGACTAAATAATTATGTTTTTTTATTGGTGGTAGATCTCTTTAGATGGAGGTCGTCTAGGTAGGCACCACTGCAGTACCAGATATTCTGCTGGCAAGTAGTAGTGTGTAAACATTACTGTTGAAGGGGACTGCATCTAGCAAAATTATAGGTCAGTCTAGTTTCGATTGATAGTACCATCGAAAGTCTCGAAGTAATGATCGCCGAAGCAGCGATGTCCTGGACTTTGTTTTGTTACTCAAAGTTCTGTGTATCACTGCAATGGTCATGGACAATCGTTATCTCTTACCATCAGAAGAACGAGTTGTTCGTCTCATTACTTTTACGTAAAAAAAAGTATTAAACCGATTCAAGCAGACAGATATGTTCATTGAGGGAAAAAGAAATAAACAATTTCTCTCTCTTTTGCATTCGTTAGTCGAGCCCCTATTTTTGACTGAGAAATGTTTTTAACTATCACTAGCTTCAATACGACAAAAGAGAAAACTGCTCATCAACGCGTGTAGAATTAATGTAAGGCTTTAATGTATTTTTACCCCTTCCTCATTTTTGTTATGATTTATATCTCGTATTAAATTTGAGAGTTCAACGTACAGAACATTTTGAGTAAGTATGGGTAGACTAATGATCATGATACACCTTCAGTGGTATGAAAATTGTTGAAATTGGAAAAAAAGTGTTGTTGCTAGTAGATCATCTTCTTTAAGCGCTGTAGGGCGTGTGTTCGATTCCCACCAGAACGGACATTTTTGCGTCGATAAATGTTTGTTCTGTGTATAGGTCAATAGGAGTTTTATATAACTGTACATAAAACACCTACAATATGGATATAGAAAAAGGAAGTAAATAAATATTCTATCAGTTATCTGGTTCCTAAAGTTACTAGTTCCCATATTTACTATGTATACTGGGAATATATTGTAGTATATATTGACTAGTGGCGCCCAGCGGTTTACACGCTACATCTTTTCGAGATAAAAAGTAGCCTGTATGTTAATCCAGGGTCTCTGCTAGAGATTTAATACGATAACATGAGCCGCCCCTCCAAAATTCAAAACATTTGAAAGTATTTACAACGCACCACCACGCATGTGCGCTTGCTGGTACTGCCGTCAAACACCTAGTCGAGCTAGCAAATCCATGGATTTGTGTGTCGACTAGTGGCATTCATTATGATTAGTCTGGCGCTGCACTGACGTACTCTATGAACATAACACGTGGGTTGTCTTCCGCGGTCAACTAGTTATGGTAAGTTGACAAACTAATCTGGTGCTACTGAAGACGAATAATAATTACAACTACATACAAACCCTTTCTTTAAGGATGTGACTACACACATTAGAACAGTAATTTGGGCGGGCGGGCCATGTTATCGTAGTAACTGTCTACCTCAGCTACAAATCCGTTCAGTAGTTTTTCCGTGAAAGAGTAACAAACATCCATCCATCCAAACTTTCACATTTATAATATTAGCGGGATTAAGATAAACATTGATTTGGTAAAAATCAAATTATAAGTCGTAACAACTTAATAACTTTACAATGATTTTGGAGTCGAAACAAATCTCGAGATAAATCAGAAACTGATAATGCTTATCATCCCATCAACAAACTTTATCTTTGAACTCAATTTTGAGTTAAAAGTCTCGATTGATGAATTAGGAATTCTCAATGAGTCCTTCAAAATCTACGATACAAAAGTCGAAAACTAATTAAAAGTCTGTAGTTAACACTTTCTACTGTCTCTAACTTTTGTTTAATGATAGAAATTTTACAGTATTAAAGTTTTGATAAATCAAAGACCGCGTAATATTTTTGACACTTACCTTAATTGTTTTCTTAATTTTATATATTTTTACAATGTACCTAAATATAAAAGCTTACATAGCCTTGAAGCGAAACGTGGACACTCACAGTGGGAATGGTCCGTAGGTTTAAAGTCGCTAAGCGAGCTATGGAAAGAGCTATGCTCGGCATTTATCTGCGAGATCGTACACAGAATGAAACAATTAGCCAGAGAACTAAAGTCAAAGATATAGCTCAGCGTACAAGCAAGCTGAAGTGGCAATGGGCGGGATATATCTGTCGCGGCACCACTGCGGTAGATGTGTCCTAGAGTGGTGACCGCGTATTGGCAAACAGCGTAGGACGCCTTGAGACTCGATGGATTGACGTTATACGTAGCACAGCTGGTGGTGGATGGAAGCGTAAAGCCAAAGATCGGGCTGCGTGGCGTGTCTTGGGTAAGGTCTTTGCCCAGCAGTGGACTTTGATAGGCTGATGATGATGATGATGATGATGAGAAAGTATAAATTCAAATTCAAATTCAAACGTTTAGAGGAGGCTTCAGGTGACCAGAATGCTGGCATCTACTTTGGTCAAAAGCTAAGCATTGCCATCCAGCGTGGCAATGCTGCCAGCATTCTGGCCACATATCTCTCCTCTGACGGACTTTTAGACTAAGTTTAATAGTATCAATTTAAGGTATTTTTTATTTTGTAATTCAAATTCAAGTTCAAATCTACTCGGGCTATAAACACTCTAGTCGGGCCCAAAGTGCCGGTTGTTAGCACTGCAAAGAAAAAAAAAGAAAGGAATTATTTTTTATTGTTTAGATTTATTTTAATTTTTATTGATTTTCATTATAATATGTTTTTTTTGCATAGTGCTCCTAATATCCTAATACACTACACAGACATAAACATTTACTCCCATACAACAAACATTATTGTTATTTATGGCCAGAAAATATTACTGATTTACTGTGATTCTTTCGCCGTTTTTTATGGATAATGGTACGGAACCCTTCGTGCGCGAGTCCGGCTCGCACTTAGCCGGTTTTTGTAATATTAATCTGTTTGTAGAGTGCTTACTGTTACGCTGTGTATGTTATGACTTTGCTCTTTGAATCATTAATGTAATTTAGGAGCACTTCCGCCTTTCTTTGATGCATGGCGGATTCGGAGGAAATATCGCATAGTTTAGTAGCGTTATGTGTTTACAGGGTGTTTGTAATCTTCCTTGTAAGCGAATGGGGTTCATGGACATTAAACGTTTTTGGATTTGATTGTGTTTATCTCTTATACACGGCGTAAAAAATATTCTTTTAATAATGAAAAAGAGTAGCTTGCTACTTTTTTAAATATATTTAATTTTAGATCAAAATTGGTTTGCGTTTGACTTCAGCCTGCCTGAGATTCAGTAGTGATGCGGTCTAGGATAAATCACACTTACTTAAGGGCCAAGTCCTCGACCGTGGGAACTTCTGCTTGAACACCTACATTGATATTTTCCACTCACACAGACGTACATACGTCTGACGTTAGATTTGAATACATTGACGTCACGCTAAGATAGATAAGGAGAGTTAAATTACTATAGCCACGAGCAAGAAGGAGACAGAATGTTTATTCCTATTGCCGGAAGCGGATTTTACATTGATTATCTGTTACATTATGACCTTCGAGGAATCACAAGCATGGAGGAATCGTGTTGAATTGAACACTTACAATATATCCGATCGTGTTTTTCTTATTTACCACGCAACAAGGGAGAAGGAGAAAGAAATACACAATCTGCCCTTTCTTGAAATGCCTATGAAGCCGAGTTTGCTATAGAATCACTATTGTTATGTATTGAGTATTATAGTGATGTGACAAAATTTATCGGTTTATGAATCGGAAATATCGTTCTTTTTTTAAGGTCAATCAATGTAGCTTGGTCAATTTACTGTCGTACCTTCATTTTATTAACATTATTTATCTAAATTATATTATTTCAATTAAATTTAAATAATTTTTATGCGGATATGTTTAGTATTATTTCAATATAAATGCATGTCAAATTCAGTAAAATTTATATGCACATGGGTACTATTGGTACCTGAAATAAATGAATTTTAATTAAACCTACCTTAGAAAAATCACTTAATACTTTTTGAGAATTCGTTACAGTAATATTTTTTCAAAATAATAGTACCTAACGATAGATAAACTCGTGGACCAGGCAATACTTTACCTGGTGGTCAAAATTTGTTTCCCAGTTTCAGATTGGTTCTTATGTTAGTCAGACCAACAGAACTTGTTGTTCCCAGTGATAAATCTGGGATAAAACAGTCTGTAATCCCCCTCCGAGGCAACGCAAGTTCGGTAAGTTGACAGTGACCACCACTGGGAACAGAAATTCCCGTTGGTTGCACTAATCTTGGGAACGCAAAATACATGCATACTGGCTATTGCTTTGAGAGCTCGGCAAATTCCCATAATATATTCAAAATGATGTGCTAATCAAGCTACTTTTTGCGGTCCCTGGTTATGGCTGTTGTGGGACGCCCTTCAAGGTACAAAAATAAAGTTGAGCAGGACATTCAAATTAAAAGTACATTAAATAAAATAATAAGTACAAAATATTTATGTTTATTTATTGTCCTTTAAACAATACTGTTTTGTTCAAATAATTACGTACACGCTCTTCGGGTTGAACTAGAAGTTTTATTATATAATGGATTCTCGTGATAAAGTATGTTTCAGCGATAGATTTAATAATTAAATTTCGGTGATTATCGACTCTCCATTGACTCCATTGATTGATTGATTATCGACCCTTGAATATAACATTCAGCTGTAAAGTGATTCGAGCAGAGACGGGAATACTTAGTGGGTTCCCAATTGTCGCGCCTCAAAGCTTTAATCCAAATCTTCCTTAAATTGTCATCTAAAGGAAACCTGTAAAATATTTTTAAATAGTTACTAGGAAAATATAAGAATTTTAATAGTTAAATAGATTCATATAGTATTCTGAAAAAAATAATATTTTGTGTGAAACAGGCACAACAATCTTTAGTTATTTTTATAATACCTATTTATCATATAAAACAATCTCTTAAAAACAGTGGTGCTGTATAAGGTAGGTATATTTCAAGAAACTACTACCGCAAGTTTTACAAAAACGAATCGGTAACAATGTAGGTACCTACGTCAAGGAACATCACTATAATCCAACAACGAAATTACTTTCTGGAATTGACAAGAATTTTGAGATCGGATAGACATTATTATGTTTTTATATCAGGCTCAAAACAATGAATTTAAACATATTCAAATATTTCATGGAAATTTTAAGTGGTTCCACAGAAAATTCCAAAAAACTCTTACCGGTGAAATGATATGCTTCGATTTTCTTCAGTTTTCTTTGAACTGTGGCTGTGACAACCATAAGCTACACAAGCCATCACAACAAAATGGTTTTAAGTGTTCATACAACAAATTATTTCACACCTAATCACTTCCTAAACAAAAATAAATCACAATTTTCGAAAACACAGCAAGTCACCAGCTGGTCACTTTTACAAGTTAAACGTGGCTTCACGTCGTTCAAGACGATAGTTTCTGTATGATTGCGTCTCTTTCTATCAGACGTCAAACTTGTGTAAGATAAAGCAGTAACAACTATATTTTGTTTGTTTCAAATTGAATACGAGACCTCCATACTTGTCATATCTCGATGTTCTCGATGGTTTGTAGCGCCTACCAAAATAAAACAGCAACAGACGTAACGCAGAAAAGAGATTTTCAGCAGGCACTATCAGAAATTTTCATCAAACTATCCGTACTTATCTGCTAATAGAATAAACAAAACGTACAATAAAAGGTCTAAGCCTTAAATGTATCTGCATCAAAGTTAGCATCTATAAAATTGCGCCTTTCCTATAATTATTTTGATGTCAAGATTACGGATTAAAAATAATTTGGCCATATTCTATTTCATAATTTCAAGAAACGAAAAGCGTTTGAAACTATTTTTTCTCCAAGCATAATAATTCAGGATATGTACTATAGTATTCATTAATTTCAAACTTCCACATGATGTATAACGGCACAAAAATGTTGACAAAAACACATCGATTGCCTTATTTCACAAGACTTGCCCGTTAAGCAATAGTCATGAAACTTATTTTATTCTTTTTGTTAAATATTTTATTTTATTTTATGTGAAAATATGTGAAAAATAATGATACGAACGAGACGCTCTCCTGATGGTAAGAGATAACGCTTGTCTATGACCATTGTAGCGATACACAGAACTTTGAGTAATAAAACAAAGTCCAGGGCATCGCTACTTTGGTGCTCATTACTTTGAGACTTTCGATGGTTAGTCTCAACAGCCCAGTAATTTTACTAGCTGCAGTACCCTTCAAAACGGAACACAGTAAACACACTACTGCTTGGCGGCAGAATATCTGGTACTGCAATGGTACCTACCTAGACGACCTCCTGCTAAGGAGATCTACCACCAATTGTATTATATTCACATAATATGTATAAAATAGAACATTTGCTATGTTTTACGTTCTGTCAAACACTATACAATTCAAAATTTATTTCACACACAACATAATACATAAATAGACAATACTTTATTTGTGACGTAAAACAAACGTACCTATTTCAATTACATAAACAATATAAACAAAAAATAATAACAAACATTTACTATACCTATAAAAAAATTGAACACAAAGAAGGGGAAAATTTTATGTGACAAACCCGCCTTAACTCAGCATAATGCCGACTGCAGCCAGCCGGCGCTGGTCTTCCGTAGAGGCCGGCAGGTGACGTCACGCCGTGCCAGGTGAGAGAAAAAAAAGAGAAACATGTATAAATAAGACTCCATAATTGGAGTTTTGGCGGGAACGCGGAAAGAGTCGTGTCGCCCCGTTGTATTTTTTTCCAAAACTAGTGTTTACGCATAAAAATGGTGGTGTTTTATTCATAAAGTGCCGAATCACAAGCGCGAGTGTGGGAAAATGATATAATACAGTGAAACATGAGTTTTCGTGTCGCTTCCAAAACTCCATCTAAGCTTTATAATAAAGTCACCACTACTTTACTAAAACATGGCTAGACTTGACTGACACGGTCTGTACTTGACCAAGACTGGACATTGACTATAACTTTAGCTACGAGAACACTTATTTAACTTTTGAAACTTGAAAATATATAAATACTTGACACTGGCAAATGCTAAAACGCGACGTCAAAATCAAAGAAAAAAAAAGACCATAAACAGTATTATAAGTCTAATAAATAGAATGAGTTTTGAAGCTATTTAGCTATTTTATGGATATACGTATCTACAAATCTAGAAAAGATCATTAGTTCACGAGCTATAAAAGTCGCTGCGCTCCCTACAACTAAATCGTCAAAAACACATTTACTTTTACGCCAAATCGAAAGGAGACACACCAATATCGGCTCAGAGGATATTTTCCAATACAGACAACCATAGACAAAGAGATACGAGCACATGTAGAAACTGAGAAAGGCGGCGGCGTCACTCTTTTCCCTCAGATATGGTTGAGGCGGGCGATGTGCCAACGCACATGCGTCAGTTTGACAGATGTCAGATTGACATATGCTTGTTTGACAGATGTCAGTTTGACACTGTTTTAATTCTGAAAACCAGCGCTGCTATAGTTAGATCTTAATACTTTGTTTCAGAAAAGGAAAAACACAAAACTCTGTAAACTGTACCATATACAAAAATAATAGTCGATTCATAGACCAATCTCTTTGTGTGGCAGTCTATCATTCTACGTGACATTGGCGGAATTGTGGAGAGCCTCCGCAAAGGCCATTCATCAAGAATTGAATTGAATTGAACCAGCGCTGCTGAGAAATCGGCAGCACAAAAAAGTATTTAAGTATTCTATCAGTTATTTGACTTTTTTTTATAGCAGACAGGCTAGGTATCTGACCACAGCTCACCTGATATTAAGTGACGATGTATGTGGTCGATGATGGTAAAGCACACCTAGCCTGGAATGGAACCGGCTCTCAAGTGAGGCTGCCGGAACACACCGTTAGATGCTTGGCGGCACATTTTCAACTTGAGGGTGGTAGCTAGCCAACCGAGTACTAAAAAGTACCCTACCACCATGCTATGGTTTCCTCACGATGTTTTCCTTCACCGGCAGCTCAAGCTCACTCTTGGGGTTTGAACCCACGCCCTTCGGCATGCGAACCGACCGCGCTAACCACTGAGCTATTATCGCTACAAAACTTCCACAGTACAAACTTTGCTTAGTTTGGGGTCAGATGGCGTTGTGTGTAATGCCCTACGATATTTATTTATTTTAACTCGCAAGTTACGTCATCTAACTTTTAAATCAGCGACGTCACCATCGGAAGTGTCGCGATTGAAATAAAATCACATTGTTATAGAGAAACGATTTTTGTATTGGTTTACGTTATGTTGGAATGGGTGCCAGGTTTAGAATACATTGGTGTTGGTTGCTTTTAGACGGCAGCCAGCGTTCGCTGAGCCATTGGATTCCGTCAGTGCCATGTGTACTGATAGGCGACGTTATGATATTCGTGAAATTGAGGATGAAATGATGAATGAAAAATGTGGATGAAGCTTTGCGGATTCAGTGCTCTTAATGTTCATACAACGCCTTCTAATTCCGAACTGTGCCAAGCTTGTACTAAGGGAACGAGATAACTGATAGAATACCGAGATAACTTTGTAGCGATGATAGCTCAGTGGTTAGCGCGGTAGGTTCGCATGCCGAAGGGCGTGGGTTCAAACCCCAACAATGAGCTTGAGCTGCCGGTGAAGGAAAACATCGTGAGGAAACCAAAGCATGGTGGTAGGGTACTTTCTAGTACTCGGCTGGCTAGCTACCACCCTCAAGTTGAAAATCTGCCGCCAAGCATCTAACGGTGTGTTCCGCCAGTCTCACTTGAGAGCCAGTTGCATTCCAGGCTAGGTGTGCTTTACCATCTTCGGCCACACCTTCACTTGACATCAGGTGAGCTGTGGTCAAACACCTAGCCTGTCAACCATTAAAAAAAAAAAAATACTTATATAGAGTCGATAGTGCTGTTAGTCGGACTATACATAAATAAATAAATGTCATAGGACATTACACACAGCGCTATCTGACCCCAAACTAAGCAAAGCTTGTATACTATGGTAGTCAGATAACTGATAGATTACTTAAGGCGGTACGATTTCCATACAAATCAATTTTTGCCATTTATGGACAAATGGAGCATAATTTTACAGTGAAATCAAAGCTACTGGCATTTATTTTGGTCTTTATTTGCGGCAAATCACAATTGCTTGAATAAAAGAGTAGATTATTAGCATAAAATCAAATTTATGAATGATTTATGAATGTATGATTTTTGAATAAAAGAGTAGATTATTCTTATAATCTACCGTTTCATTCAAGCGATTGTAATTTACCGCAAATAAAGACCAAAATAAATGCCAGTAGCTGTGATTTCACTGTAAAATTATGCTCCATTTGTCCTTACATGGCAAAAAATTATTTGTATGGAAATCGTACCACCTTAAATACTTTTTTTTTTGTAAATACATACTTATAATAAATACAGAACACCCAGACACAGAACAAACATTTTGTTTATACCATAAAATGTTTGTCCTGGGTGGGAATCGAACCCACACCCTTCGGCTCTTGGAGCAGACACCAATGAACCAACAGGGCTGTCAACATGTTTTTGTACTTCGCTGCTGATGTTGGTTTTTTATTATTTTTTTGTTTTATCTTTATGTACATGTATATTATAGCCTATATATGTACATAAATATATACATTTGTATATGTATGTATTTCGTTTTATTTAAATACATAATTATTATTTTCACATACTAATATTATAAATGTGAAAGTTTGAATGGATGGATGGATAGATGGATGTTTGTTACTCTTTTGAACGGATTTGGATGAAATTTGGTATGGAGGTAGCTGAGACCCTGGATTAACACACACTTATCATCCCGAAAACATCTAGCGGGTAAAACCGAGGGGCGCAGCTAGTTATTTATATAACTTAAAATTTTAGTGTTACAACATCTCCCGTCTGTTCCTTAACATGCATCGTGTTTTCCATTCTTGGTTGCCTGGAAGAGATCGCTCTTAGCGATAAGGCCGCCACTTGTGATTCATAAAATTCTTTTGTTTTCTGTAATTTTTGTTTATATTTTTGGTGTGCACTGTAGAAAGTTTCTATCTATCTATACATTTTAAATTTTTTGCTAAGCAGTTTGATACTCGACTATCGTATTTACTATTACAAAGAGCGTAGGTAACAATGAGCTTGAGCGGCCTTGGTACATTACAGGAGACTAACCATCGAAAGTCTCCAAGTAATGAGCGCCAAAGCAGTGATACCCTCGACTTTTGTTTTGTTACTCAAAGTTCTGTGTATCGCTGCAATGGTCATGGACAGGCGTTATCTCTTACCATCAGGAGAGCATTTCGTTCGTCTCATTACTTTTTGCATTAAAAAAATAATTAGATTGTGGGTCTAATATGTAGATTTTGCGTCGAAAAATTCCAGAGCAATTGTGCGGAAAATTGATTACAACTTGTACACGCGCTTGAGACCGTTGCGCTTTACACCACGGAACAAAGCAGTTGAATGTTTACACAGACGCCACGAAGGCGTCCGGTATAGAAAACTCAGAAACAGGCCCTGTCATCGTATCAACAGTATCGATTGCGTAATTATCGCATCGTGTCGGGCTTTGATGAATTGCGGCCCGATACACCCTGCGTGGGGGATTCTGCTACCCGGCATAATACCATGGTACAAGAACGCAGTAAGAGCGAACTATACCCAATATGCTGTATCATACTACAATACCTTTTTTTGTAAATACTCTTGCTGTACAAAGCGTAACTCCGACCTCACGTGGAGTACTGTTCATACCTTTAGAACGGAGCACCCAAGCATCAACTTGAGGCCCTCGATGCATTACAGCGTAGGGCTGTCAGAATTGTCGACGACTCTGGGATCACCGATGCCCTAGAACCGCTCAGTTTGCGTAGAGACGTCAGAGCTCTGTGCGTATGCTACCGCATGTACAACGGGGAGTGTTCTGAAGAATTATGGCAACATGGATTTGCAAAAGAAATGTTTGCTGCAGCGCCCTCTGGTGAGTTGTCACCGTAACACCTATCTAAGAACATGCGCCAATCAAACCCGAACCCATAACTGAAAACTGCATCAAAATCGGACTAGTAGTTTTGGAGAAAATGGCAACATGTATTTGCACAAACAAACAAACATCCTCTCACCCCAAACGCATTTACCGTCTCCGTTCCGTCGTGGGTAAAAAGGAGCCAATTCACTTAGGAATTGAATCCCGATTATATCTATCGGGAAATACCCACTTGAGCAGCGTATTCCACTGTTTAGAGGTTCAGTTCAAAATGTTCAGAATAGGTGCCTATGTTTGTGACCTCGAGGACACCAAAAATAATACTTCCCAAATCCTTATTAGTTTTGCAATCAATCTTCGATGGCATGCTTATAGTATGATGAATTACGAAACAACGTCTCACACTCGATGACAGAAATGCACTGACTGTGCATTTATCTCCAACATTCGTAGACGCAAACAACCTACATTTTTTATTGTCTGAACAGTTTATCACGAGAACAAAAGAGGAAAAAAACGAAGCAACAAAAAATGTCCATACTGGTCCCATAACACGCCATTGTGCATGTGACAGGAGATGGCAAATTTTGACGAGAATAAATTGGGGCAAGGCGGCACTAATCTCTCCTTGTTATGGGGAGAAACGGCACCTTGTTATAAAGAGAAACCGCAGTTTAAAAGCACCACAAATTCCCATTAAAACATGTATTGAACGCACATCAAAATTACTAAAAAAATAACATATGTAATTAGTTAAAATATAATTACATAATTTATTTAAAAAAGATACTATTTGCTTTGAGAATTGATAAAGAAGCGCTGGTCTAAAATCCACACTAAAACAGCAGGTTTCAAAATTCATAGTTTAGAAATTTGACATTTTTGTTTTCTTTTGGCATTTTTTTAATAAATTATAATTTTTATTGAATTGTATTTTTATTTGCATTAAAAATTAATTATTATTGATGATTCAATTATTATTGATGCTCCATTCCAGTAATACTCTACACTTTGTTTTGTTGTTTAAAATACTGATCATCGTTGCCATGGTCATGGGCAGGCATTACTTTTTAACCACCGATGCAAAAACGGAGGAGGTGCTAATAGTATGACGTAATTATTTCTGTGTGTGTAGCTCCCGAACGGCTGAACCGATTTTGATTTGTTTTGCTTGTTGGAGAACGTCTCTGTGTTACTTACCGGTAAAAATATGAGCCACAAATTTGGCCTAGACATTTTATATTTTGATGTGCAATTAATATTTTTGTCGGGAGTTACAGTGTGGAAAGTGTTTTTGATGACAGATTAAATAACATCCTTTTAAAAGTAGGTTAAGCTGCTTATAAAAGAACACGAGAATTGAGAACTTTACAAGAACACGGAAAGTTTAGGAAAGTTTTAATAATGCAAATGCTTTCGCGCCTTTCTTATCTTTTATGTTTGTCGGTCTGAATGAAGTGTGTTGACGAAGTTACGCGACGAACAGGGCGATCTGGTAATGGTAAGAAATTACACTACAATATTCCAGTATCAAAACAAAATTACCATTATTTCGAGACATTTGATGATTAGTCTAATTAGCTATATAATTAAACCACTACATACAAATACTGTTGAAACTGCAACACAGTAATTTTAACACACTACTGTTTGACGGCAGAATATTTTTGTAGCGACGATAACACAGTGGTTATCGCGGTTGTGGGTCACCGAAGGTCGTGGGTTCAAACACTAACTGACAACCATACATTCTTTTTTATGGTTCACAGGCTAGATGTTTGACCACAACTCACCTGATGTTAAGTGAAGGTGTGGTCGAAGAAGGTAAAGCACACCTATCCTGGAATGGAGCTGGCTCTCAAGTGAGGCTACCGGAACGCACCGTTAGATGCTTGGCGGCAGATTTTCAACTTGAGGGTGGTAGCTAGCCAGCCGAGTACTGGAAAGTACCCTACTACCGTGCTATGGTTTCCTCACGATGTTTTTCTTCACCGGCAGCCCAAGCTCATTGTTGGGGTTTGAACCCACGCCTTTCGGCGTGCGAACCTACCGCACTAACCACTGAGCTATCATCGCTACATGTTGCGACGGCGGCTTGTTACAAAATATATCATTTGCCCCATATATGCGGCTCATATGTTAAAGGAGGGCTAAGTCCCTAGTGTACAATCCTATTCATTGCAATGTATACCAAAGACCGCAAGGGTTCCAAAACGGTCCCGTTGTAAAAACCATTTGTCAGAAAATAACCCCTATTTGCAAAGGCCCAAAACCCCTTTTGGAAAAGATTCTATTTGTAAAATGTCTTATTCACAAAAATGTACAGAATATACGGAAACACTGGTTCCACTTTCACCGTTTCGTTACGATATCCTAAAGGTGCAGTTTCACTGTGCCGGCTGTTTCAGTGAAGCGTAGTATTTTGCATGGTGGTAGGGTACTTTAGTACTCGGCTGGCTAGCTACCACCCTCAAGTTGAAAATCTGTCGCTAAGCATCTAACGGTGTGTTCCGGCAGCCTCACTTGAGGTCCAGTTCCGTTCCAGGCTAGGTGTGCTTTACCATCATCGACCACATCGTCACATAACATTAGGTGAGCTGTGGTCAAAGAACTAGCCTGTCAACCATACAAAATAAAATTAATCTAACCAACATATATACTTTTTAACATGGTATAAACAAAATATTTGTTCTGTGTCTGGGTGTTCTGTTTTTTTTTTTTTTTTTTACTATACACACAGTGCCATCTGGCCCCAAACTAAGCAGAGCTTGTGTGATGGAAGTCAGATAACTGATAGAATACATAAATACTTTTTTTTTGTAAATACATACAGAACACCCAGACACAGAACAAACATTTGTTTATTCACAAAATTTTTGCCCTGAGAACCCACGCCCTACAGCTCTCAAGGCAGATATACTACCAATGAGCCAACGGGGCTTTCGTATGTATTTACAAAAAAAATAATTAAGTATTCTATCAGTTATCTTTCTTCCATAGCACAAGCTTTGCCTAGTTTGGCGTCTATATATTTATTTTACTACGGCCCGACGCTGAAATCACTACAAAAATCGGTTATTACTAAATTGCTCTGGAAACTGACTGAAAAAAGGTCGCTCTTAACAAACATGCTCTTTGGTTTGAGCTTTAATAAGAAAGAAATAAGAAGAAAAATAAGTTTTTTTTAAAATTAGACACAATATTTTTCCTTTTTTTATGTTTCAGTTTTCAGCCTGGTGACAGACGAACATACACACGGACGGACAGCGGAGTCATAGTAATACCCCTCTTACCGTTTGGGTACGGAACCCTAAAAATAACTTCTTTTTCTTTCTTTGTTTGCTTAAACCAAACCAAAGAGCTTGTTTATGAAGAGCGAGCATTTTTTTAAATATTTTTAAAGCCATAGGTGGAGGCAATTGACCAGAATTTAGAGATTCTATGAACAGGCCATTTGACGATCCCAATGTTGTAATACAGTGGGATTTTGAAGGATTGAAGATCATTCCACAATTTGCAAGTGTATGGCAAAAAGGAACGCCTGAATCGCACAGTGTACTGTAAAGACGATAAATAAATAAATAATTACGACTTAAACAACATATTTCCCAGATGTCACGAGATTATTGACAGTTGCGAACGGTACTGTCACTTCTCTAGTTCTTTGACATTAAAGAAATTGAGAGATCACAAAATTCTAGTCATAGAAAAATGTCATTGACTTCTAAAAAAATGTGTGAAACAATTGTTTTTTTCCCATAAATTTAGGATCAGGTCATAGTAAACGTTGCTGTAGTAGTTTGTATAAATAATAATAATAAATATCGTAGGACTATACACACAGCGCCATCTGGCCCCAAACTAAGCAGAGCTTGTGTGATGAAAGAATACATAAATACTTTTTTTCGTAAATATATACTTATAATACATTCAGAACAAACATTTGTTTATTCACAAAATGTTTGCCCTGAGTGGTAATCGAACCCACACCCTTCAGCTCTTAAGGCAGATATACTTTTTTTCTTTTTTTTTTATAGTAGATAGGCTTGCGTTTGACCGCCATCCCGCCTGATGTTAAGCGAAGATGCGGTCTACGGTGGAGCACGCTCGCCTAATACCAATGAGCCAACGGGGCTGTTATAAATACAGTTTTCCAAAATACATGCTATATATAATTATAAATCTGATACTATACAGATTCTGTTGATATAAACCATCGAAAGTCTCAAAGTAATGAGCGCCAAAGCAGTGATGCCCTGGACTTTGTTTCGTCACTCAAAGTTCTGTGTATCGCTGCAATGGTCATGGACAGGCTTTATCTCTTACCATCAGGAGAGCGTCTCGTTCGTTCCATTACTTTTTACATAAAAAAATCTAATTAAGAGAATAAGAATTTTGCTTTTCGGTGATAAGTATCATCCATTCCAGTTTTAATTTTGTACATAATTGAATAAAAAAATATCAACAATTTCTTAGCATTGCTACTGTTGGGTACCTCGTGTGACCTTAGCTTAAACATACAGACAACGAACTGACGAACAAACGCCTTTAGCCATTCTTTGAGCCAACTCTAGAGTCTCGACAAACCACGCCTTTGTAGCTTCCCCTTTGATCTTACAACTTGTCTTTGTCCATATATTTCTTTAACAATACCGAGCTGTCAACAAATAAAGGTAACTAACATTGGCATATCCGAGTCAACCGAATCTTGTAAATAAGATGAATAGCTTCTCTTTTATTGTAATTCTAAGATACTTAAATTACGAAATTTTTTTTCTACTCTGCGTTTGACCACCAACTCGCCTGTAAGCGATGATGTGGTCGAAAATGAAGCACGCAGACTTAGGAGATACCTACTCACTCTGACCTTAAAAAGTTAATCTCCCGGTAAGAGCATAAATATAATATAAAAATAAATATCCCATTTTTCAGTACATTACTCACAGCGCCATCTGCCCCCAAACTAAGCAGAGCTTGTGTGATGGAAGTCAGATAACTGATAGAATACATAAATACTTTTTTTTTGTAAATGCTTACTTATAATACATACAGTACACCCAGACACAGAACAAACATTTGTTTATATCACAAAATGTTTGTTCTGGGTGGGAATCGAACCCACGCCCTTCGGCTCTTGAGGCAGACATGACCAATGAACCAACAGGGCTGTCATAAAAGCCATTAAAACGAACAAAATACATATTTATGTAAAGTTTTTGAATGCAATCATCGTCCCAGCAGTTTTATTTCACAGCATAATTATTTACGATCTCTTGTGACATTGCATTTTACCATCCTACACAAAAGCCTTATTGCATCGCATGGCGCTAACTATTCCAAGTTTGGCCGTAAATAATAACAACGAGATATCTGCGACAAATTTAACTTTGCTGGCCTTCTTTCAAAGAGTTTAAAGTTCGCTGTGAATTGTTCTAGTTTTCAGAACTAAAGCGTGAATTATTAAAATTTTATGTTGATAGTGTTTTTCAGTTTTAAATGTAACCTGAAATTTATTTACATTACATTTCACACAATCCTTGCAGGGTTTCCCTAATGCGATGGTGCTAGTCAAAATACATTGTTATCATAAAAAATTCTCATCAAATAAAATTAAAATCGTATGTCAAAATTAAAAATGTCCCATCAAATAAAATTAAATTTAATTACAGACTTTAACTTACGACTGTAATATGTAGAGATGATAGCTCAGTGGCTAGCGCGGTCGTTCACACGTCGAAGAGCGTAGGTTAAGCCCCCAACAATGTCCTACGATATTTATTTATGTAGATATAGGTTTGCGTTTGACCGCCAACTCACCCGATGTTAAGCAAGATCCGGTCTACGATAGAGCACGCTCGCCTAGAAGAAACCGATTCACTCGCGACTTGAAGGCACCCATACTGTATCTATCAGGGAACACCCACTCGGGCACCAAATTCCATTGTTAAGCGGTTCGTACAATAAAGGTAGACTCGAACCGTTTATTTCGAGTTTTTTGGAATAACGACTGTGAAGCGGTTTCGCTTTTTTATGCTCCTGGCTGTCCGATAGAAGAATGGGCAAGGTGGAAATAGGTCATGCAGATCTGAGTTATGACGAGATTGGAACAGATTCATCTATCTTTATATATAATTTATCTCAATATACACTCAAAATATTTAAAGACAGTTTAGCTCGTAATTCCTTTATCGTCCAAAAATCGAAACACGTACCTTTTCGTTGTAAAAGGTCCCTTGGGACCGATTACCAATACCGGTTTTTGTTTGTCGTTATTTATTGGGTACGAAATATGCTCGTATCGGCATTTTAAGTCAAATTATATAAAACATATGTGTTGCTTGAACATAATCATTGTTTTGCCGTTTATTTGAATCTAGATTTAAAGGGGTTTGGGGTTAGTAAACGGTTTTGATTATGCAAAGCGAATGCTTCGAAATCTACAGACGCTGCCTTTGCTGTGTTTTTTTTTTTTATGGTTGACAGGCTAGTTGTTTGACCACAGCTCACCTGATGTTAAGTGAAGGTGTGGTCGAAGATGGTAAAGCACACCTAGCGTGAAATGGAACTGGCTCTCAAGTGAGGTTGCCGGAACACACCGTTAGATGCTTGGCGGCAGATTTTCAACTTGAGGGTGGTAGCTAGCCAGCCGAGTAATAGAAAGTACCCTACCACCATGCAGGTTACATAATAAAAGGTGAATAATGTTTTGTAAGATTAGTAGAATAAATAGCAATTTTATTTACTGATTATGTAAAGTATCTGTCTGTATGAATTATATATAATTATGTAGATTGAAGCAAGCAAGTAGAACAGTACTTAGTTACTTCAGAAGAGCAAAAGTTACGTGTGTTTTTCAACTCTTCGGGAACAGCCGTGCATGTAAACTTTCAATTTTAATTGGAATTTTCCCATCTCGAGAAAGTTTCAGCGCACGGATCAATTTCCAATTCAGAGTATTCTATTCGCGTTCGTCGAGATGCCTAGTGATGTACTTCGGCAAACTCAAGAATATCGACAAAAAATTATCGATAGTCATGTTTGTGGTACCGATAGGAATAAATAGTTTGGAAATTAAAATCATAATACAGACAGGGTTACATATACAAAAATTATACTTATTAATTCAGTTATTTATTTTCTTTCTTATTTTTAAGTTTTTTACAATACAAATACAAAACAATAAAAACCGTAGCCTAATGTGTCATCAACAGCTGGGCAGGGCTCAAGCTGCCGGTGGTGAGGGCTGCTGAGTGAAGAACCTCCCTGCAGTGAAGGATCCTTGCCTTTTGGATCTGATCCTTGACCATCCAGCAAGAGCCTTTTAAGATGTTGGTCGAGACTATTTGCTATAAGACCGTTCACCGTGACGACTATCGGGATAAAGAACGTTGAATCCCACATGGCGGTCATCTCGTGAGCCAAGTCAAGGCCCTTGCTGTGCTTTACCTTCTCTCAATATTTCAGGCTTTAAAATAACATTCATAATAGGTATATAAAATTCGTTTTATCATACATTCTCATTCGTACTCAACTTCTTTTTATAGTGGTGCCTTTACTGTAAAGGCCATTAGGTTATGGAATGCTTTGCCTGTCTCTATCAGACAGTCACAGTCTTTGAACATTTTTAAAGACAATAAAGTTGCATTACTCGTCACAATGCTGAGTCGTCATTGCTGTAAGTCGGATAACGTATGTTTATGTACGTCGCTGCTGATGTTGGTTTTTACATATTATATTATAGCCTATATATGTATTATGAGTGTATACATATTTATATATGTAAATATTTCGTTTTATTTAAATACATTGTTATATGATTATTTTTATATACGTACTTACTATATTATGTTTTATTTTATTTTCTTATTAGTGTTACATCTCCCTTCTGTTTCTTATGTTTTCCATCGTATTTTTTCTTTTCTTGGTTGCCTGGAAGAGATCGCTGTCATCATCCCTTCTCAGTCCTATCCCTTTTATCTAATCAAGTCATCATCATCAGCATATCCCAGTCCACAGCTGGACGTCGGCCTCTCTCAAGACACGCCGCTCAGCCCGATCTTTGTCTCTCATCTCTCAACTATTACTCAATTATTTTCAAAATCCATCAATACGAGGTAATTTTCTCACGTGTTATTTCAATTTCCATACCAGTGACGAAACAATCTCATTACCTATATATCGTGATTAGTTATCTCATTCATTACTTATCGTTCCAAGCCAATAATAGTGTATTGTTATTTTTATCTAGAAATGTTTGGTTGAAATTGGTTCAGGCAGTGAATGTGTTATACTGGTTCATACCAGAATTCAAATAAATCGTTGCTAACCATTTCAATTGAATGAATTTCATAATAAGCACTTGTTTAATTAATTCGTACGGTTTACATCAATTATAATGATAAATATGAAATTAATTTTAGCTGAGAATATTAAGGAGATTACTAGGGGTTTTTTTTAATACTTTAAATAGATCTACGTGATCTATCTATTAGATTTTACATGGAACATTAAATAGGAGATAAATGATAACACAAAGGCAAAAGAGTTTTCACTTGTGCTAACTAGAACCCGAACCCGCACCGGCGCGGGGACAGATGTAAGAATACCAAATCTTATTATTATCCACCTATATTATATTCAAAATTTAAACAAAATATAAAATTAAAAATAGATAAATGAATAATTGACAATATGAGCATTATGTCACTGAAACGTGGTTTCTAACTATGATGGGTATTCTTGGGGTTTTTTTTCTGTCTGATGGTAAGAGACAACGCCTGCCCATGACCATTGCAGCGATACATAGAACTTTGAGTAACAACATAAAGCCTAGGGCATCGCTGCTTTGGTGCTCTTTACTTAGAGACTTTGATCATTAGTCTCAACAGCCCAGTAATTACAGTAATGACAGCCCTGTTGGCTCATTGGTAGCATATCTGCCTTAAGAGCTGAAGGGCGTGGGTTCGATTCCCGCTCAGGACAAACATTTTATGTATCAATAAATGTTTGTTCTGTGTCTGGGTATTCTGTATGTACCTATTATAAGTACACATTTTCAAAAAAAAAGTATACATGTATTCTATCAGTTATCTGACTTCCATCACACAAGCTCTGCTTAGTTTGGGGCCAGATGGCGCTGTGTGTAATGTCCTATGATATTTATTTATTTATTTAATTGGTAAGCTCACAGTAGCACAACGAGCTATGGAGAGGGCTATGCTCAGAGTTTTGCTACAAGATCGAATCAGAAATGAGGAGATCCGTAGACTAACCAAAGCTACCGACATAGCCCAGAGAATCAGCAAGTTGTAGTGGCAGTGGGCAGCGCACATAGCACGCACAACTGATGGCCGATGGGGCTGCAAAGTTTTGGAGTGGAGACCACGGACCGGCAAGCGATGTCTTGTTTGTAGCGATGATAGCTCAGTGGTTAGCGCGGTAGGTTCGCATGCCGAAGGGCGTGGGTTCAAACCCCAACAATGAGCTTGAGCTGCCGGTGAAGGAAAACATCGTGAGGAAACCATAGCATGGTGGTAGGGTACTTTCTAGTACTCGGCTGGCTAGCTACCACCCTCAAGTTGAAAACCTGCCGCCAAGCATCTAACGGTGTGTTCCGGCAGCCTCACTTGAGAGCCAGTTCCATTCCAGGCTAGGTGTGCTTTACCATCTTCGACCACACCTTCACTTAACATCAGGTGAGCTGTGGTGAAACAACTAGCCTGTCAATCTTTAAAAAAAAAAAAAAAGACAATTGATTTTATTATCTGATAAATTTGATTTAATTTGCTAACCAGCACGAACCGAATGTACAAATGATATTGTATTATTTTCACTGTAGGTATATAGTTATGAGTCATTTTTACAGCCCTGTTGGTTCATTGGTAGTATGTCTGCTCCAAGAGCTGAAGGGCGTGAGTTAGATTCCCACACAGGATAAACATTTTGTGGTATAAAAAAATGTTTGTTCTGTGTCTGGGTGTTCTGTATGTATTTACAAAAAAATAAAGAAGTATTTAAATGTTATGTCAGTTATCTGACTTCCATAGTACAAGCTTTGCTTAGTTTGGGGTCAGATGGCGCTGTGTGTCCTACGATATTTATTTATTACTTATTATTAAAACAAAAAACATACGCCTGGAGCTCATGCGGTATTCCACGAATACCTTATTTTATTTAGTTTTTATTTTAGCTCTACAGAAACTGAAATAAACAGTCAAAATTAGTAAACTTTAGTTTGAAGTTCAAACTAAAATTAACTGAATAGTACAACAGTCATAAGTAGTAAACTTTAGTTTGAACTTCAAACCAAAAGGCAACGGCTATGTGACTTAGATTTGAACACGAGTACTCGAGTAGGTACCTAGTACCGGTAAAAAATCAATCTTTTTCAGCTTATTAAAGCGATAATCCTCCGCAACGATATGTTTTATCATAATTGATGGAGCACTCATTACGTAGCGGGAAGTCTTTACAAGCCTTCATTGGACTTCGATTACAGTGTAGGTAACCTAGCGGTTTGTCATATACCTACAAAACTACAATTTGTAATAACGTAGGTACTAAAAGCGTTTAGCGTTTTAATCCGCTAGTTTAGCGTACTTTTTCAATGATAGAAAGTAGGCCCTTCCAGAATCAGCTCCTTTTTTATCAACTGACCCACTGATGGGCGCAAGCCTGTTCTCAATGCGAAATGGTAAGGCCGTAGTCCACCACACTGGCCAAGTGCGGGTTGGTCGATCACACAAATCTACTAGAATATTTTTTTAAGAACTTGAGAACTTTTGTAGATTTCTTCACAATGGACTTTTAACGTTTAAAGTCATCGGCAATATGTACATTGTACAGTACACGTATTATTATTGTGACATTTTAAATTTAATATTTTGTTTGACATGAATAAGATTGTACCTATATTTTAATAAAAATTAATTGAATTGAAAAAACATAACTTACAGACAGAAGTGTGCGCCGTGGATTCGAACCCAAAACCTCCATGCAGAAGACAGACGGCCTTTCAACTAGTGTTATTAATTCGCTAAAGTTCGATAATTTGGCTACCAACTCGCCTAATGCAAAGCGACGGTGTGTCGAACCATGAAAAAGATGGCGGTTAGGGTACCGAATGTAGATCAGAGAGCAATTAAAGATGAAATTCGGTACTCTCACTACTGTACTGTTCGGTACTGTTTCAGTACATTTGGAACTACATAATGTTTGTTCACAAAGACATAGTTTTTAAATAGAACCTGACCAAACGTTAAATGCGCCAGGTGACCAGAATGCTGGCTACTTTGGTTAAAGGCTTAGCATTGTCATCTAGCGTGGCAATGCTGCCAGCATTCTGGCTACATTAGGCATTTAGATTAGGTTGTTTTTATAAAATGTTTAGATAGTTTTTAGGTAGTACTAATTCACAAAAATATTTTTTTATTTCGTTATTTGTTTTCTATAATTTTCTTTTTAAATAAATCATTTCACGTTTTGAATATATCGAATTTCAATTTTAGTGTACCTACTTAGTAACTTTATATTATGATTTCTTATATGCAATCAATAAAATATTTGTATTTGTTATGCGAAGAATAGAAACACGAAAGAGGAATGTAGCAACAACACATTTGCGATTTGAAGATACCCAGATTGTTTTTATCCGATAACAATTACTTGAGCACCATATTCCACTGTATAGCGGTTAGCATTATAGAATGCAATTTAACTCAAGGTTTTGCAATATTCATTTTGAATGTATCATTTATCATTGTCACTACCATTACGAGTTACATATCCTTACTGTAAAAGACGTTAGTCTGTTCCGATACAAATATCACCTGACAATTTGTCACGACATAATGAAACATGGGTAACATAAGTAGAGTGATTATTGAAATGAAAAACAAAATTAGTCATTAAAAATATTTCAGTCTTTTTATTAATTAATCTATGGTAAGGGTACAAACAAATCGCCGGCTCTTCTGGCTCCGCTAACAATACCATCCCAGGTCTCGATGCAGACCTGTTCAATATACCGTGGCTCCAAATGGAAACCTTGGAAACCTCCAGAGAGACCAGGTAGCTCGTAAGTGTAGGATAAAGGAACTCCAATGTAGTGGGCGTAATCTTCAGACGCACCGGCAGCTGGATATCCGATGACCAAGACAGAGTTACCGACGACGTAGCGAGGGAAGTAGCTGATAGCCCTGGACTCGATAGCGTCTGCCATGGCGATGCCAACTGTGTGCAGAGCTAGAGCGTTGTTGGACAGAGAGCCGTCATGGCCCCAGGCATACAGAATCATGCTGCCATAACTGTGCATGGTAAGATACAATGCCATTCTAGCGAGGTGCTCTTGTAAGATGTCACGGACGACTTGAGTTTCTATTTCAGAGAAGGCGCGGTTTCCGGCCCAGGTGTCAGCGCAAGGAGTCGCACTGGTGCCGACGGTGTTCCAGAAGAAATCGTAGTTGCGGTTGCCGTCGACTCCGGGGCATAGAGAACTGAGAGAGTGTGTGTTGGTGGAGCGAGTCTTGCGCCAGAAGCGATTCTAGAAAAACGAACAAATTTTATTAGATTCTTCTGGGGAAAAGTTACGTTTCTTGCCTGAGTAAATTTTACATAATTACCTACATTTTCGTAGGAGGTGTTATGGGCTGTTCTGTTTTTTGTATTTTTTATCATAAGGTTTTTATGGAATGCCAATTAGCTGTATTTAGCAGAAATGTTTCAGATAAAGGTTTGTGATATATCTATGTAATTCTTTTGTATTATTTTTGAGGTTAACATATCTCTCAACTGGGGTAGACGTATTCTAGAGTGGAGACCGCGAATTGGCAAACGTAGCGTAGAACGCCCTGAGACTCGATGGAGTGACGATATACGTGGGACATCTGGTGGTGGATGGAAGCGAAAAGCCGAAGATCAGGCTGGTGTATCTTGGGAGAGGCCTATATCCAGCAGTGGTCTTCGATAGGCTGATGATGATGATATCTCTCAACATGAGACTATAATTACAAATGGTAATTAATTTATTAACTTGTGTTTTGTTTTTTAATACACATCGAATATAGAGGGGAAACCCCTTGACCTCACAAAGTAACACTTTGGACAGAATGATACTTAAAGTATATTTACAAATTAGAGTGTAACATAGTTTGAAGTGTAACTTACACTGGTGAAAGTGAATTTGTATCCATCAGGGTTGACCATGGGCAGGATAATCCAGTCAAACCTCTCTAGCAGATCAGGTTCTGTTACGTCTTCAACCAATTTCTTGATAGCCCACGTGACGGTAGGGGGAGAGATCCATTCCCTGGAGTGGATACCTCCATCGATGAAGATGACGGGCTTGGAGCTGTCTTGGAAGTTGGTGGTGGAGATCTTCAGGTATTTGATGGGGCGGCCTTCGAAGGAGCGAGCGGGCGTCACGAGAGTCACAAGGTTAGGGTATCGCGCTGCAATGTCTTCGAGATAAGCGTCGATCTGTCACAAACGAAAAAAAAATGAATTTGCTTTTGCTGTACAGTTGTTGAACAACACAGGCCATTTTGATGACTGCAACGATCATTCTCTTACCTACTAACTGTTTTAAATGTACTGTATTTAAATTTGTATATTACTTTAATGTATATTTATTTAATTTGACAAAACTAATAACAAAATATCTTAAATTGATACTGTAATCTTTTACTTGTGTGTGTATTGTTTTAGTATCTTTAGTTATAATACTGTAGTGTTTTTTTTTAATTTAATGTTTTCGTTTTTGCTCTAATTGCTCGGCTATTATTAAATAAGGAAAATTGCTTAAATTTTAATAGAATATTGCTTCTAAAAAATGCCAATTATTTTACAATACTATAAATCACTACATAGTATAAAACAAAGTCGCTATTTTTGTCTGTTTGTTTGTCTGTATGCTTAAATCTTTAAAATTACGCAACGGATTTTGATGCGGTTTTTTGTAATAGGTAGAGTGATTCAAGAGCAAGGTTTCTATGTATAATAACATCTATTAAATAATGGAGAAATACTGTTATTTTCAGGGTTTCTAATGTGGTGTCGTAAATTCTTACATTTCTTGCCGCTTACATTGCGTACGCAGGCTTAACCTTACAGGATTTATAAAAATAATGTACTAAGTATTGTACACCTTGAAAAGGTCTACAGAAAAGTCCGCGATGGTATAATGTCTATCTCTTATCGATATCCCACAAAACCCCGTGCACCCGTGCGAAGCCGGGGCGGGTCGCTAGTACGTTATATTATGCTTTCAAAGTTCTTGTTATGTCGTTTGGATATATTCAACTTACGACAACTCAGCTCGCTTTTCACTTCAGTACGGCAACTTTTTATTCTCATTTTGATACCAAACACGAAATGCTTCGTTCATTTTTAGGGTCTTGAACTCTAAGAAGTAAATCTGTTACTGTCAAAACAGAATTACATAGAAAAAACAAATTTGGTATGATCATAGTGCCCACTGCTTCTGAATACGAATCTACTCCAGCGAGGTTGTGGAACTCTCTGCCGGAATCTGTGTTCTCTGTTGGGTACAATATTGGTGTCTTCAAATCTAGAGTAAATAGGTTTCTTCTAGGTAAGCGTGCTCCATCTTAGACCACACTACTGCTTAACATCAGGCAGAGTGTGGTCAAACGCGAACCAATTTTGAATAAAAAATAAACAGAAAAAGAAAAAAAAAATCGTTTAAGTGCTAATTGGACTCGCGCGCCCAGAAAATACCTGAGTATACTACTACTAGTATGGTCGTAGGGTAGCCAGTAAGTAGATTTTGGGTCACTAATTTATAATATAATTTTTTTTTTTTTTTTCGTTAATTTGCCCTTTCGGGTAGGCTAAAGCTATAAAGCCATACTGCCTCGTCTTCAGTGATATTTCTGCTGTATCTTAACTATGGTTATCGTCAAAGTCGTCTTAGTCAAGTCCAGTTCGTGTCAGTTCGTGCCAGTCATGCTTTAGTAAAGTAGTGGCAACTTTACTATAAAGCTTCGATGGAGTTTTGGAAGCAACACGAAAACTCATGTTTCACCACATTATATCATTTTCCCACACTCGCGCTTGTAATTCGGCACTTTATGAATAAAACACCACCATTTTTATGCATAAACACTCGACAAAACACTAGTTTTGGAAAAAAATACAACGAAGCGACACGACTCTTCCCGCGTTCCCGCCAAAACTCTCTTTATAATATAAACAGCATTTCGAAATCATAAAAAAAATCGGCTGTTTTTTTAAATGAGCATCATCCTTCTTTTGGCTTATACTCTAAGCGTATATCCTGATATTTCGTGGGATGGTACGGAACCCCCGGTGCGAGAGTCCAACACGAACTTATAAGCAACGATTTTATTTTTTCTTCTACTGATATATGCCCATTGAGACGTAATATTTTTCTCCAGTTCAAAAACATGTCTACCATATAAATATTTTCTGATAGAATGTTGGGGCCATATTTTAATTCACTCTTTACATTATCAAACAAAAAGGTTTTCATAGTAGGTACATTAGGTGACTACATTCAATCACGCTAATCGATTTAAGATTGCTGTTATCGATAAAAAAATATACGAAAATCGGATTACTTACAAACTATGATTAGATCCGGTTTACGGAGTTTTCAACGTGATTTATCTTGAATTCTGAATATTTGTTATGACGTGCGTGTTTTCCTTGAGTACATAGGTACTATAAATTTTATCTTTGGATACTTAAACTGTTATATTCTAACGTTCAACGTTGCCGCAGACGACAATCAGTGTAATGTGCAGTTCAATAGGATCACATTTAGCATAGCAGAAATATGGCGGTTGCACAACTTTGATTTTGGAAGGTTTTCCCACATTACTCGACAAGTAAAAAACTAAACCCAATTCTGTCTTACGGAATCTTGAAAAATGAGAAGACTTACCTATTGTGATAATATTCTTTTTACAATGGAAACTCTTAGCAGGTCTTGAAAAATACATTTTTTATTATAGTAATCATTGGTTTAAATAAATAAATAAATAAATATCGTTGGACATTACACACAGCGCCATCTGGTCCCAAACTAAGCAGAGCTTGTGTGATGGAAGTCAGATAACTGATAGAATACATAAATACTTTTTTTTTTTGTAAATACATACTTATAATACATACGGAACACCCAGACACAGAACAAACATTTCTTTATTCACAAAATGTTTGCCCTGAGTGGGAATCGAACCCATGCCCTACAGCTCTCAAGGCAGATATACTACCAATGAGCCAACGGGGCTGGCAATGGCAGCTACTATACGATGTATAACTAACCAGGGCAACAATGGACGTCACGTATTTTCATCGACCAGAGTAAGACTGCACCTGATGTTAAGTGAAGGTGTGGACGAAGATGGTAAAGCCCACCTAGCCTGGAATGGTTCTCAAGTGAGGCAGCCGGAACACACCGTTAGATGCTTGGCGGCAGATTTTCAACTTGAGGCTGGTAACTAGCCAGACGAGTACCTACTAGAAAGTACCCTACCACCATGCTATGGTTTCCTCACGATGTTTTCCTTCACCGGCAGCTCAAGCTCATTGTTGCGGTTTGAACTCACGCCCTTCGGCATGCGAACCTACCGCGCTAACCACTGAGCTATCATCGCTACTAATTTAGTCTGCTTTAGTCAATTAAACACTGCGAGCAAAGAGTGATTGCTATGATTCCACCGGACAAAACAGGGCATATACCGGTTGTCCAAGATTGACAGCCCTGTTGGTTCATTGGTAGTATGTCTGCTCAAGAGCTGAAGGGCGTAGGTTCGATTCCCAGCAAAGACAAACATTTCAAAAGTGTATAGTGTATAAACAAAACGGTAAAAGCAAAGTCCAGGGCATCGCTGCTTTGGCGCACATTACGTTGAGCTATTCGATGATTAGTTTCAATAGCCCTGCAATTACTGTGTTCCGGTGTGAAGGGTACTGCAGCTAGCGAAATTACTGGGCTGTTGAGACTAACCATCGAAAGTCTCAAAGTAATGAGCGCCAAAGCAGCGATGCCCTGGACTTTTATTACTCAAAGTTCTGTGTATCGCTACAATGGTCATGGACAGGCGTTATCTCTTACCATCAGGAGAGCGTCTCGTACGTCTCATTATTTTATACATAAAAAAAAAACCAAAACACATTTTGACACACTACTGCTTGACGGCAGAATATATATATTCGAGTGGTACCTAAACGTTCTCATTCTAAGACGTTTTACCACCTATACCCAGAAAAAAAATCAAAATAAACACATTTTTTTTCCTGCTATAAACAACTGTTATTATCAAATCAATTTGAACGTTATCGGTGATTAAGGTTAAAAAGAGATAAGTCTTTGATAAGAATCGACAATAGAATAGATGTTAGGGCAAGAATCCATTGAAGCTAGATCGACAGGGTTAAAACGAAAAATAAATTGAGCGTCTTACGTACACCCGACTGGAACGAAGTTCCTTTAGGCTTTATTTTTTGTATTAATAGTCAATACTCGATACTCGATACGAAGACGCATGCCGAAGCGTCAAACCCCAACAATGAGCTTGAGCTGCCGGTGAAGGAAAACATCGTGAGGAAACCATAGCATGGTGGTAGGGTACTTTCTAATACCCTCAAGTTGAAAATCTTCTGCCAAGCATAACAGTGTTCCGGCGGCCTCACTGTTTCATTCCAGCCTAGCTGTACGTTACCATCTTCGACCACACCTTCATTTAACATCAAACTGAGGGCAAACACCTAGCTTGTCAAAAAAACAGTAAAGGGAATCAAACAGAATCATACCACTTCGAGCTCTTGATAGTTATCGTAAGGCAGGTCTCTGCCGTTTCTGGCTCTCGTGCTGTTCCTCTTAGCTTCGATGAGCGCATCATCCATGTCCAAAGCTCTGTGGATTAATTAATTCTGTTACATCTTCACGAGGGAAACAAAACTTCTTGGAACCGCAGCGTAAGTTTTATAGGTTACAGATTAATTAAGAAGAGGACAAATTCAAAATCTGGGTCAAGCTGTGTTTTCTGTTTATTAAATAAATATCGTAGCACATTTGACACAGTGCCATCTAGCCTAAACTAAGCAAAGCTTGTACTATGGGAACCAGATAGCTGATAGAATACGTATATACGTTGTTTTTATTAGGTATTGCAACGTAAATGTTTTTGGGTGGGAATTGAAACTACTCTCTACAACTATTGAAGCAGATATATGTACTACCACTTCAACTACTGTGGGGCACTTGCCGTGGAGTGCGATTGTTTTCATATTTACGTCCAATGAAAGTAGTACTATACTGTATGTATACTCGGTATTTGGTAGAATTATTATTACCAGTGGTTACACAATTATATGTGTGTTTATATATCTATCGATCTGTACTATTATAAAGAGGAAAGATTTGATTGTTTGTTTGTAATGAATAAACTCAAAAACTATTGGATCGATTTCAAAAATTATTTCACCGCTGGGAAGCTACACTATCCCCGGGTGACATAGGCTACATTTTATCCCTGTATTCCCACGGGAACGGGAACTACGCGGGTGTAACCGCGAGGCGTCTGCTAGTATAACATAAGTAAATAGACGGGGCTGTAAGAAACTAAGAAGTTACACGCTGCTGGTACAAATATTAACTGATCGCGATTCTATTCTTGACGAATTAAATTCCGAATTGTTTAGTTTGGTCACAAACTACTAAATCCATTTTTTTTTAATGTAAAAGTAATGAGACAAACGAGACGTTCTACTAACACATGTCCATGACCGTGGCAGCGATACACAGAACTTTTAATAACAAAACAAAGTCCAGGAAATCGCTGTTTTGGCGCTCATTACTTTGAGACTTTCGATGTAGTCTCAACAGCCCTGTAATTTCGCTAGCTGAAGGCTTCGAACCAAACATAGTAATGTTTACACATTACTGGACGGTGGCAAAATATCTGGTATTGCGGTGGTGATGGATCTACACTAATATTATAAAGAGTAAAGACTTGTATTTTTGGATTTTTGTACGTTTGTAACGAATAAACTCAAAAACTACTGAACCGATTTCAAAAATTCTTTCACCGTTAGGAAGCTACACTATCTTTAACATAGGCTTTTCATCCCTGTATTCCCACGGGAACGGGAAATACGCGGGTGAAATCGCGAGGCGTCTGCTAGTACAGAATAAATTAACAAATACTTACGCTTTAACATCAGCAGTATGAATCCTGTAGCCAATGTCGTGTTCTTCCAGTCTTTTCAGGAAGTCCGTTTCATATTTGGGGTTGACGATGACCACTCCTTCTCTTTGGATGATGGGGTGACTCAGCACATCAACGTCGAATGCATGGGCGATTTTACCAAAGATCTTCATCTGATCCATATTGGATGGCTGTATGAAGAAGGACTTCCATCTGGTGAAAGAAATTGTTTTTGATTAATCTGCTTGTACTCTCAATGTTTAGTGTTTTGCGTGGGAGGAATATATTTTGACTGAAAATAAATTAAATGTGACTTCTTAAAAAAGGGGATATCAATTTTTGTTTTAGGTACTTGTTTTTGTAGCGATGATAGCTTAGTGGTTAGCGCGGCCGGTTCGCATGCCGAAGGGCGTGGGTTCAAACCACAACAACGAGCTTAAGCTGCCGGTAAAGGAAACCATCGTGAGGAAACCATAGCATGGTGGTAGGGTATTTTCTAGTACTCGGCTTGCTAGCTATTTTTAACTTGAAAGTACTCTCAAGTTGAAAATCTGCCGCCAAGTACCTACTTAACGGTATATTCCGGCTGCTACATGAAAGCCAATTCTATTCCAGGCTAGGCTGCTTTACCATCTTCGACCACACTGTCACACCTAGCCTGACAACCATAAAAAAAAAACTTATGCGGGATTCCGAATCTTAATCAGTTATGTTTTTATAAACTGTTCCACTGCTGAGAGCGCACTTTTTGAACATGAGATGGTTAGGCTATAGTCCACCACACTGGCCAAGTGAGGTTGGCAGACTTCGCTTTTTTTAGGAATATCGAACATAGGTTTCCTGCGATGTTTTTCTTCATCGTTTGAAGTTAACGGCAATTTTTTTTTTGTTTAATTTGCCCTATCGGGCAGGCTAAAGCTATAAAGCCATACTGCCTCGTCTTCAGTTATTGCGATAATTCATGCCTTACATCTAAAGTTATAGTCAGAGTCTAGTATTGGTCAAGTCCAGTCATGCTTTAGTAAAGTAGTGGTGACTTTACTATAAAGCTTCGATGGAGTTTTGGAAGCAACACGAAAAGTCATGTTTCACCACATTATATCATTTTCCCACACTCGTGCTTGTAATTCGGCACTTTATGAATAAACACCACCATTTTTATGCATAAACACTCGACAAAACACTAGTTTTGGAAAAAAATACAACGGAGCGACACGACTCTTCCCGCGTTCCGCTTCCCGCCAAAACTCAGTTAACGGCAATACGCACATAACCTAGAAAAGAAACCAGGATCTGCAGATTGGAAGTCAGACTCCCAACAAACACTGCAAATTTTTTTTTTACCGGTTTACTCACTCATAATTATGATCTATATTTTGTGAAATGTTTAAAAGTAAATTTAAATCTAAGTATTTTTACTTTACTTCCAGTTTTTAATTTAACACCACACACATAATCTTAGCTATTGATCTTTAACTATTAAAAAAACATTTTTCTCACCCTTGATATTGTTCGTGCTTAGCACAAGCTACAGCGAAAAACAGTGTCAGGACCAAAACCTTCATCTTGGAAATATTCAGAACGAATGCTGGATCTCTTTTTTTATAACACTTCAAACTTGATAAGTTATCTTCGATATCTCAATTGATGGTCATCTAGCCATGTCATGTTTCAATACAAAGATAATGGACACGATCAATCTTATAAACGAATTAAATGTATAATCTACGTCATTGTGATTTTGAATGATTGTAAGTACATTATTTATTATTGTGATAATAATTGGCAGTGGCGATTGAGTAGCGACCTCTAGTAGACGTTGTTGGAATCAGATATTGATTTATCTCGTTTTGTTTTGTGTGGTGTTCGGAAGATGGAGCTAGTAAAGGGTAGGTTTAGAATTTTTTATAGCAATTCCGTGCAGTCAAAAAGTAAATGTTATTTATTAGGCGTTACAGTTTTTAACAAACGTTGTTTTGATTAAAAAAAATATAATCTATCCCTCCTACGGCAGGCGTCTTGTACTTGTTTTTTGAGAGCCTGTTTTCTAGAAATTACAGTATTTTAAGCCCAGAGTAATCATGTGCCTAAGTAACCTGTCGTAGCGATTATAGCTCGGTGGTTAGCTCGGTCGGATCACACGCTAAAGTGCGTGGGTTCAAACATCGTCGCAGCATGTTGATAGGATTCTTTTTAGTACTCGCCTGGCTAGCTACCACCTTACATTGAAAATCTTCTACCAATCTACCGGTGTGTTCCGGCAGCCTCACTTAAGAGTCACTTTTATCCCCTTTTACTACAGGACAAGTAGAAAGACGCCCCACTACCAAATACATAGTGAAATTTCCTTGGGTTCGTACTAAATATTTTGACTGTACGTTTCTCATCCGTGCGGCCAAGGAATGGAACAAGCTGCCGGCTTTCTTGTTTCCTGAGAGATATAATCTAGATCTTTTCAAGGTCAAAGTGGATGCTTCATCTTCGACCACATCATCGCTTACTGTCAGGCGAGTTGGTGGTCACACGCGAATTTTTCCGTAAATACTTTTATTCTAGAGTAGGTCTTCGAAGGACTTCATCGGTCGAGCCATTTTAAATTATTTGCATGACAAAAAAACGCCAATTGATTTTTATTTATAAAGATGTACATGACGACCCTTACTGATAACTAACTATGACAAATTTACCTAAATTGATGTGTTATCAGTGGTTACTTTTTGTTACTGCATAATTATTAACGCACATGTATAATGTATATTAACTAGATTAATTGATAATATCTAATCTTTCCGATATATTAAAATTGTTGAAGGTATTCCCATGATAAGTGAGCTATTTAATAACTTACGTACGTATATTGTACACACCTACGTAGGTAGAAATGCAAGTATTGGTAGTTTTAAGGATGATATCACGCTTTTCTTTGTAATGTGCGTAGTTTTTAAAATTACAAATCTGATTGCGTTTAACAACCATTTTCCCTGATGTATTTTTTGACATACACACAACGCCATCTGACCTCAAACAAAGCAAAGCTTGTACTATGGAAGTCAGATAACTAATAGAATACTTAAAAACTTTTTTTGTAAATGGTACTTACTTATCTATCTAAATCTATACTATTATAAAGAGCAAAGATTTGATTGTTTGTTTTGCATAGTCTCCGAAACTACTGGACCAAAGCTACTTTTTATCTCTGTATTTCCACGGGAACGGGAACTACGCGGGTGAAACCGCGAGGCGTCCGCTCGTAATAAATGTAATTAATAGATATAAAATGTTAAGCGAAGATACGGTCTACCATGGAGCACGCTTCCTAGAAGAAACTAATTCACTCACGAGTAGAAGGCAATCAGGTTGTATCTATCAGGGAACACCCACTCGGTAGCAGTTTCCATTGTTTAGCAGTTGGTGCGATAAAGCTGGAATCGCACCGTTTTGTTCCAGGTTTTGGAACATCAGCCATGATGCTGTGTCGCTTTTTAGAGCTCCTGGCAGTCCGATAGTAGAATGGGCCGGGGGGAGTTAGGTTATGCAGATCTGAAGTGCACTCACCAAAGTGTATCCGGTAGAAAATCGACAGACAGAAAACTTTACGTCGATGTTCAATGCTTTGGATCCTTGGACATTGACACAAAGCTGTGGTATTGCTAAGCCGCAATACCGTATTGCTAAGCCCCAATACCGTATTGTTAAGCCGCAATACCGTATTACTAAGCCGCAATACCGTATTGCTATGAGGTATAACTTCAAACGGTGCAAATTTCTTAATGGTCATGCAGATGTGTGAAGTCGTGGTGGACTATGGCTTTTCCTACGCCCAGCAGTGGGAAAGTTTATAAAAACCAGGGTCGATCCAGATTAAAATATCAGTAAACAGCCTTGAAATGTGTAAAATTATATTTGCCGAACATTATCACAAAAAATTCATTAAACCTAAATAAACGGTAGATTTTCCTAATCTGTCGGATTAATAGGGATTAGAAAATGTGATAAAATAAATAATTAAAATGAGGTTTTGTTTAACATTTCTTACATTATTGTCAACGGCCACGCTTAGGTAGTGTTGGCCATAATGTTGAAATTCCTAATATTGTGTATCTTTGTTAGTCTTGTAGCGGCTAAGCACGAGCTATATGATGGGTAAGTTTGACTTAGCGACAATAAGTCTTCCACAAATAATGTTATGGTGGTTCGACTTCTATAAAAATAAATTTTTGCCTTTTATTGACAAATGGAGCACAATTTTACAGTGAAATCACAGCTACTGGCATTTATTTTGGTCTTTATTTGCGGTAAATCACAATTGCTTGAATTTGATAATTGATTTTGGTAATTTTTGGTACATTGGTAGTATGTCTGCTCCAAGATCTGAATGGCGTGGGTTCGATTCCCACCCAGGATAAACGTTTTGTGGTATAAACAGACAGAATGTTTGTTCTGTGTCTGGGTATTATACTGTATTTATGATAAGTAGGTTTGTTTTTACAAAAAAAAAAGTATATAAGTCAGTCAGTTATCTGACTTCCATAGTACAAGCTTTGCTTAGTTTGGCGTCAGATGGCGCTGTGTGTGATGTCCTACGATATTCATTTATTTTTTGTAACGTTCTTGCAGCCACGCGCTCTACGATGTGGACGTGAAATTCGTTGACCAGGTGGATTTCCTGATCCATCTTCAGAACCAACTGAACTTCGATGTCTGGTCCGAAGCCGTTCCAGGTAGATCGGGTAAAATTCTCGTCGCAAAAGAACAGAAGGAAACATTCCAAAATGCTCTGCAAGCTGCTGCTATTGATTTCAAAATTGAAGTTGAAAACATTAAAGAGTAAGTTATTCATTACTAGCTGCGCCCCGCGGTGCTACCCGCTACATGTTTTCGAGATAAAAAGTAGCCTATGTGTTAATCCAGGGTTTCAGCTACCTCCATACCAAATTTCATCTAAATGCGTTCAGTAGTTTTTGCGTGAAAGAGTAACAAACATCCTTCCATCAAAACTTTCACATTTAAAATAATAGAGGGGTTTAGTTCCGTCCCACTCCGACTTCACTGTAGCGCTGTGTTTCGACAAATATGTCCATTTAAATAAAGAAGTAATTTTCGAAGTCGGTTTATAAAAGACGGAATTTTGAGGTGACATACAATTTTAAAAAAGTACAACCGAATTAAGGAACCTTCTTCTTTTTTGAAGTCGGTTAAACTGGCCATGAAAATCGTATCAAAATCCGATGCAAAGTTAAATAGACAAACAGTCAGACACGGACATAGACGATGTTTTATACTATTTAGAAAATGCTGACAATATTTTCGAAAGTTAAGGATCGAACCTGAACTCTTTATTTTCTCTTTTTTACCAGCAAGCATAGAAGTGGCTGGTGTTTTTTTTTTACATCGGATTAGGCATGCTTTTGGTCACGATGGATGGAATGATGTGGAAGATAGAACACGTTTGCCTAAGAAATATCTATTCACGATTTACTTACTACCTCCGGTTGTACTTAGTTGGAAACACAGACGCTGGCAATGAGTTCAACACATCAGCAGTTCTTGTATGAAAGGTGGTCTAAAACACTTTAAACGTTGAAAGGGGTTCCATTCCAGGCTAGGTGTGCTTTACCATCTTCGACCACGCCGTCACTTAACATCAGGTGAGCTGTGGTCAAACAACTAGCCTGTCAAGCATAAAAAAAAGAAAAAAAAAGGGGGTTTCCACTGTAAGAGTGTCTTTTGGTCGAGCGTATGGTCTGGTATTAACACAGATTATATTTGTTTCTAAAAAGAAAGAAAAATATTTTTTATTATGTAACTCCACAGAACACGCAAAAACAACAAACAGTTACAAAATAGGGGCTCACCTCAGCATAATACTGGTCATACTAAGTGGTATGACCAGCGCTGGTCTTGCGGTGAGCCCTTGTCGGTCAAACAAAACAAACATAACGATATTACCAGCAACAAAAACAATTAATATCTCCATTTCAGGAAGTTGGAACTAGAAGATGCTCTTCTAGCTGCATCTCGAGCAAAATCCAAGAGTAACAGGTCCAGATCTGGTGGTCTCTCTTTCGATGAAATCCATACTTACGAAGTGGTAAGATATTTAAGAAGACTAAGATTCACTGACTGATAAGAATATTATTAATTTATTTACTTGATGGTAGATTTCCTTGGCAGGAGGTCGTCTAGGTAGGTACCACCACAGTACCAGTTGTTCTGCCGCTAAGCAGTAGTGTGTAAACATTACTGTGTTCCAGTTTGAAGAGTAGGGGAGCACGAGGGGTGTTGAAACAATTTGGAGATTTTCATTTGTAACTTAAGTTTTAAACGGCCAAATATTGCGATATTTGTACATAAAGTTAGCTAGTTTATTTGGCTTTTAGATGACATATACAAAAACCATTAAAGTTTAGATTCTACGACATGAAATGGATTAGAACGACAATAGTCATTTTGTGTCAACTCTCCTCATGCTGAGGTGAGTTGAAACAGGGGTCAAGGTGTGTTGAAACATGTAAGTTTTGGACCTAAATAAAAGGGGTTCGTTTTAAAAACAACGATATATCTTAATGTATATTTATTGACAATTCGCCTCTGTTAAAAAAAGTTACATTATCTCTATTAATGGTGGTAACACGTGCGATGCTTGTTAGCTGTGGTAGTCCCAAAGAAAGCACAGTGTGGCATTTCATAAACGAGCGCAGCCATACTTCCCCAGCCATTTGCCTCTCTATCTATGAATAAGGAAGATTGTTGGTGTATTTTAAAGCCAGTTTGTAAAAATCAAAATTCTGACTTTGTGCTTAGACCCAGTGGCGGGGCAAGACCGTAATTTGAAGTGGGTAAGGTACATTACGCGAGGCCCTGTTCTCTTCTTCGAACATGTATGTTACTACTATTCCATTCATTGTTCACTGCTTGCTTTTATTGATTATATTATACAATACTATGAATTTGATATGTCAATAAGAAAGTATATCAATTTATGGCAATTAAAATTTTTTCGTCACATTCACGGTTTGGTAATGCATAAAAATCCGAGGCGCCTCGTATATTTTGCAACTCGCCTTACCTCTGACTGTCTTTCTCTTATATTCCGTAGGCTTCCTAAAACAAAAAATAACATGTAAACCACACCACAAACACAAAACCAGCTAAATAAACCCCGAATGAGGTGAGTTGAAACAGTCTGTTTCAAATCCCCTCAGTAAACAAAAACGACCACAACTTTAGAATATTTTTAAAAAAAAAAGACAGTGATATTAAGCAAACCCAGCATTGTTAGTTTAATCTTAAGTTAGCAACCTATCAAAACATCTATAATTCAAACCAATATACAAATACATTCTTAATATAATGGCACCAAAAAAATATGATTAAAACTTACTTTTGGCGATATTTGAGACAGGTCCGTCGCTCCGACGTAACTGCCCGCCGTGAGTCAGGAACGCGCACTAAAGGGCAAGCGGGAGGTGGAAAATGGCTAAATTGCGTTTTTGCCAGCTCGCTATTAGTTTTTTTTTTCTGAGATATCGCTATTGTTTCAAATCACCTCTGTGTCAAAACCCCTCGGTCTCCCCTACTGTAGCTAGTGAAATTACTGGGCTGTTGAGACTAACCATCGAAAGTCTCCAAGTAATGAGCGCCAAAGCAGTGATACCCTCGACTTTTGTTTTGTTACTCAAAGTTCTGTGTATCTCTGCAATGGTCATGGACAGGCGTTATCTCTTACCATCAGGAGAGCGTCTCGTTCGTCTCATTACTTTTTGCATAAAAAAAAAATCAAGATTTTTGATTTCAGTGTAGGTACAGTTCGCATCATGTAAAAAGAACGCTAGCGGTCAAATATATTTTTAATTCAAAATAAAAAAGACCTTAAATTAATACTATTTACAAAATGTTTTTTTTTCTATGTAAAAAGGAATGAGACGAACGAGACGCTCTCCTGATGGTAAAATATAACGCCTGTCCATGACCATAGCAGCGATACACAGAACTTTGAGTAACAAAACAAAGTCCATGGCATCGATGCTTTGGCGCTCATTACTTTGAGACTTTCGATGGTTAGTCTCAACAGCCCAGTAGTATCGCTAGCTGCAGTACCCTTCAAACCGGAACACAGTAATGTCTACATACTACTGCTTAGCGGCAGAATAACTGGTACTGCGGTGGTACCTACCTAGACGACCTCCTGCTAAGGAGATCTACCACCAAGTAGATGTATACAAAAAACTTAGTCTAAAAGTCCGTCAGAGGAGAGATATGTGGCCAGAATGCTGGCAGCATTGCCACGCTGGATGGCAATGCTTAGCTTTTGAACAAAGTAGATACCAGCGTTCTGGTCACATTCAGATTCTTTTTTTTTTTAATTCTATTTAATCATAATAATCTATCTAATATATTTTTTGAGGTACCTACTAATAAACAATATACGAAGCCGCGAGCGAAAGGCTGGTTCAAAAATAAAACAATATACATACTTTGGTGCGCGAGTGACAGAGTTGACAGCCCTGTTAGTTCATTGGTAGTATGTCTGCTCCAAGAGCCAAAGGGCGTGGGTTCGATTCCCACCCAGAACAAGCATTTTGTGACAAACAGATGTTTGTTCTGTGTCTGTGTGTTCTGTATGTATTATAAGTTTGTATTTACAAAAAAAAAGTATTTAAGTATTCTATCAGTTATCTGACTTTCATAGTACAAGCTTTGCTTAGTTTGGGGCCAGATGGCGCTGTGTGTATAGTCCTACGATATTTATTATTTATTTATTTATATTGTTCGGTCAAACGTAAGCCTTTTTCTTATCCAAAAAAAATCTGTTACACAATGTTTTGTTTTAAATTATTTTTTTCTTTTGTATTTATAAGATTTCTTTTGTTTTATTTTTTTGTTTTTGGCGTGAACAATAATGAGTTTATCTATCTAACGAGCTATATAACATTTTTGAGAAAAATCTCCAACTCTGTACCAGTGGGAATCAAACCATTAATATCAATTAATCTACTTGGTCTACTTCTCTACTTCTAATTTACTTGGTGGTGGATCTCCTTAGCAGGAGGTCGTCTAGGTAGGTACCACCGCAGTACCAGATATTCTGCCGCCAAGCAGTAATATGTAAACATTACTGTGTTCCGGTTTGAAGGGTACTGCAGCTAGCGAAATTACTGGGCTGTTGAGACTAGCCATCGAAAGTCTCCAAAGTAATGAGCGCCAAAGCAGCGATGCCCTGGATTTTGTTTTGTTACTCAGAGTTCTGTGTATCGCTGCAATGGTCATGGACAGGCGTTATCTCTTACCATCAGGAGAGCGTTCCGTCCGTATCATTATTTTTTTACATAAAAAAAAAAAAAAAATTTGATAAATAAATGATTATAAACCAGAAACAACTTCTAGTAAAATTGTTCACACGAACAAAAAACATTTCTCACGTGTCACAATATTCTCAATGGAATTTTCTCAATGTCATTCAAACGATAATCATGATAAATTGCCTATGGCTTACATTCTCATTAAGATAATTAATAATCACATTTTAATTCCATACGTGCAGTTATTATATCATTTGCTTATTTCCACACAAAATTGCATCGTTATCGGTGGCGCTTAATTAACGCCTACACTTATAAAAAAAGAATTCCTTTGTAATGCTTTGTCTTAATCACTAAAAACAAAAAAGTTTAAACCATTTTAGTAGTAAATCACGACAACAAATTAACAAATTAGAAAGTGCAATGTATTTTTTTAAACATATTAATTCGATATTAAAAAATTAGAATATAATAGAATACGACTTTATTACACACCAAAACAAAACACAACATACAAAAAATATGAAACATAAAAAAGAGAATCATTTTAATTGAACGTAGTTTAAATTCGTCTAATTCGACTATCAAGCTAAATTGTGAAAAAAAGTATAATAAATATCTTCAATTAAACAAAACAAAATAACTTAAAATAATAACTACTCTAAAAGACCGCTATGAGATGATTGACATAACAAAAAAAAAAAAAATTACAATTGTAACTTATTACAAATTGTACTATTTTGTAAATGTTGTATAAATTACAATTTTGTAACGATGATAGCTCAGTGGCTAGCACGGCTGGTTTACGCGCCGAATGGCATGCACTGAAACTCCAACAATGCGCTTGAGCTGCCGGTGAAGGAAAAACATCGTGAAGAAACCATAGCATGGTGGTAGATTATTTTCTAGTACCCGGTTGGCTAGCTACCAAATTGAAAATCTGTTATCAAGCATTTAACAGTATGTTCCGACATGGCTAGAGAGCCAGTTCAGTTCCAGGTCAGGTGTTACCATCTTCGATCACACAGATGAAGTTGTGGTAAAATTTAAAAAGTGTACATTTTCCATTTTAAAAAGTGCCAGTGGAAAAAGTGGTGCATCAAATTATAACTGGTGAAATGCTCAGTTTGATTCCTGTGGACATTTCGAGAATAGAACACGCACATAAACACAAACAAATCTTATCTCTGAATTAACCTGTGAGTTGCTTCGTATTATATTTATCAATTCGGTAATCAACGGGATAAAATAGCAGGATTTAGCTAAGTTTTGTAAATTACTTAAAAACACACACAAAATCAATAAACTGATTTGAATAATGACGAACGTTTCCGTAAACTTTGAAATGTTATATGAGAACAATTCTCTAGCCAAAGATGCGCAGAATAAAGTTAGACATGAAGTTTTTTTTTTAATTCAGTGGTAATACTTAGAGCGATAGAAGTATAAACAGTTCCATTACAGTCTAGATGTTCTACCATATTCGACCACACCGTCACTTAAAATCAGGTTTTTTTTAAAAATGTAAAAGTAATGAGATGATCGAGGCGCTCTCCTGATGTTAAGAGATAACGCCTGTCCATGACCATTGCAGCGATACACAGAACTTTGAGTAACAAAACAACGTCCAGGGCATCGCTGCTTTGGCACTCACTACTTTGAGACTAGATGGTTAGTCTCAACCGCCCAGTAATTTCGCTAGCTGCAGTACCCTTCAAACCGGAACACAGTAATGTTTGCACACTACTGCTTAGCGGCAGAATATCTGGTACTGCGGTGGTACATACCTAGACGACCTCCTGCTAAGGAAATCTACCACCAAGGTGACCTAGATCGTCAACCATAAAAAAAGCCTTGTAAAGTTTCGGCAGCCTAATGACGCTTGCTAATTGGGAGACCGTCTGGCTTCCAATTTGTAGGTCCTGGATTCGAATCCCACGGCACACACCTCTATCTTTTTCAAGTTATGTGCGTATTGCTGACGATTTCAAACGGCGAAGGAAAACTACAAATACGATAGTTTATAAAAAAAATCGCGAAATCTGCCAACCCACACTTGACTAGCGTGGTAGACTATGGGCTTACCCTTCTCGCAAGAAGCTCGCGCCTAGCAGTGGAAAAGTTTATAAAAACAGGGCTGATTCAGAGTGAGAACGATGAAATTTAAATGGAATTTATTACTTACCAGGATGTGTTTTAATTTTTTTAGGTCGACGCTTATCTTGAAGAACTGGCTCGTAACTACGATACTGTCACCATAGTGAACGCTGGCAACAGTGTCGAAGGCAGACCCATCAAATACTTGAGGATTTCTACTACCAACTTCCAGGTAAATAAAGAACGTACTCGGTTAGAGCAGGACATCTTGCAATTCGAAAATATCAAGCATACGGTTTAAAAATCATTTAATCTCATAAAAATTACAAGTAATTTACTTACTAAGATTACATATTTAAGTAAGTTTATTATGCCACTAAGCATAGTGCGCAGGCGTAATGACAAGTACACAAAAACATTACAAATTAAAGAGAAAACAGAAAACAAAAACAAAATACCGACAATCAGTTTTTTTTTTAAGGTGTTTTTTTTTTTTTCGTTAATTTGCCCTTTCGGGCAGGCTAAAGCTATAAAGCCATACTGCCTCGTCTTCAGTGTTATTTCTGCTGTATCTTAATTATGGTTATCGTCAAAGTCGTCTTAGTCAAGTCCAGTTCGTGTCAGTTCGTGCCAGTCATGCTTTAGTAAAGTAGTGGCAACTTTACTATAAAGCTTCGATGGAGTTTTGGAAGCAACACGAAAACTCATGTTTCACCACATTATATCCTTTTCCCACACTCGCGCTTGTAATTCGGTACTTTATGAATAAAACACCACCATTTTTATGCATAAACACTCGACAAAACACTAGTTTTGGAAAAAAATACAACGGAGCGACACGACTCTTCCCGCGTTCCCGCCAAAACTCTTTTTAAGGTGAGGTAGCATAGTAATCATAGACAATGAAATGTTGCTGTGTTCTGGAATGAAATTATTACCCGTAAAAAGATTCATGTAATGGAGACAAAGAACAAATAACTATATTAGTTACGTATTAGATATAAAAATTCTGAATGAAAGCAAACCATCATAGGTAACAGGACGTTTCGCTTCAGATTTACAACTCACTCTTTTCATCAGGCAGGAAGAAAAACATTTGAGATAGTTATATTAATAACTGTCGTTTAATTGTCATAGAAAGATTCATTAACATTAGTCTTTATTTATTCATTAAGCTTTTCTTTTTGTGTAATGTATGTATGTTCTATTTATTATTCTGATTGTACTTATTGACTGATATCAAGAAATTATTATTATTTGTAGTCCTATTCTATTTTATCTGATGTTCTATTTTAGGATAGGAGAAAGCCTGTTGTGATGCTGCAGTCGCTCTTGCACTGCCGCGAATGGGTTACCTTGCCAGCTAGTCTTTACGCCATTGAGAAACTGGTCCTTGACATCCAAGACCAAGACTTACTGCGGGATCTCGACTGGATCATCTTGCCGGTCGCCAACCCTGACGGATACGTTTGGACTCACCAGAGCGTTAGTATTCACTGTTAAATTGATATACAATTAAAATACCTTTATTGCTTCGTGTAAAAATAGTATAATATTAGTAACCTTGTCAGCAGATGTAGCTTTCGCTGTATTGCTGCAGCCAGTGTCTTCTTATACTAAATATAAAGTAAACAATTTAATCTAAGAAATAAGTATAAAAATTATACGAAAATAATAGTTAGCTTATTATATCGTAGTGTGTGTGCGTGAGTGTGTGAATGTATTTGTGTAGGTTTTTGTGCGTGGTTATGAATGCGTGTGTGTGATATATTTTGTTATTAAGAGATACATGTCAGAAACTCAGAATTTTTATGCGGTACTTACTCTTCCACTCTTTTACTCTTTCGTTACGCGTCTAGCAGTGGGCATCATCTCAACCGTAGGACGTCCACTGTTGGTCAAAGGCCTTTTCATATAATTGCCATGACGACCGGTTGGAAACGGCTTGTATCCAGCACGTTCCTGCGGTCGTCTGTGCACCTTGTGAGCTGACGTCTAACGCTGCGCTTGGCGGTCAGAAGTTGGCAGAACTTTACAGCCCCATCGGCCATGAACTCGGCGTGTTATATATCCTGCCCACTGCCACTTCATCTTGCGAATTGACATGTTGAAGTGGAATCAGAATATCTGCCTAAAATATCTAGACTGTTTTTATTTATTTCTAATTTTATCAATGTTTTGGAATTCAGGCCCGATTCTGGAGGAAAAACCGCGCCCGCGGCTTCATGGTCGGCGATTTCTGCATGGGCGTTGATCTCAACCGCAACTTCGACATCATGTGGGGAACTGCCTCCAGCAGCAGCGCCTGTATGGATACTTTCCACGGCAACGGACCCTTCTCCGAACCCGAGACAGCCATCATCCGCGACATCTTACGAGAACATGGAGACAGGGTCGAGTTGTATATAGATATTCACAGCTTTGGCAGCATGATCCTCTACGGGTACGGTAATGGACAACTACCTGCTAACGCTTTAGGAGTTCATGTGCTTGGAGTCAACATGGCTCAAGCTATTGACAGTGTCAAATGGGCTTCTAATCCTAACTACATTGTTGGAAACATTAAACTGGTCCTATATGATGCTTCTGGTGGTGCCAGTGATTATGCTATGGCTCAGGGAACCCAGTTCTCTTATACTTATGAACTGCCTGCTTGGAGAAACTCGGCGACAATGAATGGATTCCTGGTAGACCCTGAATTCATCGAACAGGCTGGATTCGAAACTTGGGAAGGTATTAAATTTGCCGCCAGGTTTGTTGCTGCTAATTTAAAAAGAAATCGTGACGTGAAAAATTGAATAAAAATATATTTAGAAATGTTTATAGCTTAGTGTCTCCGTGCCAATATAAATATTATTATATAGATTGGGATCATGTTTAATATTGGCGTTGAAAAATGCTAAATGATATTATGAAGAAACATTTGATCTACAGCGTACTTATGTTCTCTTGAAAAAATTGGAAAAATAGAAATGAAATAAAGATTTATTTAAAATAAATACTACTAGAATTTTAATTTATAAACACCAAACACAGTTAAAATTTAATTGTATTTTGTGATAAATCACCTTATTGTTTATATTGGCTATCAAGAAAGATACCACTGCAGTACCAGGTATTGTTATGTTATGTGTACAAATTACTCGGTTTGAATGCAACTTTAGCAAACAAATCAAAAGCAAAATTACAGGACTATTGAAATTAACCATAATGACTCAATAATGGGCACAAAAGCAGATAAACTCTGGGTTATTATAAATTCTGGGTACTTCTGTACTTGACATGGGCATCTCTTCTGTACTTCACATGGGCACCATCAGGAGAGCAATTCATTCCTTCTGTTACGTTTACATTAAAAGGATAATCTTTACTAAATTCTATTCTACATTTCTAAGAATAAGTACAATACATCTTTCCTCGTCATGAAACTAACGGAAATAAATTCGCGTTTATAATATTAGTAAGAAATCAGATAGGGTGATGAGTAGCAAGGAAATTCACAAAAGTAAGATTATCGAAAACTTTTATCGACAGTGTCCCCGCTCAACGTTTCCTTGGCTAAGTTTCCAGCAACGTCGAATGGTAATGCGGCGTAATCCAAACCGAGGAAGTTTTCAATGAATTTAGAATACGTACTGCATTGCCGATGCATCGTCTAGCAGTGTCTGGTGATCATCGATTGCTTATTTTTTTTAATGTTGAATCGATTCGCTTTATATCTTTCCTCACTGACGCGTAGACAAAATGGCTGAAGCGGAACACACTAGTCCAGAAGGCAATTGGTTTTTTTTAGGGGATTTCATACAGAATAATATGTGATATAGTAGTGGGCACCAAACTCGGCAAGGCCGGTCTCTCGGTGGTTCTGATCAAAAAATGCTTCCTAGAAATTTGCGCGCATTCACAGAGTAATGTAAAAGTAATAAAAATAAAATGTAGTAATAATTAATGAATAAATGAATAGAATAAAATAATAAAGTTAATAATGAGAATAAAATAAAAATAGTAACAAAATTGTTTTTTTTTGTAATTATAGATAGAACAAGTCCCAGGTCATTTAAAACACCGCTCCTGATTGCACTTGGTGGTTAGAAACAAATATCTAAGTCGTTTAATTTATTAACATAATAAGAAAGTGATCGTATACTTATGAACTAAACCTAAACCGAATCCATCTTTTTAAAGATCAATTAAATAAAGAGTCCCAAACACAATTATCATTAGTTTGAAAAGGCGGCACTCGATCACGGCGGCTCGAAGCGTCTGTCGTTTTTAAGCCGATTCAATTACTCAGGTCTACTAAAAGTCTGGATTTAGAATGCTGAGGACTAACAAAAACATGTCTGGCTTTTAAGGTAACAGTATAAATTTACACTGATATAATTATTAACGGCATTGTACTCTGTATTAGGGTTGGTTTGTTATTTTTATGTTATAAAATAAGGACTTGTCGAGCGGGTGCGACGGCGTTACTAGTCGGTCTTTCTTTTATTTAATGCGAATATGTCACAAAAGTTAAAAAGATGACATGACATTCCAAATATGATCCTCGAAGGTAGAATCCCGGGGAAGCGAAGTCCAGGACGTCCCAGACGGAAGTGGCTACACGACATCAAGAAGTGGACTGGACTGAGCTATCTGCATCCAAAATCCGCAGTATGGGATCGCAAATTTCACAGACCTCCAAACTTCAGTATGAAAATGGCATTTGATGATGATGAAAATCGAACATGCTGTGTGCGTTGAAATGTACCAATGGTCGATTGCTCTTAGTGATAAGCTTGTGGCACTAGCTTATAAGATTCTTTTAGTTTCTATTTTTCATGTGGACAATAAAGAGTTTATATCTAGTTATCTACCTATGTTCAAATGAATAAACAGGGTTACCTAGTAAATGAGATTACACAGCAAAGGCAGGCTCTTCTCATACCAGGAATAGCTCCAAGCAATAGACGTTCCTGAACTCCACGTATGGCACGAATGGCTTGCTTTTACTGCTTCTTTCTTTGGTTTTGGCGTCGCGTTTTAGCATTTGCCAGTGTCAAGTAATTATATATTTTCAAGTTTCAAAAGTTAAATAAGTGCCATCGTAGCTAGTTTTAGTCAAAGTCGTCTTTATCAAGTCCAGTTCGTGTCAGTTAATTCCAGTCATGCTTTAGTAAAGTAGTGGCAACTTTACTACAAAGCTTCGATGGAGTTTTGGAAGCAACACGAAAACTCATGTTTCACCACATTATATCATTTTCCCACACTCGCGCTTGTAATTCGGCACTTTATGAATAAAACACCACCATTTTTATGCATAAACACTCGACAAAACACTAGTTTTGGAAAAAAATACAACGAAGCGACACGACTCATCCCGCGTTCCCGCCAAAACTCCCAAGCTTTTACTGCTGTATATTTACCAGGATGCAGAAGGATGCAGAAGGTCGATATAGTAATAAATATTAACAGCAGTAGCATTGTTCTGGTATTCTTATTTCAGTTTGAAATGTACTGAAGCTATGCGAAATTTCATTTTCATTTCAAGTCTCGTATACCACTGCAATGGTCATGGACAGGCGTTATCTCTTACCATCAAAAGAGCATTCCGTCTCATTACCTTTGCATAAACAATCTCTATGGTGTATATTTGGTGTGTGTTGATTTTCATGTAAATTAATTACTTATAATTATATACTTTTTTGTTAATAATTATTTTAATTTAATTATGTCTTTGACCTGTTGTATTAATCATGAATTGATTTTATTGTTTTTTTTATGTGAAAAATAATGGGACTAATGAGACGCTCTCCTGATGGTAAGAGATAACGCCTGTCCATGACCATTGCAGCGATACACAGAACTTTGAGTAATAAAACAAAGTCCAGGGCATCGCTGCTTTGGCGCGCATTACTTTGAGACTTTCGATGGTTAGTCTCAACAGCCCTGTAATTTCGCTAGCTGCAATACCCTTCACACCGGAACACAGTAATGTTTACACACTACAGCTTGGCGGCAGAATATCTGGTACTACGGTGGTACCTACCTAGACGACCTCTTGCTAAGGAGATCTACCACCAAGTATATCATGTTATTATTGCATGCTGTCTGCACCTGTAATTGTTGTGACATTTATCTGTATATTTTCTTTTTTCCTTTTTACTTTTATGTGTTAATGTACACAACGTTGGTGGTCATAAAATAAATAAATAAATTGGTACAGAACCCGTGATTTGTTTGTACAATTCGTTGTTTATATTTTATTTTTCTATCAGAGCAGGCTCTCAGATCGGTTGAATGATAAACGCTGGGAAAATTCTTACTTTTCTTACGTGTGACATATTTTCCCGAAGTACACGAACGTGTTCGCTTGAAACTTTCTACGATTTGATAGTGCCGATAATGTTTGACGTTGTTATCGATATTTTTTGTTTTTATTAAACTAATACTGACACGGATCAATAACATGCTAGTTGTTTGAAAAGGGTTGTTGAGACTAACCATCGAAAGTCTCAAATTAATGAGCGCTAAAGTAGCGATGACCCGGACTTTGTTATGATACTCGAAGTTCTGTGTATTCCCGTAATGGTCATGGACATACGTTATCTCTTACCATCAAGAGAGAGTATCGTACGTCTCATTGCTTTTACATAAGAAAAAAGCTCATCTAATATTAAATGACGACATAACCCAGCCTGGATTATTAAGTGATTTTCAAGTTATACTGGAGCGCATCGTTAGTGCTTGGTTGGTTATCTTATACTTAAATTATCTCAGCTCTAGCTTATTGTTGGGATTTGAACCCACGCTCTTCAGCGTGTAATGTTAAACAGTGGGATTTTGATACGAATATCGTAGTGGGCGGGAGCGTAAATAAATTGCATAAAAGGTTTATCTACGTGTACTTATCATAAAAATATCATGTAACTGCGAAATTTAGTATATTTCCATGTATACATGGAAACACAAAAAAAAAGTATTTATGTATTCTATCAGTTATCTGACTTCCATCACTGCTTAGTTTGGGGCCAGATGGCGCTGTGTGTGTAGTCAAAGGATATTTAAAAAAAAAGTATATGTACAGAAATTTGCTTTAAAAAAAATGTTGACTTTTTATCGATATAGTTTGCTATATCCAAGGACGCATGGCAGCTCTAATGTCCACCGCTCCGCGCCATGTCACGTCTTTCCTCCGGGCAATATTCTCCCTCGTTCAGGGGTTAAGGGGACCTGGTGAGACAAGCGTGGAGGCATCCCGCTTCCATTATTGCTACCTGCATCGAAGAACAACCAAGAACTATTTTTGTTCACTTCGACAGAAGGAATGTGGGCAGGTTTTATTGACTTAAAGTTCTAAGATTCTGAAACCATAAAGACTTAGTGTCTCTATCATTATTCTTGTATTTTTTTAACGGGCTGCACTAAAACAGAATAGTTTTATATAATTTTTTTTTTTTGTGGTAAATTAATTTAAAATATATATATTAGTCCTCATCACTGTTGTAATTGAAACGACTGTTAAGCGAAAATAAACTAACTATAATTAATATCTAGTAATGTAAGATTTTAAAGTCTAAAGTCATAAAATTAAAATTTATACAATGTCAAGTAGGAAAATTGATAATAATTGAAACATAAAAAATAAATAATAAAATTAAAATGTCAACGAAATTAATAAAATGTCAAGATAAAAATTAAAAATACATACATGGTTAAAATTTGTCAATTAAATATTCATAATAAACATAATAAATATTAATTTTATAACAGGTTTTTTTGGACTAACAGTTTTTTCAGTTTTATCTTGAATGAAAGAAATTACATATTTGTCAGAAAGAGTTTTTAAATTAGCAGGAGGTCGCCCAAGTAGGCATCAACTGAGTATCAAATATTCTGCGACCAAGAAATAATGTGAAAACATTACTATGTTGAAGATACTTCATTGGTAGACAGACAATACCTATCTAAACATAGAAAGAACAAAGAAAACCTTTGGTGCATTGTGTAGTGCAGTATAGGTACTAACACTGACACTAAGGATAGCCACTAAGCCTGTAAACACTTAATCATGAACCTGCTTACATAGACGCTCTGAAAAAAAGTTACACGCGGTCACGCGCATCGTAATTTGAAAACACTTACAAAGCTAGCCACTAACGCTACATCCTATTAAGCACAGATAAAAGATACACAAGAGGTCGACTGTTCGAGGATTACTTACCTCAATATTATCGCTGAATATTTAAATCTCGAGCCGCTAAAAGGGAGGATTTCAAAATTAAATCTTCTATTACAATATTCGTCGTCGGATCTTCTTCCAATTTGCAAGATCAGTTTGAAAGAAAAATAATTTCGCGGCTGACTTGAATGTCGAATCCAATTATCTAAACTATTTCTGAGGAGTAAAAATTTTAGTTAATAAAATTGATAAGATTGATAATAAAATTGAAGGGCAGTTGTTTGGGAATGAAATGTTTTGACATGAATACCTGTCTAAATTTGCTTCCAAAGTGGGGTGCAATTCAGAACTATTTCTGAGGAGTAAAAATTTTAGTTGTTTGAGAATGAAATTAATGTTTTGACGTGAATAGCATTACCTCTTTAAATTTTCTTCCTAGGGTGCCATTCAGAACTACGAGTTTTTCTGAGAAGTAAAAATGTTTGTTGTTTGGGAGTGAAATGTTTTGACATGAATACGAATACCTCTTTAAAATTGCTACCACAGAATGGTGCAACTCAGAACTATTTCTGAGGAGTAAAAATCTTGTTGTTTGGGAATGAAATTTTTTGACGTGCATAAGAATACCTCTTTAAATTTGCTTCCATAGTGGAATTCAGAAAACTGACGATAAAAAAATAAGGGGACGCAGTGGCAGCTACATATCTATCATCTACATCCAAAATATAAATACACCACTCAACAGCTAAAGAATCGAAGATTTCGTAACGTTGAGTGAGGACTTGAAAAGCGGAAAGGACTTAGTGTCCAAAAAACGTACACGTACGACACTAACGCACCCCGATTTGTACAAGCTTTTATTTGCAATGTAAGTATGTAACAATGTTTGTTCGGATGGAATCTTGCAAGTTAAATTTGACCCACTTCCCGATGTCCGATTGAACTCAAATTTGGTGTATTTATGTATCTTCGATGACAATATAACGATATGGTACCATGGAGCTGGTCTGGTAAATTAATTTGTAATGTGCGCTACTGAGTTGTCATCCGTAATTAGTGTGACCAGTATTATGCTGAGGTGAGCCCCTATTTTGTAACTGTTTGTCTCTATTTGTTGTTTTTTTTTGTTTTCTTTTTGTATTGTTACAAAATAAAATTATTTTCTTTCTTTCTTTCTTTTCTTTCGTATGTGCTAATACTCTTAATTATGCTTGTTTTTTAATAGTATTAGCTGCGTTAATATTTCGTCAAAGTTACATCAATAAGTTAAATAAATAAAAAGGAATATCGTTGGATGTATAATAATAAATAATTATACGACGGAACGTCCTTAATTGTTAGGGTAGGCATAATTCTAAAATAAACAGTATAAGTTAAAAATCCGAATTTCATATAACAATTAATTTATTTCTATACCACTTGCCGCTGCTGCCACAGCTCTCCACACGTCTTCAACTATAATTCTAATATCACTTTCAGGTACTATAACTCCATCATCACCACCACCATCCACTCCTATATTATATGTATAAAAAACTCTATTCAATCTCGCATAGTCTGTGCTCGTACCAGATTCTCTATCACCGAAAGCTAGAGCTCCAGAATCAAGCTCATAATCTTCTAGATCTCGAATCATGTCAAGACCTAAAATATAGTGTCGTCTAAATAAACCACTGGCAGCCTTTTCGTATCTCCATGGAAATGTAATGAAGTTACCATTATTCTGAAGTGATACGTAAAGTATAGGATTGTAGTCAAATATTAGGTCTTTGATGAGGCTGGTTTCGATTTCGGAAAAGGGTTCTACGCCGGCGTAGAGATGGCTGCATGGACTAGAACTGGAGTCAGAGATGAGCCAGTCGATGTCAAAATTACGGTTGAGGTTCACTCCGGGGCAGATAAAGCCGAGATGGCTTCTCAAGCTTCGGGATTTACTCCAAAGACGGAGCTGTAATGGAAAAAGGAAAGCATTGATGAAACAAATAGTATTCAAATTATAGACGTGACAAAACATAGGCTGGATACTTTTATTATTAGTACAAACATATGATTTGCAAAAAGTAAGCATATTATGGTAAAATAAAGATATTGTTAATTAATGTAGATATGAAGGAACGTGATGATTGAATAAACGTGGCTGTTTTTAGCTTTCATAGTTTTACACGAAAAAAATAGATTATTCGTCGTATCTGCATAAATAACACCTAAAGATACCAATTGCAGCCGTTTCAATTACATAACACTATTAATTATGTTTGAAATACGTTCGATGTTTTAGTGTAAGAATTGGGAATCGGTAATTTATTTAGTGACGAACGTAACGCTTGCAAGTTTTTAAGTGAATGTTCAACGCAATTGACTTCATTAAATGTAAAAAATTGTGCTAGTATATTTATCCTTCTCAACTACACAACAGGCGAAGCACAAGGGTTACTTTACATATGCATGAAATAATATGAAATTTCTACTATACATAAAATATATCCAGTAAAAATGTGAGTTAGATTCCAAAATTCTAATTCAAATCCTATTCTGTAACTTTTGTCTGTCTCTGTTTGTTTGTTTTCTTGCTTGTTACAGAATTAAACGTTTTTTCTTTCTTTCTTTTAAAACATGTTACTCTATTAGGTAAGCTCACCAAAATATTCACTTTAATAAATAACTTGCGGACGCCTTGCGGTTTCACCCGCGTAGTTCCCGTTCCCGTGGGAATATAGGGATAAAAAATAGCCTATGTCACCCGGGGATAGTGTAGCTTCCCAGCGGTGAAATAACTTTTGAAATCGGTCCAGTAGTTTTGGATCCTATTCAATACAAACAAACAAACAATCAAATCTTTCCTCTTTATAATAGTATAGATAGATAGATGTACCACACGATTGCCTTAATTTAATGTGAAAATTAGTCTTAGTGTATTTGTCTCTCTCAACTTTGATACAGATGTAATACCTACCTATATATAGGTTACTTTTCAAATGATGCAATATATATGAAATAGTATAAAATTTCTATAACATATCTCGTAAAACAGCGGGGTGTAGAGAAAAACATGTTACATTGTCACGTAAGATAAACAAAATATTCACTACTATAAATACTTACATTCGAATGAGTATATTCATAGCCATCGGGGTTTAAAACAGGAATAACTATCCAAATCATATCATCTAGTAACCAGTTCTGATTATCTTCTAAAAGCCTATTCACTACATTCAAGGCTGAAGGTATGGTAATCCATTCTCTAGGGTTAATACCAGCTTCTATCACCACCACAGGTTTGTTATTAGCATCGCCGTTGGTGAGCTTAAGATAAACCAAAGGGCGGTTTTCTTCAGTCACTCCATAGTGAATTATTTCGACAGATGTAGAAGAATTTTCGTAAGCATCTTGTAATGCATATAGATGATCTAAAATCTGAAATTGTAATGATGACTACATACTTTTTTCAAGTTGAGGATGTTAGCTAGCCAGCCGATTAACCACCACGTTATGATTGTCTCTTAATATTTTCCTCCACCAAGCTTGAGTTCATTGTTGGGATTTGAATCCACGCTCTTTGGCGTGTGAACCGCCTGCGCTCACCATTGTGTTATCATCGTTAAACTGATCTTTAAGCTATCAGATGTTGCTTAGTGTAGCTCAAAAACATCAAATTGTATTCCCCGACTCTGTTATCATGAGTGGTCTGAGTTGTTTCTCACCGCAGAAGTAAATTAAACGACATGTTCAGAGCAATAACAAGTAGTGGTAAAATTTTTATTCATGTTCATAAATAAATATTTCAGGTTCGGGTTTTAGGTTTTTTTTCTACTCACCACATCATACTTATAAAAAGCATTGAAATCGAACACAGTGTTTCCAGATTCATCATTTTCTTCATTTCTTATCGGTTTTAATTCCTTGTCTTTTAGGTATCTAAAATTTATATATAATCAGCTTTAAAATGTCATGCCATAAATAATAACTGAAAAGGATCAGTAAATGGATTAGCCACTACGAGTCTGTGCAAATTGAGTATTAGAATAAATAATCTGAGGTACGAATGTTTTGTTTGTAAGTAAATTACAAAAATATATCTAAACAATCTTGAAAGACCTATTGACGTGACGGAAATTTCAGAATAAAAAGGTAGTGACATATAGATGAACTATTAGATAAACGTAAACGTGGATGGACAAACGGATATGCTAAAAATATAAAGGCTTACTAATATCCTAAATCCTCAAAGTAAAGAGAGCTAAGAAATTAAATAACTTCAAATGCGTGCTTAATTAAGCTCCACTAATAAGGATAAAAGTCACGTGTCATGCTACCTTAAGTCCTAAGCATATTATATCGTTTACTTACTCGTAAACATCATGAATTGCAATATCCTTTGCAACCTCTATTTCCGTTAGTTTTTCTTCAAACCAATCGACGTGTGAAGGCGGCACCATAGCTTTTCCCATTGTACCATACTTGATGCAAGGTTTTCTCAAAAAGTCAATTCCGTCACTAGTAAGCTTATGAAAGTTCTCTTGCTGAGTTTGATAATGAAATTTAATGTTATATACTTTGTATCTGCAAAAAAATTATGAACATAAGTAATTATTTACAAATTATGTTACCTACCAGCTATACGTATCTACTTTCAAAAACTGCATATTATTTTTATTTTCTTTAAAAATTAAATATTGTAATGCTCATAAACTAGTCATGTAAAAAAGTAAAATATTTAAGTATTCTATCAGTTATCTGACTTCCATCACACAAGCTTTGCTTAGTTTGGGGTCAGATGGTGCAGTGTGTAATGTCCTACGATATTTATTTTTATTTATTTTATTATGTAGTACGTTTTTCAATCTAAAAATTAAATTAAAAATACAGTAAGATTTATGAACGGAATCCACCAAAGCACCACGACTGGTTTAAAATCAATGGAAACTGCTTCTGTTACTCCATCAATCCATCCCAACACCACATAGATTTGATGTTTTATCTTATAAAACTAAAATTTCTCATACGAATAATGTAAAAATATTTTTTTTATTGGTATATGGGATACTTACCCAATATAGTCTTCATTTTTAGCCACGACGTTTGAAAATATCATAACACTAATAATTAGCAGGATCATTTTTTTTTCGCTGTTGTTGTTTAATTACAATAGTCACAAACAACTATTTATGTTCATAATTAGTGGATTGATAAAAAAATATCATTGTCAAGAGTAATCTTATCTTAATAATCCCAATGATGATAAAACAAGGATTTGTATTGCCACATGTGGGGATACGTTTCTTTATAATATGTTAATATGGAGCTTTATAATCTACGTTATAGATACTACTCGTATTCATAATGTGGTTGATGATAATAGTAATCACGTAGGTGGTGACGTTGAAGTAATCTTTTTAATCTCATTGCGATAATGTAACGGGATTATCGATAATGTAAAGTCCATTTAAGATTAATTTATTGTAATAGTGAGAGGCTGATAATTAAATCAAGTAAAATTTGCTAAGAATTTTAATTATTCATGATTTAATTGAGTACAAGTGACAAAAATGTATCATATAGTGTAGATGTATTAACACACGATGTAAGGTTTTGTGCAAAACTTATTAACATTAAACCGTGTCTATATAATATATGACTTGGATAAAGTATCTTATTTAAAACCGATAACATAACAACACTCATGTTTCATTTTATTTGCACCAATTATCATCTACTAGTTAATTACTTAGCAATTATAAAAGATGTATTTTTAGTCAGGATATATTTGAGCACTGGCCAGATATCCTGGCAGTATACCTATGGTACCAAGCAAAATTTTACTAAGAATAAAAGCAACATTAACATTAACAATAACATCCTTAGCTGTTATTTAGTTAGCACTTTTCCTTGAAGCAAAACTATTACGCGCATACCTAGCTCCAACTTTAATACCTTCCCAGGTTTCATAACCAGCCTGTTCAATGAAATCAGGGTCAACCAGGAAGCCAAGAGCTGTTCCAAGACCAAATCTATAACCTGGAAGCTCATATGTATATCCAAATGGTACTTCAATGTGTTTTGCATAATCTGAAGCACTACCAGATGCCTCGTAAAGTACTAGAGCAACATTGCCTACTATATAATTAGGATTGTGACTTAATTTTACATCATCTATAGCTTGAGCCATTTGGACTCCAAGCAAATGTACAAAAAGACCGTTGGCTGGGAGTTGGCCATTCCCATATCCGTACAAAATCATGCTTCCAAAACTGTGAATGTCTAGGAACAGTTCCATGCGGTCTCGGTGTTCATCAAAGATGTCTCTAATGATTGCAGTCTCAGGTTCTGAGAAAGGTCCTCTGCCGTGGAATGTATCCATGCAAACAATGTTGCTGGAGGCTGTAGACCAGGCGACGTCGAAGTTGCGGTTGAGATCAACACCAGAGCAGAAATCTTGGACCATGTACCCGGTGGCACGGTTCTTCCTCCAAAACCGGTTCTAGAAATCAAAATATACTTTTCTATGTTCGTTCTGTTTATTAAACTAGCCATTTCAAATACTCATTTTGTGCTCTTTGTAAACACGTAGCCCAAAATATTTAAGTGGCTACAGTTCTCGTAATGCTTTAGTTTTGGAAATAAAGTTAGGTTGGTCTACATTATTACATCCTGAAAAATCCATTGTCTTTTAAAAAATACAAGTCTCACATTAAATACGACGCATACACTTTGTAAACTTTTTTTATGTTTGACCACAGCTCACCTGACGTTATGACGTTGACGTAACGATGACGTTGACGTCGTTGACGTTGACGTTTTATTTTGTATGTATGTATTGTTAATTGATGAAGTGGTTGAGGATGCTAGTCTTGAATGAAGCTGACTCACGAGGCTGCTGGAATACACGTATAGGTGCTTAGTTACAAATTTTCAACTTGAGGGTGGTAGCTAGCCAGCTGAGTACTAGAAAGCACCCTACCACCATGCTATTGTTTTCTCACAATGTTTTCCTTCACCGGCAGCTCAAGCTCATTGTTGGGATTTGAACACACGCCTTTGCGTGTAATCCGACCGCGCTAATCACTGAGCTATCGTCGTTGAGCACTTTACACTACTTCATTGAACTCCTTTATTTATTAAGCTATTGCATAGCTTCTATCACGGACCTTGAGCGTGGAGACCGAATCCAGAAATTCCGTAACGAAAATAACCTAACACCCCCCACTCCCACCGGCACAGCGGTGATACTTTTTAGTTTTGCCATCTATCGATGAATAGCAGAACTTTTAATGACTTTTTTTAAATATCACGCTTGTCTCTTTAGTTCAGCAACTCGCCTCCAGGTGGCATTGGTTGTATCGGCGTAAAAATGCTATGCAATAGCTTTACCGCGGCACTCCCCAAGTGCCACACGTCTTTTTTATTTTCTAATTGATCTTTGTACATGTATATGAACAAAAACTTCGGAACAGAAGTTTCCAAGATAAATTCTCAGCCAGCCAGCCATATGCGAAAATTTGGTGAGCATTTGGATGTATGTATGTTTTATGGTAAACTCGATACCTAACATTGTATTACTATGGGCAAATCAGGTTACCTCCGCATGACTGAATGAGTAGCCATCCGGGTTGGCGATAGGCAGGATGACCCAGTCAATCAATATCTTGAAGCAGATCTTGCTCAGTGACGTCGATGACTAACTTTTTAATGGCGTAGAGAGTAGCGGGAAGAGTCACCCATTCACGAGCGTGCAGAAGCGACTCCATGAATATTACTGGTTTTGATGTATCCTGGAGATAGCAATACCATTATATTGGATAAATATAGGACAATACACACAGCGCCATCTGACCCCAAACAAAGTTACACTTGTACTATGGAAGTCAGATACCTGATAGAACACTTAAATACATACTAATACGTACAAATTTTTATTTATAAATACATACTAATAATATTTTTAGAAAACCCAAATACGGAACAATCATTTGTTTATACCATAAAATGTTTATTTTGGGAATCGAACCCACGCCCTACATCTCTTAAGGCGGATATACTACCAACGCACCAATAAGGCTGTGAAAGATATTTGATTACATAATATTATATATTCTAGAATGTTATTGTAATGTATCATTAACAACCTTTTCGATGGAAACAACCCTGAAATCGGTGCAAAAATATTAAAAATTCAATAGATGAACTTAATTTATGCTTAACAAAATGCTGGAGATATTTAAGAAACCGTTGAATTAAACCCTATAGAGTTTAAAATCGTTGGATTCCAAACTCGATGGGGGTTTTAAATAGCTATATTATCCAGTTTCCTACTCCATCAGACAACCAAGTCGCTTACCTGATGGTGAGTGATAACGCTTGCCGATGACTCTTGCCAACGAAATTACTGGGCTGTTGAGACTAACCATTGAAAGTCTTAAAGTAATGTGCACCAAAGCAGTGATGCCCTGGGCTTTGTATTGTCTCTCAAAGTTCTGTGTATCGCTGCAATAGTCATGGACAGGCGTTAACTCTTACCGTAAGGAAAGCGTCTCGTTCGTCTCATTACTTTTTACATTAAAAAAAAACTTTTGCCAGAACATCGAGTAACAAAACAAAGTCAATGGCATTCTTGTATCAGCGTTGATTGACTCTCATTAGTGTATTGATGGAAAACATTTAAATTTACTAATAGAAACAAAACTAGAAAACGTACATCAGTTTAAGACGAGTCACGTAACATGAAAATATGGATACCACTAAAAAGTTATTTACCTGAAAGTTTGTTGTGGATATCTTTAAATATTTAATATCTCGGCCTTCAAAACTCTTGCCTGCTTTAACCAGGGTCACCGTCTGAGGGTATGCAGCCGCTAGGGCTTCCAAGAACGCGTCGACCTGAAACAATTTTAATTTATTTAACAGAAATAAGTTAAAAACTTTTATTACACACCTGTGGCTGAAGGGTTTTGAGGTTAGTATTCTAATTAATCACCTAGATATTGTTACTTTTATGCATCATCAACCTAGCATTGGCCAATGCTGTACAGCTGATAGGTATCTCCCAGAACACGCCACTCATCCCGATCTTCGGTTTGTCGCCTCCAACCACTACCAGCTGTATTACGTATATCGTCACTCCATCTATTCTCAGGGTGTCTTACACTACGTTTGCCAAATTGCGGTCTCCCCTCTAGAACACGTCTACCAACCAAATTAATTTTTTTTTTAAATTTTATACATATTAGTGTATTTTTAGTTATTCTATGTATTAGGATGTATTGTTATTACAATGTTATATTATTTATGTTATAGTTATGTATTATCCTATGTGCATATCCTCGTTATTGACACACCCCGTAATTTTTTTCTCTGATCCTATCCGTCCTAGGGTTGCCTGGAAGAGATCACTTTTAGCGATTAGGTCGCCAGTTGTTACACCTATATTTAAGTTTATTTCCTCTGTTTTCTGTATTTTAGTGTGTACAGTAAAGAGTTATCAATCAATCAAATTATGGAATTCCAAGGCACACTGTCCGAAATGTATCCAACAGAAGACAGATAAACAAGCGACTTTGTAAGTTTTTTGGTATATGCAAGTTTAGGTTTAGCTAGCTAACCAGTTGTCACGTTGCTTAAATAGTTGTCAATGTATTAGTCATGTGTCAATAGTTGTCAATGTGTCGTGCATATTCGGAATTAGACTTGATGAACCTGACCAACCTTATTGGTTATTTGATTTACTCTCATTCTTTGTTAGTCGAGTAAATTTAAGTCTGCTTACCTCATCGTATGTGAGTATTCTTTCAAATGTAAGTGAATCGACGCGGGAAGCATTGAATGGCTTCTTGGAAGCTTCTTGTAGTAATTTCTCTTCCAAATCCAGGAATCTGAAAGTTCAAACAAATTATTTACTCAAATAAGGGCAAAAAAGTCCCGTCAATTTAAAATACAGCCCCGTTGACTCATTGGTAGTATATTATAAAGAGGAAAGATTTGTATTTTTAGATTTTTGGATTTTTGTATGTTTGTAACGAATAAACTCAAAAACTACTAGACAGATTTCAAAAAGTCTTTCACCATTTAAATGGTACATTCTCTCTAAGGAACATAGGCTATATTTATTACTAGAATTTAATTAAAAAATAAAAGACCACCCGTGCAAAGCCGGGACAGGCCGCTAGTACGAAATAAAACCATTTAAGTATTGCAAGGCTGTACATTCTTACTCTTTGATATTTTCAGTCTGGACTTCATAATCTACTCCGAAGACTCTCAGACCATTCTCGAAGAACTCCTTCTTGTCCTTCGCCACCAACACCTGTCCAGGACGACCCGGCAGCGCCTGAGACCAGATATCCAGCTCCAGACTAGTTCCCAGGTGGTTGACTAACGACACCTGGTCGGCATCCTTGACAGAAACTTGGTAGAGGGCATAACTGAAAAAAATAATTCATCTCAAACACTGAACTTTCTCATATCTATGATAATAAATAATCAGTTATTATTGAAAATTTGTAAATGAAAAAAGAGTGTGCTGTAATATTTAGTTTAGATTCAATCATTAGTAAACCATCATCATCATCACCATTCAATCATCTAAATCGTCATTAAAAGCATTTAAGTGTTCTATCAGTTATCTGTCTTCAATCGTACAAGCTTTGCTTAGTTTGAGGTCAAATGGCGCTGTGTGTAATGTCAAAAAGTAAACTACAATAGCCTTCATATTAAAGTCTTGGTTACATATCGATCAACACCAAACAGGGCTGTTGAGACTAACAATCGAAAGTCTCAAAGTTAATGGGTGCCAAAGCCGCGATGCTATAAACTCTGTTTTGCTATTTAAAGTTCTGTGTAACGCTGTAATGGTCATGGACAGGCGTTATCTCTTACCATCAGAAGAGCATCTCGTTCGTACAGATATTTTTACATTAAAAATAACTTTAGGCAGCTAATTTCTGAGCTCATGCTAAAGTTTTCATATCAGAAATGAGCTAAGCTCATTTCTGATATGAAAACTGGTGCAGTTCATGACCTGACGTCACGAGAGAACCTTCGTCGCATAACGTGTTTAAAGAACGTATTTACATGGTGGTAACCTCATCTTACAACTAGGCTGTCTAGCTACCACCAAGTTAAAAATCTGCCACCAAGCATCTAAGCCAAGGCCTCACTTGAGATCCAGTTGCAGGTGCGCTTTACCATCTTCGACCACACCGCCAATTAACACCAGGTGAGCTGTAATCAAACACCTAGCCTGTTTAACATGAAAAAAAAAATACCACTTACCCATCGTACGCCTCATGCTTGGCATAAGCTAACCCAAACAAAACAAACAGACAAACAAAGGCGCGCATGTCTGTTCCAATCACTATCACGGAATGAAATTAATTTTAATTATTACCATAGAGATGATAATAATAATAGAGATTGCGCCACTCACAACGGTTAGGTATTCAGTTATCTCTTTATCAAAATCGATCCATTAATATTACGGGTCACGTTTCGATAAAGATTTTGATTATTTTTCCTCAATTAACGTTTTAACTGTTAAGGAGATTGACTAGTCTGTGTTAAGCTCCTGTAAAGCTGAAGAGTCATTGTTGAATCGTTACCGTTACCGTTTTTTCTTACATTACACACAGCGCCATCTGACTCCAAAGCAAAGCTTGTACTATGGAAGTCAAATAACTGATAGAATACATAAATAGTTTTTTTTGCAAATATTTATAATATGTACAGTACAGTCGTCATTGCTGTTAGTCGGATTGGTTATGTTTATGTACGTCGCTGCTGATCTTGGTTTTTATTTTACCTTTGTTTTTATCTTAATGTATATACCTATATTTATATATGTAAATATTTCGTTTCATTTAAACACATTATTATGACTATTTTTATATACTTACTATGTATATATATACTTTTGTTAGTGTTACACCTCCTGTCTGTTTCTTATGTTATCCATCGAGAGATCGCTGTTAACGATAAGGCCGCCACTTGTGGCACTAGTTCATGAGGTTCTTTTGTTCTCTTTATTTTTTTCTGTTTATGGTGAACACAATAAAAAGTTTTATCTATTTATTACACCCAGACACAGAACAAACATTTGTGTATATCACAACATGCTTGTCCTGGGTGGGAATCGAACTCACGCCCTTCAGCAGCTTCAGAAAATCTGCCGCCAAGCATCTAACGATGTGTTCCGGCAGCCTCACTTGAGAGCCAGTTCCATTCCAGACTAGGTGTGATTTACCATCTTCGACCACACCTCACTTAACATCAGGTGAGCTGTGGTCAAACACCCAGCCTGTCAATCATTAAAAAAAAAATGCTTTTGGAGCAGACATACTACTAATGAACCAACAGGGCTGTCAAGTACTCAAGACATGAACTTTCGCAGTCACGCCTGAGTTAATAGATTTTTTATATATTATTTGTGTGAAATCTCGGGACGGGAATCAAACTCACAGTGTGTTGCACAATTTGTATACATGTATTAAAATATATTTTTTTTAATTCATAATTCATTTATTGCGTATATGGGTATAATAGATATTTAAAAAAGATTACGAGCGCCATATTCTGCCTTGCGGCATGCAAAACTTAAAATTAACGTAACAAAATTAAACATTACAAAAAAAAAAACTACAGTCAGTGATTCATCAAATCAAAAGCAAAAATAAAATAAAACAAAAATACAATAAAATACAATACAATTAAATTAAATTTATGTATAAACTTAAGAATAGTGTATATAAATCCGTATTGCAGATAAACCATGGTATGAATTTCAATTTAGATCATATACGCGGCGTAACTAGTTTTGTGAAAAAATACACTTGTAACTGTTTGTGTTAAACAGTGAGTACCCCGCTTTAGTGTCTCGTACAACAAATTATCCCTACAGATGACAATACGGATTAAACTCCCATCAGTGCATTGTGCACTAAGAAATCTACCCTAATAATCTTATATAATGTGATAGTTACATTTAAATTTCGAAATGGGATTGTTTATGAAAACAACTTTCTTCAATTTTGATAGGAAATAGTTTTTTTTTATGGTTGACAGGCTAGATTTTTGTCCACAGCTCACCTGATGTTAAGTAAAGTTGTGTTCGAAGATGGTAAATCACACCTAGCCTGGAATGGAACTGGCTCTCAAGTGAGGCTGCCGGAACACACCGTTAGATGCTTGGCAGCAATTTTCAACGGTAGCTAGCCATTCGAGTACTAGAACGTACCCTACCACCATGCTATGGTTTCCTCACGATGTTTTCCTTCACCGGCAGCTCAAGCTCATTGTTGGGGTTTGAAACCACGCCTTTCGGCATGCGAACCTACCGCGCTAACCACTGAGCTATCATCGCTACAAAGTCTTGTTTCACGGTATGAAAAGAAGCGAGTCGGTTTCAAATGGCTGGTAGGAAGCTCGCTTTGGCGTTTATAAATTTCGGATATTTTATGTCGACTGTATAGGATATGTAGTTTCTCTAGTAAATACTATCTTCTATCTATGCATAATCACTCTTTATTGATCACGCCAATTATATTATTATAATAGCACTAGTGGAACAATTGGCGGTCTTGTCGCTAAGAGCGTTCTGTTCTAGGTACCTGACTATATTGTTCTACTCTGTAAGTACTTAGAAATTGTCGGTCGTGTTATTCATTGTGCAATCATAACATGATCGAAACATGTACGCGATTATTGTCAAAAGATCTTTCCATTATTATGGAATGTATCTATTCAAAAATCCTAATTCGGTATGTATGTATGTATGTTGGCTCTGCGAGTCGCGCCGGTGCCTGTTGCTATTATCAGCGAACGAAACGCTAGCGTGTTTTAAGATCAGACAGCGCCATCTAGTTTTTTTTTCAGGAAGCGTTTATGTCATACAAATTCAAGGAGACTAGATTAGCCTATTTTTCTTTTCCTTTTGTTAGGCCAACTGTATGTATACACTCTACAGCTGCAGTACTAGAGCTATACTTTAGCTCTATACAATAATAAATAAATTTCGTCGGACTATACACACAGCGCCATCTGGCCCCAAACTAAGCAGAGCTTGTGCGATGGAAGTCAGATAACTGGTAGAATTCATAAATACATATTTTTTTTGTAAATACATACTTATAATACATACAGAACACCCAGACACAGAACAAACATTTGTTTATTCACAAAATGTTTGCCCTGAGTGGGAATCGAACCCACTCTCTCAAGACAGATATATACTACCAACGAGCCAACGGAACTGTCAAGTAGGTCATATTATGTACCATAAACTTTTATATTGTAGATGCAATGCAAAGTACTCGCATATAACTTTGTCCCTATCTCTCCTCAGTAGACAAAACTAAACAAACTTTAACATTTTTGTATGTTTATTTAAAGAAACTCTGTATTCTGTACACCAGAACTGAAATAGCAAACAAAAAAAGGCGCGAACAAGTGAAGGCCTTATCGCTAAAAGCGATCTCTAGGCAATCACAGAATAGAATAAAACAAAGTTATTCAGATTTGAACCCTTGCCATTTAGCGTGTGAACCGACCGCGATAACCACCGAGATACATTATCAGACAGTATCTTTCGAAAAAAGAAACTGATACGCAAACAGCCTCCAAAAACCATCTCTTACCGGGAAGATACTTTAAATTCTTTGCTTAAATTTTCACTTTGAACTCCTGTTGAATGATTTCCTTAGCTTCAAAGACTCAAGTGCTGAAGATGAAAGGAGAAATCACTTCCAAAAAAAACGTGTACGAAAGATAAACGATCTCAAGTTCATTGAACCTCACAGACTCTCGAAAATAGCAAAAAATAATTTATTTTAACAGACATTTTATTATTTAAAGAATCGAATGCTTTTTCTGAGTTCATTAAATTAATTTGTTAATAAGACGTATTGCTAATTTAATGGATTTGGTTTTTTTAATTACCGAGAGGAACGAAGGTTTAGTCAAAAAACACATTTTGTGTTTAAGTGATATTGTCATTTTAACAAGCCTTGATTGTTTGTTATGAAAATTGTATTATCTTCTTTTTTTTTTCTTTGGTTTTGGCGTCGCATTTTGAGCATTTGCCAGTGTCAAGTGTTTTATATTTTCAAGTTTCAAAAGTTAAATAAGTTGCCTCGTATGTAATAAGCTATAGTCAAAGTCCAGTCTTGGTCAAGTATAGTCCGTGTCAGTCAAGTCCAGTCATGCTTTAGTAAAGTAGTGACGACTTTACTACAAAGCTTCGATGGAGTTTTGGAAGCAACACGAAAAGTCATGTTTCACCACATTATATCACTTTCCCACACTCGCGCTTGCAATTCGGCCCTTTATGATTAAAACACCACGATTTTAATAAATAAACACTTCTCGACAAAACACTTGTTTTGGAATAAAATACAACGGGGCCACACGACTCTTTCCGCGTTCCCGCCAAAACCATTAAATATTTTTATGTGTAACTAGCTGTGCCCCGCGGTGTTACCAGCTACATTTTTTCGGGGTAAAATTAGTCTCCTAATGCTTAATCGACGTGGCATTAATGTTTGTCCTGGGTAAGAACCGAACCCACACCCTACAACTCTTCAAGCATATACGTATATTACCAAATCAGGGCAGTTAAAAATACTTAATTAATTCTAAAAAACAAATTGAACATTGAAATGTTTACCCAGTAATGCTACATAGATCAGGGCTGAAGACAAAAGGATGAGAATATAATATCAAAAAAATAAAAGGAAAAATAATGTACGGGTGATCTGATCACATGTACATCTGATGGTAAGTGGAAGGGGGTAAGTTTTTAAGGGTAAAAAATGTTTATCTCGATTTTGGAAAAAAAATAACAAATTTGTAGGTAATAAAAAGATTTACAATTTTGTTATTTAATTTTTTTTATTCCTAAGACTTAGTTTTGCCGTTACCCTTAAAAACTAACCCCTTCCACTTCCCGACCTCAGATCACCCGTAAATTATTTTCCCTTTCATTTTTGTTATAATCTCTTCCTTTTTCAACGGGTTTCATCCAATTTTTTTGGTTTCAGAAATTATCGACCCTGGTCTAAACATGCATCTACCCAAAAACGTGATAAAAATCTCCACCTACCCTCAATCAAGGTCACTAAACAACCGCAACGTAAAGCAAAAAGGTTACTACTTGAATTAACGCAGTACTCAATGCGTAAAAAGGACCGCAAAGGTATATAAAACCTTAATTAATTGGGGCTGGTAGCCCCACGCCCTTAGCTATTACACAAATTAAGGGGAAGCCCGCACGTCCGTACGATTACTATTCAGCAAGTACATGTTACACTAGCTTGCACCCGTGACTTCGTCTGCTTTGAGTTAAGAATTAAGTTTTTTTAAATGTAAAAGTAATGAGATTAACTTGATGCTCTCCTGATGGCAAGTCTCATTATTTTTTACATAAAAAAAAAAGTAAAAAATTCAAATAAAAAAAAAAATTAAAATTATTTTTTTTTGCCACAATTTATGGTCACATTAAAATGAACCCATTGGCTCCGAACTAGTAATAGTACTGTGTTTCGGGAACCAATGGCTTCTCCCGATATTTTGATACAAAATGCATGATAACGACTGTCCGTGACCATTGCAGCGATACACAGAACTTTTTTGAAACAATATCCAGGTCATAGCTGTTTTGGCGCTAATTACTTTGAGACATGAGATGGTGGTAGATCTCCTTAGCAGGAAGATAAGTAGATACCACCGCAGTACCAGATATTCTGCCGCTAAGCAGTAGTGTGTAAATATTACTGTGATCCGGTTCGAAGGGTACTGCAGCTAGCGAAATTACAGGAGTTGAGACTAATCACAGTAATTAACGACAAAGCAGCGATGCCTAGGAATTAGTTTTGTTATTCAAAGTTCTGAGTATCGCCGCAACGTAGCGTAGGACACCCTGAGACTAGATGGAGTGACGATATACGTAGCACAGCTGGCGTTGGATAGAAGTGAAAAGCCGAAGATCGGGCTGAGTGGCATGACTTGGGAGAGGCCTATGTCCAGCAGTGGTCTTCGATAGGCTGATGATGATGATGATAATGAAATCTACCCTCACTTAAACTAGGTACACTCACGATGTTTTTTTTTCACTGGCATCTCAAGCTCATTATTGCGATTGAACCCACGCTCTTTGGCGTGCGAACCGACCGTACTAGCCCATTGAGATGTAATTGAAACAAAATCATCTTCCAAAAGCTATCATCGGTTTGCTTTGTTTGAGACTAGATGGCGCTGTGTGAAATGTTTTTCAATATTTATTATCTTTGTATGAATTCCAAGGCATCCTATCCTAGTCTCAGAAAATCTTAGTGAATTCCAAGGCATCCTCGTCTCGGAAAAGTAAAGCATGAACGTGAAATGCTTTGTATAACTTGAATGTCGAGGATGCTACTATCAAAGTTTACGCTTGACATAATTCGATGTGCTCACGCCGACAATTGCTTTTAGCTTTACTTTGCAAACACCAGGTGAAACGACCATCTCGATTTAAAATCTGAAAGGAATTCGGTACATAAAGAAATAAAATACTTTGCTGATTCCAAAACCATTTCGAGATATTACATTCCTGTACATGATTTTCACTATGAGACGGGGTTTATTTTAATAAAAAACATAAAATAAACTTGACTTTCAATTTACCTCTAATGATGTCACGTAGTCGGCTGTAAAAGGATTCTTTGAGTGCCTAAAAAAACAATGGCAAACCTCAGCAAAATCTGTCAATGTCAAGTCAACGGTTCCGTTATACTTGTAACCTCCATACTTATCTACGTCGAGTTGTTTTCTTTTTACATGGCTAATCCATGTGTTACATATTCAGCCCACCTCATGACGTCATAACTATAAAAAGTTTGAAAACGTATTAAAAATAAACTACTGCATAAAAAGCCAAAATATTCAAATTAGTTTCATAAAATAAAGTTTACTATCAGTAAAAAATATAAAATAAAACTTAACATTCCGAATTAATCACACGCGGTGACCTTTTTCAAGTAGCCAACGCAAAGTACAGTATGCGTGACTCAGTAATGACCGCGAGACGAATCTGATCGGAATTATAGTCTCAAAATCCGAACGTTAGTATTCTCGTATATTTAAAACAAAAAAAGTCAACTAAATCTAATTCCCAGAAACTGATCTTAACTCGATTAGCAGAAAAATCTTTGCCTCTTGTTATTAACCTGATGCATTTAACAACACGCCATCAATCTAACCAGCTAAGAAAAAGCAAACAAACTAAACGGTTAACAGTAAATGAATTGCTTTTTAATAATTTATTAACTCAGGCGTTACTTTACGGAAGTTCGTCTTGTGGTATTCTACAGTTAGACCTTTAGTTTTGTTTTGCTTCCAACAAGGATGAGGATTTAATTTAACCTGAAATAATCATATCATTAATGACCTGTAACAATTTATAAATATACATCATGACTGGTGAGACACCTACGATACTCAAGGACGTGATATTTGGCGATCATATACGAAGAAAAAAATAACTTTAAAAATAAATATTAACTGGCTATTAGGTAAACTTAACAGAAAGTTATGTAATTAATTACGCAAAGCACGAGCTGGACGTTGTAAGAATGCTCGCGCCGACCAAACGTTTTATAGCCATAACGTCATAAAGTAGGCTGAATATGTATACCATTGCCATGCAAAACAAATAGTGTACATACTTTTATTGACACATTTGATTGCCCTTGACAATTGACATGAAGTATTTAAATCTAATATCGTAGCCTCATAAAAGCGATATCAAAGTCCGAGTAACGTGTAAAGTCAAATAATCCAGATATTTGTAAAAATAAAACGAAAAACAACCCGACGTTCGTGTATGGAAGAGGTTATTTTGGTTGATTGACCGTTGACTTGACATTGACAGATTTTGTTTTGGTTTGCCATTGCTTTTTTAGGCACTGAAAGTAGTCCTATACAGCCTATGTGACGTCATCCTATACAGCCTATGTGACGTCATCAGAGTTTAATTGAAAGTCAAGTTTATTTCATGTGTTTTATTAAAATAAACCCTATCAAATGATACCCATGTAGGGGGTATACTACATATGGGGTATCATTTGATAGGGTCCAAATCGAAAATAATCGAAAAATCCAAATCCAATCGAAATAGTGAAAGGTTTTTTTCTTATATACCGAATTCCGTGTAATTGTAGCAAAAGAAAAACAATTATTAACGACCAAATTCTTTTCCCCTCAATAAATTATATTGTTTTGTTTTTACCTAATGTCGCAAAATGAAAATGGAAATAAGATATATTTTCGGTTGTGTAATAGTTACCTAAAATCTTGAAGGTCCACCTAACTGTACGACATATCGCAACCCCTCAGCTGCTTACCCACTAATCGTTAAAAAGCAAATGTAAGCCATAAAATTCAATAAACCAGTGGCAGACAGCGAGTGTGACCGTCGCTGAAATACACAGATGTACGTGACTACAAAGCTGTAATTTGTGCTTTAGAATGTAACTTAGATAGATGAGTATTTTACATTTTAATTTAGACTAAAAATAACTTTTACTGTACGTATCAGGCGCCTGGCAACACAGGTATGTGTTGCCAGGCGCCTGGCGCCTAAACGTGGTACGTTGGGCGTCATTTTTGTGGAATTCACCAACTTAAACTTTGTGTGTTTGTAATATATAAATAATTATGTAAAACGAAAGTGCCTACACTAAGTACTAAGAATTAACGCAAATGTTTCTCCACTAATATTATAAATGTGAAAGTTTGGATGGATGGATGGATGTTTGTTACTCTTTCACGCAAAAACTATTGAATGGATTCGGATGAAATTTGGTATGGACGTAGCTGAGACCTTGGATTAACACATAGGCTACTTTTTTATCCCGAAAACATGCTGCGGGTAATATCGCGGGGCGCAGCTAGTATAATAAATGTGAAAGTTTAGATGGATGTTTATTACTCTTTCACGTAAAATCTACAAAACGGTTTTGGATGAAATTTGGTATGGAGGTAGCCTAGACCCTGGATTAAAACATAGGCTACTTTTTATCCCGAAAGCATGTAGCGAGTATCAACGCGGGACGCAGCTAGTATTTAATATTTGACTGCACGAACGTTACATACTATGTCTGGTTTCAACAACGAGTGTAAAACCTCGGCAGTTCCATACACTTGCGTCTCGATGGACCGACTTAATATCAGTTATGCTCACTGTTTGCGGGAATACGCTAGCTTTCTGTCGTTTTTAGCACGTTTTGCTCACTTCGAGCTCATGTTCCTTGCATTAAGCGTATTATGCAACTGTTAGTTTGCTAATTTCATGTCTTTGAGACTGGATTAAGGTTAATAATTGTAATTATTATACTACTTTGAGTAGTTCTGGGGCCAGAGAATAAATAAATTTTCATCTCCCCATCTCGGAAAGAGTATTTTTGCTCTTCGATATCTGAGTGCAAAAGTTGTTTTTATCCGCTACAGGATAAAGTAAATTTGAATTTAGAACATCGTGTGAATTCAAAACATCACCAAACCTATTTACTTCTACCTCCATGGTGCCGAATTTATCATAAATAAAACTCAGACTCGGGACCTCTTTGGTGTACTTTTTTTTTTTAATTTGCTTTGCGCGCGCAATTTTCTTTTCACGTCATATTGTTAATGTAGTAGTTAATACCTAAACTGAAATAAAAGTATCTTGTGATTGTAAAAGATTTTTTTTGCATTAAGTTATTTGACCTTAACTATTTCACGCAAAAACGACTAAAAACTAAAACCCGACAACGGTAAAAAACTATACTTAAATGAAAAAAAACGTACATTTTGGCACCAAGAATCCGTCATTTAAAAAAAAATATATACATAGTGACACTCTCGCAATAAAGACAAAATACATGTTTATCAAAATTGGTACAGCCGTTTAGTAGGTATGGGAAAGACATACAAAGAAACAAGTCAAACATACAGCATGTTTCTCTAGACGACGGACATATTTCATGACGTTATAATTTAGGTTTATATAGTACGGAAAAAAATAAAATAAAAAAAAGAATTACGCCAGCATTAAAAAGATATTGGTGTTCAAATTTTGTCCCGGGACTACAAGACTCACGGTCACCAAAAACAGCTGATCAGCTGGCGGCGCGACGCGCCTATCGTTCGAGTAGGCAAGTACAGCGGTCGTCGCCCGCCCGCCCCGCGCCGCGCGCTCGCTCGAGCAGACGCGATGTTTGTATGTACTTATCGGTTAGTTATGTACAAGTGTAATACGTACCTTTCTCCTAAATTTTCCCATTTTCCCTAATACTTCTAAGTATAACGTCAAAAAAGGAAAACTCAACATCAAGTAGAGTTTATTGTACTTGTTGAGTTAGTACCGACCTAGCTTAGAACAGGCAAAAACATCTAATATCAGCTGTAGCTGTAGGTATTTCTTGAGACAGCCCAATAGTTCGACTAAACGAAGTACACGTATTCGTAATATGACCCGATAATAAAAATAATATCTCGTCCTGGTATTCGCGCGGGATGGAATTTTGTCAAAGTACTCTTGTACATACACACACACCATAATTATCCCAATACTCTTCGTTGGTGTATTGATAAGGAATCGTCACGATGAGCGATAAATAATAATAATAAACATCACTCGACGCGAGAGCGGTATGCGGCACGGCAGCGGCGCGGCGGCGCGGCGGCGCGGCGGGACGGTGCAGCGTTATAATCGCGCTGAACGCAGGTGGCGAACTGACTGCGTGACCTGTTGGTTGACCCCAGAATCGCACGCACCCCCGCCCCACCCCCTCAGACGCCGCCGCAGCTTTGCGCCCGCGCCGCGCGACGTGTAGGCACAGATAGCTTACGCCCGGATTTGTTTATGCCTACTAGGATTTGTTATGTGTCTGATTACATTAGTTTGTGGGACAATTTGGTCAAATTGTAAGGTATTGTTTTTATGACGTATTTGAGTCCAGTATCGCTTTCTGAACACCCCCATGAAATGTGTCCGTCGTTTAGATAAACACCCTATATAACCCTTCTTTATTGGTTTCGCCGCTGTGGGGTAAAATGTTTGTTCTGTATTTATTTGAAGTATGTATTCACAACAGGAGAGTTTTGGCGGGAACGCGGGATGAGTCGTGTCGCTCCGTTGTATTTTTTCCAAAACTAGTGTTTTGTCGAGTGTTTATGCATAAAAATGGTGGTGTTTTATTTATAAAGTGCCGAATTACAAGCGCGAGTGTGGGAAAATGATATAATGTGGAACATGACTTTTCGTGTTGCTTCCAAAACTCCAGCGAAGCTTGAAATAAAGTCGCCACTACTTTACTAAAGCATGACTGGACTTGATTGACACGGACTGGACTTGACTAAGAAATAACACTTAAGACAAGGCAGTATGGCTTTACAGCTTTAGCCTGCCCGATGGGGCAAATTAATAAAAAAAAAATGTATTCACAACTAAAAAAAGTATGGAAGGTTTTTGGCGGGAACGCGGGAAGAGTCGTGTCGCTCCGTTGTATTTTTTTCCAAAACTAGTGTTTTGTCGAGTGTTTATGCATAAAAATGGTGGTGTTTTATTCATAAAGTGCCGAATTACAAGCGCGAGTGTGGGAAAATGATATAATGTGGTGAAACATGAGTTTTCGTGTTGCTTCCAAAACTCCATCGAAGCTTTGTAGTAAAGTTGCCACTACTTTACTAAAGCATGACTGGAATTAACTGACACGAACTGGACTTGACAAAGACGACTTTGACGATAACTATAGCTAAGATACAGCAGAAATAACACTTAAGACAAGGCAGTATGGCTCTATAGCTTTAGCCTGCCCGAAAGGGCAAATTATTTAAAAAAAAAAAAAAAAAAAAAAAAAAAAGTATGTAATTATTCTTTCATTTCTTTCCATAGTACAAGCTTTGTTTAGTTTGGGGTCAGATGACGATGTGTGTAATGCCCTACAATATTTATTATTTATTTATTTATTAGTTGACTTTTAAAAAGAAAAGGAGAAGTTGTTTGGGTACGGACCCTAAAAAATGATCAAATTTTATTAGTATCTTAAGATCAATTTGTTCACGTATTTATGAAATAATAAGTCCCCAAGTACCAAATATCTGTTTTACATATATTCTCTATAACGACGTCTTCTGGGAGTCCCACTTTACCAGTCTAACGATATACAAACTTGACTTTTTCGTACAAGATAAATCTGCCCTAACTACGCAATATCAAAAGTGAAAAATGATAAATGGTGCTCGTAAAAAACAAGATAACTCTTTCGAGATACACAAATACAAGTAAAATATGTATCAAACTTGTAACATCCTTTGTATGTTGGTTCTCTTTCAATAGTAACAGAGATTTAAAAAAACAGTGGGAGTCTCCTAAAAAGGCTCGAAGAAAATGTAATGTTAAGTCTGATATGTTGCCGCAATAACAGCAAACACTAAAAAACAGAAAAAAAATTAAAATAAAATTAATATTTATGGGGGGGGGTATCATACATGATTTTTTGCCGTTTTTATAGATAACTAGCGGACGCCACGCGGTTTCACCCGCGTAGTTCCCGTTCCCGTGGGTATACAGGTATAAAAAGTAGCCTATGTCACCCGGGGATAGTGTAGCTTCCCAACGGTGAAAGAGTTTTTGAAATCGGTCTTGTAGTTTCGGAGCCTATTCAATACAAACAAACAAACACACAAACAATCAAATCTTTCCTCTTTATAATAGTATATATAGATAGTACGTAACGCTTCGTGCGCGAGTCCGACTCGCACTTGGCCGGATTTTTTAATGCTACACAAGCTAGGTCATTCAGTACAGCTCATCTGATGTTAAGTGATGGTGCGGTCGAAGATGGTAAGCTCACCTAGCCTGGAATGGAACAAGATAACTTTATTATCATACAAAAAATATTTGAGCCATTTTGCAAACCAAACTCTGCAAGGCCGGTGTCTCGGTGGCCATGCCTGCTTGTATTTTTCGCGCGCTCTCAGCTGTTTGGAAGATACGATACGAGGTAGTAAAGAAATTTACAACAAAAAAAAAGTTTTTTTTTTATTTGTTTTTTTTTTGTTATTTTTGTCGCCATTTTTTTTAAACAAATATACACACATTCATACGCGCAAAAAACATAACACTTCCTTGACAGTCGGGTAAAAATATCGTACAATAGTATATTTTAATTAATTGAAATGATAAACGGACTCATGAAAATAATGCGTATATTTTGTAACCAATTGAATCCTGAGACAATAACATTTGGTCGACAATAATGAATTAAAAATAGCAAAGTATTTACCAAATAAAAATGAAACAAATATTTCAAGCGATGTCAAAGCGAGTTAGGAATTTAGCCGACAAATGGGGAATCCGAACGAGCAAATAGAAAGGCCCCGATAAATAAATCGCGCGATTGTAACGAAACAATTGAGCCACCGATGGGCGTCTAAGATGGTTCCAACAATAATATAACAGTATGGGCTGTCAGACACAAGCTTAAGTGTCACTTAGGGTTTGGGAATTCCCGACAATTTCAAACTCGACTTCTATCAAAGTCCCGGGATTTCGAGACTTTTTTCGAGGCTAGAGTGAATAGATTTCTTCTTTCACAGAATATAAGTTTGCAGGCCAAACGTAGATCTATTTAAAGTAAAAAAAAAAAAAAAAAAATTGAGAGGGAAAAGCCTTTTTTGAAAATTTTTGATTGAGTTAATTTCTGGTGAAACATTAATCAAAAGGCAATTTTTTGTAAAAATCAACATTAGTTTATTAAAGATGCATATTGAGCAATTCGGATCCAAACCTAAGGTTATGAAATTATTTTTCTTCTATTATTTATTATTATTTTTTTTTTATCTTTTTGCTATAATTATTTATTTTTAATTTTTAATATAATTCAGCTCCGCGTGCTATGTGCCCTGCCCACTGCTACTTTAACTTGCTAATCCGCCGGGATGTGTCAGTGACTTAAGTTCGTCTACGGATCTCCTTGTTAAAATGTCTGATTCGATCTCGTAGGGAAACCCCGAACATAGCCTGCACTCGTCATCATACATCTTCATTAACATTTACAATTCTCAAACATACACGTGCCCTCACAAAATGTACTTCAACATTCTGAGCCGATATCGTTTGCTTGCCTGTCTGGCTTTTTGTTTTACCCTAAATATAAATGTCTTTTGAACCGATAGAGGTGAAAGATTGCTTTTTTTCACAGAATATAAGTTGCTATGACGAATATCTTAATACAGATTTTTATCAAAAGAAAAAGTGGTTCAATTTATTTTTAAGCTTTTGCTTTGAAACATTAATAAATTCGAGATAGAATAACATGTACAGTAAGTGTTACAATTTATTTTTATTTTTTAAATTCAGTGCCATTTTCGTTTTAAGCTTTGGTGCAAGACGTAGTAAATGTTCTTACTGGTGATTAAATATATTGATTTCACATAAATAATGCCGTCTGAAGTTGAAATATGACTATATTTTGTGTGAACAAACGATTGTGGAGAAATATTTTAGAAGGTCAAATTACTGTACGAGTATATTTGGTTGTTTGTAACAAAACTACTGAGAGAGGTTATACGTAATTTGTTAAAAATGTATATTATTATTACAAGGTATTTTCTATGATTAAGAGACTGTGTGTTAGACCACAGCTCACAGTAATTAGGAAATATTAAAACTGACGCACAAGTGAGGCTTCCGGAAAACATTGTTAGGTGCTTGGCAGTAGATTTGCAACTTAAGGATGGTAGCCGAGTACTAGCCTACTACCACTACCTTCCCACTATGCTATGATCTCATCACGATGTTTCCCACCCCCGGCAGCTCAAGCTCATTGCTGAGATTTGAATTCACCTTCTTTGGTTTGCGATTCACTGAGTTATCATTGGTAAAAAAATGTGAGTGTTGAATTAAGTGATGAATGAAATCCTTATGAAATTGTGCTATAAGTAGTAAAACCGACACGGTTAGGGTCAACTGTATATACCTTCATTGCTAGATGCAACACACTGTCTATATAGACAGACACACATTTGGACACAATATTACACCTATATATAATTCACACCTCATAACACCAGACAGCCTAGCTCAGGCAAGTGTGTTCTCGAAGACGACTAGAAGCCAAGTGACTGCAAGCAGTCGGACCATCACGAACGAAGAGAAACGAAAGCGTCTCGGTTTCCGTTACGGTGATACCCATCAACAGCTGGCACGTAGTTTCCGGTATAGACTGCAGCTAGCGAAATTACTGGGCTGTTGAGACTAACCATCGAAAGTCTCAAAGTAATGAGCACCAAAGCAGCGATGCCCTGGACTTTGTTTTGTTACTCAAAGTTCTGTGTATCGCTGTAATGGTCATGGACAGGCGTTATCTCTTACCATCAGGAGAGCGTCTCGTTCGTCTCATTATTTGTCACATAAAAAAAAATGACTTTGATTGTTTTGCGTTCGACAAGGCGGCAAATACAAGTGGCGACAACATCAGTTCCTTCTAAAGTTTATGAATTTCTAAAGGAACATTCAAACTTCAAACTAATCTTCCAACTTCACTATGAAGATGGCACTTGATGATGATGATGATGAAAGGAAAATTACACAAAAAAAACTCAAGAGTTAGTAGATGAAAGTAGAAATAGGCGAATTGAAGAAGGAGGAAGTAGTAGTAGGAAATAGAAGGTAAGTAACTAAACTTCTTTGGGTGGTAGATATCCTTTAGCAGGACGTACCACCGCAGTATCAGACAGCCTACCGTCAATCAATAAAGTAAACTTACATGATATTTCGCGCTCTCGCCAAAATTTCAAGAAGCTACTTCTTCTTCTGGTCTCGCACACTGCATATTCAGCCAGCGTCAAATGTAAGAGAGATATTAACATTGCTCGACCGTCGTTTAGTGTGTGATCGTCATTAGAGAACTAATTCCAGTGACAGAATGTGAACGAGTTGTAATAACGTCTCGCGACTGATTGCACACACGTAAACTGTTAGAGCAATTAGGGTTGCCCCAGTCACTGTGACATGTTTAGTTTTGCAATATATCCACGCCACGGCATTATTCTTTATTGTGTTGCTAGTAAAACATTTTTTGACAAACAAATTAAATTCACTTTTTTTTTATGGTTGACAGGCTAGGTGTTTGACCACAGCTCACCTGATGTTAAGTGAAGGTGTGGTCGAAGATGGTAAAGCACACCTAACCTGGAATGGAACTGGCTCTCAAGTGGGGTTGCCGGAACACACCGTTAGATGCTTGGCGGCAGATTTTCAACTTGAGGGTGGTAGCTAGCCAGCCGAGTACTAGAAAGTACCCTACCACCATGCTATGGTATCCTCACAATGTTTTCCTTCACCGGCAGCTCAAGCTCATTGTTGGGGTTTGAACCCACGCCCTTCGGCATGCGAACCTACCGCGCTAACCACTGAGCTATCATCGCTACTTTCACTTGTGGTGGATTTCCTTAGCAGGAAGTCGTCTAGGTAGGTACCACCACAGTACCAGATATTCTGCCGCCAAGCAGTAAGGTGTAATCATTACTGTGTTCCGGTTCGAAGGGCACTGCAGCTAGCGAAATTACAGAGCTGTTGAGACTAACCATCGAAAGTCGCAAATTAATGAGCGCCAAAGCAGCGATGACTCGGACTTTGTATTGTTTCTTTAAATTATGTGTATTGCTACAATGGCCATGGTCATGCGTTATCCCTTACCATCAGAGAGCGTTCATAGTGAGTTCATCTCATTTCCTTTTACATAAAAAAATAGGACTTGCTGTTATTCATACGCCTGAGAAAATTAGCGTTTGTATAAAAGTAGCTTTTATAAAAAAGTTGCTATTATTTGCATGTATAAAATGTAAGTATATAAAATGTATATATGTATAAAATGTTATGTAAGCACATGAGAATGAAACTGTAGAACATGTGCTTTTGTATCGCAAAAGGTTTTGTTTCTACGACAAAATTATTTTCCTTATTCGTCGAAACGCCATCCGAAAACCATTTTGAAATGGTCGCCAATCCATCTTGTGTACTGCGTCATACATCATCTGTCATCGCCCGCGTTGTGTTTTCCACACGAGGGATGCATAGAATAGAGCACAAGCGTTTGAACGTTGCAAAACTAAGCATTCGGGAATAGAATTAGGAATCACATTGTTTGGGCAGTAAATTTATACACTGTACAAGCTGTGGTGTATTAAAACTAAAAGTAGGTCATATAAATAACTTTTAATACTTATTGCTACAATTTAGAAATCGTAAATCAAATAAAAACAAAAAATAATGAATATAGTTGGACATTACACACTGCGACATCTTCGCTGTGCGAAAAAACACTCTTAAGATGGTTCGATTCCCATACAAATAATTTTTTGCCATTTATAGACAAATGGAGCATAATTTTACAATGAAATCACAGCTACTAGCATTTATTTTGGTCTTTATTTGCGGTAAATCACAATTGCTTGAATAAAACAGTTTTTGATTGAACAGAACAGTTAATGATCTCATGTTTAATTCAAGCAATTGTGATTTACCGCAAATAAAGACCAAAATAAATGCCAGTAGCTCTAATTTCACTCTAAAATTATGTTCTATTTGTTCATAAACGGCAAAAATTTATTTGTATGGAAATTGAACCACCTTAAATAAATATTTAAAAAAAAAGCGCCATCTGACCCCACATTAAGCAAAGCTTGTACTATGGAAGTCAGATAACTGAAAGAATAATTACATACTTTTTTTTGTTGTAAATACATACTTAAAATAAATACAGAACACCCAGACACAGAACAAACATTTTACCCCACAGCGGCGAAACCAATAAAGGAGGGTTTTATGTTTGACTTGTTTTTTTGTATGTTTGTTCGTCTCTGTCTTTCCCATACCTACTAAACGGCTGTACCAATTTTTATGAACATGTTTTTTGTCTTTATTGTGAGTGTCACAATGTATATTAAAAAAAAAACAAAAAAATAGCGGATTCTTGGCGCCAAAATGTACGTTTTTTTTCAATTAAGTGTAGTTATTTTTTTCCGTAGTCGGGTTTTAGTTTTTAGTAGTTTTTGCATGAAAGAGTATCAAACATCCTTCCATCTATCTAAACTTTCATATTTACAATACTAGCTGCGCTCCGCGGTGTTACCCGCTACATGTTTTCGGGATAAAAAGTAGCCTACGTGTTAATCCAAGGTCTCAGCTACCTCTATGCCAAATTTCATCCAAATCCGTTTAGTAGTTTTTGCGTGAAAGAGTAACAAACATCCATCCATCCATCCATCTGAGCTTTCACATTTATAATATTAGCTGCGCCTAGCGGTGTTACCCGCTACATGTTTTCGGGATTAAAAGCAGCCTACGTATTAATCCAGGGTTTCAGCTACATCCATACCAAATTCCATACAAATCCGCTCAGTAGTTTTTGCGTGAAAGAGTAACAAACATCCATCCATTCATCCATCTAAACTTTCACATTTATAATACTAGCTGCGCCCCGCGGTGTTACCCGCTACATGTGTTCGAGATAAAAAGTAGCCTATGTTCTAATCCAGGGTCTCGGCTACCTCCATACCAAATTTCATACAAATCCGTTCAGTAGTTTTTGCGTGAAAGAGTTCCAAACATCCATCTTTCCATCCTTCCATCCATCCACCCTTCCATCCATCCATCCAAACTTTCACATTTATAATATTAGTGGGATTATTGGGATTAAATAAATTCGTGCGTGACAGCCCTGGCTAAGACACGTGTTTTTGGCGTTTATGGCGGCACCTTACGACACTCGTGTGAGAATTTATTGTGATGTCTTACTACCTTTTTATGTTGTACAACAAATATCTGTTTGACATTTTTGTTTTATTATTGCAAATAAATGCACTAGTCATGCATCGTAAACGAAACGTTTGCGCGAGCTAATATGCATGCTAGCGTCATCTAGTGGGGCGGGATTGAACTAGACAACTATTACTATATAAATTGTTCAAGGGGGTTTTCAAATTGTTCACAGCTTGGGTTACATTTATAAAGGACCTAGCCTTCTATCACAGAAATGAAACTACAATAAGGTTTTTACACCTTGGTTTCTTTACTTTTACCATAAGACGAGTGACGAGTAAAGCGGTGACGAGTATCTGTATCCCCATATCGCTTCGGTGTCAATAACGCATGTCTAGTATTTATAAAGATCAGTCTCGCTCGCAATACAACTGTCAATGTCAACAGATGCTCGTCACCACAGAGTATAATTTAGATCCGAAATAATGTACATAACTAGACAATTATACATATATGTACTCGTATACATAGCATTAGTCGAGTAGGTATCTTACACATTATTGAATTCTAATTGTTTTTTAAATAAAATATAGCCTATGTCCATCATTGGTAATGTAGCATTCTAATAATGAAAGAATTATTAAGACCGTGAATACAAAGACTTTACTTTTTTACGAAGTCTGTGTTCCCTGTTGGGTACAATGTTGGCGTCTTCAAATCTAGAGCAAATAGGTTTCTTCTAGGCAAGCGTGCTCCATCTTAGACCACACTACTGTTTAACATCAGGCAGAGTGTGGTTAAAAGCGAAACTATTTTGAATAAAAAAAAAACAAACAAAAAATCAAATCTTTCCTCTTTATATTGTAGATATCAAAGTTGAGTCATATCACGACACAATATAAGTACCTACTAGGTACATACGGCCACGTTGTTTTAAAGCTGTCACCGTAAAATAAACCTAGTACACACATACTGGAATGTTACGCGTAATATTACATGTCACGTGTCGGAAACGTTAAATATTACAATCATAAAATACGTTCCATCTTTTTTTGTTGAAAACTAGCTGCGCCCCGCGGTTTTACCCGCTACATGTTTTCGGGATAAAAAGTAGCCTATGTGTTAATCTAGGTTCTCAGCTACCTTCATACCAAATTTCATCCAAATCCGTTTTTGCGTGAAAGAGTAACAAACATCCATGCATCCATCCAAACTTTTACATTTATGAACCTATCCCATTAATGTCATAAATGTGAAAGTTTGGATGGATGGATGGATGTTTGATACTCTTTTACAGAAAAACTACTGATCGGATTTGGATGGAATTTGGTACGGAGGTATCCGAGACCATGGATTAGCACATAGGCTGCTTTTTATCCCGAAAATATGTAGCGGGTAACACCGCGGGGCGCAGTTAGTTTGGAATAAAACAAAGAGTTTGCAGTTCATCATATGTATTACCACATGCACTACAACTTTTTGTTCTGTTCATATTATGTTTTCACCCGATCTTACCTACTCTAAAAAATGAAAATAAAAAATAGGCAGTCATGTCATGCCGACAGAAGTAAAAACTTCAAAATTCACTCTACGCGGCAAAGATACCGTGTGCACACAGCCTTATAACTGAAAGGGGGAGCGACCCATCGTATGATGTTATGACAAATAATTTTATCGTAAAAAGATATCATGGGTCAAAAATTATGTTACATTATGTAAATTTTGTAGTTAAAAAATTAATTTTATCACTCAAATGTTGTGATTATTCATTGATTCTAAGAATTAAGCGCTATACAGGGTCATAAGGTTTGGATATGCTAAGCTGAAAGGAAGTCATTGTGCACTACTTTTACTATGGGCTGTATAGTGTGTACAGCTAATCAAAAGAGCTGCTGCTGTCCCGTAGAAATAGTTGGTTGACCCTTGACCATAGTACTTGGATATAGAAAATAATAGATCTCCTCTGCCCCCACCACACCGTCTCTTCAAACTTTTGTCGCCTATTACTTTGCGTTGACCAATTGTATGAAGAAATGTTATTTATTTAAAGTTGTGCTCATCATCATCATTATCATTTCAGCCGCAGGACGTCCACTGCTGGACATAGGCCTTCCCCTTGGTATCCATAAAGGCCGGTTGGAAGGCCCGCATCCAGCGCATTCCTGCGGTCCTTATTAGGTCGTCTGTCCACCATGTGGGTGGACGACCCACGCTGTGCTTGCCGGTCCATACAAGTTAGTAACTGGTGGTAAGTGGTCTTGGTAAGTTGTGCTCAGAACGTTTATACTTTGAGTTTAAACTCACAGTATTAAAACAAAGTCCAGGACATCGCTGCTTTGGCGCTACATTTTGGTGACTGTGCCTTGGAGTTGCACGACTTGGTTCCCTCTACCGTTTTTATTGCCGGACGGACAGATAGATTTGCACAATGAGGATGAGGAATGCTTTGCCGGAGATTCCTGAAAAATGCAATTAAAATGTCTTCAAATCCAGAGTAAACAGGTTTCTTTTAGGTAATGGCTAATGTACAAAAAAACTGTTTTTCTGTGTGAAGTCTTGTGTGCTGCTCTCTACAGATCAGTCAAATCAAGAGAACCAATTTTCAATTTTCTCAGTTCTACCGAATTTCTGAAAATCTGTCAATTTTTTTAATGTGAAAGTAATTAGAGGATCGAGACGCTCTCTTGATAGTAAGAGAAAACATATGTTCATGACAATTGCGGCAACACACAGAGCTCTGAGTAGCAAATTAAAAAAAAAATGCTTTTCCTACAAGGTAATACTATCACCTTGTAGGAAAAGCATTCACCGGAAGATCAGCGCTGGTAAAAACCTCTTTTTTTTTTAAACAAATTTTCAGGCATCGCTATTTTGGCGCTCATTACCTTGAGACTTTTGATTGTTCCTGGTCATTTTGCTAGCTGTAGTACCCTTCAAACAGATGCTTGGCGGCAGAATATCTGGTACTGTGGTGGTACATACCTAGACGACTTGCTGTTAAGGAGATCTACTACCAAGTATATTATGTCAAGAAAAACTGCAGAACTAAAACATGCCACCATCCCGCGTAAAGACATACCTGTACTTATCTAATTATTTATCTTGAACCATTAGCAAAACATGTTATCACTATACGGCCTGAAATATACATTTTTTTCTTACGTATTTTCATTTATAGGAATGTCCGGGTCATGATTATTGTACACGACCTTTGACTCCGGAATAAGATTATGCCCATAGTCTGCTGATCATACGATGTGACACGAAACATCTCTGTGATTGGTTTATTACTTGCGAGTATCAGACGTCAGAAACACGTGGCTATTGCTAACCCTCTATTTCAACTGGCAAATTCAAGTCTTCGACTTAGTCGATCCGCGTAGCTCCACCGAAGCAGAAACAGCTTTCAGGCAAACGCTACAATGAATATCGAACAGTGCGAAGGGTTTCAAAAAACTATACAAGATGTACTATCTTCTATAAACATCTGCGAACCGACGTTACAAATCTCCCTCTTCTTCGTGATACTCAACCCATTGTTTTGGAATACTTGTTCCCGTTTAGAATACTACACAAAAGTGTTCACTAAACTAGCTGGAAGCAGAAGAATTGGCTGCTATTTTCATGCTGCCACCGTATTCATTTTGGGAATTGTGAGGAGTTACTTCTTCGAGCAAGCAATAAGGAAGCAAGTTATTTCACAAGTACTGGACAATGAGTTCTTCCAAATTGTTGGCGTTATATTAGCTGTGCTAGGCCAAGTGCTGGTGCTAAGTTCTATGTACCAGCTCGGTATCACAGGAACTTACAATGGAGATTATTTTGGGATCTTAATGAAAGGCAGAGTTTACGATTTCCCATACAACGTTTGCGACAATCCCATGTATAGGGGGTCCACGTTGTCTTTTCTGGGAGTTGCTCTGTTTGAAGGTAAGGCAGCTGGCTTACTTGTAACACTATTTGTGCACACCATGTACGAAATCGCAATCAAATTTGAAGAACCATTTACAAAGAAGATATACGCAACGCCAAAGAAAGATTGAAGAGTGTAGACTGAAATTCAACTTAAAGAACGTAAGGAATCAGATTTTTCACCTTTTCGATTCGGTTACTGACGTTATATTTATCGCTGCTAAAAGACATCAGCCTGCCAAGAACGTCTATAAATTCATTGTTGCTAAGAATATACAAAGCAGCGTTGGTAGGAACATATCAAATTTGGTTGGGCAGGGATGTATTAATACGTATTTAATGGGACCTCGCTCGCAAGTCTTAGGCGCTGTACGAGTTTTGGTTCCTGTAACGCGATGGACCTAACACGTGCTAAGAAGTTTATGTATCTAAGACCCAGACGTACTTTAGTACTGTTGAAAACATTAAATTTGATTTTGAACTATTTTTTGGCCAATTTTAGTTAATTGTTTGATTAAGGCGTTACTTTGCGGAAGTTCATTTTGAATATTCAAGGTATATATTTAGTTTAATTCCGCTTAACAGTCGTTTTCAGGAAAGTGGTTACTACAGCGAGAAGAGGATATTAAGACTTGTGGTTGTTTTAATTAGATTTTTGTTTAATTAGTTTATGTCAAAAATAGTTCTAGTTACGATTAAGTTTTTTAATTAATAAGTTGTTCTTAAATTTAAGTCCTCATCACTGTTGTGACTGAAACGACTGTTAAGCGGAAATATATACCTTGAATATTCAATTTTCTAGAGTTGTCTTGGATGCAGCTTTTCTGATCTGCATCGGTAGTCCAAACGGTACTCTTGGTTTTAATTATACTATATCTGTATAATTATGTAAATACCTTAGACCACATTTTGTGATTTGTGATTTGAATCATTAAGAACTTGAGTCGTACCAGTGTATTTTATTGTTATCTGAGTTAAGAATATTAATTTTGTACCTAGCTATACATCTCAGCTATTTCAATCACAAGATATCTAGCGGTCTTCAAATTTTACAAATTGTGTTCTAAATGATCTAATTTCTTGAACAGTTTGTATCTTTGAAGGTATAAACTTGTGATTCAAACACTGTTAGAGAAGTTGCGCTAACTGAAGTTATGTTACGTTGAAATAAAGGTTTATTTTATTTTAATAGCATTTTGTTTTCATAAAAATAATTTTATTTATATTTATACAGGCTTATGTTCAAAAAATCTGTTATTATTTACCCACGACGGAACGGAGACGGTATATGCGTTTGGGGTGAGAGGATGTTTGTTTGTGCAAATCCGTGTTGTCATTTTTCTCCAAAACTACTAGTCCGATTTTGATGCAGTTTTAAGTTATGGGTTAGGCTTTGATTGGTGCATGCTCGTGGGGAACCTGTAGAAGTTGATGATGATACTTATTTTTATTTACGATGAAATTGAAAATAGTGATGGCAGCCCCTGACGGATATTATTGGGGGTTTTATTAAGTGTATAGGTAGTTTTAAGTCGGTGTTTTTAAATTATTTTATCCTTTTTCAATTACTTTTTAACCGTCGTGGATTTTTAATTTTGCTTTTTATTTATAGGAAAAAGGGCTGTGTTTAAACGCTATTTTGCCTGAGGTTATGCTAAGATGCGGTCTACGATAAAAAACGCTTGCCTAGATGAAATATATCCTCTCGTGACTTGAAATCACCTACATTGTATCTAGTTATCATTGTACATTGTACAAGCTTTGCCTAGTTTGAGTGTAGATGGTTCTGTGTGAAATGTCCTCCAATTTTTTTGGAAAGTGGAAAATATTGTACATAATAGCAAAAATGTAGACAAAAAATGTGGCAGCTAAGAAGGTTGCAAATAACGAGCCCAGTTCAATAATATATCTTAGATCAATCTTCAATTACTATTGGAACTACATTAATAAATATTTATAGATTGGTCCAATTACAACACTGAACATTAATTTAAATCGAATAGGTTTATTCAATTCAAGCTACTTCTGTTATGTGACTAATAATGAACATATTTATTCAAAAATCTAGCATAAATTTGATAAAGACTAAAATAAATACCAGTTTAAAGTGTTTTACTGTTTCTTTAATCCAAAACGAAATGAGGATTGTCGTATCTTTTTAATAGAAATATTCGCGGTTCACAATAGAATTCCATTAACGTAGAACATAGAATTCCACTAACACAAAACCACAGCACGATGCTACTACAACCTTAGCATTTCTCCATTCATCTTGTCCTCGCTCTTAAATCACAAACGACAAAAGGGAAACTTCACCAGGTGAAAGTCCGGGCAAAGTTGCCGTCTCTTCGGGGGTTACTTGCCCAAAATAAATGGCTTCAAATACCGGTTACAAAATCCTAACAGAGCGACAACTTCTAACAATACTAACCTTTTTTTTTGAATACCAGTAAATCCGTATTTGACCTCCAATTCACCTGATGGTAAGCGATGGTGTGGTTAGATACCTCACTCTGACCTTGAAAAGATCCTGATTAGATCTCTCAGGAAACGAGAATTCCGGCAGTTTGTTCCATTTCTTGACCGCATGGATGACAAACGAAGGGTCAACACGTTTGGTACGTACCCAAGGAAATTCCAGTACGTATGGGTGGTAGTGGGCTGTCTTTCTACTTGTCCTGTTTCACTTGGTAGGATCTCTCCTTAGCAGGAGGTCGTCTAGATAGGTACCAGTTATTCTGCCGCTAAGCAGTAGTGTGTAAACATTACTATGTTCCGGTTTGCAGGGTACTGCAGCTAGCGAAATTACTGGGCTGTTGAGACTAACCATCGCAAAGTCTCAAAGTAATGAGCGCCAACGCCAAAGTAGTGATGCCCTAGACTTTGTTTTGCTTCTCAAAGTTCTGTGTATCGCTGCAATGGTCTACAGGCGTTATCTCTTACCAACAGGAGAGCGTCTCGTTCGTGTCATTACTTTTTACATTAAAAAAAAGACAAAATAAGAGTAGTTTTTAATACCCTTAAAATATGATATACACGTAATTTACACACTTAAGAATCCTAGTGTGGAGACCAGAGGTATTCCAAAAAAAAAATGCGGCAAATGAGCTGTTTCTTTACTAAGATTTCTACTCAGTGCTTCATTTGCGAAGTTATCACCGAGTTTGCCACAAACAGTCTGCGGTCCCGGAAATGGCGTCTTCAATGTCTATAGTTTTGGATGGCGTTGAAGTTTATTTAGTTTACAGCAATAAAATATGGTACAAACCCAGAAGAAAATTAGGCGGTTTCGGAAAATTTAACGCTATTTTTTTTATTATAATTATGTAGGCTTGCGCTTGACCGCCAACTCGCCTGATGTTTAGCGAAGATGCGGTCTATGGTGGAGCACGCTCGCTGAGAGCTATTCGCGACTTGAGGCACCCAGATTGTATCTATCAAGGAACACCCACTCGGGCAGCAAATACACTTATTGGAGGTATCGGTAATACACCGCTAAAGTTACCTACCAAATCTTATGCTTATAAGCAGTAAAAACTACTGAACGGATTTGGATGAAATTTGGTATGGATGTAGCTGACACCCTGGATTAACAATAAAACATGTAGCGGGTAACACCGCGGGGCGCAGTTAGTTATACATACTTTTAGAACATCCAGACATAGAACATAAGTACACAAAAATAATCTTTATTTTGTCCTGGGTGGGAAACGAACCCACGGCCTACAGCTCACGAAGCAGAATTACTACTGATCATGTTAAAAAGGCAGTCAAGTCGAGTATCAACGAATTTTACCTGTATACAGCTACCTCAACACTAAAATATAACCTCAAAACAAATACATAAGTTCTTCATTACCGGCCATATTACAAGCTAACGTCAGTGTAATTACACAGGGTGTTCAAAGTTGTGGCCAACGACGCGTTCACTGCTTTGTCCCGTACACGCTCTGACGCGCGCTTGTTACCAACTTTCGTGTTGAAAACTACTTTTTGAACATGCTGTATATTTGTGTTGATTGCAGCGTACCGACTGAGTAATATGGTTGTTCAATTTTGAGAGATTTTTGACGGCAAATTTATTTGTTTTGCGACACGCCGTGATCTCTTTCAGTGTCACAATAGTTATTTGTTATACAAGAGTGCAAAGTTGCTTTTTAACCGCGTGCTCAATTTTGATGACCGTGCAAGTGAAGGATTCTCAAATTAGAATCCTGAGCGTTAGCGAGGGAAACAAAAGAGCACGTAGTGAAAAATCTTTGCACTCGAGTGCAACACGTAACTTTTCATACCACCACGAGGAAATGACTAAATGCAAAAAAATCTTTTACAGTCACAAGATACTTTTATTTCAGTTTAGGTATTAACTACTACATTAACAATATGACGTGAAAAGAAAATTGCGCGCGCAAAGCAAATAAAAAAAACGTACACCAAGAAGGTTCAGTCTGAGTTTTTAACAAATTAAAAAAAGTTATAAATTGGCACCATGGAGGTAGAAGTAAATAGGTTTAATGATATTTTGAATTCACAAACTTAGTGCACACGATGTTCTAAATTCAAATTTACTTTATCCTCTAGCGGATAAAAACTACTTTTGCACTCAGATATCGAAGAACAAAAATACTCTTTCCGAGATGGGGGGATGATATTATACAGGGGTATGTGATCAATCGAATTTATCTACTGATGGTAAGAGTGTTTGACCACAGCTCATCTGATGTTAAACGACGGTGTAGTCTCACCAGCCTGTAATTTCGCTAGCTGCAGTACCCTTCAAACCGGAACACAGTAATGCTTACACACTACTACTTGGCAGAATATGTTACTGCGATAGTACCTACCTAGACGACCTCCTTCGAAGAAGTTTTACCACCTAGTGAATATTTACCTAGTTATATCAGATTTTCTTTCACTAGCTTTTTTTTTGGTTCGATTCCCACTCAGGGCAAACATTTTGTGAATAAACAAATGTTTGTTCTGTGTCTGGGTGTTCTGTATGTATTATAAGTATGTAGGTATTTACAAAAAAAAAGTATTTATGTATTCTATCAGTTATCTGACTTCCATCACACAAGCTCTGCTTAGTTTGGGGCCAGATGGCGCTGTGTGTATAGTCCTACGATATATATATACTTTACCTACCTATATTGTGAACATTTTTTTTTATGGTTGACAGGCTAGGTGTTTGACCACAGCTCACCTGAAGTTAAGTGAAGGTGTGGTCGAAGATGGTAAATCACACCTAGCCTGGAATGGAACTGGCTCTCAGGTGAGGCTGCCGGAACACACGGTTAGATGCTTGGCGGCAGATTTTCAACTTGAGGGTGGTAGCTAGCCAGCCGAGTACTAGAAAGTACCCTACCACCATGCTATGGTTAACTCACGATATTTTCCTTCAGCTTGAGCTCATTGTTGGGGTTTGAACCCACGCCTTTCGGTATGCGAACCTACCGCGCTAACCACTGAGCTATCATCGCTACGAAAACATTTAAGAACTATGTTCACTAAGCCATTTCTTATCAAACCAAACATGATAGTTGACCTAAAAATTTGTTTTTGCTTTCCGTTTATCAAAATGTTATGCATAACTTTAATAGTAGATTAGAAGAAAAAAATTAACCAACATATTACATAACATATACTGCTGATTTTTGTTACATGATCCAATAGTAAACTATAGGTCATATAGTATGACTTTTCATGCATTCTGATTTTCATATTGATGCTTACAAATTAGTACACCAAAATCCACTAGGTGGTCATGGTAGCTTTTGTAGCTTTTTTTGGTAGCTTTTTGATGTAAAAAATAATGCAACGAACAATGCGCTCTCCCGATGGTAAGAGCTAACGCCTGTCCATGACCATTGCAGCGATACACAGAACTTTGAATCGTATAACAAAGTCTAGAGCCCTGAGACAGCCCTATTGGTTCATTGGTAGTATGTCTGCTCCAAGAGCTGAAGGGCGTGGGTTCGATTCTCACTCAGGACAGGCATTTTGTGATATATAAACAAATGTTTGTTCTGTGTCTGTGTGTTATATATATATATAACACACATACACACATATATGTACACGTATATATATATGTACATATATACAAGTAGCAACCGTCTCTACACACACAACCCCACGTGACAAATTTTGACCTTCGTCGATAATAAATAATTGGTAAACAAATTAGATCGTTTACCTAAATAATACGCAAAGGTTATCTACATACATTTGCAAAGTTTTAGGTATGGTAATGCTTAATTTGTGATTCCAAAGTTTGTTAAGCATCTAATAGATATTAAAAATACCGTTATATTAGGTCAAACGGTAGTCTACCGCAAATATCAAAAATCTAATTATATATTGACAGCCCCGTTGGCTCATTGGTAGTATATCTGCCTTGAGAGCTGTAGGGCGTGGGTTCGATTCCCACTCAGGGCAAAGTATGTATTATAAGTATGTATTTACAAAAATAAAGTATTTATGTATTCTATCAGTTATCTGACTTCCATCAGACAAGCTCTGCTTAGTTTGGGGCCAGATGGCGCTGTGTTTATAGTCCTACGATATTTATTTATTTTTATTTATATGACATGTTACTTTTTTCAAAGAAAATTGTATGTGGTGTTGGTCTAGTGGTTAGCACGGTCGGTTCACACGGCGACGGCTGTGGGTTCTAATCTCAACTTTGAGCTTGAGTTGTCGGTGAAGGAAACTATCGTGAGAAAACCATAGCATGGTGGTAGGGTATTTTCTAGTACTCGGCTGGCTAGCTACCAACCTTGTAGAAAATCTGGCGCGAAGAATCTAACGGTGTGTTCTGGCAATCTCACTTCCAGCCAGTTCCATTCCAGGTAGGTGTTTACCATCTGTGGTCAATAGCTTTTAAAAAGAAAATAATTTTATTTTGTAGCACCACACAAATAACAACAAATAGAGACAAATAGTTACAAAATAGGGGCTCACCTCAGCATAATACTGGTCATACTAAGTATGACCGGCGCTGGTCTTCCGATGAGCCCTTGACGGTTAAACAAAACAAACATAACAAATTACCAACAACAAATATAACAAAACGAAATAAAAAATCAAACAAACAAACTACTATGCAAATAACTCTTCTCAAAATATAAATAACAAAACATAAACAACAACAACTTTTCAAACAGAAATCAAATTATTACATCGAAAAAAGTCAAATAATAATGACATCCGTGCGAAGGCGAGGCAGATGGCTAGTTGATTTTAAAAAAAAATGTTCAAGAAAATCAAAAACGGGCCAACAAAAATAGAGGCTAAGTGGAAATAACTGCAGTTGGAGGATGAAGCTGCACAATGTGGACGATGAGAGATCTCAACGTTCGTCGGATTAATTAGTTTGATTGTATCTAGGTACAGAGCGAATCTCGCTCCGAGAGAAATGATGAGAGCACTTTTAAATGTCAATTTTATATTGTGACAGAAAAGTGTGTGTACCTATATTTTTATGATAAAGATATAAGCTGTAGCAGATAACAATGCCCTAGGATATTTCACACAGAGAGTTTTGGCGGGAACGCGGGAAGAGTCGTGTCGCTCCGTTGTATTTTTTTCCAAAACTAGTGTTTTGTCGAGTGTTTATGCATAAAAATGGTGGTGTTTTATTCATAAAGTGCCGAATTACAAGCGCGGGTGTGGGAAAATGATATAATGTGGTGAAACATGAGTTTTCGTGTTGCTTCCAAAACTCCATCGAAGCTTTGTAGTAAAGATGCTACTACTTTACTAAAGCATGACTGGAATTAACTGACACGAACTGGACTTGACAAAGACGACTTTGACTAAAAGTAGCTACGATGGCACTTATTTAACTTGAAAATATATAATTACTTGACACTGGCAAATGCTAAAACGCGACGCCAAAACCAAAGAAAAAAAAAAAAAAAAAATTCACACAGCGCCATCTAGCGCCAAACTTAGCAAAGCTTATACCATGGCTTGACAGCCCTGTTGGTTCATTAGTAGTATGCCTGCTCCAAGAGCTGAAGGGCGTGGGTTCGATTCCCATCCAGGATAAACATTTTGTGGTTTAAAAAATGTTTATTCTGTGTCTGGGAGTACTGTATGTATTTACAAAAAAAAACAAGTATTTTAAGTATTCTATCAGTGACCTGACTTCCATAGTACAAGATTTGCTTAGTTTGGGGTCAGATGGCGCTATGTGTAATGTCCTACGATATTTATTTATTTTTATTAGTCTAGGTTTAGAGTTTAAACTCCCATTAAACTTAGGTTTTAATTTCGGTGAATTGTGTTTAATTATTTTGGAAATACTTTCATAATTTTTGACATACATACATTTTGTATGCAAATACAAAATATTTTGTATTTGCATAAATTCTCACATTTTGATTAATAACGGCACGCTTTCGTATGATTTTGATTTTTAACATTTATTGTATTTAAAATTATTGCGAGGTAAATGTAACTGGGTGTAACCGTATTTTACTCAATAAACAAATTTAATTTAAAATTTTAAGTAGATACAATTACAAATCCGCCATCCCCCCTAAATCACTTCAACACTCCCAATTTTTTCTGGGGCCCTTACCGCCCCTATAGTCCTCCAGCGCCCACAATGAAAAATACTGCTTTAGTCAAAAACCTACCCAGTAAACCGTAGAAAGGTAATTTTGCACCAAATGTCGAGGAGACTTCAACTATTATTATAGGTAAATATTTTCTGCTTTATTCCGCTCGTTCGTCCGTCAAATATTGTACTTGCTCTGAGCCATAGCGTCAGAGAGCTGAGCAAGCAAAGCCAGGAGGCACACAATATAGCGACAGAGATGTACGTAGGTTGCCAGTGATGTAAAATTGGCTACGGACAACAATTTAGTTGTGACAAAAATACAGTATGCTATATGTAACAGAAAAACAACAAACATGGATAAATGTATCTTATTTTTATATAGGACTAGCGACCCGCCCCGGCTTCGCACGGGTGCAATGCTGATACTAAATATACCTACCTACTACAGAATGTCCTTATAAACAACGTTTACAGCTTTTTTGTCATTAGACTATACAAACATGTTTTGTTTAGAGGTTACTCCTGAAAGAGCAACATATAATTGACCATGAGAAAAACACTCAACGCTCAGATCTAAGCCCGCAACGTGGAAAGTTTGACCCTGCGATTTATTAATGGTCATCGCAAAAGATGTCTGTACCGGAAATTGTAGGCGTTTAAATTGGAAGGTACCGCCGCACCGCTATGCCTCTGCATTTTAAATCTGTAATATCTTCGTAAATAATAAATTAAATTACAGGCTGGGCCATATTGATCTATATTAAATGGACAATGTATTTAAGGTACTTAATTGGATAAAAATTAATGCTGTATTGCTTAAAATAACTTTGTAAATAAGCCATTTCCCCCCGTAAAATTTAAAGGATAAAAAATGGTTATTGTGGGTTATCCTTAAAAGATAGACATATACCATCGCGGACTTTTTTGTTGACCTTTTTAAGGTGTACAATACTGTAGTACATTTTTTTGATTTATCTCGTGGGGTTCAGCCAGTGTTTGCAATGTAAGCGCAAAAAAATGTGTTTACTTAATTTCTCAAGTGCCGAAACACACTATTAGGTGCTTGGCGGCAGATTTTTAACTTGAGGGTGTTAGTTTCCACACGATATTTTGAATAGAAATAAAACATATAGAAACAGATAGATAGATCTCTTTATTGTGCACATCATAAACAGAAAAAAGTACAGAGAACAAAAGAACCTTATGAACTAGTGCCACAAGTGGCGGCCTTATCGCTAACAGCGATCTCTTCCAATAGATTTTATTCTCTTCAGATAGGTTGGTGTAAAAAAAAAACTTACTAAAAGTGAATAGTATAATAATGACTGTTATGAAAAAAACTAAATATATACTAAATATGAATAACTAGCTCTTACTTTATACAAATATCGTTGGTTTTTCGATATGTGTTTTACGTACCTATTGAAAACCCAACCATATTTATACAGTATGACTGGTGAGACACCTACGAAACTCGAGGATGCAATATTTAGCGATCATATAGGAAGAAAAAAAATAACATAAAAAATAAATATTAACTGACTACGATCATCTCACACCTCCCATCTGTTTATAGTCGAAAATGACTGATTGCAAGATAATAAACAGAAAAAAAAACTGACTACGAGGTAAACTTAACTGAAAGTTATGTAATTAATTACGCAACGCATGGACACCGCGCGGACGCATGAGCTGGACGCATGTGAGGACGCTTGCGCCGACGACGGGAGAAAAGCACGAACTTGTCGCGTGATCAAAACATCGTTATCAGGGCTGTATCCACGCTAGTGCTCATTTATTTATAAGGAAATTGGGGTAAAATTAAATACCCAATGTTATTACATAATTATAACGAGAATCGAGTACCAAGTACTCTCCTCCAGTATCGTAGGTGTCTCACCAGTAATGCTGTATAAAGTTAAAGCGTATAAACATAAACAGTACATCCGTATCATCTTGAAGATCGTCTCATGAAATAAACCGATGCCGATACGATACGCCCGTAACGTACACAGCGGTAAATATTCATTATGATGATCCTGGTACCAAATCAGAATGACTGTTGCGAAGACTTCTCCAGACTACGCTATAATTTCTCCATAAAAAAGTAGCCCGTATTTCCCCTAATGATTGTATGAAACTCTGTTTTTTGTTTCGCCACCTTAGTATACGAAGTATTTAACGCCGGCTTAACGAGCACACATTTTACAGCTACAAAGAATTTTGTGAATTTTGACATTTATCATAATTATTATTGATTTAACATTTTTGCATATATTTTTATAATTTTTAATACTTTTACTGACATATCTTATTTTTGTTTATGATTTTATAATTGAAAATTGACCTGTAACATCTCGTTATCAATAAGTATGATCATTATGATTATGATTATTTACTTCCCTTAAAAAAACTAGTTATTAAGCAAAATAAAAAATCTTAAATTAATACTATTTACAAAAAACTTAATCTAAAAGTCCGTCAGAGGAGGGATGTGTGGCCAGAGTGCTGGCAGCATTGCCACGCTGGATGGCAATGCTTAGCTTTTGAACAAAGTAGAAACCAGCATCATTCTGCTAATCTGAAGCCTTCCCTTGATGTAATTACCGTCTCGGTTTCGTATTTTTACATTTTTAAAACCGCTCGATCGATTTCGATAATTTTTTTATGGGAACACTTCTGAAACCACAAAAAACGCACTTTTTTTTTTAAATGGTAGACAGGCTAGTTGTTTGACCACAGCTCACCTGATGTTAAGTGAAGGTGTGGTCGAAGATGGTAAAGCACACCTAGTCTGGAATGGAACTGGCAAGTGAGGCTGCCGGAACACACCGTTAGATGCTTGGCGTCAGATTTTCAACTTGAGGGTGGTAGCTAGCCAGCCGAGTACTAGAAAGTACCCTACCACCATGCTATGGTTTCCTCACGATGTTTTCCTTCACCGGCAGCTCAAGCTCATTGGTGGGGTTTGAACCCACGCCCTTCGGCATGCGAACCGACCGCGCTAACCACTGGGCTATCATCGCTACAAACTCTGTCAAAGTGTAAAATCACTGTCTTAAACTTTGTATGTGACTTGATTATTTTTTTTTTACGATAAAAGTAAAATGTAGCTCGATACGTATATATTTAGCCTTTTAATTCTTTAATTGTATATCAGTGACATTTACATTTTTTTTTACATGTATTGTATTATTATTGTGACATTTTAAATTTAATATTTTGTGTGACATGAATAAGTGTAAATTTTATTGTACCTATATTTTTATAAAAAAATAATAAATTAATGCCTCTTAAGTTTTTCTGTATTCACCACTGTTTAACTCTAGATTAATTTGTTGACAAAAACGGATCCCGGTGCCTGTGGAGAGTATATTTAAAACAAAAAACTTGATATTGTAACATAGTCTGAAGAAGCCGTTACGTTTTATGCGACAATACCGTATAGCTATTGAGATTTATTTGACATTTACCTACCTATGTGTGGTATTATGAAAAGTTATTGTGTAGTAGGTTAATCATTACGAGAATCATCATACATAACGAGATTTATGAAACGCTTTATCGGTAAACGATCTATCAATCCTAATTAGTCACTAGTCCTCTGAGGTGTCAACAAACAAATCTTCTGTCTACCCGTTACTGTTTGTTTCGTCTCGCTCGTATGTTTGCAATAGACAGCCCTGTTGGTTCATTGGTAGTGTGTCTGCTTCGAGAGCTGAAGGGCGTGGGTTCGATTCCCACTCAGGACTAACATTTGTGTGACTAACATCGATGTTTGTTCTGTGTCTGGGTGTACTGTATGTATTATAAGTATGTATTTACAAAAAAAAAAAAGTATTTAAGTATTCTATCAGTTATCTGTCTTCCATAGCATAAGCTCTGCTTAGTTTGGGTCAGATGGCGCTAATTTGTAAGTACCTATCCTAATTAAGAAAAAAAAAGTATTATTCTCATATAAGTGAATGTTGTATTCTTTTTGGGAAACAAATATCTTAAACCATAAGTACTACGGCCGACTGTGACTGTGACTGTGACTGTGTGAAGAATACCAGCAATATCCCTATTTTTTATTATTAAAAGACTTTATCTAACCAAAAACAAACCTAAGTTATTTGCTGAAAAGAGTATCCATACAAAAATATTTTAGAACAACCCTAACCGACCAGTTATTTCATAGAAAAAGGATATAATTTGTTTTTTAACAAAATATAGGTACGGCAAACAGTCGATATTTTTTTAAGTTTCATATGGCATTATTTTTTCTTCAAATTAGTGTAATTTATGTCTTCCGGTTAAAACTACTATTTTATGTAACAGATAAAACAATGTACAATATCACCGATAAGATTCTACTTTCCCGCGTTTAACGGAACGTAAACAAGATGGCCGTCACCCCAAAATAGCGTTGCAAAATTTTCTAAACAAACAAAGCAAAAGTTGCGCATATTTGCGGCTATTCGAGCCTTTATAGAGGAAATTTAAATTTGCTATAACTGTACCTATCGCAGTTCCGTAGCACAGTTTACCTAATTTTGAAAGTTGAAAAGGAAAATTTTGATAGAGATTACTGAGTTAGGAATTCAGCTTATTAAACAGCGATTTTGATCGAGACTTTAATTTGGAACTTTTTTATTTAGTTGACTTTAGACACTAAAATTTTAACCTATTTTTTTTATTGATTGAATATCACGACACCGAGAATCAGATTGGACCAATATTATAAACATCAAAAGGAAAGTAACACTCATCGATACACACATACACGCACTCTCCCTTACACACACACACACGATCAAATCTAGTAAATACATGCAACACCATTCAAATATGTACCATATACCTACCTATAAAAGCACTACAGAAAATATCTACCTTCTACAAACTTAGGGTATCAGTCATCCTAGCGACTTTACATACGTATTTTTTATTAATTTATTACTAACCAAGTATTTTGCATACATTAAAATCATTAGTATGAACATTTGTTGAAAACAAAAAAAAATGAGAGGAAAGATTTGTAACGTTATAAAGAGGAACGATTTGTATTTTTGTATGGAACGAATAAACTTGAAAACTACCGGAACAATTTATATTGGTAGATTTATATTGGTACGGTATTTTTTAGCACTTCTGCCCTTCGGAGTGTGAACCGATCGCGGTAACCACTGAGCTATCACCGCTACAAATGTGATGGAACCACGCCTAGCAATAATAATAATAACGATGAATAATAATAATAGCCTTTATTTAACAATCCTGTACATTTATGGAGAATAATTTAAATTTAATTATGTGTCACCGGTATTGTCTTGCGTCTTCGCATAGGCCTCCCCAAGAGCTTGCCATAGTTTCCGCCTAGCAATGGAACATTTCAAATGAGAAAGTTTCTCAGTATGTGTTGGTTAAATAAATAAATATTCGGCTTAACGGATTTGGATAAAATTTGAAATGCAAATAGTTTATGCGCTAGATTAACATATAAACTTTTATCCGTTACGTATATTTTGTGAAGTTTTCAACTGGTTCCATACTACTAGAATTAAGGTAAAAACAAACAGACACGCAAGTTTACAACTAGCAAAGACTAGTTCCCGTTCCCGTGGGAATACAGGGATAAAAAGTAGCCTATGTTACCGTGGGATAGTGTACCTTCCCAACGGTGAAAGAATTTTGAAATCGGTCCAGTAGTTTTTGAGTGTATTTGTTACAAACATACAAAAATCTATAATTACAATTTTTTTTCGTGTAAAATTAGTGTAAATTTACATGATACAATTTTTTTTGTAATGGTTGACAGGTTAGGTGTTTGACCACAGCTCACCTGATGTTAAGTGAAGGTGTGGTCGGAGATGGTAAAGCACACCTAGTCTGGAATGGAACCGGCTCTCAAGTGAGGCTGCCGGAACACACCGTTAGATGCTTGGCGGCAGATTTTCAACTTGAGGGTGGTAGCTAGCCAGCCGAGTACTAGAAAGTACCCTACCACCATGCTATGGTTTCCTCACGATGTTTTCCTTCACCGGCAGCTCAAGCTCATTGTTGGGGATTGAACCCACGCCCTTCGGCATGCGAACCTACCGTGCTAACCAATGAGCTATCATCGCTACAAACAATACAAATACAAATCTTTTATTGATAACACCAAAGTTCAGGTAACACGGCAACAATACCAAGACCTAAAACTAAGTGATGACACGATCGCAATCGCAAGTGACAGCTAACACAATCAGGCTGCTGATTTGCATTGATTGACGCTTAGATAAGGGACTGAGAGCAGCTCGTAAATCTAAATTAGGGTTTTGAATGAGACTTTTGTTTTATGGTCCGAGTTTCACTGAAGAAATCTTGAGAGTGAAATAAATTGGCGAAATTATACTCATAATTGTTCTTTATTAATTGAATAAATACTTTTTTTCAAAGTAATTTACAAAGAGGATACAAAACTTTACTTTTAACCCATTCAAAAAAGGAGAAGTGGTTTTGACGGGAACGCGGGACGAGTCGTGTCGCTCGGTTGTATTTTTTTCCAACACTAATGATTTGTCAAGTGTTTATGCATAAAAATGGTGGTGTTTTATTCACAAGCGCGAGTGTGGGAAAATGATATAATGTGGTGAAACATGACTTTTCGTGTTGCTTCCAAAACTCCATCGAAGCTTTATAGTAAAGTCGCCACTACTTTACTAAAGCATGACTGGACTTGACTGACACGGACTGTACTTGACCTAGACTGCATTTCGAGTATAACTTTAGCTACGTATATCGTCACTCCATCGAGTCTCAGGGCGACCTACGCTACGTTTGCCAATTCGCGTACTCCACTTTAGAACACGTCTACCCCAGCGGTTGTCGGTTCTATCACGGTTGTTTCAGAGTGATATCACTTTACAATAGCTTACTAGAAATGCACGGAGCTAATTTGCCAAAGAACAAAGATAAGTATCAATATAACTTGCGAAACAAAGAAAAGCTGGTCGTGCCGTGGACTAAGTTAGGTTAGGTTGAACAGCAGGACCGAGGTGGATGACGATGTGTCTGGTGTTCGGACACATCGTCATTGTTGCGGGGTGAGCTCGGGCTCCCCGAGGCGGGTCTGCGAGGACAAGCGCTGTCGAGGCCGCGGTAGAGTGCGGAAGCGTGCCCGCAGCCTCGACACAAAGCGCCGAGGTGGAACACTCCAGGGTTTTTATTGGGTAGGCCGTCATTAGGACGGAGAGTCCCACATAACCACCGTGCCCGCCCCAGGGCCGGTGGTATACACAAAGTATTTTCCCTGGACAAAAAAAAAAAGGTTGAAAAGCAGGACCGTCGCGCCAAAATACGAATGTATAATAAATTGCCTAAATGTATTACAGAATTAAATCATACCGAATTAAAAAAAATACCATTAAACATTTCTAAAGCAAATCTTTTTACAAATTAAGTGAATATTATTTCAATGAGGTTCTCGGAATCCACATTTACGTGTAACACAAACGGAGCCTTCGCTGTAAACAGAAGTAACTATGTTCGTTGTTGTTAACATATTAATCCATAACATTATTTATTAAATAAAATAAAAAATACCTTAAATTATACTACCTATTTACAAAATGTATACAAAAAACTTAGTCTAAAAAACCGTCAGAGGAGGGATATGTGGCCAGAATGCTGGCAGCATTGCCACGCTGGATGGCAATGCTTAGCTTTTGACCAAAGTAGATACCAGCATTCTGATCACCTGAAGCCTCCTCTAGACGTTTGGCCAGGTCCCGGTACAGTTCGAGAGCGGCCGGCCCCCACGAACCTAAAGTTTGATTTTGATTTTGATTTTGACAAATCCTGATAATATGAAATACAAATCCTTCTTGGATTTGTATTTTTGTATGTTTGTAACGAATAAACTCAAAAACTACGGGAACGATTTCAAAAATTGTTTCACTATTAGAATGCTACATTCTCCCTAGTAGGCTATTTATTACTAGAATTTAATTAAACAATAAATGTCCTCCCGTGCGAAGCCTCACTCATTAAAGTTTTTTTTTTTTTTATAAAAAAAGTAATGAGACGAACGAGACGCTCTCCTGATGGTAAGAGATAACGCCTGTCCATGACCATCGCAGCGATACACAGAACTTTAAGTAACAAAACAAAGTCATCACTGCTTTGGCGCTCATTACTTTGAGACTTTTGATAGAGTCAGTCTCAACAGCCCAGTAATTTCGCTAGCTGCAGTACCCTTCAAACCGGAACACAGTAATGCTTACACACTACTGTTTAGCGGCAGAATAACTGGTACTGCGGTGGTACCTACCTAGACGACCTCCTGCTAAGCTATAAATATTTCCTAGGCAAGCGTACTTCAGCTTTGACCACATCGTTGCTTTCCATTAGGTGAGATCGTGGCTAAAAGCATATGTCTAGTCCGATGTAAAAAAAAACAACATCATTTTTTATTATTCGTTGTGAAACTTGTAAACGGTCCCGTAGTCTTGTTTTCATTCCCTTAATGATAACATATCGTGAAATGAAACGTTAAATTAGTGAAAAAATATTAAAGTCTTTCAGTGACGATGTGAGTTGCCATAAGCAATAAGCGACAGCGAATTGTGATATTTTTTTAATCACTTGTCATATTATTTAGGTTTAGAGAACTGACATTGTTACGTATATTCTTTATAAATATAGTATTCTGTTAACACTCGCATAATAATCTAAAGACACAACACTCTTTGACGTCGGTTTAGCCTATTAGCATACATAATTATGCTATGCATACATATCATATACTATACATACATAATTATATAAGTACACGAAAACCCGTTACAGGTTAGGTTACCAGCCTTCTGTGCCTTAGCTTCTAAAAATGTAGGTAAGTGCCTACACGCCAAATACTAGAATTTATTATCCACTTTTTAGTTCATTGTCCCAGATAGCTTGTTTTTAAAAATATTTTTACTTTTAATTTTTTTTTTTGTCATGTCAATACAAAAATGACAAAATAAGGTATGTCAATACACAAACATGCCAATATAAAAAAGTATTGTCAATGTAAAAATACTGTCAATATAAAATGTCAGTATAAAAATATGTCAATACCAAAAAAATATTATCAATATAATAAAATGACATGACAAAAAAAACGTAATTACTTACTAGTCATTGATATCAATCTTATAAATCATTATATCGTCACCGAATAAAATATGCTCTACTACCCGTGCGAGTCGCTAGTTTCTTATAACTTGTACCCCGAAAATGGCGCGATCCGTCCAAATGGAAGGCAAATTTAGCCTTGCAGACAGCCTGTCACATAAATTCAATTTCAGGCGACGCGGCTAAATGAAGACGCCTCTTTCAAATTGGAATCGTTACAGCCAGATAGAGATGTGTTCTTTACGTGTTACTGTGAACTATACTACAGCCCTGACGTCTACTTAGTAAGAGATGTTATCTTAAGAACAAAAAAAGAAAAAAAAAAAACATTTATTGTTCCTTACAAAAAACTAGACACAACAACAGATAAGTACAGACAACACACACAAATAAAAAGATATAGATTACCACAAAGACAACGAATTTGAAATGACAGTAACCGGGTTATCGCCAACTTTATCAGGTCCTTTACGAATTTGAATATAGCCTAAAACTTTACGTTCTAATAACGTTAAAAAAGCAACACCAATTAAAACCCCTAAAATTAAAATAATCAACCCAATAAAAATTAAAATAACATCATAAAAAAACAATACTATTTATATAAATAAAATTATATATTTATGAACTCTAAAATCATTACATTTTTCTGCCAAAATAGTAATTTCATTTAAAATTAATTTAATTCATTTTAAAAATAACTTTCAAATTAAATTTTTTATTAAATTTTAATAAAATTCATTTTAAAATAATTTAATTAAAATACTTGATCCTTTCGTACTAAAATATTTAAATTTTTAAAAGATAGAAACCAACCTGCAGTGACGAGTGCATTACCAAGAAAAAAAAACGGTTACACGGTTTCTTATAAGCGAGCGTGCTCCACCGTAGACCGCATCTTCGCCGAGTTGTCGGTCAAACCCAAGCCTATATGTAATGAAACAAAAAATTGCAGCCCTATTGGCTCATTGGTAGTATATCTGCTATAATAGCTTAAGATCGTGGGTTCGAGTCCCAGCCAGGACAAACATTTTGTGGTATAAACAAATGTGTATATTATATTATAGATATACTATAGATTTATAGATAGAAACTCTTTATTGTGTACACAGAAAATAGAAAAAAAAGTACAGAGAACAAAGGAACCTTACGAGCTAATGCCACAAGTGGCGGCCTCATCGCTAAGAGCGACCTCTTCCAGGTAACCAAGAATAGAAAACACGATAGATAAGAAGAAACAGACGGGAGATTTAACACTAATAAGTTAAGAATAAAATGTTTGTATTGGATATGATCCGAAACTATTGGACCAATTTCAAAAATTCTTTTACCGATGGGAAGCTACATTATCCCCGGGCGACATAGGCTACTTTTTATCCCTGTATTCCCGCGGGAACGGGAACTACGCGGGTGAAACCGCGAGGCGTCCGCTAGTACATAATATAGCAAGTATATAAAAAAAATAAAAATACGTTTTTACAAAAAAAATTAGTATATAAGTATTCTTTAATGTTTTGCTATTTAAAGTTCTGTGTATCGCTGCAACGGTCATGGACAGGCGTTATCTCTTACCATCGGGAGAACGTCTCGTTCGTCTCAATTTTTGACATAACAACATTTTAACTAGAAAAATGTCAACCTTCAACATTATAACCAACCTCTAATAAGTACTAATAAAAAAAAAACAACATTAAAAATAATTTTAATTTTCCCGCGACATCTCTATGGAATGCTTACCCTCATTTCTTTTTTGGAACTGTCATCATTATTACAAGACACGAGGAATTCCGCGAAAAAATAATAATACAGATTTAGTGTTCCTTAATAAAATGAAAAGAGACTATTTCACCCGACTATAAGAAATATTTTCTTCTATAACTATTTCTTTCTAAAAAGAAACGGTTTCTTCTAGGCAACCGTGCTCATTCGTAGACCGCATCTTTTCGTAACATCGGGCGGGATGGCGGTCAAACGCAAACCTATTTAGAATAATAATAATAAAAAATAATGAGACGAACAAGACGCTCTCCTCATGGTAAGAGATAACGCCTGCCCATGACCATTGCAGCGATACACAGAACTTTGAGTAGCAAAACAAAGGCCGGGGCATCGCTGCTTTGGAGCTCATTTACTTTGAGACTTTCGATGGTTAGGCTCAACAGCCCAGTAATTTCGCTAGCTGCAGTACCCTTCAAACGGGAACACAGTAATGTTTACACACTACTGCTGGGCGGCAGAATAACTGGTACTGCGGTGGTACCTACGTAGACGACCTCCTGCTAAGGAGATCTACCACCAAGTAAAAAAATTAACAACATTTCAAAAAATCTTATGTATTTAGTTCCTTAAGGTGGTTCGATTTTCATACACATACATTTTTGCCATTTATGGACAAATGAAGCAAAATTTTACAGTGAAATCACAGCTACTAGCATTTATTTTAGTCTTTATTTGCGGTAAATCACAATTGCTTGAATAAAACAGTAGATTATTAGCATAAAATCAAATTTATTATTGATTTATGAATTTATGATTTTTTAACAAAACAGTAGAGTGTGCTAATAATCTACAGTAGCTGTGATTACACTGTAACATTATGCTCCATTTGTCCATGAATGGCAAAAAAATATTTGTATGGAAGTCGAAACCACCTTAAAAGAAAATTTTAAAACAAAATTCTACAGACCCCGGGCTTACAAGGTTTAGGCATTTGGCATTTTTTAATAAAAATAATAATAAAATTTGCCTCAACAAAAAGCTATATCACAAAGCTGACAGATGCTTGCCTGCCCAAGATATTTGTGACCCGCAATTACAAAGAATGCTGCCTTACATTCAGAGCTTTATTCAAATCTTCATCGTGCAATACAAAAATGAAGATTTCTTCGGATATATTTTCATAAAAAGTCAACGACAATTGTCAAATGTAATCTACTAGAATGTTCCTTGTAAAATTAGCCAAAAGGCTTTTTTAGTTAAATATTTGTCATGTTTGGATCAAATAACGCAAGTATTTATTGTAAAAATCGATGATATTTATATATCAATATAAATTTGTACATTTTTAAATTATGTCCGTATGTTTTAAACAAAGCGAGCGCTAAAGCAGTGATGCCCTGGACTTTGTTTTGTTACTCAAAGTTCTGTGTATCGCTGCAATGGTCATGGACAGGCGTTATCTCTTACCATCAGTAGAGCGACTCGTTCGTCTCATTATTTTTTACATAAAAAAAAAATGTAATTCACAGACATGGTTTTCCGGCATCCCCTTCAAAACTTCTCAGCTGTACCGTATTCTATAATGTGGTGGTTTCGTGGAGCGTTCAGCGTACACCCACACAGAGAAGCATGTCATGTATGAACGGCACGCGCGTGTGATAGTAGCTCGTACAATACGCCATTGTCGTCATCCTGCACAATCATAATGAAAATTCCCCCCGAAATCTCGCGAAACGAAACTCAAGTTTCACTTCAAAAACATCTTTAAATTACACAAGGGCACAAATTTTGGAGCGTGAACACGCATAAGTCGCCGACTTTAGTGGCGATTAGCGAAAAATTAAACCCCCCGGGTTGTATTTAGATTGTCGCGCCCCCGCCCCCCTCATTTGCAGAACACTAATTAAATAAGTTCGGGACTGTGCTCTCAAGTTGTAACTTCGTTCGGAGATACGAATCTGTAGGATGTCGTGGATGCGGCTGTTGCAAATATAAAATGAAATATGAATAATCATAATTACTGGGCTGTTAAGACTAACCATCGAAAGTCTCAAAGTAATGAGCGCCAAAGCTGTGATGCCCTGGACTTTGTTTTGTTACTCAAAGTTCTGTGTATCGCTGTAATGGTCATGGACATGCGTTATCTCTTACCATCAGGAGAGCGCATCGTTCGTCGCATTACATTTACATTAAAAAAAAACATTATCATATTTATTGATAACGAAGTGTTACAGTGTCGTGAAGTGTCAATTTTCAATAATAATCATAAATAAAAATAAGAAATGTCAGTAAAAAGTATTAAAAATTATAAAAATATATAAATAAATGTAAAATGAATAATTAAAAAAAAACAATTAAATTTAGTATAAATAATAATGGATGGAATAGGGACTATTATAATTATGTACATATTATATGTACATAATTATAATAGTCCCTATTTTAAATTAAGCCAACAATTTAATTCCATTCATAAAGCAGCTTGCTTGCCTGCTCCGACGAAAATTCTTTCGTAGCTCCATACATTCAGGAAGCCATGAATTTCAGTGGAAGATAACAGCGAGTTATCCAGTCCAACACTCTAGTAAAGTCGCAGTAATTAAATCTGCTAATGCAAAATGTTCACTGTTATTTTAACTTAACGGTTTAGTTCGCTTAACTGTTAAATTTAAGTGTTACATTTTGCAATTGTTTTTACTAGAAGCTGGATTCATTTAATGTACTTTTTAATTCCATGGCGCATACTATTTGATTTGGGGTTAAAAAAACCTACGCTCGTTTCGCCGATTTTTTTTTTTTCGTTAATTTGCCCTTTCGGGCAGGCTAAAGCTATAAAGCCATACTGCCTCGTCTTCAGTGTTATTTCTGCTGTATCTTAACTATGGTTATCGTCAAAGTCGTCTTAGTCAAGTCCAGTTCGTGTCAGTTCGTGCCAGTCATGCTTTAGTAAAGTAGTGGCAACTTTACTATAAAGCTTCGATGGAGTTTTGGAAGCAACACGAAAACTCATGTTTCACCACATTATATCATTTTCCCACACTCGCGCTTGTAATTCGGCACTTTATGAATAAAACACCACCATTTTTATGCATAAACACTCGACAAAACACTAGTTTTGGAAAAAAATAAAACGAAGCGACAGGACTCTTCCCGCGTTCCCGCCAAACCTCTCGTTTCGCCGATACGCAATTTCCTAATCCTAAAAGAATAAGGATGCAAACAGAATCTGCCGCTCAACCGTATTGTTGCTCAGATGTACGCAGGCGTAACTTGAAAATGTAATTAAATTTAAACAAAGTAATTGGTTTAGAAAAAAATGTTTTCTCATATTAATTATCCGTTGATAATTAATAAACGGCATGCTCGTTTTATGGTTTTTTTTTGTTTATGTAATGTAAGCTAAAATATCTGAAAAACCCACTATTGGAGTTTTGGCGAGAACGCGGAAAGAGTCGTGTCGCCCCGTTGTATTTTTTTCCAAAACTAGTGTTTTGTCGAACAGTTGATACTGGAAAATGCTCAAAATGCGACGCCAAAACCAAAGAAAAAAAAATATATGTACAATCCAAATTCAATACTCAATCATTCTCTACTCGGAGACATAAATATACGTACATAGAATATAATTTACATCTCCACAACAAAGTCTTGTACAACGAAAAATACGAAAACACCTTCATTTTCACTTCAACGAAATAATATTTTTTAACTACCCGCAAAGTAGAGAAACTGCTGGAATATGAAAGTCTCAGTTATTAAATAATTAAGCGTTCAGGTTTAAAATAAGTACTGGTGTAACATTATCTTGTCGAGTTGAGTTGAGGGCGCCACTATCGGTTTATGTTAATAAAATTGAGAGTTCAGGGAAAAGTTTTAGTTCTGTCATTTGACCACTTTTGTCCAAATTTGTCGGGTTTTCTAGATAAGTTTTATGAGGATAATCTACAGTTTAGCCGCTTACAGCCGCTGGAAGCGCTGAAAATAGGTACGTTAGCAATCTAGAAGGTATTCATTGTGCTGATACTATTTATTTTATGTAAAAGTAATGTGGCGAACGGGACGCTCTCCTGGTGGTAAGAGATAATGCATGATCTACTATCTACTATCGGACAGCCAGGAGCTTTAAACAGCGACACCGCTTCATGGTTGATGTTTCAAAAGCTCGAACTAAGCGGTTTGATTCCACCTTTTTCATACGTACCGCTAGACAATGGAATCTGCTGCCCGAGTGGGTGTTCCCCAATAAATATAGTCTGGGTACCTACAAGTCGCGAGTCAATCGGTTTCTTTAGGCGAGCGTGCTCCACCATAGACCGCATCTTCGCTTAACATCAGGCGGGGTGGTGGTTAATCGCAAGCCTATCTATAAAAAAAAAAAAAATTACCATGACTATTACGGCGATACAAAGTAGTTTGAGTAACAAAACAAAGTCCAGAACAAAATCGTATTTTTTTTGGCTCAGTTTTAAAACTGCTATAGATTTATTTTATCTGATCGGTTTAATCAATATACTATGCCATGAATTGACTATAGCAAAGTACAACAAATGGCGTACAGTCATGCTATAATATATATTTATGCGGTCATTAGTTCTGAAAACGTCATCGATCTTGCTTTATCAAGATATGCCTTGCTATATAGTATCTGTTACTCTTAATATTTTGATGAACATACAGAAATAAATATTAAGGCTGTGTGTTATGTTTAGTTTCAAGATATAACGTTATTTTCCCTACTTAAAACTTATGACCTTGACAGCCCCGTTGGTTCATTGGTAGTATGTCTGCGCCAAGAGTTGAAGGGCGTGGGTTCGATTCCCACCCAGGATAAACATTTTGTTTGGTACTGTATGTATTTACAAAAAAAAAAAAGTATTTTAAGTATTCTATCAGTTATCTGCCTCCCATAGTACAAGCTTTGCTTAGTTAGCAGATTTTTAACTTGATGGTAGCTAGCCAGCCGATTACTAGAAAGTACCCTACCACCATGGTATGGTTTCCTCACGATTTTTTCCTTCACCGGCAGCTCAAGCTCATTCTAGGGGTTTGAATCCACGCCCTTCGGCATGCGAACCTACCGCGTTAACCACTGAGCTATCATCGCTACAATGTATGTAATATGTAGATTATTGTGCTACAATAAATACTTATCTATCGAGTGTTTACGGTCACGATCCAGGACAGATAAAACCTACATTAAAAAGTCCACAAAGCAATTAGTTTCGACTCGCGATATCTACCCGCAAAATTCATTAAACGTCGAATACGCTGCGTAGAACAGTAGCCGAAGTTCCTAAATAATGAATTCGATGCGAAATTACCTCTAAAACTATTTTTACATAACACTAAAAAAACACAAGTTTTGGAAAATAATATAATGCGGCTACTCAATTTTTTCGTATCCCACCAATTATAAATGTGAAAGTTTGGATGGATGGATGTTTGTTACTTTTTCACGCAAAAACTACTGAATGGATTTGGATGAAATTTGGTATGGAGGTAGCAGAGACCATGGATTAACACACAGGCTACTTTTTATCCCAAAAGTTTATTAATGACATTTCGAAGCGGCTGGTCCTCGCTTCCTACGCCAAAAGCTAAGCTTAGCCATACAACGGGGCAATGCTGCCAGCATACTGGAAACCCTACCGCGCGGCAGCGAGCTCGACGGCGTGTTTATTTTATAGTAGTATAGTTTATTTGTTTTGTTTATTTAAGATTTTGTTTTGAATATTTAAATTATTTGTATCTTAGAAAAATATTATAAATAAATGATTTCAGTCCCAAAAACATGTAGCGGGTCACACCGCGAGATGCAGCTAGTACCCTAAATTTTTCGTATATTTGTAGCGACGATGATAGCTCAGTGGTTAGCGCGGTCGGTTCACAACCCGATAAGCGTGGATTTAAGCCCCAACAACGAGTTTCAGCTGCAGTTGAAGGAAAACATCGCGAGGAAACCATAGCATGGTTCGGTTGAGTGACTTTCAAGTACTCGCCTGTCTAGCTATTATTAGCGTTATTTTTTTTTATTTCAAACAAAATTAAAAATAAAAAACCGGCCAAGTGCGAGTCGGCCTCGCACACGGAGGGTTCCGTACCATTATCTATAAAAACGGGGGGAAAATCCCGTTTGTTATATGGGAACTCAAATATTTCTTTTATGCTATTTTTTAGTATTTGTTGTTTTAGTGGCAATAGAAATACATCATCTGTGAAAATTTCAACTATCTAGCTATCACCGTTCTTGAGATACAGCCTGGTGACAGACGAACGGACGGACGGACGGACAGCGAAATCTCATTAATAGGGTTCCGTTTTTACCCTTTGTGTACGGAACTCTAAAAAGAACCAGTAGCTTTTTTCGTATTGTACTGCGACGTATTAGGGTACCAATATTTTTAGACTATCTAAACTTATTTAAAAATTTTACTCAATAAATGAGTTTGAGTTACGAGCTAGGCTTGGCGACTAGATGGCGTTGTAAAGTCTGCTGCAATATTAATTTAGTCGTGAGTTGAGTAACTGTCTGTGAAGTGTATGTCCTTGGATTGAGACGAGCTCCATCAGCGATGTATGAGGATTTAATATTAATTAAAAACACACGCGGAGCGAGCCTAAAGCGTCGCTTCAAAGTTTTTATTAGGTTTTAATACTTGTTAGTCCGTTTGGAGCGTGTCTGGAATTTTAACGCTTATTATAACTACGTTATGTATTATTTTCCAATAAATTTTATTCCTATTTCTATCATAATACCTACGTATGTTTGAAAATTGTCGAAACTCGCTTTTTTGCGTTTCTCAAAGTCATGAGCGCTAAAGCAGCGATGCTTTGAACTTTTTTTTTTATTTTGTTACTCAAAGTTCTGAGTAAAACGCTGCAATGGGTATCAGCAGGCGCTATCAAGTACCATTGTTTGGTCGTTTCGTCTTAACTTAACTTACCAAAAAAAAAAAACAGGTTAGGTTCAGTGTGTCTTTTTTAGTGTTCCGTACCCAAAGGGTAAAACGGAACCCTATTTCTAAGAGTCTGCTGTCCGTCCATCTGTCTATCTGTCCGTCTGTCACTAGGCTGTACCTCATGAACCGTGATAGTTAGACAGTTGAAATTTTCACCGATGATGACAACACAAAACAGAATAAAATAAATATTTATTTTTCATCATGATGAAAACAAGTGAAAATTTTCTTCATGTCGAAGTCGGTTAAATTACATGCTGGGTATCATACTAAAACCTATATAATATTATAAATGTGATAGTTTGTATGTATGGATGTTTTGAAGAAATTTGGCATACACATTACACATAGCTTATGAGAACAATACACATACCTGGATTAACTTAAAGAGTACTTTTTACAACATATTTATTTAATTTAAAAGCTTATTTATTCATTGACAGATTATCAGATTGACAAAATGTCAGTTTGACAGATGCCAGTTTGACCGATGTCAGATTGACAGATGTAAGATTAACAGCTGATGGCAAATTGACTTTTTTTTTATACAGAATAGTTTCGCGTTTGACCACACCTTGCCCGATGTTAAGCAGGATGCAGTCCAAGATGAAGCACGCTTACCTAGATAAAAAACCTGTTTACTCTAGATTTGAAGACACCCAAATTGTACTTCGCGGGAAAAACAGACGCCGGCAGAGAGCTCCACATCCTCGCTGTGCGTATGAAGAATGTGGAATCGAAACATTTAGTCCGTATGTGAGGAAAGCCCACCATGAATGGATGGCGCTTAGGCCTAGTCTGCCTAGCCGTCCGGTAATAGAAAGGGGCTGGCGGAACCAAATTGTGCAATTCTTGCTATTTATGTAAGTAACAAATAAGCAATGACTATTGCTTAATTGTTATTTACATGTTATATTATGTCTCTCCGTATCTAATTCTAAAGCTAACGCGGACGAAGTCGCGGGCGTCAGCTAGTCTGTTATAACGTGTACTGAAACAGATCCAACTCCCAACAAGTCTCACCATGTGTTACTCCGCAACTCTCTGCAAGATTTCATTAACACGCTCTCAGAATAAGTACGTATCACATTGCCAGTTAAGTCTCGAGTCCTTCGAGAGAACTCGATCGGGAAGTTACCCCGTCATTAGCTAACCAACCCCGATCTCCATTGTAACGAGCGACGCCCTCGTGAAACATAATCTTGGGAGGAGAGATTAAAATAATTGTTTTATTTCAAGTTGAGATGACTCATATTGTTGCTCTGACAGTCTGAGATTTTGCCTGAATATTGGTTAGGGTGGGCGCTAATTGGAATGTCGAGACGCACAAAATAGTGTTTTTTTATGCATAAAATTGTATTAGTGGTGTTTTATTCATGAAGTGGCGAATTGATTGAATTTGACAGCCCTGTTGGTTCATTGGTAGTATGTCTGCTCCTAGAGCTGAAGGGCGTGGGTTCGATTCCCACCCAGGACAAACATTTTGTCCTGGGTGGCTGTTTTTGGCAAGTGAGAGCCACAGAGAGAGGAGGATTTTAAGACTTGTGGTTATTTTAATTAGATTTTTTGTTATTTTCATTAAATTTTTGTCAAATTATATTTTAAAGTTTATGCCAAATTAGTTCTAGATATTAAGTGAGATTAGGTTTTTAATTAATAAGTTGTTGTCAATTAGTTAAATTTAAGTCCTCATCACTGTTGTAACTGGAACGACTGTTAAGCGGAAAAAAACTGAAGATATACCTTGAATAATTAAAACATTTTGTGGTATATTCAATTCTGTGTCTGGGCGTTTCTATATTTATTATAAGTATGTATATACAAAAAAAAAGAATCTATGTATTCTATCAGTTATCTGACTTCCATAGTACAAGCTTGGCTTAGTTTGGGGTCAGATGGCGCTGTGTGTAATGTCCTATAATAAGCAAAAAAAAAAATTGTGTGCGAGAAGAGAAAATAACTTTTTTTTATTATTTTTCGCAGGCTAGGTGTTTTGACTACCACCTCGCCCGATGTTAAGTGATCATTACCGTTTTACAACAACACGACCAGACGCCCGACCAAAAGTCACCCTCTTACAGTGGAAGTTCCCTACAAACGCACAATAAAAAAAAAGTGAATAGGTATTTCCTTTCCACCAGGTGAGGTCGTGGCTAAACACATGCCTAGTCCGACGTAAAAAAAAGTGGCCTGTACTCAGCAGTGAGTGATGCAGGGCTGATGATAAAGATGATATTTTAACCTTTTCTACACTAATATTATAAAGATGAAAGATTTGTATTTTTAGATTTTTGTATGTTTGTAACGAATAAACTCAAAAACTACAGGACCGATTTCAAAAAAAAATTTTGGGTCAATTACTGTAGCACTTTAGAAAATTTTCACGAAGTCAATTTCTCAGGGTTTCTAACATTAGAGAATACATTATTTTACTCGAAGATAGATTTTTTTAAAATTTCTAGCTATTAATTACTATTAAAACAACGCAACGTTTTTATAATTAAACTATGTTTATAATAGGGACTTAAATTATTTCAATTAAGACTGTTATTAAATTTTTATTAACTAAAACTGATGCACAAAATCTTATGAAAGTAGTTTTTTTAAATATATAATTAATAGATAGGCTTGCGTTTGACCGCCATCCCACCTGATGTTAAGCGAAGATGCGGTCTACGGTGGAGCACGCTTGCCTAGAAGAAACTGACGACGGTCTGATAATTTCATTGTATTTTGTGCGTGATTAAGTCCCGGTGAAAACCAGAATAAAGTGTAGTATTTATTCTCTCATATTCTGTACTTTTAATACCTGATTAAAATTTTCCTTATTAATTAGGTAGGTCAAGGTATATATTTAGTTCATTTCCGCTTAACAGTCGTTTCGGTTACAACAGTGATGAGGACTTAAATTTAACAACAATTTATTATTTAAAAACTTACTCGTAATTTTACTTAATATCTAGAACTAATTTTGACATAAACTTAAAAACTAATTAAACAAAAACCAAATTAAAATAACACACTTCTCGCTCCAGTAACCACTTTCCGACACGTGTGTCGCCTCTACACGAGGCATCCTCAAGACGTGTTGACTCTTCGAGCGTTTGGTCGATACTGAGAAATAAACTAAATATAAACCTTGAATATTCAAAATGAACTTCCGCATAGTAACGCCTGAATCAATCAATTAATTAGTTAGGTGTTTATTTTTACTGGGTGGTAGATCTCCTTAGCAAGAGGTCGTCTAGGTAGGTACCACCGCAGTACCAGATATTCTGCCGCCAAGCAATAATGTGTATTACTGTATTCCGGTTTGAAGGGTACCTTCAACTAGCGAAATTACGGTGTGTTCCGGCAGCGTTACTTGAGATTCAGTACCATTCCCGCCTAGGTTTACCATCTTCGACCACAACGTTGAGCTGTAGTCTAACACCTAGCCTCTCAAACATTAAAAGAAATTACAGTGCTGTTGAGACTATCCAACGAAAGTCTTAAAGTAATGAGCATTAATGTAGTTATGGACTTAGTTCTGTGTATCGCTCTATTTTGTAACTTTTGTCTGTCTCTGTTTGTTTGTTTTTGTGCTTGTTACAGAATTAAACGTTTTTCTTTCTTTCTTTCTTTTTGGATATGCGTTTTCTCTTACTATCAGGAGAGCGTCTCGTATCATTCATCATCATCATCATCATTTTAGCCGTAGGACGTCCACTGCTGGACTTAGGCCTCCCCCATTGACTTCCATAAAGACCGGTTGGAAGCGGCTCGCATCCAGCGCGTTCCTGCGGTCTTTACTAGGTCGTCTGTCCACCTTGTGGGTGGACGTCCTACGCTGCGCTTGCCGGTCCGTGGTCTCCACTCCAGAACTTTGCAGCCCCATCGGCCATCAGTTCTGCGTGCTATGTGCCCTGCCCACTGCCACTTCAACTTGCTAATCCGTTGGGCTATGTCGGTAACTTTGGTTCGTCTACGGATCTCCTCATTCCTGAAAGTATGTATCCTCATTCGTATCATTACTTTTACTTTAAAAAGTCACAAATCAAGTAACAAAATATTATCAAATTCATAAATTTAACCACTTCCTTGTGTTTTGACAATGTTACTTCAACACAAAAAGCTTTCGGTGGTCCTTCTCGTAATTGAAATTGTATGATGTATAATTTTCGTCCCATACACGGCTACTGGTATTTTTTTAGGACGCTCAAAATAACAGCCTTGTATTATATCGTCACGGGTAAAAGGATATATATATATACGGTACCTTCGTTATATAAAATTGAGGGCAGTGGTTGAAATATTTAAAGTGAATTTCGTGTTTGGCTAGCTGCAGCTTTTAAATTATACATTTTTCTGAGATAAAATTGTATGGCATCGTCTTTTTTTATTGTTGGCCGGCTTGGTATATGACCACAGCTCATCTAATGTAACCTCACGCGGGCTAACCATAGAATGTCTCAAAGTAATGAGCGCCAAAGCAGCGATGTCCTGGATTTTGTTCTGTTACTCAAAGTTTTGTGTACCGCTGCAATGATCATGGGCATGTGTTATCTCATACCATCAGTGGGGTGTGATATTCATCTCATTGCATTTTTTTTAATTTGGAGTGATGGTGTGGTCTTATAATAGAAAATACACATAAGCTGGGATAGAACTGGCTCGTAAGTGAGGCTTCCAAAGCTCACCGTTAGGTTAGTAGATTTACAAATTCTGTGTGGTAGTACAAATATGCCTTCAAAGTAATAAAAACCCATAGACCGTCCACTGCGAAAGCTACTGGGCCCTTATTCGCTATAAGCACGTAACACGTCGCGATTACATATCGCAGCGTGTTACGTAACGTGGCAAACGTTGAGTCTGAGCGTGAATTCACTCAATGCCAATGTCAAATTAAAAAATATGACGAATCCTATCTTATATGCGGAAATATGTAAATGGTGTACAGTCATTACAATGTGTTATACCTATTTAGACATTAACTCTGTTTCCCTAATAAAACAAAAATTATACTAATAATGTCACTGTCACTGTCAGTGACAGTGACATTATTAGTATAGTTTTTGAAGAATGAAGATTTTAAGAATTCAAGATGAAGTCTGAAAACATTAAACTCGTGTAACAGGTATACGCGTTTTTGGCAAAGAACGTCATGTGAGTTAGAGAATCAGGGGCGTGTATAACAAAATCCGGGTCTTACTTACCACAACATCAAATACGTGTAAATAGCGCGTAAAGCCTCGTTAAACCCGGAGCTGGTGACAAAGCATTAATCCTGGAGGATTTTAATGATCTACCGTTGGTCGTTGACAGTAACCTATTCGTTTTAGAGTCTAGATTAGAGTACACATTGCAGAATATATCAAGAAAAAGGGCACAGACAATCAACATTAGATAAAAATATAATATAATTATGGGTAGTTATTAAATTTGAACATATTGAATTTCAAGGTATAAATAATGATCGAAGTAAATAACACAAGCGACACTTATGTTTTTTCTAGGTATATGCGTTAATACAAATAAAAAAAAGACGTGTGGCACTCGGGGACTGCCGCGGTAAAGCTGTTGCATTAAAAGTTCTGCTATTCATCGATAGATGGCAAAACTAAAAAGTATCACCGCTGTGCCGGTGGGAGTGGGAGGGTGTTAGGTTATTTTCGTTACGGAATTTCTGGATTCGGTCTCCACGCTCAAGGCCCGCGAAAGAAGCTATGCAATAGCTTAAAATGTTGGAAATTAGCTCAGAATATTTTAATTGTGACGAAATAAGTCTTCAGCCTTTTTCCAGAACCAACTTATACATTTCAATTAAATTCGAAACTCATACCATTCATCATTCAGAAACTTTTTGTCTGCCTGTACAGAACTTATTTTAATGAAAATTTATCACTCGGCTCAGTACTTGGTAATTAGTACTTATTGGTCTGTAAAGCGATCTAGGTACTTTTGTGTTGTCAAAAAGGGTAAAAACGTCGGAAATTAATAGGTATTTGTAGAATTTTTTGAGTTTGTTTTCAATAATTCTTCACTACCATTGTCATGCTGAAAGGCAGAATATGGTATTCAATCCAACTACTTTGTATACCCTTATTATAATTATGCAAATACTTTTAAATACTTTTGTCTATCTCTGTTTGTTTGTTTTTGTGCTTGTTGCAGAATTAAACTTTTTTCTTTCTTTTAATAAATAATCGGATTCGGTCGCCCGAAGCGTTGGAAGATTTTTTTTATTTATTTTTTTAAAGTAAAAAGTAATGAGACGAACGAGACGCTCTCCTGATGGTAAGCAATAACACCTGTCCATTACCATTGCAGCGATACACAGAACTTTGAGTGTCGAAACAAAGTCCAGGGCATCACTGCTTTGGCGCTCATTACTTTGAGACTCTCGATGGTTAGTCTCAACAGCCCAGTAATTTCGCTGACCTTCAAACCGGAACACAGTAATATTTACACACTACTGCTTAGCGGCAGAATAACTGGTACTGCGGTTGTACCTACCTAGACTACCTCCTGCTAAGGAGATCTACCACCAAGTAAATAAGATAGAATGTTTAGTGTCAGTCGATTGGAGAAGATGTACCTATTGTAAAATATTCCTACCAGCTCGAGTTGTTTTAATTACAAGTGCCGCTGTTTCCTGCCATAATGCTAAGGTAGTTCACATCACCTATCATTATAAGCTAATTAAATTAAAGCCCGCCACAGACGGAGCCATATTTACGTATCAGCCGTCACCCCGAATGACAATGAGTGACAGCGCTACGTTGGCCGCGTCCGGCGGGCACAGATGCGGGCTTTGATTAATGTCCACCGGGCGAAGTTTACGGTGTCATGGGGTTTGATTAAATTATTTATGTAGTACCCACCTATATATTATTATACAAAAATCGTATTATATCGGAGACATCGTTGTTCAACAAACAAAAATAACAACAAAACATTAGTTTTTAACTCCCGATGCCAAAACGACGGGGTGTTACAAGTTTGACGTGTCTGTCTGTAGCATCGTAGCCTCCGAACGGATGAGCCGATTTTGATTTTGTTTTTTTGTTTGAATGGTGAATTAGTCGGGAGTGTTCCTAGCTATGTTTGATGAAAATCGGTCGAAAATGGCCGCCGCCACAAAATGGCGGATTACATATTTTTTCACAAAAAGTTGTGAAAAAATATGTAATCCGCCTACTACTCTACTCACTCTCCACGTATTCTTTCATTTGATATATGTATAATTGAAGAATTTTAATATGAATATCAAATGAAAAGGCCTAGTAGAACACTACACTATGATAAATTTTAAATCCAAGATGGCCGCCACCACTAAATGGCGAATTATATTTTATGTGACTTGATCGAAAGTGATGTTAACTATGATTCAAAAAAGTCTGTTCAGCTGTTTGAAGATGAACAGCTCTTATGTATGTGAGTATTTACCACTGATCGATTTGAAATTTTGTATTACGTGTATTACTGGTATTGAGGGTTTTTAAATTTATACTTATGCGGGATTACTCATATTAAATTATATCGGATACTCCGACTATAGTTTCGGATGCCCTTCTTCATGGAGACAAAAGCGCACGTAAAACGCGAGTATTATTAAATGAGTAATCCTGCATAAATAAAATAATATTGTTAAAAGTAATGAGACAAACTAGACGCTTTCCTGATGGTAAGAGATAACGCCTGTAGGTACATGACCATTGCAGCGATACACAGAACTTTGAGTAGCAAAACAAAAGGGCATCGCTGCTTTGGCGCTCATTACTTTGATACTATCGACGCTTAATCTCAACAGCCCAGTAATTTCGCTAGCTGCAGTACCCTTCAAACCGGAACTAAGTAATGTTTACACACTACCACTTGACAGAATATCTGAAATTGTTGGTACCTATACGACCTCCTGCTAAGAAGATCTACCACCAAGTATCTAATAAAGTCCAGGGCATCGCTGCTTTGGCGGTTTTGCTGCTCTGAGACTTTCGATGGTTAGTCTTAGCTAATCCCGGTTATAATGATGACATTGGTACACGGTGGACAGACGACCTAATAAAGACCGCAGGAACGCGCTGGATGCAAGCCGCTTCCAACCGGTCTTTATGGAAGTCAATAGGGCAGGCCTGTGCCCAGCAGTGTACGTGCCACGGCTGAAATTATGATGATGATGATGAAGACATACATATTATCGCTGTCTGCCTCCAGTATAGTATAGTGGTGAGTGACAGCCAACAAGCGACAGTGTCCGTTCCAGATGGTTTGTGATTAATTTCGTCCAGCAAATTGTTCATGTACAAATACAAACTTTATTGTTATTAAATTTAATATTCTATGTATTTAAACTGTTTTATTTAGTCTGTTTGTTGTTGCTGATGTTTTTGGGTCAAATTTATTAAATGCAATTTTACCCCCTTCCTGTTGACAGATTGATTTGGTATTTGGTACAGATTCATATAGTATATAGGTACAGATAGACAGTTCTGATGACAATTAAATTGAATGGATTCATTATCATTGTAATTCCAAGATGGCCGCCGCAATTTTATGTCGAAACCCTCAATATGGGTGTCAAATAAAAGGGATTGACTAGTAGAATATTGTGCACTAGAACAAATTTAAAATCTAAAATGGCCGCCGGCACAAAAAAACTAATAATTTGAAAATAATATAGGTAAAATAAATTATAATCATCAATGCCCTAGATTGCGGAGAGTGCTGTAATGACGTTACCTAAGACCTACCGTTTTTTTTTAGCGGTTAGTCCATTATTTACATATTTTTTTTTCAATAAAACCATTTGACCTACATTTTTTGTTTTAATTATTTTACCATCAGGCAAACGCAAACTGTTTGGGTAAAGGTACTTTTGTTACTATACGTATAGTATATGCCAACTATATCTACTTTTTTATCATTATAGTATTTAATTATTATTATTAATGTTATAAAATCTGTACCGTGTTTTGTATATACTGTCTACTTACCTTTTTCTTTCGAGAATATTGTATATTTTTATTCATTAAAAGTTTTTTGATATTTAGTAGTCCATATTTTTTTCTTTTAGCTTCTAGAATCCCGCTGCTGGATAAAAGCAAAAATTCCAAAAAAACAATAAAAAAACCAAAAAATATTTCCCGTACCGGGAATCGAACCCGAGCCTCCTGGGTGAAAGCCAGGTATCCTAGCCACTAGACCATACGGGAGATAACTAACGTATCGAATTTATGAATTAATTTCAACAGAACATGACGCATTTGCTATAATGATTACGTCAATTTACAGCTGAGTCATTTCAAACATCGTTTATTCAACCAATCGCGCCGTCTAGTCTGTTTTGTGTGAATTCAAGGTGATTCATGATTTAAATTAGTTTCGCATCGGTTTCGAATGCTTTAGATAAGGATTGTTACGCAATGTTTATATTATCTACATAAGTATACCTTCTTCGTTTCCAAGCAGATACATTACAAGAGATATTATTTGTGAAATGACAATGAAAAAACAACAAATGACATGAAAATTTTGTTGTACCACAGAGGTTATTATGGCTGCCGTTGACTTGCCATTGACAAATTTTGTTTTGGTTTGCCAGTATATGAAAGTTGCCCGACGAGATGACGTCATGGGACATCAATTGAAAGTCAAGTTTGATTTATGTTTTTATTAAAATAAACCCCACTTCATAGTTTACAGAGTTTTAAACGAAAAAATATTGTACAGAAATGTACTATTTCGAAATGGTTTTGGAATCAGTAAAGTTTTTTTTTCTTTACATACCGAATTTCGTTCGGAATATTGAATACTTTCGGCTCAAAGCTTGTATGAATACATTACTATATTTCGGATATATTTCGGAGAGTGTGCACTTGAACTGCACAATTTAGTTCTCCCGCACCTTTAATCTTCCGGACGGCCAGACAAACGCGCCCAAAACGTCATCCGTATAAGGTGAATGCATAAAACGTTTTGATTCCACAATTTTCATTCGCACAGCGAGGTTGTGGAACTCTCTGCCGGAGTCTGTGTTCCCTGTTAGGTTTTTTTTTAAATTCAATATAGGTTCGCTTTTGACCACACTCTGCCTGATGTTAAACAGTTGTGTGGTCTAAGATGGAGCACGCTTACCAAAACCTATTTACTCTAGATTTGAAGTAAGAGCGTAGGTTTTTTTTTATTGTTAACGGGCTAGGTGTTTGACCACAGTTCACCTGATGTTAAGTGAAGGTGTAGTCGAAGATGGTAAAGCACACCTAGCGTGGAATGGAACTGGCTCTAAATTGAGGCACCCGGAACACACTGTTAGATGCTTGGCGGCAAATTTTCAACTATATATATATGGGTGTCTTCAAATCTAGAGTAAATAGGTAAGCGTGCTCCATCTTAGATCTATAAGGAGCTATAGGGACCGATAAGGCGGAGTATAGTTAAATGCGAACCAATTTTGAATTTAAAAAAAAATCACTGGTACAATAGATATATTGGATTGGTTGGACCAATCAACTTTGAAAACTGAAGCCATAATTACTCAACAAAAAAACTTAACCGTTCAAACTCGGATGCTACGTCATTTAAGGGGGAGCAAAGAGGGATATAAATGAGCTCATCCGACCAAGGAAATGAGAGGCGATCGGCCAAACGATCGGGCATTAAATAAGTGTCTGTGGTCCGTTTAAGGCGCAGTTCCATTGCTGCAACTTCAACTGCAAGTGATGACGCTATTTTTACAATTTTTTTTAACATTGTGACATCTAAAACTGGTTCTAGGACTGGACTTGTTTTAATATGTAATTTAATATATTTTTTTATGTTATGTTTTCCTAAACTTAAATAAAAGTGACCGCATCGTTATTTCTTTACAGCAGCAAAACTATATATCTATATATATATTTTTTCACACAGCGCCTGGCGAAATTTTCTGCCAAGCACCTTACGGTGTGCAGTTCGCTTCAGAGCCAGTTCTATTCCACGCTAGGTGTGTTTACCATTTTCGGCTATCCTGCCAGTTATCATCAGGTAATTAAAGCTGTGGTCAAACATATCTATGTTTATACAAATAGGTAGATAATCTACCGCCAACTAAAATACTACACCATCTTCGACAACACCGTCACTTTACATTAGATTTTCAATGGTCGTACACCTACATTGGGCTATGTAGTTTTATGAATAAAAAAATCTTAATTACATTTTGATCGCAGCTGTGAGTATTGAAATCGCACCTTAACCGGCTTTCTAAGATTTTCTTAAAGAGATATTATTTGGATTCGAATAGAGCTCTCCGCCTTTGTTTAAACGGTATAAGTGTAATCGGTGGATATTCACAATGCCCTTCCATTTCTCTTTACGTTTGATGGTAACCACTAAGTGGTGCTTAGATAGGGATGGCCAAAAACGCCTTATTCGAATTATTAATCGAACTACTCATATTCGAATAATGAAATAAAATATTCGATTACAAATACAACTCTTTTATTAATAACACCAAAGTTACATGTCATTTTTACATTCAAATTTAAAAATATCAAAATCATATGTCAATACAATGAGAATGTCAATGAAATAATATGTCACGTATAAAACAATTATTTCAATATGATTAAAAATGTCAATAAAAACAACATTTTTATGGTAACTTACTAGTAATTCAATAATCTCTTAATTTAAAATAGTCGTCAAAGTCACAAAACAAGGTCTCTTGAAACAAGGTCAATTGAAATGTTCGTGTCGCAGTGACTTTTCTTGGCGTTTATTTAATAAAACATCTGGCTCATTTGTGTTTAATGTGGCTTTTTATGTAGTGGAAAAACAACGAAATAGTCTGTGTGTTTTCAAGTCGAGTGTGAATTGGTATCTTCTAGGTAAGCGTGCTTCATCCTAGACCGCATCAGGCGGTTAAACGCAAGCCTATAATCTTAAAAAAAAACACGCTCCCCAAATGGTAAGAGATAACGCATATCCATGACTATTGAAGCGATACACAGAACTTTGAGTGTCAAAACAAAGTCCATCGCTGCTTTAGCACTCATTATTTTGAGACTTTCTAGAGCTCTAAATAGCTCTGTTTATGGGAACGTATTTAGGTACATACATAACTATTTTATCTATCTGTTGACATCGGGTGACTTGCTGGCCAAAAAAAATCATTTCCTAAAAAAAACTGAAAGTTGTATGCTTCCTGTACACAAAAATGAAATGTCAGAAAATTTTACACGACTGTCCAAAAAAAGGAATGTAATGTTTTCAGGGTTAATGTATGTACCTATGTCTTTCTTTATAATATTTTTTTGTTCATAAACATAACACAGGTAGGTACACTAACATAACATATATCCGAATAACAAAAATACGGAGAAAAACAAAATGAGATACTATACAACTATACATATTATAATACATAATTATATTCTACCATAAATTTTAAAACTTTGAATAGAATTGCATTTAGGGTGTGTCGTTATAATCCTTACATCATCCACTGATATCAGCTATAATATTATTAAAAAAAGACGTGTGGCACTCGGGGACTGCCGCGGTAAAGCTATTGCATTAAACGTTCTGCTATTCATCGATAGATGGCAAAACTAAAAAGTATCACCGCTGTGCCGGTGGGAGTGGGGGGTGTTAGATTATTTTCGTTACGGAATTTCTGGATTCGGTCTCCACGCTCAAGGCCCGCGATAGAAGCTATGCAATAGCTTAATAATAAATTAATATTATTATTAGTGGGCATTCATGTTTTTTTTTTCTTGACTAAACATTTAATCGATAAAGGATTTATGATCGAGTTACACGAAAAATAACAGAAATTTAATCGAATCATACTATTTTTCAAATGTTTCAATCGATATTCCATCTCTATAAGTGCTCAGTTATGTTATGCTAACAGATAATGGTTCGGAATATCAGAGTTTATTGGGTATGATAATGAGGTTTTCTGTTCGTGGTTTTGTTAATCAGTTTTCTTGCTACAACGCGCTTAATGTACGTTAGAGGAAATTTAATTTAGATTTAGAGGTAAAAGAAATTAAACCGCGCTTGATTTTTGTTGAAATAAAACGTAATGTACAAGGTGAAAAATTTTGCCTTCTTAAAAAATCAGCCGTGGCAACGGAACAATTGCAAAAATAATTTGATGATAAAATAATGTGCTTTGAAGTATCGTTAAAATATAAGTACGCTATATCCTTGATAATAATTATAATAATGATTTAATTGAGTAGAAATATTAACCAATTATCCCACTAATAATTATAAATGTGAAAGTTTGGATGGATGGATGTTTGTTACTGTTTCACGCAATAACTACTGCACGGATTTGGATGAAATTTGGTATGGAGGTAGCTCAGACCCTGACCCAGACATTAATATTATAAACTAGCTGAGCCTCGCGGTGTTACCCGCTACATATTTTCGGGATAAAAAGTATCCAGTAACCCAGGGTCTCAGATACCTCCATAACAAATTTCATCCAAATCCGTTCCGTAGTCTTTTGCGTGAAAAGTAACAAACATCCATCCATTGGCGGATTAACACATAGCCTACTTTTTTATCCCGAAAACATGTAGCGTATAACACCGCGGGGCGCAGTTAGTTGTCTATAAAAACGGCAAAAAAATCACGTTGTATGGGAGCTCCCTTAAATATTTTTATTATTCTGTTTTTTTTAGTATTTGTTCTTATAGCGGCAACAGAAATACATCATCTGTGAAAATTTCAACTGTCCAACTATCACGGACAGACAAACAGACGGACGGACAGCTTAGTAATAGGGTCCCATTTCACTTATGGGTATGGAACCCTAAAAACCATTAAAGGTACGTCCCTTTATAATGTTGCAATTTTGTAACGTAATTATGAATTTGCGTGTCTCATGTCCACATTTCCACACCACCCTTCCACAATGAATTGTAAATTAGCTTTTGTTTCAACCCCAAGGAAAAACAATAGACTGGAGCTTACAGAACAACACTGCGAGAATGTGCAACAGACAGCTGAGAGCTTTAAAATTTATTACTTTCTCACTTAATTAGAGACTTGGCATAATTTAATATTATCTCCGCTGTTTACAGTGCAGAAGGACAGATGGGAAGGTCGCTCGCTAATTTATTACAGCTTTTGGCCACCGATTTTGAATACAGCTACATTACTTATGTGGAATTGTTTACAGCCCGGTTGGTTCATTAGTTGTGTTTGCTGCAAGATATAAAGGGCGTGGGTTCGATTCCCACCCAGGATAAACATTTTACAAACAAACAAAAATGTTTCTTCTGTGTCTGGGTGTTCCCTATTTATTATAAGTATGTATTTACAAAAAAAAAGTATTTGAGTAATCAGTTATCTGACTTCCAAAGTACAAGCTTTGTTTAGTTTGTGATCAGATGGCGCTGCATGTGATGTCCTACGATATTTATTTATTTAATTACTCATGTTTAATTAAATCCGACTATAGTTTCAGCTACATCCGGTGTCCTTTTTAAAGGAGTCAAAGCAGAGCACAACGCGCCCGCGGCCTTGCACGTGAAGGGTTTGGTGCGCGGCGAAGATGCGCCGGTACGCTCTGGAAGCATCCTCTATTGAGGTGTCATTTTTATGTTTCACAAGCTAGGCGGAGTGAGGTCGTGACATAGTGGTAGTAAAAGCAAGGAGGGTTGCTTGACCAGCTACAAAATGAGTTGACGATAACGTGGTAAAATCATGCTGGCTAGCTACCACCCTCAAGTTGAAAATCGGTCGCCAAGCATCTAACGGTGTGTTCCGGCAGCCTCACTTGAGAGCCAGTTCCATTCCAGGCTAGGTGTGCTTTACCATCTTCGACCACACCTTCACTTAACATGAGCTGTGGACAAACACCAAGCTTGTCAACCATAAAAAAAAAGTCAACATCGGTGCTTGAGCCTAGACCAGTTTTCGCTTGGAACCGAAACAGGTGGCACAGCTAGGGTGAGGTTTGTACCCAACAGTGGGATAAAAAGGCTGCAGATGATTACAACACTCTGACAAATAAAAGTTTTATGATCTGAAACGTCTATTCGCGTCTTGGCAGTAAAATCTACTTGTATGCCGTTACGGCATGCGGCGTGACGATCCCTTTTGCTGTCATGACCCCCTATGCCATTTCTCTTTCCCTTGCGTGTGTACTTTACGCATCGGAGCTTCTCTGTTAAACTATGAAAATTATTTACCGTGGTTCTTCTAATAAGTGAGTTCAGGAAGAGATATTACTTGATATCTGTGCCATTTTTATTCTGTAACATAATTTCGTCCGTTTGTCTTTATTTCGAGAGTGATTATTTTAACTTTATTATGGAGCCCTAAAGTTTCTTGGTAAAAGGTAAATAAAAATCTAGTTTCGTTTTGCCTTTTATAGACAACATTTCAGGACATGTCCAAATAAAAAAACCTAAAATTAATAAACATAAACATATAAACTTTTATATTTTTAATATTATTATAGTTGAATCATTTCAATTTTAATTTTCAATTATTAAGTAAGTCCTCGAAGTTCCCCTTTTCATTTTTTCATTGGCAATTGTTATCTTGGTTTTTTTTTTTAATTTTCTGTAAATGTCTTTGCGATGATAGCTTAGTGGTTAGGTCGATTCACACGCCGAAAGGCGTGGGTTCAAACCCCAACAACGAGCAGTTTGGGGTCAGATGGTGCTGTGTGTAATGTCCTACGCTATTTATTTTATTTTTATTGCATAGCGGCAGAACATGTCGTATTGCAGCAGTGGCACCTATGTACATCTGGTACCTGCCTAGATGACCTCCTACTATGAAGATCTACCACCAAGTACCTACTATCATTATAGCAGTGGATTCTGTATGGGGAACGTTGAGAAGCCATAAAATCAAAACGTTCTGACATAAGCCAAGTTTGTTCGTGTAAATCTCAACCCCCCCGAAATTTCTAAAATATTTATCCACTAACTCCCAAATTCTTCCTATGTCTTTATCTATTTCAAATATCAGTCGTTTTGCAGATGACTTTGACAGTCTAATGGTAGAAGACAGTTCAAGATATTAACAAAGATAAGTTTTCGAATGTTAAAGGTAAGTTTTGTACTGTATTTGAAAATGATAGAGGTGATTTTTGCTTGGCATGGTTGCGAGTGAGTTGTAAATGATTGGCGAAAGCGAAGGTGGTGAGGTGTGGTCCCAGTGTGAGAGAAAATGCCATGGTGTTTAAATCATCTTTAAAAAGTTTTCCATAGGCGTAGCGCAAGTAATCCTAATTGGGGATGTTAAGTTTTTTTATATAAAAGTGATAAGAGAAACCAGACACTCTTCTGATGGTAAGAAATAACATATGTCCATGACCATTGCAACGATAGGCTAATTTTTTGTTACAAAATAAAGCTGATTTGGGTTTCATGGTTATTCTAAACAGCCCTACAATGTCGCTAGTAACAACTTTTACTATTGGCACTCTGATTTCAAACAGAATCAGAATCAGAGTGCCAATAGTAAAAAAGGTCTGGAAAAAAGAAATTTTATTTGTGTAAAAATGACACACACATTCTAAATTATATGAAGTCAATGATTATAAATTACGTTTCTACCTTTATGAAGTTTTAGAATCAATTGTAATAAATAATTAATTTTATTCAAAAATATACTTTAGCAGTGAAAACGCAAATTAAAATTTGCTTATACTGAAATGCGATGATGGCGGTCAATTTATAAAATGTATCAATGCGTATTTGCAATTTTCTTTTTTGTTTTTTGCGTCACCGTTTATGTATTTGTCAGTGTCAAGCGAGTCACACAAAATTGAGTCCAGTCATGCTTTAGTAAAGTCGTGCGACTTCGTTATAAGAATCGATGTAGTGTTGTGAGCAATACGAAAAGTCATAATTTAACTACATTATATAATTTTCTCATACTCGCGGTTATAAATCGACACTTTATAAATAAAACACTACTAGTTTAGAAAACAATAGAGCAGCAAAATTTTTTCCGCGTTCTCACCAAAACTCATTTGAAATCGCTAATCGCTGTAACAGGAACTCTCCCCTTAAGTGTTCAGGGGTAAATGACGCCATCTTGCAGCGGAAATTATCAGCTAGCGGCAAATGTGACGCCGATATCGCTTATCTGCGACTACCCGCGCACGGCACTCACACATGCATAATATTGAAAACATATTTAGGTACACATAGAATTACCAATACGTAGATTTCGATCATACTCAAAAGTGATAGATAGAACCAAGTTTGTTGGTAGATTAAGCTAATACAATAATAAATCATGAATTATTTTATTTCACAACATCCCTGTTGGTTCATTGGTAATATGTATGCTCCGAAAGCTGAAGGTCGTGGGTTCGATTCCCACTCAGGACTAACATCGATGTTTGTTCTGTGTCTGTATGTATTTTCAAAAAAAAGTATTTAAGTGTTCTGTCAGTTATCTGGTTCCCAAAGTGCAAGCTTTGCGTAGTTTGGGGCTAGATAGCGCTGTGTTAAATGACCTCCAATATTTACTTTATTTATTTCAGGCATATAACTAATCCCATTTAAATTAATCATCATGATGATGATGATTGTAATTATTGTTATTTTTTATTTTTTTGAGAAAAGTATTATATCAACATGACGAAAATCCCTCAACGTTTATGCAATGTTCTTAAAACACACCCATCATAAGAACTCATTAAACTAGTACTCATTAAATTTGGGATGTTTTTGTTTGTTGTACCAAAAATGAAGTTAAAAAAAAAATTACAGCATCCATAGTTTAGTACATCTCTGTAACTGCACATGTAGGTTCACTCTGAAATACAAGTACAAAGATAGATTACCTGTATCTATCTAAAAGGTTTGTGATCTATGATCACAGTGCCGTGGGTATCCCGTGCGCCATTTCCACGGGTAACATTTTGGCATTTTTTTTGTAGCAATGATAGCTCAGTGGTTAGCGCGGTTGGTTCGCATGCCGAAGGGTGTGGGTTCAAACCCCAACAATGAGTCAACACCGGGGTGTTTTACGTCAAACACCAGTTTTGAAATCTTACCTACAGTAATAATGTGTATACCATTTCCAAGTTGGAAAACAGGTACGCATACCGCCCTTTTAATTTTAATTAATAAAGGATCAGAACATTCATTTTAGAAAATCATAATTCAGCTGAAGGGCGAAATCAGATTTCCTCTCACCAATGGTGTTGTCACAATCTTCATAAAATTCCGTGGCTTGGTTAGAGATGACGATTAATTGAAAATATCGATAAAATAATATTTGTTTGAAAAAAATATCGATTTAAAAGCAATTTTTAAATACCATATAAACGTTTTGTTAGGCATATTAAAAACACATTTCTACAACAGTTAAAAAAATAGAATAAATTTACCTCGAATAGGTTCATCTATGGCATTCTTCGATGCTGTTTGTTACTCTTTCACGCAAAAACTACTGACCGGATTTTGATGAAAAAAAATAACACATGGGCTATTTTTTATCCCGAAAACATGTAGCGGGCAACACCGCGGGGCGCAGCTATAAGTTTTCTACCCCCTTTTAGGTTTTTTTCCTATTCTCTCTTCACCGTCGATCTTGTCCTGGTACGACCGCAACTTTACCTTCACCAAATAACGCTTGATTTAAAACGTTAATCCAAAATGTAAATAGAATACCAGAAAATATCGACACAATTTTTTAAAGCACCTAATCTCTAAAATGGCTACCAAAACATCGACATTAAAACGCTTACACATACGTTTGGAAACATCGATAAATCGGTCTCTACGATCAATATATCACATCCCTACGTAATCAATTCAGATCCTAAGCAAACTGGTGTTAATGGTCGAACCCGGGGGTCCCTAAAATAACATTTTCTGTGTATAAATTGCATTTTGTTAAAAGTGACAGCGGCAAAGTGATTTTTCCGTATAATTTTTAGATGACGGGGTGACCTCTCGAATATCAAGGCAGGTAATATTCCGAAACACACAAAAGTACACCAGGGCTTTATATATAAATAAAGAGAGGAACGAGACGCTCTGATGGTGGTAAGAGATTTAAAAAAAATGTAAATGTACCTCTGGTACTGGACCACCAAAGCCGAAGTTCAGGCAGTCTGGAAGGCGCAGTGGGACATTAGAGGCTGATAAAAAAAAGTTATGGGACGAACGAGGCGCTCTCCTGATGGTAAGAGATATCGCCCGTCTATGACCATTGTAGCGATACACAGAACTTTGAGTAGCAACACAAAGTCCAAGGCATCGCTGCTTTGGTGCTCATTACTTTGACACTGGTTAGTCTCAACAGCCCTGTAATTTCACTAGCTGCAATACCCTTCAAACCGGAACACAGTAATGTTTACACACTACTGCTTCGAGGCAGAAAATGAATACAAATTAACGAACGAACGAACTAATTTTTTAGTAAAACGGACGCAAAGAAAAAGGGCCTTACAATGATCTTCTTGAATGATCTACTTGGTGGTAGATCTTCTTAGCAGGAGGTCGTCTAGGTAGGTACCACCGCAGTACCAGTTGTTCTGCCGCTAAGCAGTAGTGTGTAAACATTACTGTGTTCCGGTTTGAAGGGTACTGCAGCTAGCGAAATTACTGGGCTGTTGAGACTAACCATCGAAAGTCTCGAAAGTAATGAGCGCCAAAGCAGCGATGCCCTGGACTTTGATTTGTTACTCAAAGTTCTGTGTTTCGCTGCAATGGTTATGAACAGGCGTTATCTCTTACCATCAGGAGAACGTTTCGTTCGTCTCATCACTTTTTACATTAAAAAAAAAACCTGTCGCTCCGGGCCTAGCAACAGCTAAGGCCACTGCTGATTACAAGCTTAGGTAGCATCGTTTTTAAGTAGGTATGACTTTGTAAGTTTACTCGGTTTACGGCTTTAACAGCAATGCATAAAGTATTTTGTGGATTAATATATTGCTGCAAGCTCGCCCCAATTAGATCTCATTAAAATTTCTGTTTGTGTGAACTGTAGGTATACATCTATGGACCCGTGTTAATGACTTAGAACATTTGTCCAAACACATAGTTAAACATAAACCTTTGAAATGATCGTCTAATTTGAATAAAATTATTTACCAAAGGATTTAGCCTCGAGAAGTATTTAACCGTTGAGCATAAAAATTTGACAATTTCATAAACAACTTGGTATTAGATTTTACTTGTTCTGTAAAAATTGCCTAATAGATCTTTAGCCAAGTAATCTTTGAGAGAAAATAATACCTAGATGGTTTGGAGAATGTAGAGAGCTTAGTTAAAAGAATATTGACGGAACCATTCCTCTTGAATATTAATTTGCAAGAATTACGTATTATATAAAATAAGCATTTTCCATACATTTTCTTTTTCAAAGTTCCATTATTTGCTGAGTTTGCAATTCTGTTAGTCGGATCAGATATGTTTTCATACATCGCTGCTGGTGGTGGTGTTTATTTTATATAATTATGTATTACTAGCTGCGCCCCGCGGTGTTACCCGCTAAATGTTTTCGGGATAAAAAGTTTCCAATGTGTTAATCCGCCGATGGGTGGATGTTTGTTACTCTTTCACGCAAAAGACTATAGAACGGATTTGGATGAAATTTGTTATGGAGGTAACTGATACCCTGGATTACAGTATACTTTTATTTATTTATTTTATTTTATTGATATTAGGGAAATTAACAGCTAGTTTTTGTTTGGTTACCTATGAAAATATATAAGGCCAATTAAAAATTTCCACAAACAATTCAATATACATAATTATATGTGTACGGTGCGTAGATGCACTCATACTCTTACTGTTTGAAGAACGCGTCAACAATTAACCGCCTAAGCTGCGCGACAGACGTATTAAACAAATCAATGTCGTGCAGCGCTGCGAACTCATTAAAACTGCGGCTCGCTCTCAGTACATATGCGTTCTGCCTGTAGTTAGTGTTGGCTCGCGGGACATGCAGCGAGCACGGCCGCCTGTACGGATCTGCGGTTACTTTTAGGCCTATTTTGTCAAGCAGCTCGGGACAATCCACCGAACCATTTAGTACCTTCAACAAATAAACAACACCGAAATCCCGAAAACTTGTAGCGGGGCGTAGCTAGTTTATAATATTAGTGGAATTGGATAGCCCATATTATATTTCGTTTTATTTAAATACATTGTTATTACTTCTCAATCTTTCAAATTAATGTGCTAGATCTTCGGATTCCAGTAGTCATGCGTAAATTAATTTGTTCGTAGGTACATACATTCTATTCTAATGAATCCAAAGCGGTAAGTTTTAGAACGAATTCAATTACAAGCAAGTACGATGAACTAACAAGTCTAGCAAGTTTCTGAATCAATCTAAGCTTCTGTTTTCATTACAACAACCCGTAACTATGCGCAATAAACTTTAGCATGTGTAAATTAATTTTATATCTAACATTATCTGTCATATGTTTGGCGCCTTAATCCCAAACGCTATTCAGATGGAAAATTACGATTATTTAAAAATCTTCAAAGATAATTATATCCCACAAATATTAATATTTTATTGATAATACCAATGTTACAAGTCAATTTAAAAATGTAATTAAATGAGTTTTAAAACACTGATTACATGTGAACATAATTATAAATGAAAGTTTGGATGGATGGATGGATGGATGTTTGTTACTCTTTTTCACAAAAACTACTGAATGGATTTTTTTTTTATGGTTGACAGGCTAGTTGTTTGACCACAGCTCACCTGATGTTAAGTGAAGGTGTGGTCGAAGATGGTAAAGCACACCTAGCCTGGAATGGAACTGGCTCTCAAGTGAGGCTGCCGGAACACACCGTTAGATGCTTGGCGGCAAATTTTCAACTTGAGGGTGGTAGCTAGCCAGCCGAGTACTAGAAAGTACCTTACCACCATACTATGGTTTCCTCACGATGTTTTCCTTCACCGGCAGCTCAAGCTCATTGTTGGGGTTTGAACCCACGCCCTTCGGCATGCGAACCTACCGCGCTAACCACTGAGCTATCATCGCTACAATTTAGATGATTTATAACATCAATGTTATAAGTCACTTCAAAATTTGAAATATGTAAAACACTGATTACATGTCAACACAAAATGTCAAATAATTATAAATTAATGTTTGGATGGATGGATGTTTGTTACTCATTCACGCAAAAACTACTGAACGGATTTGGATGAAATTTGGTACGGAGGTAGCCGAGTCCCTGGATTAACAAATAGTTAGCTACTTTTTATCCCGAAAACATGTAACGTGTAACACCGCGGGGCGCAGCTAGTAATACATACAGTACACCCAGACACAGAACAAACGTTAAATTTGTTTATATCACAAGTGTTTGTCCTGGGTGGGAATCGAACCCATGACTAACTATTTAAGTATTCCATCAGTTATCTGACTTCCATAGTACAAGCTTTGCTTAGTTTGGGGTCAGATGGCGCTGTGTGTAATGTCCAATGGTACGGATAGAAATTTATAAGATAAATTAGATAAATAATCCCATTACTATTGCAACCAAAATGACTTACAAAAAATATATTTATATAGATCTCAATTTTTTTTATTGTTTCATAGGCTAGGTTTTGACCTGATGTTAAGTGACGGTGTGGTCGAAGATGGTAAACACACCCAGCCTGGAATGAAACCGGCTCGCAGGTGAGCCTGCCGGATTATTGTAAATTACCATCACAATAGCCAGACAAACCACAAACACCAATTAGTTTCCGCTTCATAAACATTAGATGTTGAAATGCAGCAGTTACCAGCCACACGTTGCAATAACAATACTAATTGTCCCAGTAATATATTAGGGAGAAGATGGTAGCACTCGTTCTCTACCGTAAATTATGACACGTCAGCCAAATGAAGCGATTAGACAAGGGGGATTTCACATACTCGCGTAGAAGGATCACTGCATCTTGATACATGAGAATTTACCACGTAGTCCTGTACAAGTGTACCTGTACACCCATCATTTTCTTCTTCTTTCCCTGTTCCCACGTTAGGGGAGGTCAGGTCTCCCAATAAGCCTGCGCCAGAATGCTCTGTCCTGGGTTGTCAGTGGGTCTAATTGGGCCTTATTCCAGCCCCGTTGGCTCATTGTCGCTAAGCAGTTGTGTGCAAACATTACATACAAACACGAAACATTGATGCAATAGTCATGGGCATGCGTTATCTCTTACCATTAGTATCAATCATCTATTACCATTATTATTGGTTGCCTGGAAGAGATCGCTTTTAGCGATAAGGCCGCCACTTGTGGCACTAGTTCATAAGGTTCTCTGTACTTTTTCTATTTATGGTATGCACAATAAAGATATACTATATAACCGATATATGACAGCCCCGATGGCTCATTGGTAGTATATCTGCCTTGAGAGCTGTAGGGCGTGGGTTCGATTCCCACTCAACATTTTGTGACAAAACAAATGTTTGTTCTGTGTCTGGGTGTTCTGTACGTATTTACAAAAAAAAAGTATTTATGTATTTATTTAATTCTTTGTTGCACACTTTATAAAAATATGTACAAAGGGAGGACTTAATGCTAAAGCATTTTCTGCCAGCCAACCCCTTAGTAAAGAACAAGGTTGTAGGCGCGCATCAAAACAAACATAATATTTATATATATATATATAATATATCAGATTATGTATAAATATATAAATAAAAAAATACAGTAAACAAATAAATATGATATACTACTTAATATAAATAATAAACATCTAAAAAATATACAAAAAACCTTAAGATATAAATAAATATGTACTTACATCCATGTCAAATGACGAATCAATAGCAAATACATATAAAAATTACCCATTTCTATTCAAAAAATGTTCGCGTATAAGTTTTTTGAAGATAGGTTTGGACGGTGCTTGCCGAATTTTAATTGGGAGCTCATTCCATAGGCGAACCGCCACAACTCTAAAAGAATCACCAACAAAAGAAGTAGTATGACTAGGAGTACCGAGAAGAAGAAATCTACTACTCCTAGGAGGGTTGGAGTGGATATCTGAAAGATAAGTGAAATAGCCTTTTAGGTAGGACGGAGGTTTAGGATCACTCAGGACAGTGTACAGTAAACCCAAAATTCTGACATCTCTTCTTTCGCGAATCGTAAGCCATTTAAGTTTTGACCGATATTGAGTAATGTGATCGTACTTGCGCAGACCAAAAATGAAGCGAATGCAGGTGTTGAGTAATCGCTCCAGTTTATTCAGTAGTTCTTCGGTAATATCCAGGTAGCAGATATCGGCATAGTCGATAATTGGTAAAAGTAGGGTATTAACCAAAGAAATTTTTGTATTCATAGGTAAAAAATTTTTGAACCTTGAGATAGAGTGGAAAGAAGCATAAAATTTACGTGAGACTTCTTTAACATGTGGTTGCCAAGATAATTTAGAGTCAATGAGTATGCCTAGGTCTTTAACAGTGTTCGAGAAAGGGATAACACACTTGTTGTACCTGAGCGAAGACAACGCAGCAAGATCCACACCAGAAAGCCGACGAGAGCTCCCCACAACTATAGCTTGACATTTATCAGGGTTTACCTGAATACCAAAACGCTTGGACCAGGATAGAAGCCGATCGAGGTCATTATTGAGAGAGAGAAGTGTTAAATCAAGATTCTGTACGCTAGAGTGCTGATACAGCTGAAGATCATCCGCATAGAAATGATAATGACTTGATAGTTGAGAGGAGAGCATGGCAATAAAGGAAGAAAAAAGTAAAGGAGATAGAATGCCACCTTGAGGGACACCTGCAATTAAGTTACACCATTCTGAGAAAACCTGATCAGATCGAATCGCCTGCTGACGTCCACCAAGATAGGAAGAAAACCAATTTATGGAAGTACAAGAAAAATTCAAGTGGCGCATGACAGCCAGCAGCAGGTCATGGTCAACGGCGTTAAAAGCATTACTAAAGTCAATGAGAACAAGTACTGTTACTTCGCCATTCTCCATGGCACTTCTTATGTCCTCCGTAACTCTAAGCAGAGCTGTGGTAGTACTATGTCCAGACCTGAAACCTGACTGCCAAGGGTCAAACAGTTTTGCGTTCGTAAGGTACTCGGTAACTTGTTTATGCACCACAGACTCAATGATCTTAGAGAGAAATGGAAGTATTGATATGGGGCGAAACTGATTGGGAAGAGTAGCGTTGGGAATTTTTGGTAGAGGAATTACATGAGCTTTGCGCCACAAATCAGGGAATTGCCCAAAAACCAAGGAATAATTGATGATATGTGTAAGAGCTGGAAGAATTTCATTAATTATATACAATATCATAATGCGCCCAATATTATCACTACCTGTAGCCTTCGATTTGAGATTCAGAATAATTTTATGGATAAAATCTTGACTAACACAAACAGAATCAAAGGGCTCAGAGGTCGGTGGGGTTAGGTCTTCAATTTCTTTAAGAGTCATAACTTTGTTGGAAGTATCAAGGATATCGCAAGAGGCAAAATGTTGATTTAGAATATTGAGATCAATTGGAATCTTTGACACTTGTGATTTAGGCTTACCAATGCCAATCGATCTCAAAAATTTCCAGATACCGCTCGGAGTAGCAGTTTCGATCTGATCTGATATATACTGCCGTTTAGCGTTGCGACATAGCTGGTTGCATCGGTTTCTGAGCTTTTTGTAAGCATCCCACTTCAAGTCAGATCTGTCGTTTTTAAAAACACGAAAAGCTCGATTTCTCTTGCCCATCGCCTTTCGAATTACATCAGACATCCACGGAGTTGCCTTATGCTTGACCTTAACTGGATGTATAGGCGCGTGACGATCGAAAAGGTCTATGATATTAGATGTAAATTGTTCGACCTTTTGATCAATAGAGTGATAATCTTCGATCTTCGTCCAATCCAACTCAGTAGCATCCTTAATAAGTGCATCTAAATTCATACGAGCAAAGCTTCTCTGAAGCAAAATAACAGGTTTAGGTTTAGGAGTACGAACTCTTACCGAAGCATAAATGAGATCATGGTGAGAGAAACCGGGGGCTTCAATTTGGCCATAGGTAGAGAAAAGATTCACATCCGAGGCGATAATCAGGTCAAGTAGAGTATCAGCGGTTCGAGTGTGGTGGGTAGCTGACAGCTGCAAGATCTTCATATTAGAAGATTCCACTAGAGATTTAAGTTTACAGGCACGAGAATCGTTCCTGATGAGACACGTATTCAGATCACCCATTAAAATTATCTTGTCGTAATCTAGTAATAGAATTTCCAGAGCATTCTCAAGGTCAGGGAAGTAGTTAATTTTGTCATTGTGACTATACGCTACACCGAGAAGGAATTTGGTACCTAAATTAATTTCAATGAACATATATTCAAGCGACCTACTATAAGTGGATGGAGATTGCATAACTATTTTATGGGGAATATGGCTTTTTAAGTAAATAGCTACTCCCCCGCCCCCCTTTCCCACGCGATCGTTTTGAATGAGAACATTTTTTGGAATAGGAAATAAGTGAGATGGCAGGGTAGGTTTTAACCAACTTTCTGAAACAAGCACCGCGTGAATGGAGTCAGAAGAAAACGTGTCTAAAATTTCACTGTAGTGAGCGTTAATGCTTTGAGCGTTAATATGGCAAATATTGAAGTTTTTAGTAAACGGCGAGAATATATCACTAAGTAGACTCGCTGGAGAAGAAGCTAGCTCATCAGCGCTAACATGTGAAGAACTATCAGACTATGCTGTTGCAAAAGATTCATCACTAACGGACATAGTTGATACAATATAATAAAATAAATAAATAGAAAACTAAACAAAATATAAGTAATAAATATAAAGTAATATATAGGTATACCAAGTATGTATATTGACTATAAAAACAATTCGGAATAAAAACTATTAAGATTAAAGTTCTGTTGCACACCTTGCTGGCACAAAAACAGCGATAAAAACAAAAGGAAACTTAAAAGGTAATAAGTTAATACATAACAATACAGATAGAATCTTCAAGGTCGTCAGAAAGAACGGTAAGAGAAATATGTATAATTGTAAATGCCTTAAATAGCCCTAAATAATCATATTATATAATACAAAAGAGAACCTAGAATACCCTAGGCTTTGTGGAACCATAAATTAATATACATATAGTCATCTGAGCTGTTTAATAATGAAGAATAAATAATACTAATAAGTCCGAGTAAACGCTAAGAATATGATTATATCAAACATAAATATAGGTTTCGATGTATACAAGTATGCTTTTTAATATTTCCGTGGCAGTGTGAAACCCATCTAGTTATACCATAAATATATACAACAACAGCACACTGATCAGACAGCGTAGAGATAAAAAATAAATTAAAAATAAACTGAAATTTCTGACCATTCGAGAAAACATGAGAAATGGAAAAAAGTAAAGGTCGCAAAAAAAAAAAAAAAACATTGATCCTTCAGTTAGCTGTCATTGTCACATCACAGTTGAATTGAAAAAATGAGGTACAACAAATCATATACTCAGATGAGAAGAAACAACGCTTTGTGGTGCAATAAAATACATGATACGTTCAATATAGGGCTAGACAAGACATTATAAGGGACAGAGACTTATGTATTAACAGTGACATCTGGTTTACTTCAGCAACTTGGCTTTAGCAGCGACCGCGGCATGCCTGTTCCGAGCTTGAGGTGCAGGGACAGGATCAGATACTGCAGGCGATGCGGTGCCAGCCTTAGGCTTCACCACTACTGGAGCTGAGCTGGAGCCAGTGGGGGCTATTGTAGTGGTAATTTCAGAGGGATATTTTGCTATGAACCAGTCTAACTCCCGTGACGATGAGATCTTTTTGCGGTCGTTGTTGGGCAATTTGATGACTACTTGTCCAGCCTGTGTCCAGCAGCGGTATATACCGAAATGTCTACGAGCAGCAAGAAATATTTCCTGCTTTGGCTTTGTAAGAAATTCGCAGAGAACTATTGCACTAGACTTAAGCTTTTTCTTTTCACTCCAGACTAAGTTACGACTCACTACATCAGCAAAGCGGACCAGGATAGGTCTATTCCTCCTATCAGACTTGCCTCCCAGGCGATGGCAGGACAACAATGTAGCAGCTTGAAAGTCCACCAAGCCCATCTTTGATTTAATGACATCGAGTACAATAGTCGCACACTTCTCATCATTGTTTTCTTGGATGCCACTGAAAAGTATTGCATTACGACGGCTTTGGGTATCCAGATCGTCAACCCTTGAAGTAAGAGAGTCTATAAGTGATCTTAGAAGTGACAGGATTGACCAAACTGACTTTTTAAACTCGGTGAATTCTTGACTTAACTTATCTAGGTTGACGGACTTGTCTGGCGTAGTCGACTTAAGCTGCTTCTCAAAACAGGCCATTTTAGCAAGCAGGGATTCCTCAATCTGCTTCTGGGTGTCCAATACATCCTGCACATTAGCCATATTGAAGTATTGAAGTTGAAAATTTTTGATGGTAAAGAGAGGTTATGCCAGCAGGTAGGTGCACTATGTTTGCAGCATTAACTTCACAATTAACACAGAAATCAATATTTAGGCAATAATTTATCACAAAATTAGTACGATTAACACAAATGTAATGGAAAAAATAATTAAAATCGAAATTTTAGTAGGAGCAATTTAAAAATGTTGTTGACGCTTTTGTGTCGCCTACCCGAAAAAAATTCTATCAGTTATCTGAATTCCATCACACAAGCTCTGCTTAGTTTGGGGCCAGATGGCGCTGTTTGTATAGTCCTACGGTATTTATTTATTTATACCATAATTTGGGTGTTCTGTATTTATTAATTTTATTTTTCTTGTATAATTGTCAATTATTTTAATGTAAATGGATTTGACTATTAATTTAATGTAACTGGCTTTACAACAGCGACAACTTTCTACTTATTATTATTGTAATTTTAATTTTCTAATCTTTTATTTGTAGTGATTTTGTTGTTGTAGTGTTGTGTGTGTGTGTCAAAATAAATGTTTTCTTTCCTTCATAGTACAAGCTTTGCTTAGTTTGGGGGCAGCTAGCGCTGTGTGTAATGTCCTACGATATTTATTAATTTTCGAATTTTATGTCGAAATTCTATTCCACGCAGTAACTGTGCTAACGTAAAGTGTGCGCACAGGAAAGCTATGCGACTGGTTCGCAGTCACATAGCTTTCCCGTGAGCACTAATAAAAAACCTTAGAGTACGGGATTGATCTGAATTAAGGAATCGTCAAGTATCAACACTTCCCAGTCGCGGTACGCCTTGTCTTGCAGTTGCATTACAGTCGGCGCGACACGTCCGGCATTAATTACAGCAACTCGGTTATGTTGTATTTGTGTTCTGATGGACATGGAATATCTATCTAATTATCGTTGTCAAATTGATGAGATTTAAACCAAGAACAATAATGGTATAACACTATTTGTGGTGATAAATCTCCTTAGCAGGAGGTCATCTATTCTGTTGTTAAGCAGTTGTGTGCAAACATTACATACAAACACGAAACATTGATGCAATAGTCATGGACATGCGTTATCTCTCACCATTATTCTTGGTTGCCTGGAAGAGATCGCTGTTAGCGATAAGGCCGCCACTTGTGGCACTAGTTCATAAGGTTCTTTGTACTTTTTCTATTTATGGTGTGCACAATAAAGATATATATATAACCGATATATGACAGGCCCGTTGGCTCATTGATAGTATATCTGCCTTGAGAGCTGTAGGACGTGGATTCGATTCCCACTCAGGGCAAATATTTTGCGAATAAACAAATGTTTGTTCTGTGTCTGGGTGTTCTGTATGTATTATAAGTATGTATTTACAACAAAAAATAAAGTATTTGTGTATTCTATCAGTTATCTTACTTCCATCACACAAGCTCTGCTTTGTTTGGGGCCAGATGGCGCTGTGTGTATAGTCCTACGATATTTATTTATATATCTATCTATCTATCTATCATTAGGAGAGCGTATCGTTAGTCTCATTAATTTTACATAAAAAAACGTAATCATAAAATAATTATTATTAGGCATTTACGGTTTACAACCATACATGTAAACATTACATACATGTTAAGTATGTAATGTTTACAAATATATTACATACTTAACAAGTACTATGAGTAAGAAAGAAAGATTAAAAAAAGGGGGAAAAACAAATAGGTAATAAAAAATGGAAACAAAGAATTTTTTTGTTTTACTTATGCGGGATTGGTTCGATTTCCATACGAACCATTTTTTTCCATTTATGGACAAATGCAGCATAATTGTACTATGAAATCACAGCCACTGGCATTTATTTTGGTATTTATTTGCGGTAACTCACAATGGCTTGAACAAAACAGTAGAGCATAAATCTACTGTTTCATTCAAAAATCATAAATTCATAAATACTTCATAAATTTGATTTTATGTTATTAATGTACTGATTTATTCAAACAAATGTGATTTCCCGCAAATAAAGACCAAAATGAATGCCAGTAGCTGTGATTTCACTGTAAAATTATGCTCCATTTGTCCATAAATGGCAAAACATTACTTGTATGGAAATCAAACCATCTTAAGTTAAAATGTTTTAGTTTCATTTTTGTTTAGTAAAACAAACACATATCAAACCACGCCAATTTCCATAAAAAAAAAACATAGAAGGGATAGATAAGAAAAAAAAATGCAAAAATCAAATAAAAAAATCTGCCATTTTAGTACTTTGATTTAATGATGCCACGAATATTCGGCAACTATTCGGTATTCGGCCTATTCGGTCACTTTTTTGCTATTCGGTATTCGGCCGAATAGAACGTACTATTCGGCCGAATACCGAATAGCAAATCTTGTAAAAAAAGACACGTTATTTTACTCAAAATAATGTATTTATTTCCAAATTACAACATTTTAGTAGTTAAAATTAATCAGTGGTAAGTTGTGATGGATAAAAACGAGCTTTTCAGCATTTTTTGGTAGCAAACGATTGCGCTTTTCATCGTAAACGTTACCAGCCTCAGAAAATAACCTCTCACTATAAACGCTACTTGCAGGCGAAGAAAGATAAACTTTTGCAAATTTCGAAAGGTTTGGGTATTGTTTTTTGTTTGCTGACCACCACTTGTAAGGATCGGCCTTCCGATCTAGGCGAACTGTTTTCAAATAAAAATCCAACTCGTTTGCCACAGCATTCTTCTCCACGTCCTCCTCATCATTAGCATTTCCCATGTTATCTGTAGCGACTTCTTCAAAGCAGTTCCAGAAACTGTCGTGTATTTCAACAGTCCTATCATTTTTATTCAAATTTCTTTTCTTACGCGCTGGAGAAGAATCGTCATCGGTACTACTTGGTTCATCACAACTTTTTTTAGAGCTTCTAGAAGAATTTTTTGTCTTGCTCTTTCTGCTTGAACCAATTCTAGAAAACTCGTTTTAAAGCGAGGATCCAGAAAAGTAGCAACCAGATATTTGTTTTTATCATCGAAGCTGAATCGCCTTTCTAGCTCGGCCTGCAGTGAAGATCTCATCGTGACTAAATTAGGTACTTTCTCAGCTGTCTCTGCTTTTCCCAGATATTTTAATAAAGTTGCTGCATGTGGAATCACTTCAGAGATGCAAGAGATACCTGAGCTAGTTATTTTTGTGATTTCTTCGAATGGTTTGAGGAGTTTGATACATTGTTCCAATAGTTCCCATTGAGAATGTGTCAGATTTATTAAGGTTTCATGATCTGTTATGTACAAGGAGACAGCACGCTTTTGTTCTAATAATCGCTCCATTAAATAATACGTAGAATTCCAGCGTGTGCGCACATCTTGTACTAGTTGGTGGTTTGGCAAGTTAAGTTCTTGTTGAATAGATTTAAGTTTCTGCTCTGCTAAGCCAGAATGATTAAAATGGGTAACAATTCGTCTCGCAGCAGCTATCATCTGTTGTACTTCTGGTTGAGATTGTAGCGAATGATCTATAGCTCGTTGTAGTGAATGAATAAAGCACCTGCCTGAATCATATCCTGCATCTCGCACACCTTTTGTCATATTAGAGCCACTATCATGGACAAGTAAATGGAGCTTGGATTGAGGAATATTCCATCTTTCTGTAATAGCATTGAGTTCTTTTGCAATATTGATACCAGAATGTGAGCCAGGAAATGATTTCATAGCTAAAACGCCATGTTCCAGAATGAACTCTGGAGATATCCAGTGCGCAGTGAAGCTCAGAAAGCTCTCGTTATTGTGCTGGCATGTCCATATATCAGATGTCACTGATAATGCTGCTGCCTGTGAAATACTGGCTTCTATTTTAGCACAAATTCTGTTGTATATATCCGGAACAATTTTCTCGGTCATGTAAGTACGACCAGGTACTTTATAATGGGGCAAAGCGTTTGCCATAAGTCTCTGAAATCCAATTCGTTCCACAAGTGACAATGGTTCGTTGTCCAAAGCAATCATTTCGCCAATCAAGTAATGATACTTCAAATATACTTAATCAAATATTGATTTCGGATCATTAATGTCCCAGAGCAATTTCCTTTCTGATGTTTCCTTCAGGGTGAGCTGCCGTTCTTTTGATCTAGACGTTCCAGGTTCTGCTGGCATCTTGGCATCGGTAGAAGTAGAAGTACCGCCCATGTTGCTGCCACTTGTCGATGGAACATTAATTAAAGCAGCGTATTGTTCAGCATGTTTGGTTTTAAGATGGTTTTTTAAAGAGGTTGTAGCTGTAAATAAAAAAAACTGAAATTAATTATAATTAAAGAAATTATTTTATTTCCCTTATCTATCTTATAGAAAATCAAATAAATATGGGTATATAAATAATTTCTTATAAAACTTTATTCCGAAACAACTAGGGCAAATCGATCGACCTCCTTTCTTTTGTAAGTATTAAACCAGTAACCAGTTAAAAAACAACCACCTACCTAAACGTATTAAGTGAATAAAACTATTTCGAAACTATTAAATTAACCTAACATTTTACTTACTTGCTTTCTTTCCTTCTCCGCCTCTTGAGATCTTGAGGCTACATAACAAACACTGGGCCAGTTTATTATTTTCACTACAAATCTCATAATATTCCCATATGGGCGATTTTTTATTAACCGGTGTCATTTTATAAGCCTTTTGACGAAAAAACAATTGAAAATGAACTAAGAAACAAACTTCTTAGCAAAATAGTAATTAGGTTTCACTTTGCGTATTATTTATATACTAACAAAGCGCTCCGTGACGCGATTTACTCGCAATTGAAACAAATACAAACAATGTTTGCTTGCCCGGCGCGCGTGCCGTCGTCGCCTGCCGCGCGAACGCAACGAGAAAAACAGGTTGTGACTTGTCTTATTCCAGCTAACGCGCCCCCACCAAGCATGTACTTCGCGCCGAATATTCGGTGTTGCGGCCAACAGTGTTGCCGAATATTCGATATTCGGTATTCGGTCAATTCACTATTCGTGGCATCTTTACTTTGATTTGTACAGATCGCACGCATAATCAAATACTGACCAATTAGGAGTTAGGTCAAAAATGAGTTACGTATAGACGCAGGCTTTTTTTAATGCCATCTTTGATATGAATTTGGAAAAACATCAAAATTGCGTCAATAGACCACCTTTACACAATATCGGTCTTTTTCATTTTTATGTGTTTCTCACACAGTCTTTGTTCAAACACCGACTGATCTCAGTTTGTGTCGGACGCTGTTAAAGTGAAGTTGCTGTTGTTTAATTAAACCAAGACCGAATCCGAGTTGAGTGTATTTTCTACAAAAATAAATAGTAAGTTTTATAAGTTGATTTACTAATAAACAGACTAAAAACATATCGAGTCCTTGAAATAAAGAAATTAGTTTAAACAAGACAGACTTATAGTTGAATATGCCACCAATAATAAAGTTTATTTGCTTTAGTTTTAAAAGTAGACAGACTTAACTCAAGAAGTTCATTTTAAAACATAAAAAAATATTTATTATTATTTTATTTGCACAAAGTAAATTACACATAACTATTGATAAGTTTATAGACTACACGAAAAAAAATTAATATATTTATTTACCTAATTAATTTTTATTCTATTAAAAAAAAAGCCGACGAGGTCGTCATTGCACGGAGGTTTTTCGTGATTTCCCAAAAACTGACTTTTTTGAGTTAAGCCAGTATTTGATTATGCGTGCAAGATGTTTGAAATGTCTGCAATTTTTTAAGTATCATTCATCATCTATTTTATACTTAAGTATAATAGAGATCATTATAATCATTTATATCTATAGTGATATAATAAAGTGCCGTTTCACAATTTCAGTCGCTGCTTTTGTATAAATTCATTTAATTATTCTACAAATAACAAGAGTTTTGACAAAAAATATCCTGCCTCAATCGTTATTATCATCAGTTAAACACGGTCGGTTTATCTAATTTAAATTATCGGAGAAATAGGACCCTTCAAAACGTCCCCAAATGGGATGTAAAGCTTTATCCGTGGCCACCGGCCACTTCAGTGCACTATCTGGCAATCACTGAAAGGGGCTTGCGGGATTATAACTGATCCAGCGATGAATTTACAACACAACGCCATTCATAAGCTATGGTAGATTGTATGATTAATAGAGTAGATGGAAATTTTCAATAAACTAAACCGATTTGTATCAACAAATAAGTTATTTAAATGATAACGTTGCAATTGTAAGACAGTAATTTTTTTTGCTCGATATTGAAAAAAAATTGTCACAAATAAGTTATTTGTATTCTTATTATTTTTAACTAGTCAAGAAAGGCCTTTCTGTATCTGACACTTGATCCGACCCCTAGCGAGAGCCTCTTAAGGTGTTTGTCAAGGTTCTTCTCTGTAAAAGCGTTTACCGTGGCACCTCTGGGAGCAATGATTGTCGAGCCAATACTCCATATGGCGGTTATCTCATGAGCCAATTCATGCTTTTTCTTCTCGGGTTTTACAAGATTATGTAGGGTGGTGACATCAACAATCATTGCCCAGCGTTAGGCCCGGTCGTCACAATAATAAGCTTATTAACGACATTAGTATATGTATACCTTTTACTATTTTTTTACAAATTCTGAGTACCGTTACAATAGTCAATAGTTACTAATGTTACGTCATTCATAATTCCAAAATATCAACATGGATGCAACAAATAATTATTTTATTTTATTTTCACGCAAAGTTCCAAAATACTAACATATCCCATTCGAATTATTGAAATTGTTAGCTCAATTTAAACAGCTGCCGATTTCACTGCAATTCGCTCTAAATTTCCCTAAACACTGCGGAAGTGCCGGCAGCTCTAAGCCGTTCACGTGAGCGCCACTCACAAGAACTGAGCTCCGCTAGAATTGCCAATACTGAATCACTTTACCGATGCCGATGTGGTAAAAGGATATTTTTAGATAGCATTGATCGTCAGCTGGGCGGAATGAAAAGCCAAACATGGGATATGATTCGATTTAATTTTTTAGTAGATGCTTAATTTATAGCTTAGTTTATATGATTTTGGAAGAGTATGCGGATATAGCTCGGAAGATATTCGTTGGTATAAAAAATATGTAAGGCGAAATAAATAAAAAATTTAAACTTTGACGATCTATTACCACTCAGTTGAAACCCGCAATAACTTCCAAATATATATCTAAACCTTATTTTTTTTGGAGAAAAATATCTTATGTCGGTTGTTATGATCTCATTATTGACATGTTCTATACCTATGTCTTTTAGATTGGCTCTGCTTTTCGCATAAAGGTAACACATTGTGAGAAAGACAGGCCTGCGTTCTAACATAAAATACTACCTACACCTTGCGGTTTTATTTGCGGCTAGAATTTTAAAGCCGTTCCTTTGATTGTACAAAAAGTAGGAGACTTAAAATATCTCAAAAATCAAGTCGATCCGGTTTTATTTTACTTTATTTCTTAATTTTTTCAATAGAAAGAAGCTGGTGCCAAGGCATGTGGGATATAGACTCTACTATCATTGTGCCGACAGTTCTTACGGTGAACTGACTTATAGAAAAAAGACTTCATTAACACTTCAAAAGGCTCTTGCAAGGCGCTAGAGTCACAAGTCAGATACAAAACGCAATGAACCTTGACATCGCACGTATTGATAAAAGGTTCATTAACTTTTCTTTCAACAACCCTGTTGGTTCATTGGTAGTATGTCTGCTCCAAGAGCCGAAGAGCGTGGGTTCGATTCCCACCCAGGATAAGCATTTTGTGATATAAACATGTTTGTTCTGTGTTTTGTGTGCACTGTATGTATTTACAAAAAAAAACTATTTAAGTATTCTATCAGTTATCTGACTTCCAGAGCACAAGCTCTGCTTAGTTTGGGGTCAGATGGCGCTGTGTGTAATATCCTACGATGTTTATTTATTTATATTCTTTTCTTTGAAATTAAAATGGACCATCCAAATAAACAAACCGACTAACACACTCTCTCGTTAATAATAGTAAGGATTTGAGTGTTGTTTTTGTTACCGGGCTCATCTGGAAAGATTAGGTACGTTATCTTTTTACTAAGCCGCTCAGCTTCGTCTCAATTCCAGCCGAACATGTAAGGACATTGTGCACAGTCTGGGTACACCTGTAAGCATAATCCAAATTACTTGCTCCTTTTGAGAGGCTGTGGGTGCGAGTTAATCGGTACAGTCAATTCCGTGAACATGTAGGCTTATAGGCGGGTCGGGCCTCGAAATAAACGATTCCTGTTTAGGAGAAAGTTTTTAGTGAGGATATAAAACCAACTTTTGAAGGTTTTAGTTGCTTGGTATTGATCGCATGGCGTTGTGTCATGGGTGAATGCTATAGCTAACTGTGGTGGTTTCTAGTTGACCTCAAAAAGGAGAAACGTGCTGACTTGAATTTATATTACTAGCTGCGCCTCACAGTGTTACCCGCTGCATGTTTACGGGATAAAAAGTAGCCTATGTCTTAATCGAGGGTCTCAGCTACTGCCATGCCAAATTTCATCCAAATCCGTTCAGTAGTTTTTGGGTGAAAGAGTAACAAACATCCATCCTTCCATCCAAACTTTCACGTTTATAATATTAATGGAATTTATTACTAGCTAACCAGCAACTTTGCCCGCGTTAACTTAAGAATTAGGTTTAGAGTGAAATGAAACATGACGTCTTATGTAACAAATAAGTATTTTACTATTACTTAATATCTTGTACCTAGTTTTTGATGATTGATTTTTGAATGATTTTCCTATATATTTGGTAGTATATCTATCTACCTTGAGAGCTGTAGGGCGTGGGTTCGATCCCCACTCAGGGCAAACATTTTGTGAATAAACAAATGTTTGTTCTGTGTCTGGGTGTTCTGTATGTATTTACAAAAAAAAAGTATTAATGTATTCTATCAGTTATCTGACTTCCATCACACAAGCTCTCTTAGTTTGGGGCCAGATGGCGCTGTGTGTATATTTATTTATTTTATTTATAACATAAAACGTCTAAAAAGAATATTCGATCAAAAGCCACTTTGACAAAATACAAACACTCCCCGCCCAGCTCGCAGGATAATCCTTCCGCAATACGGTTTCAATTAAATCAGCCGGTTACCGGTAACCGGCCGATTAGGAACACCGCGCGCCGATAAACGCTGACAGGATTTGTCTCCGAGTTTAATGGAACCAGCGGTTAAGTTACCTGAGTGGAAAGATTAGGTTAAGCTAGAATACTGTTTTTTAAAAAGTTTACATGTAAGAACAATATTATAATTATTATAGTGTTATATATAATAGTATAAATAAAAGCTGTATGCCAGGTCCCTCATCGCTGTTCGTGCGGTGAAACAGCAGATCGCCTCGGCCACCACTCACTTTCATGCAGTAAGAGTGCTGGGCGTATATCGCGGCACGCCAGCTTAAACGACGTCATCCGTCGGGCTTTTGTCAGTGCCGGCGTCCCATCACTTTTAGAAACGAACGGCCTGATGCGTGACGACGGCAGCAGACCCGACGGGATGTCTCTTATCCCTTGAAAGATGGGACGGCCTCTTGTGTGGGACGCCACTTGCGTCGACACCTTAGCGCCGTCTCATCTTCCTGTGACTTCGGGACAAGCTGGTGTGCCGCATCTAAAGCTGAAAACCTCAAAAGGCACATATATAGTTATTTGGATAGAATGTATCTTTTTGTGCCGTTTGGGGTTGAAACTTTAGGTTCGTGGGGGCCGGCCGCTCTCGAACTGTACCGGGACCTGGCCAAACGTTTAGAGGAGGCTTCAGGTGACCAGAATGCTGGTATCTACTTCGGTCAGAAACTTAGCATTGCCATCCAGCGTGGCAATTTACGGCTTATGGTAAGGCTTTCTCACCCACAAGTCCCTCACTAACAACATTAATACCGTCAGAAGTGTTTCTAGCAGGGTCGTATACCTAATACTCAGAATATCTAAAAGTTATTCGCTGAAGGTCATTCAGGTGTACTCACCTACCTCGTCACACCCAGATGATGAGGTGGAGAGTATGTATAAGGACGGCCATACATACCTGCGAGACCCACTTCACTGTTGTTGTGGAGGACTTCAATGCAAAGCTGGGCATGAAGAGCGATGACGAGTTGAGAGTGGGGCAATGGATATGGATAATTGGATATGGGCAACGGAACCCTCGGGGATAGAGGCTGGCCGACTTCCTGGAGAAAGAGGGCCTCTTTATGATGAACTCTTTCATTCAGAAGCCGCCTCACAGGAAATGGACCTGGATGAGTCCCGATGGTTCTACGAGAAATAAGATAGACTTCATCATGATCAACAAGAGACGAATTGTAGACATCTGAAATAAGAATTTTGAAAGTCCCGTTTAGCATAAATTGAAATGGTCATGTTAGTCATATCCTTCGCAGTTTTAAGTTCTTTGCAAACAATACGAGCTTCCTACAAATCGCGAGTAGACTGCAAACAATGACGTCACACTATCCTTACCTATACAATCAGCTGTTATTAAACGCACTTTACATTTTGCAGCTGTTTGCAATTTATTATGCTAATGAATTTTGTGAGCTGTATAATATGTGCTGGTAGGTTAGTTATAAAATGGACACATGGTGGTGAAAAATAGAAAACTTTTGCAACTACTGATAAGAAAGTTTGCCTATACAGCATGTTTCTCTAGACGACGGACATATTTCATGACGTTATAATTTAGGTTTATATAGTACGGAAAAAAATAAAATAAAAAAAATTTACGCCAGCATTAAAAAGATATTGGTGTTCAAATTTTGTCCCGGGACTACAAGACTCACGGTCACCAAAAACAGCTGATCAGCTGGCGGCGCGACGCGCCTATCGTGCGAGTAGGCAAGTACAGCGGTCGTCGCCCGCCCGCCCCGCGCCGCGCGCTCGCTCGAGCAGACGCGATGTTTGTATGTACTTATCGGTTAGTTATGTACAAGTGTAATACGTACATTTCTCCTAAATTTTCCCATTTTCCCTAATACTTCTAAGTATAACGTCAAAAAAGGAAAACTCAACGTCAAGTAGAGTTCATTGAACTTGTTGAGTTAGTACCAACCTAGCTTAGAACAGGCAAAAACATCTAATATCAGCTGTAGCTGTAGGTATTTCTTGAAACAGTCCAATAGTTCGACTAAACGAAGTACACGTATTCGTAATATGACCCGATAATAAAAATAATATCTCGTCCTGAGTAGGTAGGTATTCGCGCGGGATGGAATTTTGTCAAAGTACTCTTGTACATACACACACACCATAATTATCCCAATACTCTTCGTTGTTGTATTGATAAGGAATCGTCACGATGAGCGATAAATAATAATTATAATCATCACTCGACGCGAAAGCGGTATGCGGCACGGCGGCGGCGCGGCGGCGCGGCGGGACGGTGCGGCGTTGTAATCGCGCTGAACGCAGGTGGCGAACTGATCAACTGACTGCGTGACCTGTTGGTTGACCCGAGAATCGCACGCACCCCCGCCCCACCCCCTCAGACGCCGCCGCAGCTTTGCGCCCGCGCCGCGCGACGTGTAGGCACAGATAGCTTACGCCCGGATTTGTTTATGCCTACTTGGATTTGTTATGTGTCTGATTACATTAGTTTGTGGGACAATTTGGTCAAATTGTAAGGTATTGTTTTTATGACGTATTTGAGTCCAGTATCGCTTTCTGAACACCCCCTTGAAATATGTCCGTCGTCTAGAGAAACACCCTATATACTTCGTCAATTTTCAAGCACGTAACCCGTATGTACCGTTTAACGTACCTGATGCAATAATTTAGAACTTTAGTGGTTCATGTCATGAAGGTCATTAAAACGTGTTTTTTGATTTACTTTAAGCTTATCAGACTAACTGCACCCCGTGGTATTACCCACCACACGTTTTTTAGATAAAAAGCCTATGTGTTAGTCCAGGGTCTCAGCTACTTTCATACCAAATTTCATCCAAATCCGTTCAGTAGTTTTTGCGTGAAAGAGTAACAAGCATTTATCCAAACTTTCACATTTATAATACTAGTTGCGCCCCGCGGTGTTACCCGCTACATGTTTTCGGGTTAAAAAGTAGCGATGATAGGTCAGTGGTTTGCGTGGTCGGTCGGCGTCGGTCGGTCGGTGGAAGGGCGTGGGTTCAAACCCCAACAATGAAATTGAGCTTATTTATTTTACAGAACAAAATGTTGTTATATTTCAACGACCGTGTGTCACCACTAATAGTCTGTTTACCGCCGTTATCTGCGCCGAGCACACGCAGAGTTACGAGGCGTAAGGCTGCTATTACGCGCCGTGTAGCGCCGTGTAACGCCGCTACGTAACGACTCGTGCGGTGAGCGGTCCGTTACATTACGAATTGATAACTGAGGTAGTAGAGATTTCTATGAAGTAATCCAAACATCTGTATTCAAATATTTGTTTATACAAGGTGTGCAAAACAAGTCGTTGCGTTCGGTAGTTCGTTTTTTGATAATCCCACGGGAACCAAACATTTTTCTGAGATAAAAAGTATCCTTTACTATTAACATCCAGATAATAAACTAAATATGTGGCTAATTTTATTCACATCCGTTCGACAGTTTTTGCGTAATTGAGTAACAAACATCCAAACGTCTGGATATACAAACTTTCACCCCACCAAGTTTATAGCGATATTTTTACTCTAGTGTTACCCTGGCCTCACTCGGGTACACTTTAGAGTAAAAATATCGCTATTAACTTTAGATGATCAGTTGCTGGTTTATTTGAAAGAAAACATACACACATCGTTTTTAATGTATAAAGATAACTATAGATCATCACGTGACCAAAATATATATCTCTCATCCGACTCGTCTCTCTCGTATAAGAAAGACACCACTTTGTTGTCTTGTTTTTTAATTCACACATATTTTGAGTTACAACAGTTTACAGTTTTGTAGCGATGATAGCTCAGTGGTTAGCGCGGTAGGTTCGCATGCCGAAGGGCGTGGGTTCAAACCCCAACAATGAGCTTGAGCTGCCGGTGAAGGAAAACATCGTGAGGAAACCATAGCATGGTGGTAGGGTACTTTCTAGTACTCGGCTGGCTAGCTACCACCCTCAAGTTGAAAATCTGCCGCCAAGCATCTAACGGTGTGTTCCGGCAGCCTCACTTGAGAGCCAGTTCCATTCCAGGCTAGGTGTGCTTTACCATCTTCGACCACACCTTCACTTAACATCAGGTGAGCTGTGGTCAAACAACTAGCCTGTCAACCATAAAAAAAAAAAAACAATCCGGACTCAGAATTCATTACCGGATGAGTTTGTACCATGAAATTGACTGTTATTTTATTTGAGTAATTAAAAAACTTTCACATCCCACTATCCCACTATTATTATAAGTGTGAAAGTTTGGATGTGTGGATGGATGTTTGTTACTCTTTCACGCAAAAACTACTGAACAGATGGAGGATTAACACATAGGCTACTTTTTATCCCGAAACGATGTAGTGGGTAATACCGCGGGGCGTTGCTAGTTTATAATATTAGTAGGATAAAATTATACACACTAATACATTTTAGTCTATATTTAATTACACAAATATAAAGAAATAAATATCGTAGGACATTACACACAGCGCCATCTGACCCAAACTAAGCAAAGCTTGTACTATGCGTGCCGCTAGACATTGGAATCAGCTGCCCGAGTGGGTGTTCCCCAATGAATATAGTCTGGGTACCTTCAAGTCGCGAGTGAATCGGTTTCTTCTAGGCGAGCGTGCTCCACCGTAGACCGCATCAGGCGGGATGGCGGTCAAACGCAAGCCTATCTACTATGAAAAAAAAAAAAAAAGGTAGATAACTGATAGAATACTTAAATACTTTTTTTTTGCAAATACATACTTATAATAAATACAGGACACCCAGACACAGAACAAACATTTGTTTATACCACAAAATGGTTATCCTGGGAAACGAACCCCCGCCCTTTGGATCTTGAAGCAGACATGGCTAACTATATTAGGTTAAAAATTTTAGAACGTAATTGTGTTACAGCATCTCTTCATCAGTGACGTGTTTTTCATTCTTGGTTGCCTGGAAGATATCGATTTTCGCAATAAGGCTGCCACTTGTGTCACTAGCTCATAGTATTTTTTGTTACTATACATTTTTCCATTTCTGGTGTGCACAATACAGTTTCTATCTATAAAGAATGTACAACAGGAAGACTTAACGTTAAGAGTATTTTGTACCAGTCGTCAGCTTGGTCAAGACATTAGAATATAGATGTGCATCTAAAAATATACCAAACAAAAGTGAAAAAAGGTAACGAATTGAAAACAAAAGAGTTTTTTTAATTATTGTGTAAGAAATACACGGTAACCTGAAGACTGGTTGATTCTTTTTTTTGCTTAAATAGTTTTTTTAGCAACTAGAGATCTCTAGTTAAATTTTAATATAACTATTCTTTTATACTTTTTAATTACTGTCTTATTTATATTACAACTAAATGAAAGGGAATAAACAATAAAATATTATAATTGTATTTCAGTCTTTTATTTTTTTAATTCTTAAGATGATTGATGATAAAACACTTAAGTCATGATCGTTGAATTCTGTCCTGTGGGGGTTTTTCTGGCAATGTATGAATTTGGATTTCTTGGTATATGCTATTCAGTTTGAAGTGACTATGACACGGGAAATACATCATGATTGCATTTTATTAGCTAATTTTTTTTCTTTTTTTTACTCTTTTTTATTCTAACGCTAAATAAATGTATTACACTATAGTAAATACGTAGAATATGTATATAATACTGATATACCTACTTATAAACACTAAAATAAATTTACAGACAAATACTTAGAAATAAAAGATAGAGAAAAATATCGAATATAAACAAATGAAATCAGTAGCGTCGTCGCTTCAAACCGAATTGCATCTAGGTACTTTCTCAACTACGATTCTCTGAACAAGAATGGTTTCATCTCGATTTTGATCCTTATTCTTTCTACAGCAGGGTCTGTCTTTTCGCCCACGTCGTTCGGTCTCGTTCCCAGATTCTTCATCGGAGTTGTTTCGCTGGCAGCGGTCGTATGGCCCTTGTCTGTTCCAGGGGCCGAATGGGCGACGATGAGGTCCAAATTGACCCCCAAAATGAGGACCGAATGGTCCGTGATGACCAGGTTGCCCTGCGGGACCGCTTTCATCGCCATGTTCTCGTCTATCGCAGGGCCTGGTATGACGGGATGGTGATCCATGGCACCGCCCTCGACGACCATGCCCTCCTTTTCCGTGGTGAGGTGGGCCATGACACGGGCCATCACGGCCATGAGATCCGTGTCCAGGACTGCGATGACGCCGAGGACTTCTCTCTCCGCTGCAATCACGAGGTCTTCCACAAGGTCCGTGAAGTCCATGCTCTTTTCTTTCAGGACCGTGAGGTCCGAAACGAGGATGCTCAGAATCTGAACAGCCAGATGGGCCGTGGGGTACACGCTCTTCTGCACGGCGGCAGGGGCCTCGTCCATATCCACGCCCACCAGACCCACAGCAATCCTGATAGCAATTTTCCGAGTCCGCCCCAAAATCGGGGCCTTGACCAAAAAAAGGCCCCCGATGTCCAAAACTCGGTCCATGGTGCCCGCGTCCACGACACGGCCCAGGAGGCCCAAAATGATGTCCAGGAGGCCCAAAGTAGTGAACAGTAGGCCCAAAGTGAGGTCTAGGGGGCCCGCAACCAAATCGGTCAAAGGGTCCACAATGTCCAAATGAGCCCATGTCTTGGCAATGACGCCCAAAAGGTCCAAAGTCGCATCCCGTGAAGCCTCTCATTCTTGGAATATACGAGATATATTCGTTTATAGAAGCTTTAAAATCGTACTCGCCGAAATCAGTTGAAGTCCCGCAGAATCAGCAGTTGAAACAGAATCGAGTACCCGAAGAATCGACTGAAGAATGCTCGTTCAAATTCGTTTGATCCGTATCGAGTCGAATCGAGTTGTGCCAACACAGGGCAATGGCTTATCGTTATATACAGGAAAATGACACAAGGTTGTGAAACGTGTACACAGAAAACAAACACCAGTCTGTCTGTCTATGTTAAAATGTGAAATATGGTGCAAGGGATTTTTACTACTAAGAATTACTAAATTTTTTGTTATTATTAGATCGATTTTACATATATTTTATGAGTGATGAAATAGTGATTAAAACATACGTATGTAAGACACAAATAGATATCTGAGATTAAAACCCTTGTATACCTTGATATCTACGGATTTGTAATCCTCATCATCCACAGCCTTCTTTATCCCACTGCTGGGTATACCCCTTTCTTCTTATTCCATCTGCCTCGGTACTGTGCTAATCTGGTCCAGGTTCGACCCATAACGGTGACTTTATCGTCAACCTATCTTGCGGCTGGACGACAAACGCTCCGCTTACCTTGCCTAGGCCACCACTCTGTTGCAATCTTACTCCACCTGCCATCACATCTAGCAACGCGTCCTGCCTTGCTCCCACTTTAGGTTCATAACTGCGATACCGAAGTCTGGAAACTTTGTTTTTTTTTTATTGATTGACAGGCTAGGTGTTTGATCACAGCTCACCTGATGAAGGTGTGGTCGAAGATGGTAAAGCACACCTAGTCTGGAGTGGAACTGGATCTCAAGTGAGGCTGCCGGAACTCACCGTTAGATGCTTGGCGGCAGATTTTCAACTTGAGTAGCAAAACAAAGTCCAGGGCATCGCTGTTTTTGTACTCATTACTTGGAGACTTTCGACGTCATACTTAAATTAATCTAATTTAATAACTATTATTAGTTTAGTGGTATTGCAAAATGTGCAAAGGTGCATTAAAAACGAAATATTTTTGGATCGAGGATACACTTGTTTTTTTAAAAACCGGTATATTAAAATGTCAATAAACTTAACACAAAAATAAACAATCCTCAAAAACAAGACAAGACATTTGCATTTTTATTTTTGCTTCAAGTTGTTTATCCCTCGTCGAAGAGACAGATAAAATCCGCAAAATAAACAAATCAATTTTGAAATCTGTTTGTGAACTGTTTTATAAATTACTAGTATTTGTCTAACAGTTTCACTCGTAATATTTTGTAGCCACGATAATTTCACATGGACTCATTTAGCGGTATGCATATTATAGTCACTATATTTGATATAGTGTATTAGGGTTTAGATACCTCTGTTTTATTTTGTTTAACTACATAATTATGAATAGTTACATAATTTCAATTTATAGTATTTAAAAATAAAAAAAATATTGGTTCGAAAAATTAATCCACATTAAAGACATCGCACTCAGAATAACCAATTGTGAGGAGAATTGGAGAATATTTTCAATTAAACTATTAAACATTTAAAAAGAAAGTAAATGTTAAAAGAATATTTATAATTATAACAATTTGATTTGACAATCGTCGTCCCGATAGTCATCACATGAGCGGTCTTATAGCGAAGAGTCTCTACCAACATCTTAAGAGGCTTTCATTTTGTTGGGTCATACGAAAAGGCAATGACATCTTTGATACTAACACCCTAGTTTTTAAGTTTTTTGTATTATTTATGTAAGATATTTAGTGTAAAAAATTGAATATTTAAAAAGAGAAATGCATAAGTGAATGATAATTTTTTACCAAACAAAACTTTAAATAAAAACCAAATGATTTAGCTGTTGATTATTCCTACGTATAGAAAAGCAAGTCCGCGCTTAAAACTAGTATGTATATTAGCTAAACTACGTAAATACCGAAACGCTAGTGCGATGCCACAATTTAAGCGTAAAATTACTCACAGGAAGTATTTAGGTAAACACCTTTTTACAGAAAATTGTATGCGTCATAAATGTAAGATTCAGATATAAATTGTTTTACCTATTGTGTTGATTATCTTGTTGCTACAACATAGATTATTATGAATGATAGTGAAAAGATTATAGATTTATCAGTAAGCTTATGACATTTGTTATGAAATTTTGTCAAAATATTTGCAACTTTGTTCAAAAAGTACAAAACCAACCGAGCATCGATGGTTGCTTTTGCACTTTTTGAAAATTTATCCAATTAATTTAAAAAAAAATCATCAAGAAATCAAATCATCATCAATCATTTATCTATTTTTTTTATCTTTTAGTTCATAAGATTCTTTGTTCTCTGTACTTTTTTCTATTTATGGTGTGCACAATAAAGAGTTATATCTATTTATCTATCTAAAACAGTTTACAATTAATAACGTAGGTACGTACAACAAACAATCTAATGATTTGAATGAATGAATTTATCTTATTGTATTATACATATGTGGTCAAACACCTAGCCTGATAAATAAAAAAACATATAGCATTGAATTTTTAAATTTAGACTTAACTATTTATTGATTAGGTATATTTTTCAGTGGCGACATGTCTTGAGATCATTGAAATTTGGATGACTCATACATCCGGTATGCGGCGATTACGCAATCTGATGAAATATGCGAAAATTACATAATAATGAAAAATCTTGTGATTTATTTTTCCGAGAAAATGATTGTATTTCCCCGTCACTTTTCGTCCTTACAACTTACATTGCACAAGCCGTGATAAAAGTCTCTCCTATCGCGAAAAAGAGACAAACATGTCCATATGTTTAAGATTTGTCACGTTCCCGCCCTGAAAAGACAAATTTGTCTAAAGACTGAAGACCTAAGTATCTAGGATCAATAAAAAGTTTGAAAACTTTTTATTATTTACTGTGTAATATTTTTTCAAGCAATTATAAACTCATCAGTTTCATTTACAAACATTTTTTGAAAGTATCGTTAATAGCCGCGCCCCGCGATGTTACCCGCTACATTTTTAGGAATGTAAGTATATGTGTTAATCCAGGGTGTCAGCTACCTCCATACCAAATTACATCCAAATCCGTTCAGTAGTTTTTGCGTGAAAGAGCACAAACATCCGTCCATCTATTCAAACTTTCACATTTCACAAATTTAAATTCCACTAATATTATAATTAGTGGAATTTAAATTTAAATCTATTTTGCCACAAAATTATTAATCTATTTTTTTAACTATTACCTGACTACGGAATAAAACTTAAAATTAAATAAATATAAAGCCTATATCAGCTGGACCAAAGTCTTTGATAGCCATCTCACTTGATGTAAAGTGAAGATGCATGAAATATCGAATTTTATCAGCGGTAAGCAGTTAATAAGATATTATTTGTAAGTTGGTTTATTAGCTACTAATAACAGATTCTCAGGACCGGGCTCCCTTATCGACGGAAAACATGAAACCGAATTCCTTCACAGTTGAAGGCATATTTAAAGCATATTCGCTAAATGGATGTGTCGCTTTTTAACTCCTATACTCTTCATGAAGTAGCTAATGTGTAAATTAATGCTAATAGTGTGATTTGAACACGACCATGCACACACTAAGTTACCGTCAAAGTCAAAATCAAAAGCATAATTTATTGCTATGCTGTGTTACATTAAAGGTCTCAAGATTTAAATAGAGCAACAGCTTACGTTCAGTACAAACATGCAATATTAAAAACTAACATACAAGCACGCACCCGTATCTGTGATTTGAAAACGACCATGCACACACTAAGTTATCGTCAAAGTCAAAATCAAAGTCAACATCAAAGTTAAAGTCAAAGCATTATTTATTGCTATGCTGTGTTACATTAAAGGTCTCAAGATTTAAATAGAGCAACAGCTTACGTTCAGTACAAACATGCAATATTAAAAACTAACATATAAGCACGTACCTGTATCAGTTCTGTTGTTCTCATGGGCCTCTTTTTATTGTGAAAAGGGTAAGATTATAGTCGACCACGCTGGCCAAGTGTGGGTTGGCATTCTTCACATATCTTGGAGCACTTTTTTTATGAAATCTCGGACTTGTAGACCTCACGAAATTTTCCTTCCCCGTTTGAAGTCAGCTGTAAGACACACATAACTTTAAAACACGGTGCGTGCGGATTCGAATGTAGAACCTTCGGATTGGAAGCTAGATGGGCTCAATACTGCCTAAATTTCTTCCTCGCACGCATACATATAGCACAGAAGCTACGCCCTGCGGTTACCCTCTACATGTTTTCAGGATAAAAAGTAGCTTACGTGTTAATCCAGGGTCTCATCTACCTCCATACCAAATTTCATCAAAATCTGTTTAGTAGTTTTTGCGTAAAAGAGTAACAAACATCCATCCATCCATCCAAACTTTCACATTTTTAATATTGGTGTGATTTCATTTTACTTTTCATTCCACATAAACAAATCAATTGAATTAAGGAATATCTTTAAATATCGCACCCTAACTAATCGCATGACTTACAAATAAGCCGAGAGTCGATCCGGCGTCGACTCGAGATTGAGCTGAACCTCTCAGCCAGCGAGGCGTGTGACGTCACACCCGGAGCCACTTGTGATGGAGCTACTGGAGAGTCATTAATGGTAGACTGGATTATAATGGTACGTTTATAGGGCTAGACGAAACGGGTATTATTATGAAAAAATCAAAAGGGTATCCAATACAATATTTTTTTGGTAACACCAAAGTTATAAGCCACTTTTGTATAAATGTTTACAATTATATTAACAGTAAAAAAGGTTTACAAATTAGTTTATTTATTATATTTTATAAAAAGTCAGTCATCGAAGAAACATCTTTGATCACACCGTCACTTAACATCAGGTAAGCAGTGGTCAAACATCTAGCTTGTCGTCAAAAAATATTTAAAGAGATTTTTTTTTAACGCAATGTGTTTTATAGAGATCGTCTAGGTGGGTACCACCGTAATACCAGATACTCAGTCGCCAAGCAAAACCTATGTTCTGGTTTGGCTAGCACAAATACAGGGCTATTGAGACTAACCATCAAAAATGTCTTAAAGTAATGAGCGCTAAAGCAGCGATGCCCTGGACTTTGTAACTCAAAGTTCTGTTTCGCTGCAATGGTCATGCTATATCTCTGCCCATCGGGAGAGCGTCTCGTTCGTCTCATTATTTTCACATAAAAAACAAAGACAACTTAATTCCACATTAATTCGATCGATTTTAAAATAACGCTCGTCTACACTCCCTGACTTTAATCGCTCGATCAACACGGCAACATGTTGCGCAGTGTCGCACGACAATATTAACCCGGCGTCATTGAGGTTGGGTCAAAATGTTCAACGCTGCCACAGCAAGGGCATCCTGTTTCTCCAGAACCATCTTAATTAGGTTTGTTAAACTTTTCCCAAAGATATGTATATCAGATAGGTATTATATAAATAAATAAATATCGTAGGACATTACACACAGCGCCATCTGACCCCAAACTAAGCAGAGCTTGTGCACATATAGCACACATATAGCCACATATAGCACATATAAGTGCTATATGTGGCTAAAAATACTATACATTAGCATAGAACCCGATAAAACTCTAAGGGATCTCAATTTGTTTAAATACTTTTGTTTTTGTTTAAATACTTTGAATAAATTCTTTGTGAATTTTTTTTTAATTTTATTTCTAAGATCAGAGTGTAAATATACATAACAATGATAAAGATTACGAATATATGTCAAAAAAACGTGAAGATGTCATACTTTACATACACGGGTTATATTGACCCACCTCAATATCTGTGTAACAATTTCGTACCACAATGACGACGGGTTAATTCCTATCGAGTACAAGGTTTTAATCTCAGATTCCAGGAACACTTGTGACAGATGTAAAGACTTCTCACGACAAGAGAACTGGAGGGGAGGAATCAAATGCCTCTTGTAAAGAATCAGGATCTTGAAAGTGTTTGCGAAGTCTGAAGACTTTTGAAATATACTGCTATCATGCATTATGCTGAGGTGAGCCTCTATTTTGTAACTTTTGTCTGTCTCTGTTTGTTTGTTTTTGTTTTTATGCTTGTTACAGAATTAAACTTTATTCTTTCTTTTCTTTCAAACACCTAGCCTGACGACCATAAAAAAATCAGGAGAGTTGATTAGGATTTGAAAAAATTTGAAGGTTTTATCTGAAACATTGAACTAAAAATTTAAAAATAAATCCTTGTAAGTATTTGACCTTTGTATCTATAGTCTTAAAAGCGGCCTCGACGGCTTTAGGCTTAACGAAACGGAGACGAAAACTATATTTTTATTAAAATTTAACATAATTTTAATAAAAATATACTAGTGACATGGAAAAATTTATAAATTACGTTTATGTGTAATAAAAATGATCAAAAAGTGTTTAAGAACGCACAAGCTAGAACTGTCACGTCACTATAACAAGTATATGACACTTAAATTTCTAGGACGGAAACTGTTGACAAGACAAAGTAGTAGTCCTCAAAGGCAATCAAACCTTAACGTTGTAGGTTTCACTCTTACTATTTATCCTCATATAAATTGGCCTCGGGAGAAATAAGCAAAGCCGACGGCGGTAATACTTACTATATTTTCATATATCAAACTGATATAGATTGAGAGATCCGTCAAATTTTACCTGCTAATTACTATTTAATAAACATATACAATTACTCTTTTTTTTTTAATGGTTGACAGGCTAGTTGTTTGACCACAGCTCACCTGATGTTAAGTGAAGGTGTGGTCGAAGATGGTAAAGCACACCTAGCCTGGAATGAATGAATAAATATAAAAAGTAGGACATTACACACAGCGCCATCTGACCCCAAACTAAGCAGAGCTTGTACTATAGAAGTCGGATAACTGATGGAATACTTAAACAGTTTTTTTTTTAATACATACAGTACACCCAGACACAGAACAAACATTTGTTTATATCACAAAATGCTTGTCCTGGGTGGGAATCGAACCCACGCTCTTGGAGCAGACATACTACCAATGAACCAACAGGACTGTCAGTTTATATTATTTCAGTATAGATGAGATGATGATGAAAAGTTCGTTTATTTGTTTAAACGCGCTAATCTCTGGAACTAAAAGTGGAATTTAAAAATTCTTTATTAATTTGTTTTTTTTTAATGCCAAGGTAATGAGGTGCACTCTGATGGTAAGAGATAATGCAAATCCATAACCATTGCAGCATAACGCAGAACGTTGAGAAACAAAACATGTCCTAGATTATTTATTTATTTATTATTACAATAAAGCATATCAGTATAGATGAGATGATGTAAGAAATTACTGGGCTGTTGAGACTAACCATCGAAAGTCTCAAAGTAATGAGCGCCAAAGCAGCGATGCCCCGGATTTTGTTTTGCTACTCAAAGTTCTGTGTATCGCTGCAATGGTCATGGGCATGCGTTATTCTTACCATCTGGAGAGCGCATCGTTCGTCTCATTACATTTACATTTTGAAAAAAAAACCTTGAAAAATGAACAAAAACTTTTTAACTAATAAGTCTCGTTATTGTACCTAGATGTGAATAGAAAAGCCATTAAGCTCCCGATCTAAATGCCTGGCGTATGAAACAAACAGGATTTTATGAGCACATCGTCATTGTGTTCCGGCGTTTGATCCGGTAAGTGTATTGTTTTTCTATAAAAACAGCAGTACCGCTTTATGGAGAACGATTATGGAGGTACAAAACGTTGGAATGGAATAGTGGAGGCGTTGAGTCGAATCGAGTTTGTAAATAAACTTTATTTCATGGGGCTGAGAAAAGAAAGTTAAACTACCTTCCTTTATTCTTGCCTGGCTTATTGTGTAGTTTTCTATTGAAAAAGAGATAATACTACTGATGGTACATCGCCTTAGCAGGAGGTCGTCTAGGTAGGTACCACCGCAGTACCAGTTATTCTGCCGCTAAGCAGTAGTGTGTAAGCATTACTGTGTTCCGGTTTGAAGGGTACTGCAGCTGGCGAAATTACTGGGCTGTTGAGACTAACTCTATCAGAGGTCTAAAAGTAATGAGCGCTAAAGCAGTGATGCCCTGGACTTTGTTTTGTTACTAAGACTTAAAGTTCTGTGTAACGCTGCTATGGTCATGGACAGGCGTTATCTCTTGCCATCAGGAGAGGGTCTAGTTTTCAGCGTTTGAGTGTTGCCATACAACGCGGCAATGGGGCCGCGTTTTGGGAAATATTCCCATTGATAGCGGCCTTTTAGATTAGTTATTATTTTAAATGTTGCTTGTCTTAATTACTTTACTTATTTATACCTTGAAATTCTTATGTACGTCATATAATGATATTCACGGGTGCCAATAAGACTTGACAAGTTTTTTATTTTTATTATTATAATTTTTTTTATGTAAAAAGACGAATTAGACGAACGAGACGCTCTCCTGATGGTAAGAGATAACGCCTGCCCATGACCATTGCAGCCATACACAGAACTTTAAGTAACAAAACAAAGTCCAGGGCATCACTGCTTTAGCGCTCATTACTTTGAGACCTCTGATAGAGTTAGTCTCAACAGCCCAGTAATGTAAGCTTAATGATTTTGACGCAGTTTTTTTTTTTTATGGATGACAGGCTAGGTGTTTTGACCTCAGCTCACCTGATGTTAAGTGAAGGTGTGGTCGAAGATGGTAAAGCATACCTAGCCTGGAATGGAACTGGCTCTCAAGTGAGGCTGCCGGAACACACCGTTAGGTGCTTGGCGGCAGATTTTCAACTTGAGGGTGGTAGCTAGCCAGCCGAGTACTAGAAAGTACCCTACCACCATGCTATGGTTTCCTCACGATGTTTTTCTTCACCGGCAGCTCAAGCTCATTGTTGGGGTTTGAACTCACGCCCTTCGGCATGCGAACCTACCGCACTAACCACTGAGCTATCATCGCTACAATTTTACTACAAGTTATTTACCTGCATAAAGCAGCAGACAGCGGCTAGTTAAATGTCTGCTATCGTTCCATCTCGAACGAGTTAAAGTGCGTAATTTACGTCCGACTGCCACACTTTAATTATCCGATTGCGGTGCGACTGGCACTTTTATTGTTGCACTGAGTGATATACCGACCGTCCGTCAGATTCTACTGAGTTTGGATATTTATTACATTTTGTTGTTTTGCAAACGTTCGGGAGTTTTGAAGCTATCCGTTGAGAGGACGTGGAAAAGTGTAATAAGAAAAAAAGAAAGAAAGAAAAAGATTTTTTTTTTTGCAACAAATACAAACACAAAACAAATAATTGTTAACTTATTGCATGTTGTCGTCACCTATAACTGCTATAACCTCTAGTTTTGTTTTTTTTTTGTGTTGATGACCGCCATTATTGTTGTGATGTGTATAGTGTTGGTGATCTAAAAAAAAAAAAACAGTTACAAAATAAGGGCTCACCTCAGCATAATACTGATCATACTAATTAGTATGTTTTCCTTCACCGGCAGCTTAAGCTCATTCTTGGGGTTTGAACCCACGCCCTTCGGCATGCGAGCCGACCGCGCTAACCACTGAGCTATCATCGCTACAAGATCATCATCATCATTTCAGCCGTAGGACGTCTACTGCCTCCCTCATTGACTTCCACAAAGACCGGTTGGAAGCGGCTCGCATCTAGCTTGTTCCTGTGGTCTTTATTAGGTCGTCTGCCCACCTTGCTAATTTCAAACATTGAAAACACTTTAGAAGCAAATCCAGTTACTTCAACTATCATACTAAAACAAAAAATAACCTAAACTTTGATCAGAATTGCACACCTGGCGTTGAAAATGAGACAACACTTATAGAAAATTACTCAGATAAACATGTGATGTCACAGAAAATATAAAAAACAGAGACTTAGATTCCGCATATTACAGTTTTTAAATAAAACGAATGAGATGAACGAAACCATATCTTGATGATAAGAGATGGTTGCCGCAGCCGGTTCTGACGCTGAAAGGCGTTTAAACATCAACAATGAGCTCGCAGCCTTTGAAGGAAAACATAATGAGACCATATACTGGTAGAATAAAGAATACTCCAACAGCCTCACTTGATAGCCAGTTTCATTCGTGTTTACAATCTTGGATCACACCGTCACTCAATATCAAATGAACTGTGGTTATCCTTCTGTGATTATTGATATGTAACGAATACACTGTGCCATTATCAGTAAGTACCATCTCGCTTATGATAAGTGATAAGGTTTATTGATAAAACGTCACTTTTAATCAAACTATCGATTTCTCACGCAATGTTTACAAACAATTTCAATAAAGTAATTAAAGCGCTCAGGTCGTTTGTCGGACGTCGTAAGTACTTTTTAATATGTAAATTATTATTAATTATATTAATTGTATAGTACCCTGGACAGTGGGTACATATTTGAGCCTTTTGGGGTTGAAACTTTGGGACCGTGGGGACCGGGAGCAAAAAAAATTTTTTAAAGAATTGTCATCTCGTTTGGTCGACGCCACACGTGAACAAAACGCTGGCCTTTATTTTGCTCAGCGTTTGAGTATTGCCTTACAACGCGGCAATGGGGCCGCGTTTTGGGAACTATTCCCATTGATAGCGGTCTTTTAGAGTAGTTATTATTTTAAGTTATTTTGTTTTGTTTAATTGAAGATATTTATTATACTTTTTTTCATAATCTATATAAGCAAATGAATGTTCTATAGAAGAAGCCAGGTTAATTAATATTGATTGCATTATGTTGCAACTTTCTAATATGTTAAGTTTACCTAATTAAAATTTCTTGGATTATATTTCTTACAATTTTTAAACGGTATTTGCAATCTATGTATGTAACAATGTCTGTTCGGGTGGAATCGTAACAATGTCTGTTCGGGTGGAATCTTGCAAATTAAATTTGATCCACTTCCCGATGTCAGATTGGACTCAAATTTGATGAATTTTAAGTACCTATCTTCGGTGAGAATACAATGATTTATGACCAGCATTATGCTGAGGTGAGCCCCTATTCTGTAACTTTTGTCTGTGTCTGTTTGTTTGATTTTGTGCTTGTTACAGAATTAAACGTTTTTTTTCTTTCTTTCTGTCTATATGGAGCTGATCTGATGATGGAGACGGTAGATGGCCATAAGATTTTCTGAGCTATACAAAATAAACCAATCGAGTTGGGGCTCGATTAATTTTTCTTGAAGAGCATTTATGCCTAGACGATATCAAGAGTCTGATGATGAAGCTAGAAGGTGGCCACGGTAGCTCTGTGATAAAATAACGTAGCCCAACCGAGTTTTGGCTTAATTGATTCGCCTTGAGGAGCAATCTCTAAAATATTTATCTACTAAAAAGTAAATATAAATAAAAGTAAAACTATTTTTACTTGGTAGTAGATCTCCTTAGAATAAGGTTGTCTAAGTAATTACCACCACAGTACTAAATATTCTGCCACCAAGCAGCAGGTAGGGTGTAAACATTACTGTGTTCCGGGTTGAAAGTTAAGTACTGCAGCTAGCGAAATTACAGGGCAATTGAGAATATCCATAGAAAGTCTCAAAGTAATGAGCGCCAAAGAAACGATGCCCTAGACTTTGTTTTACTACTTAAAGTTCTGTGTATTACTGCGATGGTTCATAATGGTCCTTAGGTTCAATGCGTTACCTCTTACCATCAGGAGAGCGTATCCGTCTCATTATTGCGCACAAGAGTTCGCTTATACCGCGTTCCCTCGCCACCCTCAACGCTGTTCTCGATGTTCAGCCCGAATGCGACCTGCTTGCGGGGGAATGGAGAAATATAATGGCCGATTGCCTCAAATACTGTGAGACATCCTCAAAAGGCAATCTAGTATTTATAAATAATTACATTAATATACTTATATACATTTTTAAATTATTATTATTATTCCTAGTTATTTAATTTTTCTGTTTTGATATTTTGATTTCTATTTTGTTCATAGCTTAAATAAGTTCTTTTTAATGTTGTCATTAGTGTAATTCGTAAAATGTGCGGTGCTAATTGTCTGAATAAATAAATAAATTATTTTTACAAAAAAATCCATGACCGTTTCAATAGACGCTGATGCAACATATGTTCTCGTTTCTATTGAAAATAGCTATAGACAAAAACTGTTTTGAGCTATGAATCTAATGAAACGGCTGATGCAACTTTGCCACGCGCGCCAAACACCATAGATAAATATTGCATCATACGTAAGCTAAATCGAGATATAATCAAGATACTATAAAACCGCATGCAAACGTTATCCAAACATCATTAAAAACCAAACACTGATATAGAACAGATGCTTCATTGAAAATTGATCACGAAATAATTCAATAGCAATATTATTCTTGGAAATATACTTTCTGTACTGATTTGAAGACTTCGAAACGTAAGGATATTGCAACACGTTGAACCACTGGGACTCGATAAAATTAAGAAAGGAAACAGATCTCTCTAATTTTCAACTGCAACATCATGGGTTGGTTCAAAGGATCATCAAATCAAGAGCAAACCGAGATGCCGAGAGATGGCCAGTGTCATCACAGACACCACGGGCCTCCAGGACCACAATGGTTCAACAGCCCAAGACATTACTGTCCTGAATCAACGCATCATCACGGTCCACCCAATCCTGGCTTTGGACAGCCAGAGTCTAGAAACCGATGCCCTAGATCCGGACATAAACCACCATTCTTCGCTCATGATAGCCGCCGGTTTCCTGAAGATAGACCTCCTTTTTTCGGACAGAAAAATGACGGTGACATCGCTCCCCAAGGTCCGCACGGTGGGCATCCGTTCTTTGGACATAATCATCACCGTCACTGGCATGGACCACGTCATGAAGGATTTGATGACCAGAACCGGAACGTCAAGTTCCATGGATGTCCTTTTTCAAGGAGGAGAAACTGTGATTATGAGTACAAGCCCGTTTTCGACAGGAGACAGTGGGAATAGTTAGGTACCTTATTTTTAGATGACGTATCATCAATCACTTGGTGGTAGATCATCTTAGCAGGAGGTCGTCTAGGTAGGTACCATTACCAGTTATTCTGCCGCTAAGCAGTAGTGTGTAAACATTAGTGTTCCGGTTTGAAGGGTACTGCAGCTAGTAAAATTACTGGGCTGTTGAGACTAACCATCGAAAGTCTCAAAATAATGAACGCCAAAGCATGATGCCCTGGACTTTGTTTTGTTACTCAAATGGACAGGCGTTATATCTTACCATCTTAAAAAAAAAATGTTTTACTTATGCGGGATTTCACATGTTTAATTATATCGAAAATTCCGACTGTAGTTTCGGTCACATCCGGTGGCCTTCGCCGTCGGAGTTTCCCATATTATTTAACGTGTGTTTTCCTGCGTAAATAAAACAAAAACGCGCCAAAACCACGTCAGTATCCATAGTATGTTAGTGTATTATTAAGAACTTAAAGCCATTTTTAATTTACTTCCATATCTTTTAAGATTAGCTTTGTAACAACAACGGTTATAATTTAACATGTACTTTAAGTATTATGTGTGATTAATATTAATTATGTGGATTAATAATTAGTTACATCTACTTTTTAGTCTAAAAATGTGGTATGATATTTGTGTTTCTTTAGTTTCTTTTTTAAGATTTATTATTAATTGATGTTTGTATTTAAAACTGTGATAAATAAATATGTTGTAGTAAATAATTTATTTTATTTTTATTCGTAAACGACCTGCGAAATAAATAAATAAATATCGTTGGATCATTACACACAGCGCCATCTGACGCCAAACTAAGCAGAGCTTGTGCGATGGAAGTCAGATAACTGATAGAATACATAAATACTTTTTTTTGTTGTAAATGCATACTTATAATACATACAAAACACCCAGACACAGAACAAACATTTGTTGATACATAAAATGTTTGTTCTGAGCGGAAATCGAACCCACGCCCTTCAGATCTTAAGGCAGATATGCTACCAATGAGCCAACAGGGCTGTCGATATAGTAATATAATAGTAATATTTATTTGAGCAAAAGATCAATACTACACCGAAGTTAGTAAGCACTAGACAATAGTGTAGTTTAGGGTACGGAACCCTAAAAATGTATTAATCCAAGGTATAAGCAAAATTTCATACACACGTGCTCAACTTGAACATTATAACAATATACATACATAATTATATAATATAACAATTATCTCAACATAATGAAATTTGAACGTCAAGCCAATGAGTTTATTATGTTACTTAAAATTTTGTGTACTGCTGCATTGATTACGATCATTTACATCGATTGTACGACTAACAGTTTGTAGCGATGATAGCTCAGTGGTTAGCGCGGTCGGTTCGCACGCCGAAGGGATGTCTGTGAAGTTAGCATCTCAATAGTTAGCATCTCAAAAAATTACTTCAGATTCATTGGCATCCAGCATAGTTCTACAGTTCTTGCTAAGTTTTAACAATAGTTCTATCGATTTTCATATCAAAACTTAGTTTTGAAAAATGAGATGCTAACTTCACACTACAGGTCATAGCATCTCATCGAAATTCGCAGATTTGACGTCAGAAGAGATGAAATTCACTGAGTTCTACACTTCCTGATAAGAGTTCTATAGAGTTCTAGTCATTTGAACATTCTCAATAATTATAAATAATTATAAACCTCAAAAATAACGGAAAAACGTGAGATGCTGGGGTATAACTGAGAGTTCTGGTTCCAATATATTTTTTAAACGATAGCTGAGGACTCTTTACACGAGTTCCAAAAGAGTTCTATTCTTTTGAACATTCTCAATAATTATAAATAATTATAAACCTCAAAAATAACGGAAAAACGTGAGATGCTGGGGTATAACTGAGAGTTCTGGTTCCAATATATTTTTTAAACGATAGCTGAGGACTCTTTACACGAGTTCCAAAAGAGTTCTATTCTTTTGAACATTCTCAATAATTATAAATAATTATAAACCTCAAAAATAACGGAAAAACGTGAGATGCTGGGGTATAACTGAGAGTTCTGGTTCCAATATATTTTTTAAACGATAGCTGAGGGCTCTATACACGAGTTCCAAAAGAGTTCTATTCTTTTGAACATTCTCAATAATTATAAATAATTATAAACCTCAAAAATAACGGAAAAACGTGAGATGCTGGGGTATAACTGAGAGTTCTGGTTCCAATATATTTTTTAAACGATAGCTGAGGGCTCTTTACACGAGTTCCAAAAGAGTTCTATTCTTTTGAACATTCTCAATAATTATAAATAATTATAAACCTCAAAAATAACGGAAAAACGTGAGATGCTGGGGTATAACTGAGAGTTCTGGTTCCAATATATTTTTTAAACGATAGCTGAGGACTCTTTACACGAGTTCCAAAAGAGTTCTATTCTTTTGAACATTCTCAATAATTATAAATAATTATAAACCTCAAAAATTACGGAAAAACGTGAGATGCTGGGGTATAACTGAGAGTTCTGGTTCCAATATATTTTTTAAACGATAGCTGAGGGCTCTTTACACGAGTTCCAAAAGAGTTCTATTCTTTTGAACATTCTCAATAATTATAAATAATTATAAACCTCAAAAATAACGGAAAAACGTGAGATGCTGGGGTATAACTGAGAGTTCTGGTTCCAATATATTTTTTAAACGATAGCTGAGGGCTCTTTACACGAGTTCCAAAAGAGTTCTATTCTTTTGAACATTCTCAATAATTATAAATAATTATAAACCTCAAAAATTACGGAAAAACGTGAGATGCTGGGGTATAACTGGGAGTTCTGGTTCCAATATATTTTTTAAACGATAGCTGAGGGCTCTTTACACGAGTTCCAAAAGAGTTCTATTCTTTTGAACATTCTCAATAATTATAAATAATTATAAACCTCAAAAATAACGGAAAAACGTGAGATGCTGGGGTATAACTGAGAGTTCTGGTTCCAATATATTTTTTAAACGATAGCTGAGGGCTCTTTACACGAGTTCCAAAAGAGTTCTATTCTTTTGAACATTCTCAATAATTATAAATAATTATAAACCTCAAAAATAACGGAAAAACGTGAGATGCTGGGGTATAACTGAGAGTTCTGGTTCCAATATATTTTTTAAACGATAGCTGAGGGCTCTTTACACGAGTTCCAAAAGAGTTCTATTCTTTTGAACATTCTCAATAATTATAAATAATTATAAACCTCAAAAATAACGGAAAAACGTGAGATGCTGGGGTATAACTGAGAGTTCTGGTTCCAATATATTTTTTAAACGATAGCTGAGGGCTCTTTACACGAGTTCCAAAAGAGTTCTATTCTTTTGAACATTCTCAATAATTATAAATAATTATAAACCTCAAAAATAACGGAAAAACGTGAGATGCTGGGGTATAACTGAGAGTTCTGGTTCCAATATATTTTTTAAACGATAGCTGAGGACTCTTTACACGAGTTCCAAAAGAGTTCTATTCTTTTGAACATTCTCAATAATTATAAATAATTATAAACCTCAAAAATAACGGAAAAACGTGAGATGCTGGGGTATAACTGAGAGTTCTGGTTCCAATATATTTTTTAAACGATAGCTGAGGGCTCTTTGCACGAGTTCCAAAAGAGTTCTATTCTTTTGAACATTCTCAATAATTATAAATAATTATAAACCTCAAAAATTACGGAAAAACGTGAGATGCTGGGGTATAACTGAGAGTTCTGGTTCCAATATATTTTTTAAACGATAGCTAAGGGCTCTTTATACGAGTTCCAAAAGAGTTCTATTCTTTTGAGCATTCTCAATAATTATAAACCTCAAAAAAAACGTAAAAACGTGAGATACTGGGGTATAACTGGGAGTTCTGGTTCCAATATGTTTTTTATACGATAGCTGAGGGCAGGTGTTACGTTTGACTTAGGTAGTTACTTAAAAAAAGAAGAAAGTAGTAGGATAAATGGGGCAGAAATTGCAATTCAGTTGACTTAAGACTACTGATGATGATGATTATGACCAGCACCCTAAAACCTAGTTCAGTTACAAAAAAAAAAAAGAAAAACGAAATGAAAGATGGGTAAAGAAACACAATACTATGCGAATATTAGCTGATTATGATGATTATATAAACTAATTTATGAGTGGCACCTTAAAACACGCTCCATTAAAAAAAGATAAACAAAATTAAAGATAGCTAAGGAAACGCAATTCGGTTCAATATTGGCTGACGATGATGATGAGGATTATGACTAATTTATGATCGGCACCCTTAGACCAAGTCCATCTAAAAAACTGTGTGTAAATAATCTTAATACGGTTAAATGTAGGCTGCTGATGATGATGATGATATTACTTATTACTTATTTTTTTGCAATATAAATGCATCACAGAGCTTGTACGCGAACCCGTTGTATACAGTCTGAGCGAAGAGTAGGTATAAGACCCCGGAGACACAAAACACGTGCAACGTATTAAAAAAAAAAATTAAACGAATCTGTTTTACGATAGACTTCGCGGCAATACCAAACTTTACTTTTAAACAATAGTGTTCTAAAGATACCTACCAAAAACCAACTGGCTTAGTTGCTCAAAAAACTCAGAAAATTGTTAGTTGCATTCATATTGTAGGTGTAGTACAATATATGTACTTATAATGTGTACAATCACACATAGACCACCAACATCACCTCTTTTAACCTTAGACGGGTAAAAATCGTCAACATACTTACATAAACCCGAAAAATTGTTAACTACACACATATAAAAAATGGATTGAGTCAAAAGGCGAAAACGAATCACAAGATTTGTACCTATACACACACATCGATTAATACAAATACGAAAAGTAGGTAAGCAACATTCGCCTTATTTTACACTCAAACCACTGAAAAACACTAAAAAATACTAATTTAATTACATATTTCTCACACAAGAAGTACGTCTTTAGAACCACAAACTCTATAAATTACATTGGACGAAATTAAATAAAATTACTCACGAAATACTACAACAATATGTATTATATATTTTTTTATATCGTAGGACTATACACACAGCGCCATCTGGCCCCAAACTAAGCAGAGCTTGTGTGATGGAAATCAGATAACTGATAGAATACATAAATACTTTTTTTTTGTAAATACATACAGAACACCCAGACATAGAACAAACTTTTGTTTATTCACAAAATGTTTGCACTGAGTGGGAATCGAACCCCCGTACTACAGCTCTCAAGGCAGATATACTACCAATGAGCCAACGGGGCTGTCAAATAAATATACCTAATAAAATAGATACCTAGATGATGTTTGGTTGTGCGATTCCGAACCTTATGGCCCAGACACACGATGTAATGTCGCGCAGCTAATTCCTGTGTCTAACAGGTAACGGTAAATATTTATTTACGTCGAGATTCCGGCAATGTAGCAATAGCCGTGGTCCTATTTTGAATTCAAGTGGCAAAAGTTAAAAAATTAGATATAATTATGTACCTATTACCGATTTGACAGCATTTTTAGCAACAATAGACAAACCGAACCGTATAGGTAAACCCGACCTTATTTTGCAAGAAATAAAGTAACTACGACGTTTATCGATGCCTAAGTTAAGTTTGTCGTACGATACAGCGCTTCACTCGTGTTGAACGAAACGCGTAAGCGTTAATGAAAGCGTGGTGCTTCCTACCTCTTGGTCGCGAGAAAACTACACAAATTTCTTCGTACGGGACCTATGTTTTTTTTATCGCATCTGAAAGATCTCAACGTCCTTCCTCTATGACATTTGTTCGAGTACCCTCTACCTACCTTTGACCATTTCGGAGATATTAGAGGTTACATTTTGTAAGGCGGGCATATTTTTTTGTGTGACCCCTATATGTTTTTTTGAACCACCATAAAGTACTCAGGGTTTGGGGTATATTTAGTTAAAGTGTATTCCTAAAAATGTCTCTAGTTTCCGAGATCCTATGTGGTATCACGTCGAGGAGTTGACTTCTGAAAGGCCCGGCATTTTTCCCGGGCCCTCTAAGCCGAAGCTAAGCATACCGAATTTCGGTATGTAAAGAAAAAAAAACTTTACTGATTCCAAAAACTTTACTGATTCCAAATCCTTTTCGAAATAGTACATATCTGTACAATATTTTTACGTTTAAAACTCTGTAAACTATGAAGCGGGGTTTATTTTAATAAAAAACATAAATCAAACTTGACTTTCAATTGATATCTCATGACGTCATCTCGTCGGGCAACTTTCATAGACTGGCAAACCAAAATAAAACTTATCAATGTCAAGTCAACGGCGATCATAATAATATTTTCAATACACATACGCCGAGTTGTTTTTCGGTTTATTGATACAAATATCTGGATTATTTTACTTGAAACGTTATTTGAACTCTGATATCGCTTTTATGACATAAGATTTGTTAACGATGTCATGAATTGTAAAAACCAAAGAAGTGACAGAATGGCTTTACAGCTTTAGCCTGCCCGATGGGGCAAATAAAAAAAAACTTGTCAGTTCTGTTGTCAAAGTTAATGAAATGTGTCAAATGTTTTGTATACATTTTTGTTTCGTATGGCAAAGACATATTCTACATATTCAGCCGACCTCATGACGTCATAACCATATAAAGTTTGAAAACGTATTAGAATTAAACTACCGCATAGAAAGCAAAAATATTCAAATTAGTTTCATAAAATAAAGTTTACTATCAGTAAAAAATATAAAATAAATACAAAAAAAAACTTTAAATACCAACTTCTCTACACGACCGTATATAGCCTGTTTCTCTAGACTACGGACATATTTCATGACGTTATAATTTAGGTTTATATAGTTCGAAAAAAAATAAAATAAAAACATTTACGCCAGCATTAAAAAGATATTGGTGTTCAAATTTTGTCCCGGGACTACAAGACTCACGGTCACCAAAATCAGCTGATCAGCTGGCGGCGTGACGCGCCTTTCGTTCGAGTAGGCAAGTACAGCGGTCGTCGCCCGCACGCCCCGCGCCGCGCGCTCGCTCGAGCAGACGCGATGTTTGTATGTACTTATCGGTTAGTTTCGTACAAGTGTAATACGTACCTTTCTCCTAAATTTTCCCATTTTCCCTAATACTTCTAAGTATAACGTCAAAAAAGGAAAACTCAACGTCAAGTAGAGTTCATTGAACTTGTTGAGTTAGTACCAACCTAGCTTAGAACAGGCAAAAACATCTAATATCAGCTGTAGTGTAGCTGTAGGTATTTCTTGCGTTGTAATCGCGCTGAACGCAGGTGGCGAACTGACTGCGTGACCTGTTGACCCGAGAATTGCACGCACCCCCGTCCGTGACCCCTCAGACGCCGCCGCAGCTTTGCGCCCGCGCCGCGCGCCGTGTAGGCACAGATAGCTTACGCCCGGATTTGTTTATGCCTACTTGGATTTGTTATGTGTCAGATTACATTAGTTTGTGGGACAATTTGGTCAGATTGTAAGGTATTGTTTTTATGACGTATTTGAGTATATCTGACGTATTATCGCTTTCTGAACACACCCTTGAAATATGTCCGTCGTTTAGAGAAACACTTTATTTTATTGTAATTATTTATTTGAGAATGTTCAAAAGAATAGAACTCTTTTGCAACTCGTGGAAGAGCCCTCAGCTATCGTATAAAAAATATATTGGAACCAGAACTCTCAGTTATACCCCAGCATCTCACGTTTTTCCGTTATTTTTGAGGTTTATAATTATTTATAATTATTGAGAATGTTCAAAAGAATAGAACTCTTTTGGAACTCGTGTATAGAGCCCTCAGCTATCGTTTAAAAAATATATTGGAACCAGAACTCTCAGTTATACCCCAGCATCTCACGTTTTTCCGTAATTTTTGAGGTTTATAATTATTTATAATTATTGAGAATGTTCAAAAGAATAGAACTCTTTTGGAACTCGTGTAAAGAGTCCTCAGCTATCGTTTAAAAAATATATTGGAACCAGAACTCTCAGTTATACCCCAGCATCTCACGTTTTTCCGTTATTTTTGAGGTTTATAATTATTTATAATTATTGAGAATGTTCAAAAGAATAGAACTCTTTTGGAACTCGTGTAAAGAGCCCTCAGCTATCGTTTAAAAAATATATTGGAACCAGAACTCTCAGTTATACCCCAGCATCTCACGTTTTTCCGTTATTTTTGAGGTTTATAATTATTTATAATTATTGAGAATGTTCAAAAGAATAGAACTCTTTTGGAACTCGTGTAAAGAGCCCTCAGCTATCGTTTAAAAAATATATTGGAACCAGAACTCTCAGTTATACCCCAGCATCTCACGTTTTTCCGTTATTTTTGAGGTTTATAATTATTTATAATTATTGAGAATGTTCAAAAGAATAGAACTCTTTTGGAAGTCGTGTAAAGAGCCCTCAGCTATCGTTTAAAAAATATATTGGAACCAGAACTCTCAGTTATACCCCAGCATCTCACGTTTTTCCGTTATTTTTGAGGTTTATAATTATTTATAATTATTGAGAATGTTCAAAAGAATAGAACTCTTTTGGAACTCGTGTAAAGAGCCCTCAGCTATCGTTTAAAAAATATATTGGAACCAGAACTCTCAGTTATACCCCAGCATCTCACGTTTTTCCGTTATTTTTGAGGTTTATAATTATTTATAATTATTGAGAATGTTCAAAAGAATAGAACTCTTTTGGAACTCGTGTAAAGAGCCCTCAGCTATCGTTTAAAAAATATATTGGAACCAGAACTCTCAGTTATACCCCAGCATCTCACGTTTTTCCGTTATTTTTGAGGTTTATAATTATTTATAATTATTGAGAATGTTCAAAAGAATAGAACTCTTTTGGAACTCGTGTAAAGAGCTCTCAGCTATCGTTTAAAAAATATATTGGAACCAGAACTCCCAGTTATACCCCAGCATCTCACGTTTTTCCGTAATTTTTGAGGTTTATAATTATTTATAATTATTGAGAATGTTCAAAAGAATAGAACTCTTTTGGAACTCGTGTAAAGAGCCCTCAGCTATCGTTTAAAAAATATATTGGAACCAGAACTCTCAGTTATACCCCAGCATCTCACGTTTTTCCGTTATTTTTGAGGTTTATAATTATTTATAATTATTGAGAATGTTCAAAAGAATAGAACTCTTTTGGAACTCGTGTAAAGAGCCCTCAGCTATCGTTTAAAAAATATATTGGAACCAGAACTCTCAGTTATACCCCAGCATCTCACGTTTTTCCGTTATTTTTGAGGTTTATAATTATTTATAATTATTGAGAATGTTCAAAAGAATAGAACTCGTTTGGAACTCGTGTAAAGAGCCCTCAGCTATCGTTTAAAAAATATATTGGAACCAGAACTCTCAGTTATACCCCAGCATCTCACGTTTTTCCGTTATTTTTGAGGTTTATAATTATTTATAATTATTGAGAATGTTCAAATGACTAGAACTCTATAGAACTCTTATCAGGAAGTGTAGAACTCAGTGAATTTCATCTCTTCTGACGTCAAATCTGCGAATTTCGATGAGATGCTATGACCTGTAGTGTGAAGTTAGCATCTCATTTTTCAAAACTAAGTTTTGATATGAAAATCGATAGAACTATTGTTAAAACTTAGCAAGAACTGTAGAACTATGCTGGATGCCAATGAATCTGAAGTAATTTTTTGAGATGCTAACTATTGAGATGCTAACTTCACAGACATGCCGAAGGGCGTGATTTCAAACCCCAACAATGAGCTTGAGTTGCCGGTGAAGGAAAACGTTGTGACGAAACCATAGCATGGTGGGTACTTTCTAGTACTCGGCTGGCTAGCTACCACCCTCAAGCTGAAAATCGGCCGCCAAGCATCTAACGGTGTGTTCCGGCAGCCTCACTTGAAAGCCAGTTCCATGCCAGGATAGGTGTACTTTGGTGGTGACAGGTGAGCTGTGGTCAAACACCTAGCCTGTCAACCATAAAAAAATCATTACAATTACTTTGCCTGGTCCTATAAGATAATTGCTTCTACGGAAAATGAAGGTTAAGTAAAAATGTTCTGGGTAATATCGCCAGACACGGCTAGTAATTGATACCATATTCAATTCCACGAATAAATATGGTAAAACTAAATAAAATAGCCGTCAACGAGGACTCTTCAAAAATACGGCTCGAGGACTGTTAAATAACTAAACTTCTTTCATTAATGTTTTTCGAAGATAAGAAGTTGCCTAAAACCTATGACGAAGTTAAGGCTGCCAATTATGGCAGCATTTTGTATAACTTTCAATACTCTGATTTTAGTCCAGAAATCTTATCTTTGTAGCGATGATAGCTCAGTGGTTAGCGCGGTAGGTTCGCATGCCGAAGGGCGTGGGTTCAAACCCCAACAATGAGCTTGAGCTGCCGGTGAAGGAAGAACATCGTGAGGAAACCATAGCATGGTGGTAGGGTACTTTAGTACTCGGCTGGCTAGCTACCACCCTCAAGTTGAAAATCTGCCGCCTAGCATCTAACGGTGTGTTCCGGCAGCCTCACTTGAGAGCCAGTTCCATTCCAGGCTAGGTGTGCTTTACCATCTTCGACCACACCTTCACTTAACATCAGGTGAGCTGTGGTCAAACAACTAGACTGTCAACCATAAAAAAAAAAAACCAAAAATTACAAGATAGAAGTTCAATGTAATTTTTAATATCTTTTGTATTTATTAATGGGCTAGTTGTTAACCGCGACTTGTTCCTCGTATACACAACAGTAGAGGAAAGTAACCAAATATGGAATACCATTTTGTTTTTAAGTTATAGAAAAATAACATATTGCAAATCAATTTTTTTTTATTCGTATTAATTATCTTCATTATTATTTAGCCTGTCAACCATAAAAAAAATACCTAGATAGACGACCTTCTGCAAAGGTTACAACATACTAACTAGTTAGACACAATTTTAAGTTAAGGTTAAGGTTGTCTGGAAGAAATCGCTCTAGGCGATAAGACCGCCCTTACACATAATCTATTCTATTGTTTTGTTATATTATTGTATCTTCTTTTTTTTTTGTTTCCTATTTGTATTAATTGCGATCTGTGTTTCTGGTGTACCTATAATAAAGTTCTGTTATATTCTATTCTAATTTTTAATTTTTTCTGTACGAGACACATTCCTTTCCCGGGACGTTCACTTGCACTATATCAATGTTATGTATGTGAATACGCTTTTACCACCAAGCGTAATTATTTGTTCTGAATCCTAGGGGTAAGGGATTCTAGGCTATTGTATAAATGAAAACAATTTAAACAACCTAATAATTTATTATTTTAAAACGACTGCCACAACTGGCGTATATTACTTCGTCGAGAATCTCGTCACCGCGTGTTAAGATTCATGCTATATTTTATGAGCGACATCTAACATAAACGAACGAACTAGGTGGAGCTCCACTATGGTTCAACAGTATGTTTATATTAGTCTAGTTTGGCTAGCTAAGATCTAGACTTGAGCCAGACACATAAGTCCTTAGCACTAAATCCTCAACCGGCTCGCTGCGCGCGACATCTGTGTGTCACACGCAAATCCCGAGATAATCAAGGATTACGTCAAGCTGCGACTCGGTTGCCGATACTGTGCCGCCGCAGCGGATGCTAAAATGTACTGTGATTCTATTTCTAAATAGTACATGCATAATTATTCGAATACAAAAATTACAAAAATAATGTTCTTTATTGCGAAACATAGTGTTCTTTAATGTTATTTGGTGGTAGATTTCCTTAGCAGGAAGTCGTCTAGGTAGTCGTCTGCTAGCGAAATCACTGGGCTGTTGAGACTAACCATCGAAAGGCTCCAAAGTAATGAGCGCCAAAGCAGCGATGCCCTGGACTTTGTTTTGTTACTCAGATTTCTGTGTATCGCTGCAATGGTCATGGACAGGCGTTATCTCTTTCCATCAGGAGAGCGTCTCGTTCGTCTCATTATTTTTTACATAAAAAAAAAAGATAGGTACCACCGCAGTATCAGATATTCTGCCGCCAAGCAGTGTGTAAACATTACTGTGTGAAGGGTATTGCAGCTAATTTTAACGTTTCGATCCTACATAATATATGCTTATATCTATACTATTATAAAGAGGATATATTTGATTGTTTGTTTGTATTGAATAGGCTCCGAAACTACTGGACCGATTTCAAAAACTCTTTCACCGTTGGGAAGCTACACTATCCCCGGGTGACATAGGCAACTTTTTATCCCTATATTCTCACGGGAACGGGAACTACGTGGGTGAAACCGCGAGGCGTCTGCTAGTACTATTATAAAGAGGAAAGATTTGATTGTTTGTTTGTTTGTATTGAATAGGCTCCGAAACTAGACCGATTTCAAAAATTCTTTCACCGTTGGGAAGGCACACTATCCCCGGGTGACATAGGCTACTTTTTATTTCTGTATTCCCACGGGAACGGGAACTACGCGGATGAAACCGCGAGACGTCCGCTAGTCTGTAATATACACATAACTTTAAAAAGGCTACTGCATAGGACGTGCCATCTGGACTAATATAGTGTAGAAACAGTACCTTCAAAGTTAAAAAAAAAAAAAAAAAAAACATAAAATTGAAAAACCTAGCGCGAACCGGCTTAAAGCAGTTTTATAAGAGTTGAAATGCAAACAGCCCTAAGCCAGGGTTTATGCAAGAAAATCTTGTTTTAATCCAGATCCTGGCTTCTGGAATGTTCTCTTAATACTAGGTAATGCAAAAATAGCACTGAACAAGAAAAACAGGAAAACATTACGGGTAAAAATTTGCTTGTAGTAAAAATATTAGCAGTGTAGCTTGATTAAAGTTATTTTTAGTAAAAATTACTTCTAGAAAATGCAATAAGTAAATAATTAAATATTGGAGGACATTTAACACAGCCCCATCTGGCCTCAACACCCAGACACAGAACAAACATTTGTTGGTACATAAAATGTTTGTCCTGAGCGGGATTCGAATCCACGCCCTTCAGCTCTTGGAGCAGACATTCTACCAATGAACCCATTAACCAATAGGGCTGTCAAAAATTAGGTTTGGGTTGTTCGATTCCCACACAAACATTTGTCCATAAATGGAAAAATTCATAATTATTATTCTTAATCAGGGTACTTCCAAATTACATACAAGCGAGATAAAACAAACAGTACCTAATGGGTAGACGGTACATGATGATAAAATAGGTTTTAATTATGAATGTGCCGAGTTAGCTAAGGAGATCTACCGCCAAGTAAAAGGTTATACTCTTTCATTTAAAACTTTGTTCTTGTCACCTCATAAAATAACCCCAATTGATTCTTACATCCATGTCACAAACATACTTGATCCTTTTCCCCTCTTAAACATGGATCGTGGAATATATTGAGCGTGTGTAAATATTTAGACGTTGACGAAGATAAATGGAGATTCGTTAAATACATTGGAACTTGAAAAGGTTGGGATCTTAATTATGTTTGGATTGTATTATATGTGTTTAAGGGCGGGGGGCCTTTTATAAATGCTACCATTCGACCTAGAAAATAGCTTTTCTTATATTTGACCTACATTTTAAATACTTAGTTTTGTAGCGTTGGTTTCAGTGGTTAGCGCGGTCGGTTCACAGACCTTGAGTTGCCGGTGAAGGAAAACATCGTGAGGAAACCATAGCATGGTGGTAGGGTATTTTCTAGTACTCGCCTGGCTAGCTACCACCCTCAAGTTGAAAATCTGCCGCCAAGCACCAAGACACCAACAGACCGCTAGCTTTTACTTAATGGTAGATTTTAGCAGGATCCCACCAAGCAGCAGTGTGTTGTAGTTTGAAGTGTGCTGCAGCTGGGGAAGTTGACTAATAGACCAGCGAAAGTCTCAAAAGAAATGAGCACCAAGCCAGCTGTCCTGGGCTTTGTTTTGTTACTCAAAGTTCTGTGTATCGCTGCAATGGTCATGGACAAGCGTTATCTCTTACCATCAGGAGAGCGTCTCGTTCGTCTCATAAGTTTTACACAAAAAAAATATCAAGTAGTTTTACTTTGCTTGGGTGATAACGCACGCAGAATCTGGTTCTACATTGTTACCTAGATGATCTCTCGCTAACTAGTAAAAGTTTTCCTATCGCCACTAATATCATAAATGTGAAAGTTTGGATGGCTGAATGTTTGTTACTCTTTCACGCAAAAACTACTGAACAGGCTTGGATGAAATTTGGTATGGAGGTAGCTGAGACCCTGGATTAACACATAGGCTACTTTTTATCCCGAAAACATGTACTGGGTAGCACCGCGGGGCGCAGCTAGTGATATGAATGTGAAAGTTTGGATGGATATTTGTTACTCTTTCACGCAAAAACTACTGAACGGATTTGGATGAAATTTGGTATGGTGGTAGCTGAGACCCTATTACTTTTCATCCCGAAAACATGTAGTGGGTACCGCGGGGCGCTGCTAGTCGAGTATACGACTGCTAAGTAAGATAGTTTTACCAACAACGAGTTCTTATATAACAGTCAGAGGTATTTTCAAATAGTTATTGGCTGGAAAAAATAAAATCCAATTTCCGATAGCAAGCGGTCCGGCATGGAGTCTCAATAGCCGATCCAGGAGTTATGAGCCCGACGAGAAAAACTTAATAACAATCGAGTACCTTCCACTCTCAGTATCGAGATTTTATCGAGCGGTTCATACCCCTTCACAATGAGACGAATTTAAGTTTCATTTCAGTTTTTACTTTTGCTTGGTTGGTAGAACTTTTTATAGAGATTTCAACTTTGGTATTTGTTCTAAGTAAAATAAGTTGGTTATCCAAAACGGTAAGACTTTCTTTTGATGTGATAAAGATAAAGATTATTTATTTGATAAAACACGAGTAATATAAATTGATACACATAGATAGATTTTATTATGTCCTGTGATCGTGTTTTGCTCTTTAGGCGTACAAATACGAGCGATGGCGTGTCTTAAATTATTTTTTTTTTTTTTTTTAACTTTTTCAAACTTAAATTACAATTTGCACATTTGTAGTTTTTAATTTTAATTGTGTCATATTTATTGTAATATGCGATTTAGCTAATAAAATGTAAAAGTCAATCAAAATAATGTCAAAATATAATAATGGTTGTCAAGAATAATAATAATAATAAACAATGTCAACCAATATGTCGAAAGTTACAGATAAATAATTAATTGATTTTATAATAACTTTCTTCAACCAGAATTTTTGAAAACTTCTTTTGCCGCGTTGAACGATTTTTTAATAGGAGCTGAACTTTTTTGTTTATAGCTAGGTGCTGACCACACGTCACCTGATGTTAAGTGACGATGTGGTCGAAGATGGTAAGCACAACTAGCCTGGAATGGTACCGGCTCTCAAGTGAGGTTGCCGGAACACCTCACCTGTTTGGCGGCAGATTTTCAACTTGACGGTGGTAGCTAGCCAGCCGAGTAGGTACCTACTAAAGTACCCTACCACAATGCTATGGTTTCCTCACGATATTTTCCTTCACCGACAGCTCAAGGTCATTGTTGGGGTTTGAACCACGCCCTTCGGTTTTTTTTTATGGCTAGGTGTTGACCACACCTCACCTGATGTTAAGTGACGATGTGGTCGAAGATGGTAAGCACAACTAGCCTGGCATCCATAAAAAAAAGATTATATAAAACTTATAAGTTTTCGTCATCGACAATCTGTACCTAATAGTTTATTAACAATAGTTACTTCAAAGTTTTCACTTTCATGAATAGTCCCCATGTCTATCCCTCTATTTTTTATATAGTTGACTAGCTAGGTGTTACAACACGGCTCACCTGATGTTATGGTCTACGCCTGACATAATAAGTTTCGCAAAACACACTGGAGACAAATTGCGCTTACATTGTGCGAACTACACTTTATATAGAACTCTTTATTGTGCACACCGTTAACAGAAAAAAAAACAAAGAACCTGATCAGAGTACCTTACTTTACTTGGTGGTAGATGTCCAGCTGTCTCAAAGTAATGAGCGCTAAAGCAGCGATGCCCTGGACTTTGTTTTGACATCATCATCATCACCGCAAGTTTTTATTTTGACACTACGTTTCTCATCCGTACGCCCAAGAAATGGAACAAGCTGCCGGTTTCTTTGTTTCCTGATAGATTTTATAGTCTTGATCTTTTCAAGGTCAGAGTGAATAGGTATCTTCTACATCTGCGTGCTTCATCGTCGACCACATTGTTTGTTTACCATCAGGCGAGTTGGTGATCAAATGCGGACTTATCCGTATTAAAAAAAAATAAAAAATGCGTAATAAAACGATGTAATCTAGCCATGTTTGGGCTTAGTAGAATTGGGGTTTTGATTTTAATTGATGACATGCACAAAATCATTTTAAATTTAATAACTTCTAGTACAAAAGATATCTCGTGGGAAAACACTTCGAATTTTTATATCGACATTCTTTACATAGATTTTTTTGTCATTTTTCATTGTCATGTAATCTGTGTTTTCGATATATTTAAAACTAGCGGACGCCTCGCGGTTTCACCCGCAAAGTTCCCTTTCCCATAGAAATAAAGGGATAAAAAGTAGCCTATATCACCTGGAGATATTGTAGCTTCCTAACGGTGAAAGAATTTTTGAAATCGGTCCGGTAGTTTCGGAGCCTATTCAATACAAACAAACAAACAATCACAAATTTCCTCTTTATAATAGTATAGATAGATGAAACGGAAAGTGAAATGGTTGTTACGGAATATGACTTGTAAATTTATGTTATTAATAAATTTTTTTAAAATTTGTGTTTGTATAATCTACTCTTTATATTCCTAATATTAAGTATATCAGATGTAATAACTTTACATTAAAAGTTTAAGTGAAAATTTTATTTCTTATTAATATCGGTCTTCGGGAAAGTGAATTAAACCTCTCTTAATTCCGAGTCCAAAAAGAAATTGGAAAAGTTATTGGAATGATTTTAATAAAAGTTTTCGTAAGCATCTCTGTATGTTTTGTAGGAAACTTGGTACTGCGGAAGTTTTATTGAAAACTAGCCGAGACTAGCGCTAAAACTTGTGATTGAGAAAAAACTAGTCAAGTCTTGTGAAGCGATACTAATCTGTATCTGTAGCAGGCTGTTTTTATAGCCTCACTTGAGGGCCAGTTCTATTCCCGGCCAAGTGTAGTAATAACCATTGACCACAGTCAATTAACATCAGGTGAGCTATTGTCAAATAACTAACCTGCCAACCTTAAAACCTTCCACACAGCGTCTAAAAAATTTAGACGGGAACGCTGTGTGGAAAGATCAGTCAAATTTGGATATGATGGGGGTTTTGGCGGGAACATGGAAAGAGTGTCGCACCGTTATATTTTTTTTCCAAAACTAGTGTTTTGTCGAGTGTTTATGTTTAAAAATGGTGGTGTTTTATTCATAAAGTGCCGATTCACAAGCGCGAGTGTGGGAAAATGATATAATGTGGCGAAACATGACTTTTCGTGTTGCTTCTAAAACTCCATCGAAGCTTTTGTAAAGTCGCCACTACTTTACTAAAGCATGACTGGGCTTGACTGACACGGACTGTACAAGACTTGACTTTGACTTTAACTATCGCTACGAGACAACTTACTTAACTTATGAAACTTGAAAATATAAAATACTTGACACTGGCAAATGCTCAAAATGCGACGCCAAGACCAAAGAAAAAAATTATCAAATTTGACATTCTATTTTATAGAGCCGACCGTCCCATTGCCTCTGAAATGTAGGGGCTTTTGGCAAGGATTGACCTTCAGAAAGATAATTTGAAAACTTTGAAGAATCCCACTATCCCACTAAATTATAAATGTGAAAGTTTGGATGGATGTTCGTTACTTTTTCACGCAAAAAACTATTGAACGGATTTGGATGAAATTTGGTATGGAGGTAGTCGAAACCCTGGATTAATACGTAGGCTACTTTTTATCTCGAAATTATGTAGCGAGTAACACCGCGGGGTGCAGCTAGTTGTAGCTTCAGAAAGATAATACGATTTTTTTTGGAGAATTAAAGATAAAATAACGTTAAAAACCGCGATTTCAAAGAAATAAACATTAGGTACCTATTCTGTCTCGTGCTAAGTAGACATTTTGGTAAGAAGACAGATAGGTGAGCACTAGACATGTTTTCGTATGTAGTATCAATAGATAATGTCTTATCTTCCTAAAGTTAATTATAAAAAGCAAAAGTTGGCTTGATTCTGTCCGATTTTCAAAATGAGGTTTCTGGTGCTGACGTGTCTCTTCGCTTTGGTTTCTGCCAAGCATGAGTTGTATCAAGGGTAAGTAGATACTAATTTTGTATACGCATTATAATGTTTAGTGGTAGATCTCCTTAGCAGGAAGACGTCTAGGAAGGTACCACTGCAGTGCCAGATATTCTGCCGCACAAGGAGTAGTGTGTAAACATTACTGTGTCCAGAACACAGTACTGCAGTTAGCGAAATTACGGCGATGCCCTGGACTTTTTTGTTATTCATAGTTCTGAGTACTGCTGCAATGCTCATGGACTTGTGTTATCTCGTAACATCAGAGAGCGCATCGTTCGTCTCATTACTTTTACATAAAAAAAACCTTGCTTATAGACGTAAGCAACATTTGTAAGTAAGGTTCATAAATGTTTAAACAAGCGGCGTGCCCGACTTCGCACTTTAGAAAAAACATCTTGATCTGATCGCAACCAAACTCCACAGAATCACCGGCTGGGTTATTTAATAGATTTCCTGAAAATTTGAAAGAAAGAAAAAGATTTTATTCTGTAACATGAAAACACAAAAACAAACAGAGACAAACAGTTACAAAATAAGGGCTCACCTCAGCATAATACTGGTCATACTAAGTATGACCAGATTGACCAGCGCTGGTCTTCCGATGAGCCCCTGTAGTTGAAAACCAAAGTGTGTGTTTTGTGTGCGTGCGTGTGTGTGTGTGTGTGTGTGTGTGTGTGTTCAGATTTTATGTGTAAAGGAATTTCATCAAAATCGTTTATTCGTCGGTTATTTCGTTTCAGTCCGTAGACATGCATGCATGCGTGTTTGTATACATGCGTATACGAGTACGTTACCATCAGGAGAGCGTCCCATTCGTCTTATTTCGTCATACTTTTACATTCAAAAAATCCTGCCTAATATGAAACATTGTCATGGCCTAATTATTACTTTTAAGTTGGTATCAAAACAGGTAATTATCTTTTCATAAGGTTAGTAAAGAATCTGTATCTTAATTTTCAGATGGAAATCCTTCTTCGTCAAGCCAACCAGCCATGCGCAGCTCAAACTCTTCGGTCCCATCGCCGATGCTTACAACGTAGATATCTTGAGCAATCCGATTGTCGATAGAGAAGGCGTGGTCCTCGTCAGCCCACAGCATCAAGCTGACTTTTTGAAGACTTTGGAAGAACAGGATTTCTCGTTCAGAGTTCATAGTGCTGACGTTAAAGCGTGAGTATCAAAGTTTTCTAAGAACCAAAGGAGAAAGTATCTTTAAAAAAACTGGTGCGGTTTGCTAATACTAAAAATACTTCTGAATTGGCTGCCCTGCTATATACAGCATGACTGGTGAGACACCTACGATACTGAAGGAGCGTACTTGGTACTCGATTCTCGTTATAATTATTTAATAAAATTAGGTACTTCATTTTTGACCCCAATTTGCCTATAAATAAATGAAGCGTGTGTACTCCCGATAACGATGTTTTGATCACGCGACAAGTACGTGCTTGTCCCCCCTACTACAAAACGAAAAATTCGCAAGAAAGTTTCGTTGTGTAGTTTGAAAGTTTGATACGCCAGTGTCGCGATTATGCACATGGGCAGGACACGTTGCTAGGCGAAGTGGTGGCCTAGGCAAGGTAAGCGGAGCGTTGGTCGTCCAGCCGTAAGATGGGGCGACGATAATGTCACCGTCGCGAGTGGAACCTGGACCAGATTGGCACAGGACCGAGGCAGATGGCATGACAAGTTAGAGGCTTATACCCAGCAGTGGGATAAAGAAGGCTGTGGATGATGATGATGATGAATAAACTACTTGCTAGTAAAACAAAAATCTTTTTGTTTTAAATAAATCGTTCGACCATGTCATAAAACTAATCGAAAACAGTACCTATTACTAATTTTTTAATTCAAAGTAGGTTTGTGTTTGGCTACACCCTACCTGTTTTTAAGCTGAATATGGTCCAAGATAAAGCACACACTACTTTTGCTAGTTCGCGGTCTCCACCCTAGAACACGTCTACTCCAGCGGTTGTCGGTTCAGCGGAAAATTTGACCAGCCCACCGCCACTTCGACTTACTGATACGCTGATTAATACAATCATTGTGATTAAATTAGCATTATAATCCTAATGAAACTTTACATTAATTAAAGGATTAATAACAGTAAAACCCATCATTACATTAATCATTTTAAATAGATATCAGATCTGCTTATACCTAATTCGTATCGGATGAAACACTTTTTTGATTAGATAAAATTTAGTTATTATAATTAAATAATAATGTGTCATACAACTGGAGCTAACCAAATCAAACTTTTTCAAATTATTGTGAAACATTATTATATCCCACCATCTCCGTTCCACCACAGGACGAGCAGAAAAACGGCACATTACCATCCGTTCCTCGTGTAAGTTCCCAGTATTTGTACGCAGCGATTCCGCTCTACTTTTTTGATGCGTACGGCCCACGAATGGAACTCATTGCCGGCTTCCCTGTTCCCCATAAATTACAATTTTGACGTTTTTGAGGCTAGAGTGAATAGATTTCTTCTGGATCAGCGTGCTCCATCCTCGGCCACCCTGTCGCTTTGCATTAGGCGAGTTGGTGGCCAAACGTAGATCTATTTAAAGTAAAAAAAAAAAATCAAATTGTTGTCAATAGGTTCGAATAAATATTTGAAAGGGGCAGCTGTAATCCTTATTACACTACATTTATTCAGAGCCCACCAGTGAGAGTGGGCCTAGCGATTTGTTAGCATACCATCTCTTTTTGTTTTATTACACCTCGCTCTTTCTTTTCAGAAAGCGTCTCTAAATATAGGTAGAGTAATTTTTTATTTATAAATATCGTATGACATTACACACAACGCCACCTGACCCCAAACTAAGCATTACTCATACTATGGAATTCAGATAACTGTTTTTTTTAATACATACTTACAGAATACCACTCAAATAAATTTGAAAATACCTTTAGTGCAGATTTATTAGTCAAGCCAAATACAATGTGTTCTATGTTCTCTGTATTATGTTTAAAAAAAATATACCACAAAATGTTTCTGGGTGGGAACCAAATCCACGCCCCACAGCTCTTAAAGCAGATATACTACGAATGAGCCAACAGGTCTGTTAATTATTTTGTTATATCGTTATCAATGTTATAAAACATTTAAATGGTTATTTATATCTATTTTCAGCGCTCTTGACTTTGATGACAGACTTATCGAAGCTCAGAGGAATGTGAGCAGAGCCAGAGGTAGCAAACAATTGCCTTACGATAACTATCAGGAATTGGAAGTGGTAAATTAAATACTTAACTTACTATCAAAGTAAAAAATACCTTAAATTATACTACCTATTTACAAAATGTATACAAAAAACTTAGTCTAAAAAACCGTCAGAGGAGGGATATGTGGCCAGAATGCTGGCAACATTGCCACGCTGGATGGCAATGCTTAGCTTTTGACCAAAGTAGATACCAGCATTCTGGTCACCTGACGCCTCCTCTAGACGTTTGGCCAGGTCCCGATACAGTTCGAGAGAGCCGGCCCCCACGGACCTAAAGTTTCAACCCCAAACGGCACAAAAAGATACATTCTATCCAAATAACTATATTTGTGTGTATCAAAGTATACACTGAATTAGATACATGTCATATTTTATAGATAACACGAAATTCACAGGTCATTTTACCGTTTATACTTCAAAATGATAAAATCGGAACATGTCAAAAATATGAAATATACAGATAGATAGAAAATTGAATATTGTGCACATCATAAATAGAAAAAAAGTCCACAAAACAAAAGAATCTTAATGTCAATCATAAAAATACTAGCAGACGACATAATTTTTAAAATCGGTCCTGTAGCTTCGGAGCGTATTCAATACAAACAAACAAACAATCAAATCTTTCCTCTTTATAATATTTCTAGCAGCGCCTCGAAGTTTCACCCGCGTAGTTCCCATTTCCGTGGGACTACAGAAATAAAAAGTAGCCTTTGTCACCCGGGGATAGTGTAGCTTCCCAACGGTGAAAGAATTTTTGAAATCGGCCCAGTAGTTTTGGACCCTATTCAATAAAGATAAAGATGAACATGAACATGAACACGAACACGAACACGAACACGAATTTTATGGTTACAAAAAAAAATGGCGTTATCTACTGCTAAATTTTGACTATTAACATCTTTGGCATTATGAAGTAAACGAAAATTCTGATTGCACATTTACGGTGTCTTAATCGGTCTGCGTGACTTGTCCAAATTGTTTTAGTAATTAAAAAATAGCGTGTATACAACCTTGAATATTTTTTTTATTTTCCAATAGATCGATGCATATCTAGACGACATCGCAGCTCGCTACCCTGACCTGGTGACCCTCGTCACACCCGCTCGTTCCTTCGAAGGCCGCCCTATCAAGTACCTGAAAATCTCCACCACAAATTTTCAAGATGAAAGCAAACCCGTCATCTTCATCGATGGTGGTATCCACTCCAGGGAATGGATCTCGCCCCCTACCGTCACGTGGGCTATTAAGAAGCTGGTAGAAGACGTGACAGAACCTGATCTGCTGGAGAGATTCGACTGGATCCTACTGCCCGTGGTCAATCCTGACGGATACGTACATACTTTTACTACAGTAAGTTTTTAAAATTAAATGTTCAGCTATTTAACTGATGTTCAGCTATTTAAGTGTTATAATTGTTTTTATCATCATTAAAAGTTATTAAATCAAAATTAAAAAAGTAAGCAATAAGCTAAATGTGGCCATTCAGCTCCAAATAATCAGAGCATTGCATGTTTCCAATAAGTTCCGAGTTTAGATGTTGCTAAGTCGTGATGACAATTTAACCTGTCGTCCACAAAAAACGAAATTCTCAATTTCCAAGTATCTCGTCCAAATACCACTAGCATTCAGTTTGAAATAAATCTCACAACCACACGGATGGTTCCGTGCATAACAGTTTCGTGAGAGTCACTCGTCTTCTAAAAAAAACAATTCTTTTACAGAACCGTTTTTGGCGCAAGACCCGTTCCACAGATCAGCATGCACAAAGCAACACATGTCCTGGAGTGGACGGAAACAGAAATTATGACTTCTTCTGGAATACCGTCGGCACCAGCAACAATCCTTGTTCCGACCAGTACGCCGGCAGCCAAGCGTTCTCCGAAATCGAAACCAGAGTGGTCCGAGACATCATCGATGAACACTTACACAGGCTAGCGTTGTATCTTACCATGCATAGCTATGGAAGCATGATGCTGTACCCTTGGGGTCATGACGGTTCTCTCTCCAATAACGCGCTGGCTCTACACACTGTTGGAATTGCCATGGCTGATGCCATCTATGCTAATGCTCTCAGCCACTTCCCCCGCTACGTTGTCGGCAATTCCCTTCTTGTTATTGGCTATGGTGTCGCTGGGGCTTCTGAAGACTATGCTCATTCTATTGGAGTTCCTCTTGCTTATACGTATGAGCTACCAGGTCTTAGAGGAGGTTTTGATGGGTTCCATTTGGACCCGAGGTATATAGAGCAAGTATGTTTGGAAACATGGGAAGGGATTGTCGTAGGAGCCAGGAGAGCTGGTGATTTGTTTGTACCCCTACCAGGTAAATAAATATCTAGTTGCGTTATCCAATGTTTTTTTAAGCCCATGCAAAAGATTAATGCGTAGAGAGGTAATATTTAATAGTACCTGTATAATCGAATTATGATCTTCGAGAAATTTCTGAGTTAATTCTGAATTTTTTATGGGGAAAAAGAAGTCAATTTATCTCAAAGAATTTCATCCATTTGTATCAACATCGAGTGTCATTTTCTTGCTGAAGTTTGAAAGTAAATCGAATTAACTTTTTGCAATCCCATGCTGCGGGTTTTAGATGCTGGTACCTATGATATTATTGCTACTAATTTGTGTGTAATGGGAAAATTTGTAACAAGAAAAATTGCTGCTAATAGTATTTGTTTCTGTCTGTCTTAGTTACCACGTCCAAACAAATGTATAGTATTTGGTAACTAGACTATAGTACTTTAGAAACTGAGACTTTGCTAAAGCATGAATAGAAGGGTCATGTTATGTTTGAAAACGTTTGAAGAGAGAGAAAAGAACATGTTTACTTTCGTATCCGAAATATTATGCTACCAACAGATTTGATGGTAAATTACACTTTTTTAACTGCAAGAATTCTATTTTTAATTAAAAAATCATCAATGAGTAATAACTAGGTTAAATTATACCTATCATTATTTGGTTATTAATTAAAAGTTAGACGTTATTTTATCATTTTGTTCTAGGAGTTATTGTTAGCAAAATTTGGTCCAATCGAGACTTATACCAACTCTTGAGCTTATGCGTAAAAATAAACTAAAAAAGTATGACTGTGACGTGAATACGCCGATACGCCGACAGTCAACGTAACAAATTCTTTGATACTTTAGCTATCGAGTGTTAAGTTGCCTAAATTTTTGATATAGATGATAGATATATAACTGTCACTGAAAACTATATCACCAAATTTTGTTATCATCAGTTTTCTGAGTTACCTCCAACAAGAGATTTTTTTTAGTGTAAAAACTAATGAGACGAACGAGACGCTCTCCTGATGGTAAGAGATAACGCCTGTCCATGACCATTGCAGCGATACACAGAACTTTGAGTAGCAAAACAAAGTCTAGGGCATCGCTGCTTTGGCGCTCATTACCTTGAGACTAGATGGTTAGTCTCAACAGCCCAGTAATTTCGCTAACAAACTAAATACAAAAGATACAAATACGAACTAGAGATGCTAGGTGCTTAAAGATACAAATTTAAATACATATTCACGTCATAACGATCCATCTGGATTGCTACCATCTGTTCTATTGATTCTGAAAAACCTTCCTACATCCCAATGAATCGCTAAGCCAGCGCACTTATTGGATTTACATACAACTTGTTACACATTGCTCTAAATCCGTAAGCTTAAGGTTACGAATAAATGTGTGATAGCTCTGCAGACTAAGGCTTTTTGTAACACTGTAAAAGTGGTAAGGAGTATCATTTGCCGTATCTGATAGTGTCGTCTCATTTTCTACGCCAAGTGTGCAATTGTGATCAAAGTTTAGGTTTTTTTTTGTTTTGGTATGATAGTTGAAGTACCTAACTGGATTTGCTTCTAAAGTGTTTTCAATGCTTATAATTGGTAAGGTGGACAGACGTCCTAATAAAGACCGCAGGATAGCATCTTGACAGGCTAGGTGTTTGACCACAGCTCACCTGATGTTAAGTGACGGTGTAATCGAAGATAGTAAAGCACACCTAGCCTGGAATGGGGAACTGACTCTCAAGTGAGGCACACCGTTAGATGCTTGGCGGCAGATTTTTAACTTGAGTGCGGTAGCTAGCCAGCCGAGTACTAGAAAGTACCCTACCACCACGCTTTGCTTTCCTCACGATGTGTTCCTTCACCGGCAACTCCAGCTCATTGTTAGAGCTTGAACCCACGCCTTTCGGCATGCGAATCGAATGCGCAAACTATTGAGCTATCACTGCCGAAAAACCAATTGAGTTTGGATGATATTTGAAACAGAGCTAGCTCGGACTTTATATTAATTAGTTTTTTATAAGCAGTATGTTAATATTTACGAAATTATAATATTTACAAAAGTTGGCGCTTAAAAACAAGACGCCAACATTTACACAAATTTACCGAAAACCCTCTAAAACAATAGCTCTCTTTCTCCTCTCCACGTTATATCTTTTTTCTCACTCATGCAACGACGTCCTTGAAGTTTGAGTTGAAGTTGAAGTTATTGTAAAACCGCTCAAGCAAAACTTCAAAAATTGTAAGTAAAATAGCGGAATCCAGTCCATAAAATTATATAAATTTCTTCAAGTTGTCACCCGCAGTTTTCGGATTTAGCCGCTGGCGGCGCCTCTGGCCGCGAAATATAGTGAAACAACCCGGAATATTTTGAGGGAATAAAAGGTTTCAAATGGGAAAATTGCATTTACCCCGCGCACTGTGGCGCCGGAGAGTAGGAAATTTTAATGAATTCTTGCCGTCTTGGCTATGAGGTAGCGTTTGCTAGATGTGACTGCCATTTTACAATATAAATAGCGCATCTCCGGCTGCGTGGATGTTCGTTAAGGTGGTTCGATTCCCATACAAACAATTTTTTTCCATTTATGGACAAATGGAGCATAATTTTACAGTGAAATCACATCTACTGGCATTTGTTTTGGTCTTTATTTGCGGTAAATCACAATTGCTTGAATAAAACAGTAGATTATAATAATAAATTCCGTTACGTCTTTAGCCCATTTTTCTTTTTTATCCCTGAGTGGAGGTGGCCTGCCCACCCCCACTTTAATTTCTTTATACAGTATGTTACCTCATTAATTTTAGTTTTGTCTCTTAATGTTTTTAGTTTGACTTTGTCTTTTAATTTAACGTTCAACATACTTCGTTCCATACTGTGTTGGCATTCCTTAAGCTTTCCTAGATTCTGTTTTGTTAGACTCCATGTTTGACATCCATAAGTCAAGACGGGTAAAATACATGAGTCGAATATTTTTTTCTTTGCTTTGAGAGGTACCTGAGGGGTTTTAAAGACTTCTTTTAAGGACCAGTAACGTTTCCATGCTAATTGTGTTCTATTATTTATTTATTTTGTTGTTAGGTCATGTGTAGAAATAATCTGTCCGAGGTATGTATATTCTTCAACATACTCAACATTGTTGTCATTTACTGTTATGGTGACTTTGTCATGGTTTGTCATTAGTTTTGTTTTTGTAGCATTCATTGAGAGTCCGACTTTATCACTTTCGTATAACAGCTGTTGTAACATCTCTTGCAGGCTTGTTGGATTATTCGAAATCAGGATCAGATCATTTGCGAATCTTAGATGGTTTTTTAAAACAGTAGATTATACTATTAGCATAATCTACTGTTTTATTCAAAAATCATAAATTCATTAATCATTTATACATTTGATTTTATGCTAGTAATCTACTGTTTAATTCAAGCAATTGTGATTTACCGCAAATAAAGGCCAAAATAAATGCCAGTAGCTGTGATTTCAGTATTAAATTATGCCCATTTGTCCATAAATGGAAAAAAATCGTTTGTATGGGAATCGAACCAACTTAAGGGCAAAATTAAAATGGTCATTGACGAGAGTTCAATGTTCAAAACCATGTATTATATTTTGACTTTGAGTGCAATGTGTTCATTTAAACTTCCAATCATGGTTTTAAAAACCATAGTTAACAAAATTTACCAAAATAACTAACATAACAGTTAAATGTGCGAAATTAAATACTCTACACACTAATATTATAAAGGCGAAAGTTTGTGAGTGTGTGTGTTTGCATGTTTGTTATTTGTTCACGGTCAAACGGCTGGACCAATTTACATGAATTTTAGTATGGAGGTAGCTGATACCCTGGATTAACACATATGTTACTTTTTAGCCTGGAAAAATGTAGCGTCCACGTGGGAACAGTGGGTAATCCCCCGGGGCGCAGCTTGTATCATCTTAATTGAAAAAAATCTCATGATAGTCTGTTCTAGACTCCCTACTTCCCCGTGACAGCATCCCTGTCGAGCAGGTAATTAAGTGAGAAAGATTTAATGAAAATTATTATTGGCTCCAACTGTTTGCGGTAGATAATGTAAACTTCAGATTTTCTATTCTCGTCTCTTGACAAAATTACTTCCTGTTTTATGTCATAGCTAACTAAAGAGAATAGGGAAGATGAAAATAAAACAGGAAAGAAGAATATCTGTTTCTGCATGTTTTTGCCCTCTATCCAAAGGTTGTCTGGAAGAAATCGATCTAGGCGATAAGACCGCCGTTATATACCATAATATCTTTATTATTTTGTTTTATTATATTCTTTATCTCTTTTTTTTATGTTACATATTTGTATGTTGTTGTGTTTTGTTTTGGTAGATAGAATTCTTTATTGTGCACACCATACACAGAAAAAAGTACAGAGAACAAAAGAACCTCACGAACGATTGCCACAAGTGGCTGCCTTAACGCTAAGAGCGATCTCTTCCAGGCAATCAAGAAAAGAAAAAACACGTGTTTTGTTTTGGTGTGTAATAAAGTTATATTCTATTCTTTTTCTATTGTTCATTCAGATTATTGGCTGCACCTATGTTTAATGCGTTTCACTAATAAAATAATTAATCAGAACAGAACAATACTAAAGGATGTTGATATAACAATAGTTTACTTTTGGGACATTGGGACAGACCAATGGAAATGGATTTTTTAACCGGATAATAATAACATGACGGGGTACCTACCCGGTCTTGCCCCCCTCCCTTACTCTTCAAACCAGAACACAGTAATGTTTACACACTACTGCTTGGCGGCGAAACACCTGCTGCTGCGGTGGTACCTACCTAGACGACCTCCTGCTAAGGAAATCTACCACCTACCTATTTTGTCAGAATGCATTTATTAAATACAAGTCCGCATTTTCGTAAAATCCATAGCGTTCATAAATAAGAGCAAATAATAAAACCAGCTTTATATTTCTTCTAATCTGACAAGCAGCAAACTTTTATCAAGGCATTATCATATTTTACAGAACTTGTATAGGAAAATTCACATTTACATACCGGAAGTTCTTGCTTTTATGTTGGTACAAGACGGCAGAACTTCCGTTTCTATTATGTTGGCAAACGCATGCCGCATAATGACAGTGTAAAAAATAGTTTTTATTTCGTTTGTAGCGTAGGTACAAATGCAATGATCATGAAACATAACTTTTATTTTTAATTCAAAATAGTATATACGAAACACGGAAGTGCATGAAAACATGCAGATCTGTACCATCAAAGAGGAAATAGAAAGGTCTTCTGAGACCCATAAACAAAGACTTAGACTGCATCACTACTGGACACCAGTGACTACCTCTTTCAGCAAAAAAAGACCGCGACAAGCCACAATCTAGTCGTTGAGTTGAACATAATAATTATATGTAACCAATGAATATAATATGATTTAATTTACAAAATTTGATTATGGCTTCCGGGCTGATTGCAGATAGATAAAAAAAATAATAGGTTCACCCTGCCTGATGTCAAGCAGTACGGTGTAGGATGGAGCACGCTTACCTAGAAGACAATTAGTTTTTTAAACAATTTCAAATTAAAAATTTAAAAAAACCGATAGCAACATTAGAATAAATTAGACTTAATCAACTTGTACAAGATACATCCATTCATAAACATCGAATGTCTTAAAGTAATGAGCGCCAACTCAGCGATGCCCTGGACTTTGTTTTGTTACTTAAAGTTCTGTGTATCGCTGCAATGATCATGGACAGTTGTTATCTCTTACCATCAGGAGAGCTTCTCGTTGGTCTCATTACGTTTACATAAAAAAAAATTGTCATAAATTACACTCTAATACGCTCTAGAAAAGTTTTAGCACATAAAAACTTAATTGTTGACGATGAAAATTCATATCACTTCCAACCTTTCAAAGGCATAATGTCACCACAACACCACAAGAACACCACATATTTGTCAACCTTTCATAAAGCGATTGAGCACAAATTTTAGACTTATTTGTAGACCTGGCACGTGCATGTTGGAATCGAATAGAATCAATTCGAATATTTCATAAACAACCTAACAGCCTAAGTGTCAATCCTAATTTTGGTAGCATTAAGATGTAATACTATAGCATTATTTTTATTAATAAGGTTTTTTCATATAAAAGTAAGTGAGACGAACAAGACCCTTTCCTGATGGCAAGAGAGAACGCCTGTCCATGACCATTGCAGCGTTACACAGAACTTTAAGTAACAAAATAAATTCCAGGGCAACGCTAATTTGGCGCTCATTACTTTGAGATATTTGATGATTAGTCTCAGCAGCCCGGTAATCACAGAAAATTTAATAAAATTAAAAATACAGTTTTCAAAAACAGGGCTGACTCAGATTAAAGAAATTTAAATTCGAATAATGTTCACAGTCTCCACTCAAAAGCGCTCGTTATTATCTGACTTCTATAGTACAAGCTTTGCTTAGTTCGGGGGTAGATGGCGTTGTGTGAAATGTCCTGCGATATTTAATTAATTTTTTTTAAACAAGAGATAATCTGATAACATTTTTATAATATCGATATTCGAATCGTTATTCGAATAAATGACGCTCATCTTTTTCTAGACTTTTTCTAGTCTAGGCACGTATGTAGGCGGACCAAATTGTCGACGTCAGCTTATAGTTGGTCCTATCTGCGCGTGAGGAGAATAGTGACATCTCAATCGAGTTGGAAGGTCTAAGGTTGCCATGTCTGCGGTTTTTATTTATCTTAGGTATTGTAGGGCTGGCCACTAGGTCTTACAAAGACGGCCCCGACAGTTCATTTGGTAGTGGGTTTTTTTATATGACTTTATATGACTTTATATGATTGACAGACTAGGTGTTTGACTACAGCTTTCAGTCAATCGTGCGCAATACTTTGGGTATTTGTAAAATTTTAAATCGACTCAAAAAAGGAGGAGGTTCTCAATTGGACTGTATGTTTTTTAAAAATATAAGTTAGTTAGTTAGTTAGTTTATGTTTATTTATAAATGTTACGAGACAATATCAACAATTATAAATCGATTTTGATGATTCTTTTTTTGATTGGTAGATCATACTTCAGAGGTGGTCCCATATAAATATTATCGAAACCATTTGAGCGGTTTTTTAAAAAATCAACAAAATTCTAAAAATTGTATACCTACATCGATAATATTTTCGTTTACTCCGAAACCTCGCAGTTTCATCGGAGCAGTGCGTTTAATTGGCCTAAGGGTCATAGAGACGGTTTTTTTAATTGTATTTTTTTATAACTATTATTGTAAATACATACATTTAGAACGGCCCAGGTAGCTTAAAGTAGCAGGTAGATGTGCTTTACCATCTTAAATCACTCAACATCAGGTGGCCCGTCGCTTGTTTGCCACCTTTTCTTTGAATCCATTTCATTCATTCATTTCGTTCATTTGTTCATTCGTTCATTCATTTAGTCATTTGCTCATTCATTCAGTCATTCATTCATTCATTCATTCATTCATTCATTCATTCATTCATTCATTCATTCATCCATCATGGTACAATTGGCTTTGGAATTGTGTGAAATGTTGCCTTATGTTTATTTAGTATTTCTTTAAATAAAATTATGTAAAGCGACACAAAGTGAAAGTAAGAAGCAATATTATCAGCCAAAGCCTAGTTATAAACATAGCCAGCAAACTCACAACCTCATGAAAGCAAACAAAAGTAAAACGGAAGTTAAACAAACAACCATTACATTTGTAAACAAAACGTTCGTTATTCCGCCGTTATTAACGAAAGTAACCAAACTCGTGTCCGTTTTGCAGACCTCGATTAAGCCCGTCGCAGACGGGGCCATATATAACTAGGCATTTAACGTTGTATTTTCTGCACTATCTTTGAAGAGAGCTTTAATATATATATATTTCTGGTACGTGTTCAAAACATATAAAAGTATTTTAAGTAATAATTAATTGATATGAATTGTTTTTAAATAAATTGTATTTTTTGTGCTCTTGTAATTTTGAATTGTATGTATGGACTTATTCCGAAAAAATAATTTTAGAATATTTGTGATAAATAATTTAAGGCCAATGAATTATTATCTATGGAGTTAAATTATTGAAAGCCCATTAGTAGTATATCTGCTTTAAGAGCTGTAAAGGTGTGAGTTCAATTCCCACCCAGGACAAACATCTTGTGATACAATGATAAAAGGTCCGCGAAATGGGACAGTTTATAAATACAGGGCTGATTCAGAGAAAGCTAGCCGTACAGTTAGTACTCCGACACTATGCGATGTGAGGACCTCTGACCATTGTGAGGAGACCATAGTCTCCTCATAATGACTCCTTTCCCGGCAGCTCAAGCTCATTGTTGGGATTTGAACCCACGTCTTTCGGTATATGAATTGATCGCGCTAAGTTATCATCGCTACGAAAAGCAATTATGAATGGTCAATGTTCAAGTTTCTTCTAGATAAGCGTGTTCCATCCTTAACCGCAACAATGATAATAATAATAATGTAACTCTTTATTGTTTACACCAATTATAACAATATAACTTTAACACTAATGCAACATTGGCGGCCTTATCGCTTAAAGCGATCTCTTCTAGGCAACCTTAATTCGGAAAGGATTCAACCCTGTTTGTTCATTGGTAGTATGTCTGCTTTGAGAGCTGAAGGGTGTGAATTCGATTCCCGCTCAGGACTAACATTTGTGCGACTAACATCGATGTTTGTTCTGTGTCTGGGTGTACTGTATGTATTATAAGTATGATATTTACAAAAAAAAAGTTTGTAAGTATTCTGTCAGCTGTCTGGTTCCCATAGTACAAGCTTTGCTTAGTTTGGGGCTAGATGGCGCTGTGTTATTAATAAATAACTAATAAAAATAAATAAAAAATATTTTAAACATAATACACAAAGACATACCTAACTATAGTAAAGTAACAATACTTAAATATACACTTATAGACATACATATATTATACGTATAGATATACATTTATAACAATGTTTGAAATACAGTAGGATGTGGTCCAACGCAAACCTTTTTTAAAATTTAAAAAGAAATTCACTGAAATTGGTCAGTTGAAATTCACTGCAAGTCGTTCGCTGGGAGTTTTATAACCATCTGTGGAAACGGCTCCTTATAAAGAAAATTTAAGCAACTAATGCATACATTAACTTTCTAACATGAACTTTATTATTTTTATATATATATATATATTTTTTCTTCCTATTTTAGTCAAAGGTCATTTTTATAAAGAGTTCTGTTACCTTAAGTGTTGATTTATGTATGCATGTTTATTATTTTTTATAAAAAAAAGGAGGACCAAACGTTAAGAGAGGGCTTCAGGTGACCAGAATGCTGGTATCTACTTTGGTCAATAGCTTAGCATTGCCATCCAGCGTGGCAATGCTGCCAGCGTTCTGGCCACATATTCCTCCTCTGACGGACTTTTAGATTAAGTTTTTTGTATAAATTTGTAAATAGTTAATATTAATTTAAGAAATTTTACTTTATTTATTTTTTTTTTTTTTTTTTTAATGTTTGACAGGCCAGGTGTTTGACCACAGCTCACCTGATGTTAAGTGAAGGTGTGGTCGAAGATGGTAAAGCACACCTAGCCTGGAATGGAACTGGCTCTCAAGTGAGGCTGCCGGAACACACCGTTAGATGCTTGGCGGCAGATTTTCAACTTGAGGGTGGTAGCTAGCCAGCCGAGTACTAGAAAGTACCCTACCACCATGCTATGGTTTCCTCACGATGTTTTCCTTCACCGGCAGCTCAAGCTCATTGTTGGGGTTTGAACCCACGCCCTTCGGCATGCGAACCTACCGCTCTAACCACTGAGCTATCATTGCTACAAATTATAATTTACTACAATTATAATACGTTTTCAAACTTTTTATAGTTATGACGTCATGAGTACGGCTGAATATGTAGAATATGCCTTTGCCATACGAAACAAAAAAGTATACAAAACATTTGACACATTTCATTACCTTTGACAACAGAACTGACAAGTTTTTTTTTTAATTTGCCCCATCGGGCAGGCTAAAGCTGCAAAGCCTTTCTGTCACGTCTTCGGTTTTTACAATTCATGACATAAAGTAAACAAATCTTATGTCATAAAAGCGATATCAGAGTCCAAATAACGTTTCAAGTAAAATAATCCAGATATTTGTATCAATAAACCGAAAAACATCTCACTTTATTTAACAAATACTTACATGCAGTTATTTTTTATCTAAACAATGATAAATTTGTAAACTAGTTAATAGCTAATGAAAACATTCCAGAAGAGATCTCCCACTAATATTGTAAGTGGAAAGTTTGGATGGATGAATGTTTGTTACTCTTTCACGCAAAAACTACTGAACGGATTTGAATGAAATATGGTATGGAGGTAGCTAAGACTCTGGATTAAAACATAGGCTACTTTTTATCCTGAAAACATGTAGCGGGTAACACCACAGAGCGCAGCTAATACGCAATAAATGACATTACCTACACACAGCGCCATCTGACCCCAAACTAAGCAAAGCTTGTGCTATGGAAGTCAGATAACTGATAGAATACATAAATGCTTTATTGTTGTAAATATATACTTACTAGCGGACGCCTCGCGGTTTCGCCCGCATAGTTCCCGTTCCCGTGGGAATAGTGTAGCTTCCCAACGGTGAACGGTGGTCCAGTAGTTTAGGAGCCTATTCAATATAAACAAACAATCAAATTCTTCTTTATAATAGTATAGATAGATAGATAATAAGTACAGAACACCCATGCACAGAATGAAAATTTATCGTCATATAACACAATTTGTCCTGGTGGGAATCGAACTCACGCCCCACATCAAAAATGTGCTAACAGATCAGTCAAATTTTAAACATAAATTAATGTATGCAGACGTTATTTACACTAAAAACTTTCTTTAATCGCATTTCAGCACAATTTCTACTTTAAAAGGTGCAAAATTACGACATTCCGGTAACCCTTGCCATTTCAGTAGGCGTATAAAACCAATTAAATTACTCCATGACCCATAAAAAATTAAGAAAATACCAATTTAAATTTCGGCTTCATAAAACTTTATGGAGGGTTTAACTGGGCAAATAAAAAGTTGTTACGTCAAGAAAAACTGAATCTTGACTAGTGCTGGGGAGAATCTGACTAGTTCGCTTTTCCGGACATTTTTCTTTGGAGATACATACTTATAACGGATACGGAACACTCAGACACAAGCGCACACTCACTGTAGGACACTCAGTCGTAGCGATGAAAGCAGTGGTTACCGCGGTCGGTTCGCATGCCGAAGGGCGTGGCTTCAAACCCCAACAATGAGCTTGAGCTGCCGGTGAAGGAAACCTTAACACGGTGGTAGGGTACTTTCTAGTACTCGGCTGGCTAGCTACCACCCTCAAGTTGAAGCCGCCAAGCATCTAATGGTGTGTTCCGGCAGCCTCACCTGAGAGCCGGTTCCATTTTAGGCTAGGTGTGCTTTACCATCTACGAGCACACCGTCACTTAACATCAGGTGAGCTGAGGTCAAACACCTAGCCTGTCAAGCATAAAAAAAAACAATCAATCGGCAAGCTGAGTGCCTTCAAGTCGCGAGTGAATCGGTTTCTTACGTACTATGAAGAACGTCCAGGTATAGAACAAACATCTAAGTTCGACACACAAGTGTAAGTCCTGGGTGGGAATCGAACCCGCGCTTTTCAGCTCTAGAAGCAGTTTAATTTTTTGTAAAAGTAACGACTCGAACGGGTCGTGCCTCTGATGGTAAGAGACAACGCATGCCCATGACCATTGCAACGTTACCCAGAACCTTAAGTAACAAAACAAAATCCAGGGCAACGCTGCCTTGGCGCTCATTACTTTGAGACTTTCGATGGTTAGTCTCAACAGCCCAGTAATTTCGCTAGCTGCGGTACCCTTCAAACTGGAACACAGTTATGTTAGTGCTTGAAAGCTGAATAACAACTAGACGACCTCCTGCTAAGGAGATCTACCACCAAGTAAAAAACTACTGTTTCAAATCAAATTTCGACAACTCACTTTGACTATCTAGCCAAAGAAATCAGAAAATTTCATCCGGAATAATAAATGAGTGACACATGCCTAGTTTTAATTAAAAAGAAACGTTAAAAGTTAAGTTTACTGCCGTGTTAACTGATCGACTATTGCGGGATAATGGAAAACTTAATTTTATGCACCCTTTCTTCATCAAATTAATTCAGAAGGTCCTCAAACTGAAGCGTCCCGAAACGTCTCGGGGGAGGAAAGCGAGGGCGGCACATAAAGATGCGAGCTCATCTAAACAAACACCGCTGCGGAGCGCGTTGTTTCAACCCACTCAAAAAAAGAGGAGGGTTTCAATTCGATTATAATTATGTTTTTTTATTTATTTATGTTCTGTAATTTCGCTAGCCCTTCAAACCGGAACACAGTAATGTTTACACACTAGACTACTGTTTGGCGGCAGAATATCTGGTACTGCGGTGGTACCTACCTAGACGACCTCTAAGGAGATCTACCACCAATTAACAATAAATAATTGAAAATTGCACTCTAATTCTAAACGTGAAATAACCGTTTCCCCTTCACGTTTTGCCGTTTACTGTAACGTTTTGGATTCGGATCGTTTGACCAGAGCTTTATAGCTGTCCCATATTCATCACTATTAGCATATTGGGCGTCACCAGGACATTAGTGGGTTTATCAGTTCAATCACGATAAATTAAGCAAGTTTCGGGATACTGCTTCAGGGAAATTGATTCTGATTATTATGAAGTGATAAAGTCTCTAGAAATCGAATCTGCAAATGTAGCTTAGGACGGTGCGATCGAGTGCCGATATACGTGAATCCACTACTCATCATCATCAAGTCAGCCGTAGGATGCTCACTACTAGACTTAAGACTCCCCCAATAATAATTGAAGACCGGTCAAACAACGTAGGAAAGCAAAGCTTGTACCATGGATCTCAAATAACTGATAGAATACTTAAATAATTTTACAACACCCAGACACAGAACAAACATTTTTTGATACTACAAAATGTTTTATCCTGAATGGGAATCGAACCCACGCCCTCGCTGCTACTCTTAGCGGGCTGCTGCTACTACGCTAATACTACCAATGAACCAACAGGGCTGCTAATATTTTTGAAATTCGAATTTCAAAACTGGTTATACATGAAACTTATTAAAAGTACACGAGTATATGAAAGGGTTAAAGCATTTTTTTAAAATAAAATACGCATTTCATTACCATTGTAAACTGTCGCGGTTACAAAACCGTTTCATTTTGTAATTGAACACAAAACATTTTGTATTAGAACAAAGCTTCCTGTAATTGGAAATGAATACCCCGTCTCTTGGGTGTTGCATGAAAATAGTACCAATAGCTATAATTATATTTAATCCATTCCTGACTTCCCTAGTGACACTAGCTGTAGGGAAATCATATCTAACATTCTAATGGGTTCATATTTATTTACGAACAGAAGCAAGTATGGATTTAACAGAACAGAGATATCAATATTATACAAAAAAACCGGTTCTTTATTGATACCATACGTATTATGTAAACATATTTGCCACCCGTACATCAAGTTGTGACCAGCCAACACTCATCAACATCATCATTTCAACCGTAGGACGCCCACTGCTGAACATAGGCCTCCCCCATTGACTTCCATAAAGATCGGTTGGAAGCGGCCCGCATACAGGGCGTTCCTGCGGACTTTACTAGCAATATTTAAGTTATAAAAATAATTTGATTAATTTAAAACAACAATATAAATAGTTACAATGCAATTAAATTAAAAATATAAAATCTCAATGAGTCAAAAAAAAACAGATGTCAACTAAAGAAACAAATACATACAGTTTTGGCGGGAACGCGAAAAGAGTCGTGTCTCCCCCCATAAACACTGTGTTTTTTCTAATACTAGTATTTTTGTGTTGAAATAAAGGTTTTTTATTTTTTACAAAGTACCGAATAACAAGTGCAAGTGTGGGAAAGTGATATAATGTAGTGAAATATGACTTTTCTTGTTGCTTCCAAAACTCCATCGAAGTTTTTTTTTTTTTTTTAATGGTTGACAGTCTAGGTGTTTGACCACAGCTCACCTGATGTCAAGGGAAGGTGTGGCCGAAGATGGTAAAGCACACCTAGCCTGGAATGCAACTGGCTCTCAAGTGAGGCTGCCGGAACACACCGTTAGATGCTTGGCGGCAGATTTTCAACTTGAGGGTGGTAGCTAGCCAGCCGCGTACTACAGTACCCTACCACCATGCTTTGGTTTCCTCACGATGTTTTCCTTCACCGGCAGCTCAAGCTCATTGTTGGGGTTTGAACCCACGCCCTTCGGCATGCGAACCTACCGCGCTAACCACTGAGCTATCATCGCTACATCATCAGCAACATCATCATCAGTTTATAGTAAAGTCGCCACTACTTTACTAAAGCATGACTAGATTTGACTAACACGGACTGGACTTTGACTACTGCTTAACTTATGAAACTTGAAAATAACAAAACACTTGACACTGGCAAATGCACAAAATGCGATGCCAAAATCAAAGAAAAAGAAATACATACGTTTACAAACATCAATTTGTGTTGAAATTATTGCATCTAGGAAGACTTTGAGCAGCACATAGATTTAGAAGACATATTAATGATTTTAAAACTTTAATAAAGTAGTAAAGGCACTTGAAAGTTTCTCAATAAAAAATGAATAACCAGTTTTGAATAGAAAAGGCTATTTTGTTTTCTCTTTTTTACCTAACTATGGCAAAACGAGAACGAAGGGGTTTGTTTTTAGCTGTCTATACAAATGTGTTTCACCGTATTGCCTAAACTACTTTTTTACTTTGCGGTGGAATATCTGGTACTGCGGTGGTATCTACCCAGACGATCACCTGCAAATGAGATATGTCTGTAGCGATGATAGCTCACTGGTTAGCGCGGTCGGTTCGCATGCCGAAGGGCGTGGGTTCAAACCCCAAGAATGAGATTGAGCTGCCGGTGAAGGAAAACATCGTGAGGAAACCATAGCATGGTGGCAGGGTACTTTCTAGTACTCGGCTGGCTAGCTACCACACCCGCAAGTTGAAAATCTGCCGCCAAGCACGGTGTGTTCCGACAGACTCACTTGAGAGCCAGTTCCATTCCAGGCTAGGTGTGCTTTAACATCATCGACCACACCGCCACTTAATCTCAGGTGAGCTGTGGTCAAACACCTAGCCTGTCAGCTATAAAAAAAATAAAAAAATACGACGGAGTAAAAAAGCTGTTTGGATATTAATATGTTCGATACAAGACAGATTTATTAAGTTCCATGATGAGAGTTCATGTAAAGGGACAGATTTATTCGCGATATCTCAGACGTTGCTAGTAATCTCCGTAAATTGCATAAATGGAGCGCGTCTGAAGAGCATTCAGCTTGAAATTGAAGATTAAATTCAAATGCAGCCATTTCACGTAGCTCATTTTTCCGACATAATAAACTGGGTTTATTTAAAAAAAAGACAATGTAGATTGTAGACCCACACCCCAGGTTTTTATTACCTGGCTTTTTCCCTTATCATACGCTTTTTAAAGGCGCATCCGTCAACCGCGAATCTTTTATAATGAAACATTATCTTCGGAAGTTATAAATCAACTGGAGCATAAAAAAATGCGATTATCGTAACGACTCTGGACATTTTGCGAGATTTCTCTTGCAAAAAATTAGTGTGGGAGACGTTGGATTCGATTTCGTTTTAGAATTCAAAACGTGCACAAAAACAGGACACTGTTTATCTTTTCTCAGAGCGCTTTGTCGTATTTTTGTGACTCTCATAGCTGTAATGTTTTTTAAATGTCAAAGTAGTGAGATAGACTTTCGTACCGATGACAGCTCAGTGGTTAGCGCGGTAGGTTCGCATGCCGAAGGGCGTAGGTTCAAACCCCAACAATGAGCTTGAGCTGCCGGTGAAGGAAAACATCATGAGGAAACCATGGCATGGTGATAGGGTACTTTCTAGTACTCGACTGGCTAGCTACCAAGTTGAAAAGTTGAAAAATCTGCCGCCAAGCATCTAACGGTGTGTTCCGGCAGCCTCACTTGAGAGCCAGTTCCATTCCAGGCTAGGTGTGCTTTACCGTCTTCGACCACGCCTTCACTTAACATCAGGTGAGCTGTGGTCAAACACCTGGCCTGTCAACCATAAAAAAAAAAGACGTCCATAACGCTATCCTGATGGGACATGAAATATCAGAGGATATTATTAAAATTAATGTCAAAATAGAAAAATGAGATAAAAATAGAATAAATATTGGAGGAAATTTAACACAGCGCCATCTAGCCCCAAACTAAGCAAAGCTTGTACTATGGGAACCAGACAGCTGACAGAATACTTACAATTTTTTTTGTAAATATCATACTTATAATACATACAGTACACCCAGACACAGAACAAACATCAATGTTAGTCACATAAATGTTAGCCCTGAGTGGGAATCGAACCCACGCCCTTCAGCTCTCGAAGCAGACATACTACTAATGATCCAACAGGGCTGCCAAGATTTATTTATAAAAATTTAGTTTTGAAACACATTGTTTAATATGTCCTAGCTATACTTAAGATTTTAATTACCATGATAATAAACACTACTAATAACCGATAACGCTACATTCTGAAATAGTAGAAAGCTGAAAATTGCTATCCTGGCTAGGATTTCCACGCAAACGAACAAAAAATAGTATCGTAAAAATATCACAGTTCGTTTTTTTAAAGTGATTAATTTTGTCATTATCCCCCAGTCTAATCGATGTAGAATTCAGGCTGAAGTCGGAGTTGGAGCTAATTTGTTGGGGTACTTCTCATCCGCCCTAGCGGCTCCGGATTAAATTAGAAAAATAGCTTTTTGTTTGTAAATGTGGACGTATTAACGACCGTATTTGTTTCAAGTGCTGGGAAACAAATTTCTTTTTACTGTTCTGTTTTGTCTCCCTTCATTACGACTTGTTTTGTCTTGCAGTCCTGTACCGTTCGATGTTCTAACGCTGAAAGAAAAAAACAATGTTCTGTCTCCGTTTAACTTTCTTTCTTATACATTTTGTGAAATTTCTAATACTACAATTTGAATAGGGGGGTTTTTTTTTAATTTTTTTAATTATACGCTCCACAGACTCTGGGGTCCGTGACCTTTGTCAACTTTAATTACATTTTTTTTTTCAATTTTACAATACAAAAAGTTACGTTAGTAATCTTAATCTAAGGTTAGTGTAAGGTTAGTGTAAGGTTAGTAAGGCGATGGCTGGCACATGTGGCATACTTGTGATCGGGTGCTGCGTGCGGGTCGCTGGTCTGCTCGCGGCATACACACAATCCTTATTTATCCTTAACAAACATACATACTTTGAATATGTTGAAAAGCCTGATTTTTATGCGAACAAAGTGTTTAATTAAAATGATAACCATATGTCATTTACTTTGATTCTTCGTATTACAAGCAAATTGTATTTTATTGGTCCATAAGATTGTGAGGGTTTACTTGTTTTTTTTTTTTTTTTTTACAGCGCCATCTGATCCCAAACTAAGCAAAGCTTGTACTATGGGAGTCAGATAACTGATAGAATACTTAAATCCTTTTTTTTTGTAAATACATACTTATAATACATACAGTACACCCAGACACAGAACAAACATTTGGTTTTATATCACAAAATGCTTGTCCTGGGTGGGAATCGAACCCACACCCCACAGCTCTTGAAGCCGACATGCTACCAATGAGCCAACAGGGCTGTCAATCAACGAACGATGCGCTCACCTCATGGTAAGATATAACGCATGCCCATGACCATTGCAGCAATGCATAGAACTTTAAGTAGCAAAACAGAGACCGGGACATCGCTGCTTTGACGCTCGTTACTTTGAGACATTCGATGGTTAGTCTCAACAGCCCTGTAATTTCGCTGCAGTATCCTTCAAACCGGAACAGTTATGTCTACACACCTACACCTACACCTAAACGACTTCCTGATAAGGAAACCTACCACCAAGTAAAACTTTTCAATCAGTAGCAAGACCGCAGTCCCATCCCTAGAGCATTTAGTTAAAGTGACTCCAGTTCTTTACTATGCACATAATGAGAGAAAAACAAGTCCCTTTTTATGCCCTCCCTGTTGTTTCAGGCAAGTAAATCTGACCTAATTCCCTTTTTTCGAGGTTGAATGATGAGTTTTCGCCGTATCGATGCTTGGGGTGTTGTTTTGGACCAATTCTGAATTACAGCGTTGCTGTAACTTATTTTGGTTTGTTCTTTTGAATAAGTAGATATGCGTTTAATTAGCTCTTTACACTATCTGTTTATATTAAGTTAACAATTTCAATTATAATATCGTGGGACATTACACACAGCGCCATCTGACCCCAAACTAAGCAATGCTTGTACTATGGCAGTCATATAACTGATAGAATACATAAATACTATTTTTTTTGTAAATACATACAGAACACCCAGACAGAACAAACATTTGTTCATGCCACAAAGCTTGTCCTGGGTGGGAATCGAACCCACGCCCTTCAGCTCTCGAAGCATACATACATACATACATACATACTCGTACCAATGAACCAACAGGACTGTCTCTCAATTATTAAAATCTGTCAATGTCAGTTGTCTCTCAATTATTAAAATCTGTTTCTCAATTATTAAAAACATATGTTATTCTTAGCTTTTTAGTAGTGGTCGGTTCGGATACCGAAGGGCGTGGGTTCAAACCCGAACGATGTGCTTGAGCTGCCGGTGAAGGAAAACATCGTGAGGAAACCATAGCATGATGGTAGGGTACCTACTTTATATTGTTTTGTTATGTTAATTATCTCTTCTTTTTTTATATTTCATATTTGTATGTAGTTGTGATTTGTTTTGGTGTATCATAAAGTTATATTCTATTCTACTTTCTAGTACTCGGCTGGCTAGCTACCACCCTCAAGTCGAAAATCTGCCGCCAAACATCTAACGGTGTATACATTTCTGCCGGCAGTTGACATAACTGCCTATTTTTTACCCACGACAGAACGGATACGGTATATGCGTTTGGGGTGAGAGGATGTTTGCTTGTGCATCCATATTGCCATTTTTCTCCAAAACCACTAGTCTGATTTTGATGCAGTTTTCAGTTATGGGTTCGGGTTTGATTGGCGCATGTTCTTAGATAGGTGATACGGTGACAACTCACCAGGGGGCGTTGCAGCAAACACTGTTTGTGCAAATCCATGTTGCCATTTTTCTCCAAAACTTCTAGTCCGATTTTGATGCAGTTTTCAGTTATGGGTTCGGGTTTCATTGGTGTATTATCTTAGACAGGTGACAATTACTTTTTAAACGTTGTCGGTTTTTTTTAATTTTGCTTTTTATTTTCAATGATGGGTACGATAAGTCAGCTGTCGCTAAAACACTATTAATAATAAATAAATAAATAAATAAATATCGTAGGACATTACACACAGCGCCATCTGACCCCAAACTAAGCAAAGCTTGTACTATGGGAATCAGATAACTGATAAAATACTTAAATACTTTTTTTTTTGTAAATACATACTTATAATACATACAGTACACCCAGACACAGAACAAACATTTGTTTTATATTACAAAATGCTTGTCCTGGGTGGGAATCGAACCCACGCCCTACAGCTCTTGAAGCAGACATGCTACCAATGAGCCAACAGGGCTGTCTTTAGTAATTAGTCATGCGAATGGCTAGTTATTAATTTTAGAGTGGAGTGCGATATAGCGTGTAAATATTATACACACAAGTATCAAGATTCAATCCCACATTTCACAGCTCGAGTAATGAACGATGTAAGTGTACGTTAAATATAATTTATTGCCAGCTATTACTAGGTCGTTAAGCGTACGTTATCCATTTTGCATCTTACAGTGTGAAATGCAATGTCGCGTGAGAAATTTTAATATAACTCTAGGGGACAAAAGAACTTAGTGCTTTCTTACAAATTATGTAATGAGACGAGCGGGTCGTTTACCTGATGGCGTCCAGATTGTTAAAATTATTAAGGCGGTTCGATTTTCATACAAATAGTTTTATGCTATTTATAGACAAATGGAGCAAAATTTTACAGTGAAATCACAGCTACTGGCATTTATTTTGGTCTTTATTTGCAATCACAATTACTTTAATTACTTAGTAATGTTTACTTGGCCAGTGTGGTGGCATTACCCTTCTAATAATGAGTAGAAGCCTACACTGAAAATAGGACTGATTCGGATACATACTGTACTTACCTACTTTTTAGGGTTCCGTACCCAAAGGGTAAAACGAGACCATATTACTAAAACTCCGCTGTCCGTCTGTCCGTCTGTCACCAGGCCTACCTTATGAACCGTGATAATTACACGTTTGAAATGTTCACAGATGTATTTCTGTTGCACCTATAACAACAAATACAAAAAAAAAACAGAATATAATAAATAGTTAAGGGGTTATAATTTGCAGATGGCCATCAAAGATCGAAACACGGCGGTGATGGAGGCCTTGAGTCGGGAGGAGGCGATTTCAAACGTAAACTCATGTAAATAGAAATAAGGGTTGTGTGTATGCCTCGAGCATTCATGCTCACCATCGAAGGCTCCTTCTTGCGGCGGCGTCGTGTGTCGGGTCGCTCTCATCCCTCAGATATGGTTGAGGAGGGCGATAGCTGGCACATGCGTCATACTCGTGATCGGGTGCTGCTTGCGGGTCGCTGGTCTGCTCGCGGTATACACACAATCTAGTACCTACTTTAACCTTAGATTAAGATCCTACTAACCTCTCCTCTTTTTGTAATGTAAAATTGTAAAAAAAAAAAAAAAAAATGTAACTAAAGTTGACAAAGGTCACGGACCCCAGTCACGTCTGTGGAGCGTATAATAAAAAAAAAATAGTTAAGGGGGTTCCTATACAACAAACGTGATTTTTTTGCCGTTTTTAATAGCTAATGGTACGGAATCCTTCGTGCGCGAGTCCGATTCGCACTTAGCCGGTTTTTACTTACAAGTGAAGCTAATATACACAAAAACGTTTAAAAATAAAGCCCACAATACGACTTCCCTCAGCAACAAGACGTTGACGTAATGGGCACACGTCAAAGCAGCGACTTCCGCGAAAGTGATACGGCAAATATTTAATGGGGTGTCATTCTACCGTATCTTCCTTCGCTAATTATACACGACGTCGAACGAGGCAAGTTGTACAGCGTCATCGACCTTGTGCCACTAATATTATTAAGGCGAAAGTTTGTGTATGTTTGTTACTTTTTCACGCTCTGGAACAAGTTTAATGAAATTTGGCTTATAAAAATATTCAAAATATTTTATTGTAGGCTGTATCATATGTTTGTGTTTGTCAGTAAGGTATCAACAGCTTCCCTTTTAGGCATACAATATTTAGCACGTTTTGTGTTAAAAGTAATATTGTGCACATAAATTAGTTAAGATATTGATAATGGCACCTTTTTATTTAATTTACTCAAATTTAAATAAATAGTTGATGTCACATTAAATTTTAAACGTCATATTAAAAATTAAATGTCAAAGGTAATAATATATTAAATTAGAATGTCAAGTTATTTATCATTTAAAAATTGCCAATATTATATTTGTCATGTAACATTTTCATTAAATTTTATTAAGGTAGCTGATGCCCTGGATTAACTAATAGGCTACGTTTTTTTCTCAAAAAAATGTAGCAGGTAACATCGCTGGGCGGAGCTGGTTGTGTATGCATTATCAAACGTTGGTGCAGTTATTTATTTGAAACACGATTTCCTAAAAAGCATGAAAATGTTAAAAAAAATAGAAGTAATAAAGAAATGCAGTACAGTATATGTACTAGTAAATAGTAGTTACTTGGTGGTAGATCTCCTTAGCAGGAGATCATCTAGGTAGGTACCACCGCAGTACCAGATATTCTGCCGCCAAGCAGTAGTGTGTAAACATTACTGTCTTCCGGTTTGAAGGGTACTGCAGCTAGCGAAATTACTGGGCTGTTGAGACTAACCATCGAAAGTCTCAAAGTAATGAGCACCAAAGCAACGATGCCCTGGACTTTGTTTTGTTACTCAAAGTTCTGTGTATCGCTGCAATGGTCATAGACAGGCGTTATCTCTTACCATCAGGAGAGTGTCTCGTTTGTCTCGATATTTTTCACACAAAAAAAAAAGAAAAAAAAAGTGACCTCCAATTCATGTACTAGGTACATGGAAACGGAGGTCACTTTTTATCAAAAAGCAATT